>CAWUFW010001224.1:1585000-2312146 GCA_963921515.1 Calotriton arnoldi
CACAGTGAATTCAAAAGCTTAGGAATCAGGACATGCAGATCAGCAGCAATAGAATCATTAAATCCATGGAACTTCATGCTCAACATTCAGCTGGTGCAGTTCATTGACATATTCAAAACTCTTGCAAAATCCGAAAAGGACACATAGGGCTTAAGGTCCCTGCACGATGTTGCTGGAGGGTGGATGGCAAGAGCAAAAGGCTTCAATTCCCTACTTCATTTAGATTTGGGTTTGGCTATTGTAGGCTCAACAGCATGCTCTTTAGTGCAGACGTGCTGATTGCTAAGGACAAAGGTGGGCTGCTAGGGGCATGCCAATCCCCTAGCCCGCCTGTTGAGGTCACGCCTGTAAGTAGGCTGTATAAATGCACCTGGGATTTATGCATAGTTGTCACCCTGCTTCCTGTAGGCTCTAGATGGGTTGTTAAAGGGGTGTGCCAAGAACGGTAGTGCCTCACTGCTTGATCAGGATTTTGGGGGTTACTCTGCCGGTGGGCCATGGCCAAGCCCCATGCACTTTATGGATTTTAACCTATTTGGATTTTTACTATCTTTTATAGGGAAAATGTGGTTTTAATTGTGAAGTGTATTGTTGGCTTTTACATTTGTCTGTTTTTCGTATTTGACATGCAATGTTTGCTTTTATATCTCGTTTTTTTTATCCTGAAAATACGTTAAATGCACACTTTGTACACGTTTATGGTTTTAATTAACTATTAAACTATATATTGATTGATTGACTACTAGACTGTTCTGCCAATTGGATACATTTGTTACATCACTTCCATTTATAAATTACTTCAAAAGTAATGATGTGCAAAGTTTCGGCTGAAACAAATACACAAAGTTGACCACTCCTCAGGTTCTTGAAGATGAAATGTATGAGCACTTTGTACAACTTCAGCAGGTTAAAAAAAGGTTTTGCAGAAGTTTCCCACTACAACAAGCTTTGCATTTTTCTTTTTCTCCAAAACCAATGCAGTAGCATTTTTCACGTGGCTGATTAAGAATCTGCATTAGTTGTCACAGTCTTCTGAACAATTGCAAACAAGAAGACTTAAGAGCCTCATTTCGAGATTCATGTTACAACTTTGTATGACATAAGAATTATTTTTTGCCCATGACCCCAGCTTTTCTGCTTTGCGTTTGTGATTACTGTAAAAACAATTGTGGTGGTTTTTTTTTCCACAAATGAAAGTCCCCTATTTCAAAATATTTTGAACATACATTTTCCTCCAGTTAGGAGTTGGAGTACATTCCAACCCAGATTCACTAACGCTTTGTGACACAAGCCTGGCGCAGTGTTGTGGTAGTATTTACTTTGCAAACCAGCTTTTGCGTTGGAAAGTTGACCAAAGAAATGCAAAGTAGTGCTATGCACTAATTTGCATCAAAGGGGCATACCATAGGTGGCACATGGGCATTCCCATTCAACCACCCCCAGGTTTTGATGCAACAATTTTAGACAGGGATTTGCATCAAAATCTTGTGCCTTCTTGAGGCAGTGGTAACTGTGGAGCAAGCTTTAAAGCTCTCCATATTGTTTCAACTTTGCCTGTGTGCTGCACTGTACAGCACATAAACAAAGTGGGAAAAGTAGTAAAGAATAGTTTTAGTACAGGAAGAACAAAACGTATGCTTGATAGAACATATACATCCTATGGTGCAGTCGTTTGTACGTTGGTGCATGGCAGCCTGAAGTTTGGCAGTGCAGGGATATGGAAAAACAACACCATATCTTAGAAACGGGGCTGTTCTGTTCTCTCCCTTCGGAAACTTGGTCATTTTCCACAAGGGACTTGCTGAGAGCCAAGTAAAAAACATGACCTAAATATTCAGAATCTGGATGAACGCGGGTTGTGCAGGTCACTTTGGTTTTGATGTCGTGCATGTAAAACGTACAGCAAGACATACAAAACTTATTCAAGGAAGAGAACACCGAAGATGCAAAGCAGCCGAGACCCATCTTTATCCAGTCCACCTCTTCTTTGGATTCTCAAACTGTAAATTAAAAAAGATCACGTCTGGGGACAATTCACAGCATTAACACGATGAAAAGGGGCACAGTGGCATTCAACAGCAATTAGCTGTAAATGAGTGTAAATTGAGGTCAAGAGCGTACTCCCATGGGAACTTTTTCAGAAGTTCAAATGCAGAGAATGTGTGCTCTGGAGTGTGGGAGAAAATTAGATATGCGCAGAGCCCGAGAAGAGGGAAACTAAAGAAAGAGTATGAGAAATGAAGCACCGGCATGTCTCTTCACGTCCCACTGCAAGAAGGAAATAACGCGTCATTTTAACCCTGCTGAGATTACAATAGTTTTCATGAACTTCTTACATGCAAGGCACAATAAATCAAGCTTTAATTTACTGTAACGATGATCATTCAACTCAAGACTACTGCTGACTGTTCGTTATAGGAATAAAAGGCATATTTGAATACAATATAAATTAAATGGTGGCTTAAATCACTTTCTCCTCAATTGTTGTGTATGTTGGCATTTGTCCATTCCTTTAGGGAGTTGACACGTGCTTTTTTGTGTGAAAGAAAGTCGTGCCGACGCTAATTACTTCCTTCTACAAACTAAAGAGCCATAATTGTTCTAAAGAACAACATTACAAGAGTCTGCCCTCAGCAAAGGCAATACATTACAATCACCTTTGCGGTGTATTAGCTGCAATAACTGGTGTAGGTGTGCCTTCATAATTTGTATTAGAAGGTTGTAATTTAGAGCATAGTGAATAAAACAGTAAATATATGTAAAACATGATAAATGAATAAATAGCCAGATAGAAAACCGTAAAAAAATAGGAGAGAGGGGTGGAAGAAATTAGGGCTACATTTGTCATATACCAAAGTAGAAAAAAAGAGGTAAGAAACACCAGCATAAGCAGTGCGAGTCCTTTCTATGTATGTGGAATTTATTTAGTGCAAACCTGGCTGGAATGCGGCAGAGGGCTGTACAGAGTAAAGGCAACGATGCAGCCAGCATGTGCTACGAGGAATAACTGTTTGTGTACTTTCACTGCGTCACATGTACTGTTCTTTAAATAGGGGAGTTTTCCCCTCTTTCCTAAATTAGGGCAGCGTTGGTGCACTCCTGATCGACATGGGAATATCCATGTCATAGGTGCATAGATGAAGAAGCCTATTGCCTTGTCTTTTACTGTTTTGCACTTTTTTATCTATAGTCTGAAGGTGTTCTGGCTGCGGGTGTGCCTAGAGCTAATGGAGACAGTGAACTAGTCAGCCAGGTAGACAGGAGTGCTGGTTGTTATGACTTTGTAGATGAAGCAGCAGGTTTTAAAGATAGTGTGGGTTGGAATGTTGAGTCAGTGGAGTTCCATCAGGGTGGAGGTGATATGGTCATATTTCTTCAGACCCATAATGAGGCATACTGCTCTGTGTAGGATGCACTTATGGGGGGAGTGTGGCGGGTGGGAGGCAATGGCATGAAGCATGCCATTGTCACCTTCTACATGCAAGAATATGATCATTTCCAAAGTCACATTTCATAGCTATGTTTATGAATATGATGTTATATTTACTCCAATTTGTGTCAGGAGTTACTCTTAAATTAGTCTGGCAATTTAAGATGTAGATTAGAATTTTGATCTACGGCATTTTATTGGAAAATCCTATATATGTTTTCTTAATGTCCTACGTATGGGCTTTGAATCTGATAGTTTGCATGCTTTATTCCTGCAACCTTTTTTCTCATCCTCAAACAATTATTGTCTCCACCCTGTTATATATGAGCTTTACACTTGGGAAGGTGACATTGCAAATGTAAATAGTGCTGCTTAAGCCAGTTTTGACATATTTATACACATTCAAATTTCAGACATAGCAATGATTCATAATATGTTGAAAGTTTCAATACCTTTTTGAAATGTTGTGATAGACTATACCAAATTTAAGGTGAGGTTTATGCAAGCATGACTTAGGAGTGGGCAGAGAGTATGTTATGCTTGACAGGAAGGTTGGGAGCACAGGGGCTATGGAAGTCTAATTTACGAAGCAAAGCTTTTCCTGTGAATTGCTGTGTCTTAATCCTGCCTTAAGTGTGAAGTACTCCTGAATTTAAAGTCTTAGGGGCTTATTTACAAGCCCCTTGCACCACCCGTACATCAGTTTCCCCATGTTAAAAATAACGCAAAAGTGGCGCAAGGGGCTTGTAAATCTGCCCCTTAATTGCCAAAGCCTTCCTGTTAATATTTGTGACTTGCTCGAGTCATCGGTGTGAATGAGTGATGTATGGCTTTCTGCAAATTATGTTTTTTCCAAATGGAAGAAGCAAAGCCAATGTGCAGTGAAGCATATATAAAACAACAAAGCCCATGAACAGAAGATACAAATTGGATACACACAATAATATGAAATCAAATTAGCATTATAGAACACAGTATGGACAGCCAAATAGAAGTGCTGTTGAGTTCTCACTCTTCATATTCTGTTCATGTTTCTTGTGAAATCCTGCTCTGACAAAGGCTAAAGAAAGATGCAGTAAATCTCTGAGATTAAAGTTTAGGGTGGCATAACGTTGCAGAACAGGCTCAAGACTAATTTAGGGGTACGGAGTATAGAGCAGTATTAGCATTACAAACATTGGCAGGGGCTTGGAAAGGCACAGCACAAGGCTCAGTATTAAGGTTAGGGACTGAGGTGCAACAGTTGAGGAGTTTAATTTGATTACTCAGGGGAAAAAATGTGACCCTTTATCCTCAGCAGCATGCTAGGCCTGGGAATTCACGAGTAAGTCACAGATAAGTCTGGAGTAAGACAAAACTACTCCATATTTCAAATACTAGAAACACCACTATTCACAGAAGAAGCTTGGTAAATCAGACCCTATTAGCTCCACAGTATTGATGATTTGGAATCAGAAATATCCAGTTCACAATTATGCAAAATATTACTAACCAAATTAAAGTGTGAGGATTTGTTTATTCAATGGGGATTATTATTTCAGGAAGAAAAATGCCTGATTTAAAAAAAAAAAAAATCTTTTAGTAGTTGTAACTCAGGGCCAGATTACGAGTTTGACAGAAACGATCCCGCTGTCGAAATGGCAATGGATTTGCCGCCCACCTACTTGGCAGTCCGCCCTCCCTATTACGAAGCATGCAAGTGCATAGACGAAAAACCGCCGTGGTCCTGCCGTAGTTGACCATGTCGAAGGTGGGTTAAGGTAAAGCAGCTGTAGAAGGGAGGACTGCCGCTGGCACAATCATGATGTGCCTTCCGGCTTATGTGACTGTGGCAGTCAACCCTCTACACCTAATTTGGCAGAATGGAAGGAATATAAGGCACAAACTCACCTATGATAATGACATTTTATTGCATGTAGTTAATTAAAACCATTACAAAAAATCATCGAAATTTGTCAATAAAAACACAATCAGCAATAATGTTTAAAAAGAAAGAAAAGAATAAGGGAAGATATGGCTGTTTCCCAAAGATCAAAATTCATCATAATTAGTCAGCATTGATCGATGCACAGATTATTACTCAATTTTTGGCTTCCTTTGTCCTGTTTTAAAAAACGTGTGCAATATTGTGTTTAGTACCAGGTTTTACTAGTCTGCTACATCATGGCTGGAATCAGGAGTTTAAAGTGCAGTCCTATAGTGCATTATGTCTCTTATTGCAGTCGGTCATCATATTTCATTGCAACAGTTATATACGAAAAGTGCTGGTGTGCATGAATCCTTGACCAAGTTGCTATGATCATGGACAGTGTGCAGATATAAACTAGGTGTTACAAGATCTCAGATTCCTGTGCGATACCATGTGCATTGTGAATTTTAAAACAAGTTGATTTCTAGAAGTTCACAGTTGTCTGTCTCCTGTTTGAAAATCATGTGCAAAATACATACGCGGTGGCTCTATGTGTTTGATTTAGACAATAATGAGCTGACTTTCTGCAAAAATTTGATTGCCCTGCAAGTGGTCTACAGCGAATTGCAGTTCAATAGTTGCATGATGGCCGGTCGACAAGATCTAATTTGCGAAACGCGAAGTGCATGGAGTATATATTGCCGTCTCAGCATATTCACAGCTGAGCAAATGCACACTAGATGGATGAGGGACTCCTCCGCTTGGCCACAAAGCATGCAAAGCATGTTTGGCCATGACTGTTTCCATTTTGGAATCTGGTCTTTTGTGGTGAAGGCTCCCAACCTGATCAAAAGTAGCTGATGCTGGGTCAATGGAGTTATGTGCTGGACGAGGTACGGTTGAGGCAGTCGCATCTCATATGAGGATAAGACCATCCAGCCGTGTTTTTTCTTCGATAGGGCGGCTTTATCCATTATCCAGGCCTTTTGATTTGCTGCGTTGTTGATTATTTTTTTGAATGCATTGAAACTATGATCTGTGTTCCAAGCGTCATGCATGTGAAGCGTTGTCAATGCCTTTTCGAGTACGGTGTACCAAGCTTTTCCTCCTTTGGGTTGGTTCTTTACCCAAAGGAGGAAACATACTCACCTTTACTCACCTTCATACTTCCTGCACCACCATTGAGTCAATCCTACAACTCCTGTCGCTGCTGCTTGATGACATCCAAAACCAACTCCATCGTGGATGCAACAGACGATAAGCCTCATACTTACCCGTTTCCTTTTTTTAATTTTTTTGATTTTTTATTTCACCATCGGTAAGGTACATTGTTAGAAAGTGGATTATTAGTAGGGGCAAATGTATATCTGCCACTGGCAATAAGGCCACTAACACATGATAGGACTCAGCATAGGTCTTACAAAATTATTCCCAAGCTCAACCCTTGGTAGCTTGGCTGCGAGCAGGCAGGCTTAACTTCAAAGACAGGTATGTAAAGCATTTAAAAACAACAATTCAGTAAATAATTAAGACACAATGCACGATAAAAATCCAACAATAATCGATAAAAATAGGAAATATTTTTATCTTTACAATGACACCAAAACGACAAAAATCCAATGTAGGGAACCGGAGATATGAATTTTTAAAGATGTATCACTTTATAGCACTTAGAAACCTATAGCACCCTATTTGGATATCTGGTCGCGATAGACCGGCTCAAAGTCACAGTTTCAGGCCGACCACGATGGAGCCCTGAGCGGCTACCCCTCGCGGTAGGTCCCGCTCACAGTTTTTACCTTCAGACTTAGAAACTTGTCTGGAGCTTTTTCTCGTGGGGTCCCTCGATGCTCTTCACCAGGACGGATTCGGTGAGAGTTCGTCGGCCTCGGATTTCTTCTACTCCTGGTCAAGCTCTGGAAGTCAGACCTACGGAGCTTTCAGCGGGACGAACCTGGATGGCTTGGCCGACTCGCGGTTGAAGGCAGGCGGCTTGGCTGACCAGGTTGAGTCGGTCCCCTTATGGAGCTTTTTTCCAAAGTTGCTTCAAAGTTCTCCAAACTCCTGGAACCTCTTCCTGAAGTTCCCCAAAGTGTCTCAAACTCACTCCAAGGGTCTGGAAGCTCCAAGATGGTCCTTGAAAGTTGAGGACTTCAGTTCCCACAATCCACTTGGACAAAACCCTTACAAATCCACTGGTAGTTTTCCAGGTTGAGGATTCTTGGTGGTGATGATCCAGGTGAGCTCTGTTAACCTGTAGCTTGCAGGGAGTCCACTCTTTACTCTTTTTCACAGCAAGGTAGTCCACAGGGCTGTAGTTCCAGATGGTGCAGTCTTCAGAGAACAAGCCTTAGAAATTGCACATCAAACTTCTCAGCATGGTACAACGTCTTGCTTTCTTAAGTTTCAAGCAGCAGATCTGAGAGACTCTGCCCCTCTCAGATACTTATTCCAAGTTCTCTGGGTCAAGCAGGAGGTCACTCCTGACCAATGGGGGCAGGGTAACTCCCCAAGGTTATGACAACATCCTGTAGAGTGTGGCATTATTTTGTCCCAGAGTGCACCAAATCCTCCAAATTCATAATGGCTGATTTTCCAGCAGAGAGTTAAGAGCTGGCTAAACACACCCCTAGGATGGCTAATTACCATAGACTCCCCCCCTTGCATCTGCTCATTCCTTCCTTAATCCTAGCTCTGGCTTGTGGTCAAAAGAGTAGAGTGGTAACTGACACTGAGGCCTTCCCCTTTCCTTTGAAGACCATGGTTTACGACTCTTCCCCCTGCTCTGGCATTCCTGTGTAGCAGCACACTGCCCTCCAGCAGAGCTGGTTTACCCCAGGGGCTCTTTATCACCTCTTCAAAGCAGCCTGGTTAATCCACTTAACTCTGACCAATCAAGACAGACCACTGGAAGGCTGAATCTGGACCTGCAAACAATAAAGTCTTATAACTTCTTGTCTGTACATTTTAGGAGAAATTCAAACATATCATATTGTTGGATTTATCACTACTATTCTGGGAAGTCTTTGAATGGAAGTTCTATCATTCTCCTATCAGGAGTTATTAGTTAATAACTTATTGCCATGTTACCCTATGTGGCATGGGATGTGCATTGGGAAAAATGACTTGGGCCATTTTTCCATCACCAGGACTTACAAAAACATATTTTATAAGTACTCCGCCTATATCTACAGGACCCCCACCCCATGGAACACCTAGGGGAGATTTTAGGGGTTCTGAATCTGTAGAAATATTGCAGATCCTCCCTCCACAGTGCTCCTAGCATCAAAGTCGAATTTGGGCAGCACTTTATCACAATGTGGGGAGTGAAATATGAAATATCACTTACCCCAGGGCATATAAAACTCATTTTATAAGGGTCCACCTTTTAAATACCTGACCCCCCACCCCTGGGACACCTAGGGGAGACCCTGGGGGTTCCTAATATGCCAAAACATTGTAGGTTATCCATTTCTAAGTGCCTCAAACACCAAAGTCGAGTTTGGGCACAATTTACTTTTTAAAAGCAGTCATGGAACCCAGGGCTGCTTTTAAACTGACCTCAGGCTTCAGCAGTGCACACATGCAAGTGCAGAAAAGGCTGCTGGCCTCTAAACTGACATGCCCTACTATATACTAGGGACTGATAGGTAGTTTCAATCCCCCTGCCCTATTATGTACTAGGGTCTTATAGGGTAGGTCTTGCCAATCACAGGGGTACCCCAACCCATAGTGTACCCTAGTGTAGGTAGGTGTTTTCACTGTATTCTAAGTGTTTTCAGCATAGCACAGCCCTGGGCCTGGCTAGGCAAACCCCGGGGTGAGTCAGAGTCGCTTACCACCCGTTCCAGTCAGCAAAAAGTTGGGGGGTGCCCAGGGCACAGGATGACTTTGCAACATAGCCCCCCCCAAATGAAAGGTGATGTGTTACTAACCTACACCCTGGTAGTCCTCATCAGCTAAGTGGAAAAACCTGGAAAGTCCATCTGCATTTGCATGGGCAACCCCAGGTCTGTGTTCCACTGTAAAGTACATTCCCTGTAGGGAAATGGACCACCTTAACAGCTTGGGATTCTCCCCACTCATCTGCATGAGCCATCTGAGAGGCCTGTGGTCAGTTTGAACATGAAAGTGAGTCCCAAACAAATATGGTCTCAACATTTTCAGGGACCAAACCACAGCAAAAGCCTCTCTCTCAATGGCACTCCACCTCTGCTCTCTGGGAAGAAGTCTCCTGCTAATAAAGGCAACTGGCTGATCAAGGCCCTCTTCATTTAGCTGTGACAACACTGCCCCAATCCCTTGCTCTGAAGCATCTGTCTGAACCACAATTTCTTTTGTGTAATCAGGGACCAGCAGCACTGGTGCTGAACACATAGCAGCTTTCAGAGTGTCAAAAGCCTTCTGACACTCTGGGGTCCAATCCACCTTTTTGGGCCTCTTCTTAGAAGTGAGTTCTATTAGGGGCCCCACAATGGTCCCATAACTTTGAACAAACCTTCTATAATACCCTGTCAGTCCAAGGAATGCCCTGACCTGAGTCTGGGTAACAGGAGCTGTCCAATCCAAAATAGTTTGGATTTTAGCTTGGAGAGGCTGTACATGGCCCCCACCTACCAGGTGGCCCAGGTACACCACATAACTCTGCCCTATTTGGCACTTACTTGCCTTAATAGTCAGGCCTGCCTGCTGCATGGCCTGAAGCACTTCCCTTAGGTGGCTTAAGTGGTCCCCCCAGGTAGAACTGTATACAGCTTTATCATCCAGGTAAGCTGCACTGAACTGTTCCAACCCAGACAAGACCCTGTTCACCAACCTATGGAAGGTGGCAGGTGCATTCTTTAAGCCAAAGGGCATTACCTTGAACTGATAATGTGCCTCGGGTGTAGAGAATGCTGACCTCTCCTTTGCAACATCAGTGAGGGCAATCTGCCAGTAACCTGAAGTCAAATCAAAAGTACTCAGGTACTTAGCAGCCCCTAACCTGTTAATGAGCTCATCAGCTCTAGGAACAGAGTGAGCATCAGTCTTTGTGACTGCATTCAATCCTCTGTAGTCCACACGGAACCTTAACTCCTTGGGTCCCCCCTGAGGATTAGGGTTAGGTACCAGCACCACTGGACTGGCCCATGGACTCTCAGATGGTTCAATTACCCCCAATTCCAACATCTTAGCAACCTCAGCTTTTAATGCTGGCTCTGATACGGTCAGACAACCTGTACAGTTTATTTTTGACAGGTAGGCTGTCACCAGTGTCAATGTGGTGCACACACCACTCAGTGATGCCTGGGGTCAAAGAGAACAGGCCAGCAAACTGCTCCAGCACTTGCTTACAGTCTCTGTGCTGCTGGTCTGTCAATTTGGGAGAGAGTACAACCCCTTCCACTGACCCATCTTGCACATTAGTGGGGAGGAGGTCAGGCACAGGCTCAGTTTCCTCCTCCACACCCTCATCAGTGACCAGTAACATGGTCATGTCTGACCTGTCATGGTGGGGTTTCAATCTTTTCACATGCAGGACCCTATGAGGGTTCCTGGGGGTGCCAAGGTCAACCAACTAGGTAACCTCACCCTTCTTTTCTAAGATTGGATAGGGACCACTCCACTTGTCATGGAGGGCCCTGGGAGCCACAGGCTCCAACACCCACACCAGTTGCCCTGGAGTATACTCAGGCATAGTAGCCTTCTGATCATACCAGTGCTGCATGAGCTCCTAGCTGGCCTCCAGTTTCCTATTTGCCTTGTACATGTACTCTGCCATTTTAGATCTCAGGCCTAGCACATAGTCAAGCACATTGTCCTTTGCTTCTTTAAGAGGCTTCTCTAAAGACTCTCTCAGCAGGCTCAATGGCCCCCTCACAGGGTGTCCAAACAACAACTCAAAGGGACTGAAACCAACCCCTTTCTGTGGCACCTCCCTGTAGGCAAACAGTAAGCATGGGAGGAGAACATCCCATCTCCTCCTGAGTTTCTCTGACAACCCATTTATCATGCCCTTCAAGGTTTTGTTGAATCTCTCAACAAGACCATTTGCTTGTGGGTGACAGGGGGTGGTGAACTTGTAGTTAACACCACACTCATCCCACATAGCAGTCAGATAGCTGGACAGGAAGTTTGTGCCCCTATCTGATACCACCTCTTTCGGAAAACCCACTCTGGTGAACACACCAAGTAGTGCTCTAGCCACTGCAGGAGCATCTATGGTTCTAAGAGGGATTGCTTCAGGGTACCTAGTGGCATGGTCCACTACCACTAAGATATACCTATTCCCTGATGCAGTAAATGGGTCCAGGGAACCAACAATGTCCATCCCCACCCTTTCAAAAGGAACCCCAACCACTGGCAGTGGCATTAGGGGAGCCTTTGTCTTTCCCCCTGTCTTGCCACTGGCCTGACAGGTGACACAGGAGCTGCAAAACTCCTTTACCTTTTCAGACATATGGGGCCAGTAGAAATGGTTCACCAACCGGTTCCATGTCTTTGTCTGTCCCAAATGTCCTGCCAAGGGGATATCATGACCCAAAGTCAGGATGAACTCTCTGGGGCATGACCAACCTCCTGGTGGCCCCCTCCTTGAGGTTTCTGGCCTCAGTATAAAGCAGTCCATCTTCCCAGTAGAGTTTGTGAAACCCACTGTCATCCCCCTCATCTTGCTTAGAAGCAATCCGCCTCAAGCTCTCAAGGGTGGGACAGTCTCTCTGTCCCACACTGAACTCCTCTCTGGAGGTTCCACCTGCTCCTGTTAGTTCTGCAAAATCTGACAGCTCTGGCAGGGATGGAGTCCCTCCCTCAGAGGCCAGATCTTCCCCATCAGGGTTAGATTCTTCCTGCACCTCTGGAGTTCCCTGGGCTGGCTCACCAGGCCCAGTACCCTTGTCCTTTGATGCTTGGCCCTTTGTTCCAGGGTCCAAGTGTCCAGCCCCTCCCTTTTGGCTAGTCTGTGACCTAGTCACAGCACATACCCACTCAGGGAGCTCCAATATTTTCATATGGAGTCCTCTCTCCACCTCTGACCACTCAGAGGCTTCAAGATCATTGCCCAGTAAACACTGGACTGGGAGCACCTTTGACTCAGCTACCTTCATAGGGCCTGTCACACCTCCCCATTCCAAATCCACCACAGCCATAGGATGGAGTTTGGTAGTGCTGTCTGCATAAGTCACCTGGTGAAACTCACCAGGTAGCAACCTTCCTGGAGGCACCAGCTCATCCAGGACCATAGTTACACTAGCCCCAGTGTCTCTGATAGCCTCAACCTCAGTCCCATTCATTTTAGGCCTCTGCCTGTACTTGTCCATGTTTGGAGGTAAGGCAGCAAGGGTTGCAATATTCACCCCACCCAGGGACACTAAGGTTGCTTCCACCACCTGACTACCCTTCTCTGGGGCACCACTCTCCACCCCTACACTTACATTGGCATTCCCTGTGGATGGTCCCTTAGGGGGGAGCTTCTTGGCGCAGACAGCATCTCCCTGTGTGTGCCCTGGCTGGTTACAGTCAAAGCACTTACCCACCTTTGAGGGATCAAAGAACCTACCATTCTTTCCATGATACCCCCTCCCTTTGAATTTGGGTTGGCTCGGGTTCTCACCCACTCATCAGCTGCTTCCCCCAGCTCTCTGGGGTCTGTCAACTTAGAGTCCACTAGATACTGGCGTAACTTCTCTTCTGCACAATGAGTCAAAATATGTTCTTTCAAAAACAAATTATACAATCCCTCATATGAATCAACTTTGTTACCAACAATCCAGCCTTCCAGTGCCTTCACTGAAACGTCCACAAAGTCTACCCAAGACTTCAAACTCAATTTCTGGGTGCCTCTAAACTTCACCCTGTACTGCTCTGGAGTCAGACCAAATCTCTTGACTAAGCATGCCTTCATCTGGGGGTATGATTCTGCATCCTCTCCCTTCAGGGTCAGAAGCCTATCCCTCCCAGCTACTGGAATCAACTCCCATAGGAGTGCACCCCAATACTTAGAGTGGACCCTACTCATTACAAGGGCCCTTTCAAAAGCTGCTAGCCGTTTGTCAATGTCATCCCCCTCAGTGTACTTGGGCACTATACCCTTGGGAAGTTTATGATCAAATGCACCACCCCTGGACATTTCAAAATCTTCATCATTTTCACTGCCACCATTTCTTTTCGACGCCTCCTCCCTCTCCTATTTCTTCTCAGCCAATTCCAGTTTCCTCTGCTCCAAAGCTATCAAAGCTAGTTGAGCCTCAAGCTGTCTCTCTGCAAGGGACAGTGGTGGTTCCTGAGTAAGGGACACTTCCCCCTCCCACCATCTGGAATCATATGGCTAACACTAGAGAAAATGGAAGAGGCATCATCCTCACCCTCCTCTTGGATGAGGTTGGGGGGGACACCCTCTATCCCCCCTTGACTCTCCTCTGCTACCCCAGCCCAAGCCTTTAGGGACTCAATCAACCCTGCCTTCCTAAGCTTCTTGGAAGCAGGCAGCCCCCTAAGCCTGCACTGTACCCTAAGATCAGCCATCTTGAACTGGACAGTTTAGCCAGGTCCAGCTCCATGGTTCCCTAGTTTTGGGTCACAACAACTAGGCACAACAGACTTAGAACAATTTGGAAAAATCAAAACAATAGATTAAAAACAGTTTAGTCCAAATTCCAAAAATCAAAACTCAAAAGTTTTGTTCTAAGGCAATTTAGAGGATTTTTACAATCTTAATTCACTTTACTGAAAGGTGTACTTTTTAAACACAAGTCCTCATCCACACCACTGAGCACCAAATGTTGGAAAGTGGATTATTAGTAGGGGCAAATGTATATCTGCCACTGGCAATAAGGCCACTAACACATGATAGGACTCAGCATAGGTCTTACAAAATTATTCCCAAGCTCAACCCTTGGTAGCTTGGCTGCGAGCAGATAGGCTTAACTTCAAAGACAGGTATGTAAAGCATTTAAAAACACCAATTCAGTAAATAATTAAGACACAATGCACAATAAAAATCCAACACCAATTCATAAAAATAGGAAATATTTTTATCTTTAAAATGACACCAAAACGACAAAAATCCAATGTAGGGAACCGGAGATATGAATTGTTAAAGATTTATCACTTTATAGCACTTAGAAACCTATAGCACCCTATTGGGATATCTGGTCGCCATAGACCGGCTCGAAGTCACAGTTTCAGGCCAACCGCGATGGAGCCCTGAGCGGCTACCCCTCGCGGTAGGTCCCGGTCACAGTTTTTACCTTCGGACTTAGAAACTTGTCTGGAGCTTTTTCTCGTGGGGTCCCTCGATGCTCTTCACCAGGACGGATTCGGTGAGGGTTCGTCGGCCTCGGATTTCTTCTATTCCCGGTCAAACTCTGGAAGTCAGACCTACGGAGCTTTCAGCGGGACAAACCTGGATGGCTTGGCCGACTCGCGGTTAAAGGCAGGCGGCTTGGCTGACCAGTTTGAGTCGGTCCCCTTATGGAGCTTTTTTCCAAAGTTGCTCCAATGTTCTCCAAACTCCTGGAACTTCTTCCTAAAGTTCCCCAAAGGGTTCCAAAGTGTCTCAAACTCACTCCAAGGGTCTGGAAGCTCCAAGATGGTCCTTGAAAGTTGAGGACTTCAGTTCCCACAATCCACTTGGACAAAACCCTTACAAATCCACTGGTAGTTTTCCAGGTTGAGGATTCTTGGTAGTGATGATCCAGGTGAGCTCTGTTAACCTGTAGCTTGCAGGGAGTCCACTCTTTACTCTTTTTCACAGCAAGGTAGTCCACAGGGCTGTAATTCCAGATGGTGCAGTCTTCAGAGTACAGGCCTTAGAAATTGCACATCAAACTTCTCAGCATGGCACAATGTCTTGCTTTCTTAAGTTTCAAACAGCAGATCTGAGAGACTCTGCTCCTCTCAGATACTTATTCCAAGTTCTCTGGGTCAAGCAGGAGGTCACTCCTGACCAATGGGGGCAGGGTATCTCCCCAAGGTTATGACCACATCCTGTAGAGTGTGGCATTATTTTGTCCCAGAGTGCACCAAATCCTCCAAATTCATAATGGCTGATTTTCCAGCAGAGAGTTAAGAGCTGGCAAAACACACCCCTAGGATGGCTAATTTCCATAGACTCTGCTCATTCCTTCCTTAATCCTAGCTCTGGCTTGGGGTCAAAAGAGTAGAGTGTTAACTGACACTGAGGCCTTCCCCTTTCCTTTGAAGACCATGGTTTACGACTCCTCCCCCTGCTCTGGCATTCCTGTGTATCAGCACACTGCCCTCCCAGCAGAGCTGGTTAACCCCAGGGGCTCTTTATCACCTCTTCAAAGCAGCCTGGCTTATCCACTTGACTCTGACCAATCAGGACAGACCATTGGAAGGCTGAATCTGGGCCTGCAAACATGAAAGTCTTATAACATCTTATCTGTACATTTTAGGAGAAATTCAACAATATCATATTGTTGGATTTATCACTACCATTCTGGGAAGTCTTTGAATGGAAGTTATATCATTCTCCTATCAGGAGTTATTAGTTAATAACTTCTTGCCATGTTACCCCATGTGGCATGGGATTTGCAATGGGAAAAATGACTTGGGACATTTTTCCAGCACCAGGACTTACAAAAACATATTTTATAAGTACTCCGCCTATATCTACAGGACCCCCACCCCATGGAACACCTAGGGGAGATTTTAGGGGTTCTGAATCTGTAGAAATATTGCAGATCCTCCCTCCACAGTGCTCCTAGCATCAAAGTCGAATTTGGGCAGCACTTTATCACAATGTGGGGAGTGAAATGTGAAATATCACTTAACCCAGGGCATATAAAATTCATTTTATAAGGGTCCACCTTATAAATACCTGACCCCCCACCCCTGGGACACCTAGGGGAGACCCTGGGGGTTCCTAATATGCCAGAACATTGTAGGTTATCCATTTTTAGGTGCCCCAAATACCAAAGTCGAGTTTGGGCACAATTTACTTTTTAAAAGCAGTCATGGAACCCAGGGCTGATTTTAAACTGACCTCAGGCTTCAGCAGTGCACACATGCAAGTGCAGAAAAGGCTGCTGGCCTCTAAACTGCCATGCCCTACTATATACTAGGGACTGATAGGTAGTTTAAATCCCCCTGCTCTATTATGTACTAGGGTCTTATAGGGTAGGTCATGCCAATCACAGGGGTACCCCAACCCATAGTGTACCCTAGTGTATGTAGGTGTTTTAACTGTATTCTAAGTGCTTTCAGCATAGCCCTGGGCCTGGTTAGGCAAAGCCCGGGGTCAGTCAGAGTCGGTTACCACCAGTACCAGCAGCAAAAAGTTGGGGGGTGCCCTGGGCACAGGATGACTTTGCAACATACATTTATACTAAAATATCCATAAGTAAATAGATACAAAAAGAAGCATTCTTAAACAAAAACAATAATAAACAGATGAGTACAGTACAGTTTGGATAGCTTACAAAGTATAACCGGTCACGATGAAGAGTACACCCAATCAAAATTTTACCCCAAGGGCCTTAAGTCATTAAGTTGTACATAGAGTGAGTTCAGCTCTAGTTTTCCAATCAATTATAGGGGCCCAGATAAGCTTTCCTAGTTTCCTAGCCTTCCACCTTTTCCTCTCATATAGACCTTTTTCCAGGTTATACATAGCTAAGAGTTGTTTAAGCCATTTTTTGAAATGTGGGGGGGTTAGGGTCCACCCAAGCGGATGACTTGCAGATTCTAACCACAGCCATGGCTAGAAATACAAATTCGCGCTGTGCCAACGGTGTTCCACTCCGAGCCACGCTTAATACCATCAGCTCGACTGTAAGCTTTATTTGAATCCTCAAAGTTTGCCTCAGAAATTCTTCTATAGCTCCCTTTAGAGGATCCAAAACCGGGCAGGAGGCAAACATATGAACTGTATCTGCATCATCACCCTTACAACGGGGACAAAGAATACCATCCGTCCCACCCCATTGAGCAATCTTGGCTGGCGAGTAGTAGAGTGAGAAGATTGTTTTAAAGTGTTGTGCTTGAAGGCTAGCTACCCTCAAAACAGTGTAACCGAGCTTGAGTGACAGCATAAACTCATCCCCTTCAATATTCAATTTCTGCTGCCGTTTCTCACGATGCTTATCTAGATCGTCGGCCAGTAATTGGCTCAACCCGCCATAGAGCTGGGTGATAGTGCACCCATCTGGGTTCCTAGCAGCTTCCATAACTGGATCTTTAGAAAAAGCTTTCTCTCCCCCCTTCTTCCTTGTAATGGAGGAGTGAATCTGGAGGTATTTAAAAAATTCCCTACGATCTAGATTAAAGAGGATTTGAGCTTTCTCAAATGAAATTATACCATCTGAGTCAAAAAGATCCCCCATCTTCTTCACCCCCAGAGCATCCCAGCGCAGCATAACCCCATCATGGAATAACTCGGGGAGCGACGGATTCCCAAATAAAATGGTATCGAAATTTACTCTCCCTAACCCAAGCTTATTTCTAACACCAGTCCAAACCGCTACTGCTGCACCAAGGGTCTTAAATTTAACTTTTTTGTAGAAGCTGGCTTCACTGAATCTTAGAAGCCAGTTGGGAGCCTCTCTCTCTAGCAGTAGTTCGTATACATCTGGAGGAGCATCGTTCCTCCACCGATCTGTAACCTTCCCACCCAGTAACCCTCGAAAGTATTGAATTGCCGTGGCCCAGTAATACATTTTTAGGTCCGGGACCGCCCAGCCACCGCTTTCCCTGGATAGGGACAAATATCTAAGAGCTCTTCTGGTCTTACCATGTGCCCATACAAATCGATTAATCAGCCTCTCCATTTCCTTAAACCAATGGTTTTCGAATTTTAAGGGTATCGTCCTAAATAGATACAATCTTTTTAGAAGGAAAATCATTTTAATAATATTACATCGTCCCACAATTGAGAGATGCAAATTATCGAATCTGTCGAAATCTCTTTTGGACTTTTGAATCGCAGGGACAAGATTTTTTTCCACTACTTTACCTAATTCTAATGTTATAATGATCTCAAGATATGTGGCAGACTCAGTCACCCGTGGATCCGACAGAGACAGCCTACTATTAACTACTATTTGTGTTTTTTCCCGGTTAAGCAGATACCTTGAGATCCCCCCGAAGCATTCAGCCTCATGCTCTATTTCCATTTAGCCTTTTTCGGATTTGCAGCAGTTATTGCCAAGTCGTCTGCGTATCCTAAAATGTTAGTTTCAAATCCATTTAATCGTATAGGAAGGATTCCCTTATTCGCCTCGATTTTCCTGATCAGAGGGTCGATATAGAATGCAAATAGGAGGGGAGAGCATGGGCACCCCTGTCTTGTCCCTCGTGTAATAGAAATCGGCTCGCTCTGCCCACCCATTAGCCAGAGTCGAATTTGAGGGGTTCTATATAGCATCTGTATGGCTTTAATACACCCTTTTCCAACCCCCACATTCTCAAGTACGGCCCAGAGATAACCCCACGAAACCCTATCGAACGCCTTCTCTGCGTCGAGCAGGATAAGTGCCATAGGATCTCGTGAGGCGGAGGTGCCATCAAACATGGTGATAACTCTACGAATATGTTTGGCTGTACCTCTGCCTGGGATGAATCCGTGCTGACGGGGTGAAATCACTTTCCCTATCATGGTGCTAAAGCGATTGGCTAAAATGTTTGAAAAAGTTTTACATCACTATTTATTAAACTAATAGGTCTATAAGATCCGGGCTCATTAGGGGGCTTCCCTTTCTTTAGAAAAATAACCGTGTGAGCTTCTGCCCACGACTCTGGAGGTGCTTCACCTTTCTGTGCCTGACGCATTACAAGCCTTAAATCATCCCCCAAAATTGAAAAAAAAACTTTATAAAATTCTAATGGGATTTGGTCAGGACCCACAGCCTTGCCAGATGGGAGTTCCCTGAGGGCTTTTTGAATTTCCTCATCTGAAAATATGCCCTCCAAAGTCTCTGAATCTTCCTGTGAGAGTGTCTCAGCAGTGATCGAGGCTAGATATTCCTGTATGTCCTTGGTCTCCGTAAGCCCCTCTTCCCCGTATAAATTCTCGTAGTAGTTTTGAAATACCTCGCGTATTTCCCTAGGCGCTGTAACTACTTCCCCCGTTTGATTTTTGTTCTCTAAAATATCTCCCTCAGTAGTTTTCTGTCTTGTTCTGATTGCAAGCATGTGGCTCACTTGTTCACTATATTTGTAGCAAGATTGCCTCCAGGCCAAAACATTTTTCCGCTGCTCTTGTTGCCATGATTTCTCCTGATGCAGACTTTGCTAGCGCCAATTTCTGGAGGATCTCTTCTGTGTTCAAGCCATTGGCAATAGCCCTAACCAGTTCTTCTTCTGTATCTAGCACTGCACTATACATGTTCTTTAGATCTTGCTTGATTTTTTTGTTCCAGTTCAGAGAGTAGCTCAGGGTTTCCCCTCTGATCCCGGCCTTCAGAGCGTCCCATACCATCCCATACCTAGCAGTACCCCTGTTGTCCTCCAAGAATTCCCCAAGCCACTTGTTCATATGTTGAACATAGATCGGATCTTGTAGCAAGGCCCGCTCAAATGTCCAGGTGCGCTCCGGCCCGCCCCCCCAATGTTTTGAACCCCCAGAACCAAGGGATTGTGGTCGGACATGGCCAGGGGAAATTTCTGAATAATACAGGTGGAAAGGAGGGAGGATGAGGCCAGGAAGTAGTCTAGTCGTGCTACAGCCCTATGCGGTGCCGAGTAGTATGCACTACCTCCCTCCTGTGGTTTGAGTTGCGCCCACGCATCAATAAGCCCATTATCTTTCATCATTTGAATAAGAGCCTTGTGTACTTTTTTTTCCGACCTGTATAGTTACTAGGGTTCCCCTTCCATAGCCGCCCCATGCCATTTATATTGAGATCGCCACATACAATAATCGGTAGAGGCCACTTGGTCAGTTCGGAGTTGAGGTACTCAAATACTTCGGGATCATCCCCTGTCGACCCATAAATTGAGCATAATGTAAAGTTAAATCCCTGCACTTGGCCTTCAACAATTGCCCATCGACCTAGCCTATCAGTTAAACAAGCTTTGAACACAGTCCCACCCTTCTGCGCCAATTTCGCTACCCCTCGCGTTCTGGTCTCTTGTGCGGTATGCGCTATCAGTTGAAATCCCAGCTGCTCTAAGAGGTGCTTCCGTGTCCCCTCAATGTGTGTTTCCTGTATACAGATTATGTCAGCATACAGCATCTTAAGTTGTTCCTTGACTGTCCTTCGTTTTGCAGTGTCATTCAACCCACATATATTTATCGTTGCTACTCGCATGTAAAGTATATATTGCCACCCTGTTCCCACATTGCTCCTTTTTCTTTTTTTTGCCACCCCTCACTGATTTCGTTACCCGATGGTGTTTTTAGTTTTTTTACCCCAGTCCCACCCCCCGTTGACCCCCCCTGCCACCTCCCTGCCCTCGAGGCCCACCCCTTCCCCCTTCCCCACCTACATTGTGAGACAAGCAGACCAGAGGTCTCTGTGATGGAGCCTGAGAGTCACCCCCCTTGCTGCCAGCCTGCAACCTTCCGCTTTTTGTCTTCCCCCCTCTCTTAAATGCTATTTAAGCCCTAAAAAGTGCTATCCCCTGTTAACTTCGACCAAAAATGTAATGCATCACAAAGTTCCTTCCACAAAAGCCGCCCAAAAAAAGAAAAAAAAGAACAAGAGAAAGATCTAAGAAAAAAGTGAAAAAAGAGAAAAGTAAGAAATACACCCCTTCGTTACACCCCTTCAAACTTCATACTACTTGACCAAAGAGATGAAAATCAGTCCCTGCCATTAAGATTTTAGTTTTTCAATATACTCTTTAGCTTGAATATCTGAGGCAAAGACTCTTGTAGTGTTCTTGTGTATAATCTTCAATCGAGCTGGGTTCATCAAAAAAGCTTGTGCCCCTAAGGCTTGACAGGGCTGAATCAATTGTCTTAGCTTCCAACGCCGCTCTACCGTAACGTGGTAATAATCTGGTTTTGCAAAGAAGGACTGATTTTCAAAGGTCCGTCTGGCGTTCGGGCGGGCCTTTGCAAACACTTCCTCCCGAAGCAGAAAATTCCCAAAATAAATTAATATTGCCCTCGGCATTGCAGTACCTTCTCGGCCAGGCTGCATTGGTCTCTTTAAGGTCAAAGGGAAGCGATGGACCCGCTGTACCTCTGCCTCCCAGTTCCAGTGCTGGAGTTCCGGGAAGGTGCCCTTCATTAGCCTCAGTACATAGGCCCGTATGTCATTTCCTTCTATTCCTTCTTCTATGCCAAGTATCCGTAAATTATTCCACCTTTGCCTGTTCTCGAAATCTTCCATCTTCCATTGAAGATCTGTAAACTGAGCTGCCTGGGATTCAGTCTGTGCCTGAGTTCTGGTCAAGCCATCTTCTAGTGTACTAGATCGCTCTTTCACCAGTGTCAGTCTTGAGTTTATATCCATACAGGCTTTAGCCATTTTTCTGACAGCGCCCTTGAGCTTCTTTGTTGCCAATCGATTCTTCTTCCCATCCATTCGAGTCTCCTCTTGCAGTTGCTTGATAGATTCATAGATCATTTTCAAGGAGGGCTCTTCAGCTTGTGTCATTCTTGTGGTGGTAGCGTCCTCCTCCTGTCCCGAGAGGTTTGGGTAAACTCTCTGGGTAGCGGAGTAATCCCATTTTAGGGTAGGGTCTGCATTAGGCCTGGCGTTCTCTTCTGTCTCCCATTCCAATGGGTGAGAGTCTCTATGTTTCTTCATAAGTCTCTTCTTCCTTACCACTGTGCCCTTCTGCTGGGTACTAAGACTTGAGCTAGAGAGCTGCGCATTGCTGCTATCTTCTACGTCGGAAGAGCTGACTTCGGAGCCATCAGTCACAGAGAAAAATGTATCCCCGAGGTCCAAAGTGTCTTCCAACCCCTTGAGACCTGTTGCCTTCTCAATGAGCATGCTGGTGTCTAGGGGGCTGTAATACCCGTGGCTTGTTCTTGTGCCAAAGAGGAATGGGTTGCATCAGGATGATTATCTGCCATAGTTAAGGTAAATTGCCCAGGTACAGATGATGATGTGGTTCTATGGTTGCCCTCAAGTCTTTCAGTGGTAGTCTCGTAATGAGAAACATCAGCTTGGGCTATTGCCTCAGCGTCTAGCTGTTTATTATTTACAGCGTCAGCAGTACCTGGCGCAGTCTCCCGCCCCCCGGTACTATCAAAATCAACTTGTTTAGTTTTTAGTTCCTTGTGACTGACCATTGCACAATTAGCTACGGGGATCGTAGTGAAAAAGTCTGTGATGCTGTGCTGCTGCTGAACCAGCTCCTGCCCTTGAGATACCAGCTGTGATTGTGGTTGTGGATGTACCGTAGACTCTATTAGGCAATCTTTTTTCCCCTTGGCCCCCATAGTGCTATCTGGTATTTCAGCTAGCTTCTGAGCCTCATTCAGCTCACCTTTCCTGGAGCCATCCTGGGTGTGTCTCACCTTCAGGGACGTCCTAGTGCTGGAGTTCGAGCAGCCCACCGGCCTCCCTCCTTTGGAACGCTGTGCCAGGATGCTGGTGTTTGAGTCTGCACATGCCTGCCCCTCTAGAGCCTTCAGCCGTGCAGCGCAACTGGGTTTGGGAGGCATCCTCCCTTCCTTGAATCTTTTGGTGCGGCCCCACACCGTGAGCCACCCGCACCGCACCGATGTTCCAGCTCCTCCGGCCCCTCCTCTCCTCCAGTCCAAGGCAGTCACTGACACAGACTGCAGCGCTCTCTGCGTTTCCCGGACGGCGGCCAGAAACACTGAAAAAAATGCCTCCAGGGTCCGCCAGACGTCAGGGACACGAGCTTCCAGCTGGTAAGTCGACGTGGGGAGCATGAGTTTGCTTGATTGGGGGTTTGAAGTATCCTTAATATATTAATGCATTCGGCAGCAAGGGGCAACCAGCGCGGTCGTCTCAGTCAGGCGCCATCTTGTCTTGCCGCACAGTAGACACTTACCTGTTTCCATTGACATGTCAGTTAACTGATGCAAAGGAACCCTGGCTTTAAATATATTTCGGACAACCAATAGCACAACCAAGTGCCATGCTTATGTGGAAAATGTTGAAGTGCAAGATATTAAAATTAACACTGCTGTAACATCACTTGATTCATATGTAGAAAGTTGGTGGAAGCAACCCTAAAAAAGGGACACATGCACAAAAGAGGATCAAAAAATGAATGACAAATAACCACCCTCCAGGTGTGGATAAACAAATATCTAACTTCCACACATTAAACACATTTGCAACACACATCATAGGGAGAAGTATAATAAAACGTGATGTTGACATTGTTCTAGACAAGCTGTCACCTTTACCATTTGATGTATGTACACTCATGTTTGTGTAGAATCCAAACTTACCAATGTGAAGTGTTGGTCAATCACAGCATCAAAAGTGCAATTCATGTTATGTCACATGTGATAGGGCTACCATTATATGAGACACAGTAGTGAAGGAGCATCACACCAGACACAATAAACACCAGTGGCCTGTTTGTTACAGCTGTCACCCATAACATCAAACTACTTGAGGTGATTTAGGACTTTAGTCAGCGATGTGGTTTGTCAAGACAGTACATTTGTAGTGGACTGGACTCTGCTGTGTTTCTGGTCAAAAATACAATAAGCAAAGCACATCATCATGCACCTTCTACCAGACCTACACATTCAAGCACTCTTCTTGTGCTTTGGACATGGGTCACCCTCCATGTTGATGGGGAAATTCCTACCTGTAACAAAAAAGAGGTTCATGTAACGTGTTAAACTCAGGTCCGGACTTACCCCCCTTGTTATGTTATGTTATGTTGGCGAAGTTTTGTAAAGCGCACAGCTACTCAGAAGAGTGTCCCGGCGCGAGCCCAAAGTAAGACAGGAAAAGAAACAAATAAAACAGAGAGGAATTCAGTTAAAAAGGAAGGTTTTAAGTTTTTTTCTAAATTGAATGGGATTCTGCAGGCTGCGTAAATCGAACAGGAGAGAGTTCCATGCCTCCGCGGCCAGATAGGCCAAAGAGCTGCCGCCTTTCCTTTTCAGGCGGCATCTGGGCATAGTTGCCATTAACATGTTGGAGGAGCGCAGATGTCTACCGGGGACGTAGAACTGAAAGCGTATCCTAAGATAGACAGGGCCATAATCATACAGGGCAGCATGGGCTGTTACCAGGGCCTTGAACTTAACCCTTGTTCTCACAGGAAGCCAATGAAGACTACGCAAATGTTGCCGGACACTCGTTCGTTTGGGGAGGCGGAGGAGCAGTCTGGTCGCCGCGTTCTGGACCACCTGAAGTCTGTCCAGGAGGAAACCAGGAAGACCTACATAAAGTGCATTAGCATAGTCGATACGAGCGCTGACAAGCGCACAAGTAACCGTTTCTTTAGCTGCTAAAGGGAGGAGAGGCAGAAACTTTTTAAGTAGCTTCAGAATACCAAGGCAGGTACTCATCAACTTACTGATTTGGCTGCTGAAGCTAAGTCTTTCATCAAACCAGATCCCAAGATTCTTGACTGGGAGGCCCCGCGGAAAGGGCTTAGGGGACTCATCCGGCCAAAAAGAGTGCCAGAACAAAGGGGACTTCTGCCGCCGCCGTATGAATCAAAATGTCTTTACGGTGAGCTCAGGCACCCGCCATTTTAGAGGTTCCAAATACTGTGCTCGTGACTGTTAAGTGCATCACCACCACTCCAAATGGTGGCTAGTTTGTTGATATATTCAACCATTCATGGACTGCTTATATTTGAAACTAAACATTTATGTGCTGAAATGCAAAATTAGCGCTGTGTTATGTACACCTATGCAAATGGTATAATGTGTAATAAAAGATTTGGAAATAAAAAAGAATGTGCACATTGCACATTTGTGACTTATTATTTACACATTTGTATTAATACAAATATAAATGCCACAATTGTCTTTAGTCATGGATTAAGGGCAGAAGGCCATTTCTCTGTTGAAAATATGTATTAAAACATATGCAGTTATGTAGAAGCACCTTACTTTTGTGTTACTTTTCACATATGTTTCTGTGGACAATGTCACTAATTTTCAAAATGTTTATCACTGCAGACATAGGAATCCTGGGAGAGTTTGAAGAGGACAGCCTCTGGTGTACTGTCCATTTCCAGATCTTGCCACCATGGGAAAAAGGGATGTAATCACGAAGTTCAAGTTGAATAGGCAAACAATAATGGATGTATGCCATCACCTGGAGCCAGATCTCATGCATCACATCACTAATCCCTCATGTATACCACCAATTGTCAAACTAATGGCAGTACTTCATTTTGTAGCCACAGGTTCCTTCCAATACACTGTGGCAGTTTTTGGTGGTATGTCACAACCAAGTTTCAGTGGTTTGCTACAAGAAGGGCTTTCTTCAATGATGAGACACATCAATACCTTCATCCAGATCCTATGACATCAGGATTTAGCCAGTGTGAAGGTTGATTTCTATGGATTAGGTTGCATACCACATGTGGATGGAGCCATTTATGGCACTCATATTGCCTTTGTACCACCACACACCAGGGAACAAGTTTACCGGAATAGGAAGAACTTCCATCCTATCAACATGCAAGTTGTCTGCTTACCGGATTTGTATATCTCAAACGTATATGCCCGGTTCCCTGGATCAGTCCATGATTAATTTGTACTGCAGAACAGCACCATACCCCTGCTGATGTGACAGGTTCTTCCGGAGAGGGCCTGGCTTCTTGGTATGTGAGATCTGTCCTAAGTTTGTATGTGTAATGTCAAGTTGCATGATGTAAAAAAGTGTAACATCTTGTTGTACTTATGTTTGTCTTCCATCTAGTAGACTCAGCTTATTCCAACCTACCATGGTTGTTGGCTCCGCTGAGGAATCCAACAAGGCGAGGGGAAGTCTGCTTCAATGAGGCCCATGGAAGAACATGGCGGCAAGTGGAGTGGGCTTTCAGGCTCCTGAAGTCCAGATTTAGATGTCTGGACAAAACTGATGGAGCCCTCCTCCACTCACATATTAAGGTGTGTCAAATCACCGTGGCCTGCTGCATGCTCCACAACCTCTCCCCTGAGACGGAACATCCCCTACATTGCAGAGGAAAGAGAGCATGAAGGGCTACCAGGTGAGGAACCTTAGATGCCAAATGAAGATCATAGTTGTGAAGAGGAGGATGTTGATTTGCGTCAAGATCTCATTAACAACTTCTTCTCATGAGTGTCAGTATTACTTTACATTTTATGAATTTCACTACTAAAGCAAATATTGATGTGATAATGAGAAAAGTAGGTTGTGGTAATTTGTTTGGAAGGGCATGCTCTAGGAAATCCAGGCCAAAGATGTTTGTTGAACAAAGTTTTGAAACCTTGCCTACTGTGTTCAGTTACATTCTTTAACTCTTACTGTTTTGTGAACATTTGTCCTCCAAAAGTGGACTTTGTAATGTGTCTATTGTGGTATGTGTGATTGGTAATCTTCTTGGTTTGATCTGTTTTAGGTTCCTTCACCATGTCATCTTCATTTGGACATTTCAGAGTTGTGACATTTGCAGGTATGTGGTGCTGTTTTAAAGTACAAAGGGAACATTGGTTGAACTTGGGAAATACAGACACAGACGTTGGGTGTACAAATCATGTACCAAGGCAACTTGCACTGTGATTTAATGGAAGATTTGAAGATTACATTGAACTTGTTCTCTGTCGTGTGTTGGCACCAAGGCAATATGCGTGCCATCATGATCTCAAACCACATGTGGTAGTGGAGCCAAATAATGCTACTCTTCCTTCACATTGGCTAAATCATCATTGATTGTAACGTGTATGTAGCTTTTGATGTGTCTCATCATTGTAGGACATTCTTCTTATGGCACACCACTGAAACTTGGTTGTGTCATTCTACCAGATACTGGAAAGTGGATTGGAGTGATCCTGTGTCTACAAAATTGTAGTACTGCCATGTGTTTGACTATTGGTCTTATTGATGTGGGATTCCTTCTGTGAGCCAGAAGATCTGGCTCCAGGCTGATGACATGAGTCAATGATATTTTGAATATTCAATCTGATTGTTTTAGATTTATCCCCTTCTTCCATGTTGGCAAGGTCTGGACCTGAAAATGTGAAAACTGGCACTGAGTAGTAGTGTAATGTATGTAATGTTATGTCAGTGAAAATGTTGACAGTCAATTATTGGTCAAATGGAATAAACATAGTAGTAGATGATTGGTCTACTTTTTGAGAGTCATGGCTGGGAACTTGAGGAAATCATACCTACTTGCAAAATATCTATGTTTAAACAATCATTTGATGTTTGCCATGGTAAAGTTATGATGGAAGGAAACAAGTGCATCAATAGACTTGAGATATTTAACACCAGTCTAGGAGTTTTTAAGTTGTGAATTTATTGAACTAAGTGTGAAGAACTCAAACTGGCTGTAAAAGAAAAAGCAAACCAATAAGTGAAGTCAATCATGGTGAATGTAACCATATTTGTAGAGGCAAAATTGTTTGGAGTCCAATGTCCATACTACAACTACCATCTGAAAGGGAAATGTCTCTAGAAATAGTCCACAGAGTGAATGGTAGGCACACACTGGAGGAAACTAGGTGCAGTACTTCTTGCTGGTGGAGGTTGAGGTCTTGCCATCCTCGACTTCTGATAAACTGCATGCATGCCCCACCCGGCGGGGGGAGGATACAAAGTTACAGGGTCTGAGGTGATTGCAGGTGGGTCCTCCTCTGGTGGGACCTCCATTCCAGTTGCAGATGTTAAAGGGCCTGTTGTTGTTCACCACAGGAAGAGGTAGATGGTGCCAGGAAAGTACTGCACATGTGGGTGTAAATGTCCTGTAGCACCCCAACAAGGGAGCCCATGTTGGAATTATGGTTCTCCAACTGATGGTTTAAGTCCCTCTGGAACTGTTTCATCTCCCGATTTCAGTGAGTACCTGCCCATCGTGCCTTGGGAGTCCTGATAGACGTCCAAAATGTGGCGGACGGTGACCTTGGTGTCAGTGACCCCAGTGGCCTCACTCTGCCGGCCCACAGAATACCTCCCATGACCCCTACCCCCACGAGACAATCCCCTTGGTCCAGGGTGCCCTCTCGCACTGGGTATTGTCTGTTCTGTAGCTGCTCTTGTGGTTCTCTCAACATTGTCCTGAACTGGGAGGCACACAATAGATGTACTGTACTAGGTACACAGGGTGTGGAGACTTCTGTAGGGTGAGGTGTTGCAGCTGTGGTGGGAGGTGTCTTTGTGGGCCGAGAGAGAGTCACTGTAACCGTCTGCCCATGCTGACCAGATGGACCAGCAAGCTTGTCCTCATCCAGATCACCAGGTGTATTGTCCTCACTTAAGGCTTGCTCCTGGAGTGGAGTGGTGGTCTCTTCAGGGGCAGAGCTCTGGCCACGTGCTCTGCCAGATAGGCCTGATGAAAAATGGAGCACATTGTTATTACTGAAAAGGTAGCGATTAATATGATGATATGTTTAAGTGGTATTTAACATATTAACCAGACAATTTGGCTTTTCAAACATATATGCTTCTAATGAGCAGGTCATAAGATGTTCTGAGATGTAAAATGATTATGAAGTATACCTGAAATCTCCCAAACATTCAACCCAACACAGTGGAGAGGTGACATGTGTATTTAACCTTTACAAGGCCTAGCTGAGTGCAAAACAGACAATTGTACAACTTGGTTAGATGTTTACCATTAGTCAACATGTTAGCAGTGAGAGTCAATATTTCACAGCTGCCAGTTCCAATCAGCAGAGGAAAGTGAATGCCTTACAATATTTGCTCAACACACTTGGTATAGGACCACTCATGCCATCATTTCAATCAGTTGAGGAGAACACGACAACGGACAGGAAACAGGCCAGCTATTTCTCAGAGGAGAGCATTGCATAGAGATTGCTCAGTACATGAGTATTGACATTCAGTTGAAATATGCCAGACAAGAGACAATGAGCAAAATCACATAGCAAATTTGTTTTGCGTAACAGAAACAGGGCATCATGGTAGTTTTAGTAATTTACAATATGACACACATATGGGTACTCTGTGATTTGTTGTTTTAACACAAAGGCAGCATACCATCATTTGCCATTTAATGGAGATTGACACCTATAATCTTGTATGCAACACAAGACATTCTCACAGACAATCCTAAATCTCAGAAACTGATACTCTGGGCTTTGGGCTTTCTATGTTGTACTATAATATGTGCATTACACATTGACAACAGCTGAGTTGTACACAAAGAGGGCATTGAGGTCTTATTAAAGTTACTGAGGTGCAACTTACCAGATCCACTCCACCAGTTATTCCTGTCAAGCCTTCAGTATGTAGGATCTGCATGATCTTGTCCTCCCTGGGAAATAGATTTAATGGGGGGCCGGGAGAACCACCAGCAGACCTCTGGGCCTTCAGGTGATGCTTGGAAGGTCAGGGAACACACTCTCCCCCTCAGGTCGTTCTACCTCTTCCTAATTTCCTCCTGTGTGTGCAGGTTCTTAGCTACAACATTTACCATGCCAACTATTCTGGCCACTTTTGCCTTTTCTGATTGATGGTTGTAGTTTGGACTTGGCTCCAAACAATTGTTGCTTTATTTTAATGATTTCATCCACCATGACTGACAACTCTCTCTCTGTGAAATGTGGATTTTTGATCCGTGGCATATTCCCAAATAATCAAAGTAGCAGTAAACAAAATAAAGGACACCCAGAAATTTAAAGTGTGGAGAAACAAGTGAGTGGTGAGTGGAAAAGTAAGAAACAAACAAAATCCTGTCTTCTCTGACCAGACATTCTGGTTCCCTGTGTCGTGGTGCAGTGGCGTGGCAAAGGATCATGGTCTGAAATGTGGTTTGTTTTATAGTGTGATGTGCAGGTATTTCTGCTTGGGCAATGAACATCAGGTGTATTTGTATCCATCCAATGGCCACTGTTATAGTGCTTTGTTCAGCGCCTACCGCGACGGACTCCCTCCACCGGGGAACCGCTGCAAGGAGATCTCCAGTGCAACAGTGATTTCTTAAAATGCTTGGCGGGACATTTGGTAAAGATTGATTTTAGGAATATTTTAGCTTCTGCGTGTAGCAAGGCAGTGCAGCAATTGCACCACAAAAAAACACCAACCTTGGTGGGTGCTTTTCCCAGGCATGTGAAAATGTTCATGAACTGCAAGACAGTGAAAAGAAGATATATGATCTTGTGGATCCCTGATAGGCCACAACAACCAGCCTTGCCCCTCTGCAGGGTTTAGAGATCTGAAAAGGTTTGCAGGCCCAAAGATTTTATTGTTGACAGTGTGTGTTGTTCCTCCACAGTCCTTGACTAGTGTGAACATGTCGACTTGTCAGAGGTTCCAGTCTACTGCCTCATTGAATTATGATGTATTTTGGCCCCAATAGTTTTGATCAACATTTTTCTAACTCCTGAACCCATGAAGTGATATTTGTTGTTTCAGTATTATTTATTAATTACATTTTTGTTGTATTTGTTCAATTAGTTTAGTTATATTGAGTTATTTATTTGTTGATTTTAATGTTATTGTGTTGCTTCTAAATACTTTACCTGCATTTTCTCTAAGGAAAGGCTATTGCTTAGGCCACAGTTACCAAGAATAATTCCACGATTAATCAAAGAATATTGTTTTTACATTTCACACACTGGCTTGTTTAACTTTATGAGAGATCCCCTGCAACTTATATCAATAGGCTGCTCTCTCCTCAAGTTATTGGTCCTACATCTGGATACACATCTGAGCCCAAAAGCTCTTTACATGCCATTTGGGAAACGCTCTGCACAGAAGGCTCCGATTGTAAAAAGACAGTTTTTGCTATTAGGTGATCCCACTTTTAGTTTAGTGTTCAACTATCCACTGGGAAATGAATAATTGTACTGGCAACTGCCTGTTTGTGCCACACTAACTACAACTATTTATACAGAGGGTTGCACAGACCTGTATTCATATTACGTATTATATTCACCAAGGCAAAAATCACCCTATTCCGAAAGCAAGGTCATATTGTATTCAAGAGATCAGCCTCTCTTAACTGTTGAAGTTGTGTTTTTAAAAGTAAAATGACAGAGGAGGTAAGCAGTTGTAATCAAATTCCAGGCATTTTAATGTTAGCTATAACATAGTAATTTTTCAAAAGTCACTGGACAGATTTATGCAAAAACACAAAAAAGAACAATAAAAACATTGCTCTATGTCTGCATCTCAAACGTTTTGCAAATTAACTTCGCAACTTTTTAATTACCATTCATTAATGCTCTCATGTGGACAAATAATAGAAACCCACTTTTTGAATCCCGATTACATGTGTCCTCTTTACAAATCCCCATAACATTTAGAATGTTAACTGCTTTACCAATTTTGTGCAGATTAATAAAATGTAGACAAAAATGTTAATAGTGACCCTTCGTGAACTATATTTTTCTAAGGATACCGTTTTCACCAGTAGACCAAGTGGGTGGGGCACCTACTCTGGGTAGTACTGTATTATCATATTTTGCCTGTCCTTTTAAACCTCTTTGTACATACTATGGGAAGTAGATGTGTACCAAATCTTTCCTCCTATTCCTGTATTCCTCGATACCCACGATGAATATGTACTGTGTGTCATGTTTCATTATTGCAAAATGCAAAATAAAGTTGTTAACAAAAAGTATCTTTCCTAATGATTAGTAACGACAACAACAGCAGGCACACCGTTATGGTTGAGTTGTGTAGGCTATAGGAAAAGCTGTGTTAAGGATTTATAAATGTGGATGTGGCTTACAGCTTAATGATGCAAATGCCTGCACTGGGTAAATTCAAACCACTGTTGATGGATGCACCATTGTCTCCATGCTGTGGACAGCATGCTTAATCCTGCTAGGCAAACTATTCCCAAATAATAGTCCAGCTAAAATAGCATTCCAAGACTTCAGAAGCTAGAATTAATGCTTAGTGTGAATGGATGGTGGGTGTGCCTACTGTGATATTTTATGAAATGTCATTCAAACATGACAAGATGACTAATGCTCAGACAAGATCAAGTGAGACAATGATTTGAATGTCCCTTTTAATGCTGAATATTGATCTAGTTCTTTAGAATTTTTTCTAATTATTTTATAGTATAAGACAAATACTTTTTGTATTGTTCTATTTCTAACACCATCCCAGCATGATACCCATGATAGCGGAGAATATTAAGAAAAGTTTAAAGTGTAGACAGGATGACACCAATGATCTACATATGCTAGTGACTTTTCCTCAACTCAACAATTACTAAGGAGGAGTGCAAAATGAACTGGGAGAAGTCTTAGAAAGACAAATTAACATAAGACTTTTCCTAAATATACTTGAGTTTGAAGATAGCACACCGGAATGTTGTGGCTCAAATGCAGCTAATGGGGTAGGAAATTAGTAAAGGAGTTCCATCTTTGCACTCTAGGGGGCAGGTGCTAAAGTTTGCAATGCTGCTGAAGTCCAAAATCAATTAAAAAAAAGAAACCAGGGAATGGAAAGATTTGCAAGGTTCTCAAAATATTAATAATTCTTCATTTGATTTATTGTTTTTTTTCTTATCTCATAAGTATTGCTGAGTCTACTGCATTCGTTGGTACTGCTGTATCAAAACATGTTTTGCTTATAGTTCTCATAATACCCACTTTGAGTCATATATGAGGACAAACCAATGGCTCACAATTTGACCTTGTATGATAAATCTGTGCAAAAAGTTCCCAGAAATGTACTTGGCCACATTTCTGTTTTCTGTGACTAATTAGGGGCAGCATTCATGGAGATCCTTAAATGCATCTTTCCCATCCAAATTAAGTGCCTGATTCCGGGGTTTGGCAGTCTTGGGACCGCTGTCGCATTGGCATCAGAATCACCTCAGCACCGTTGGGGGTCCGACCACCCCATTACGATGCATTTGGTTTCATAGACGAAAGACTGCCATGGTCCCGCCGCCAGGAATTCACGACCACTGTGGGATTGTCAGAGTCCCACAAGTCTTACCTTATACTTGTGAGAGGATCTCGCAGGGGCGACAGGGACCACCACCGCCGTTTCCCACCTTACCCTAGTAGCTGTGTGGACGCTGACCAGGATGTAGATGGGACCAGGGGTAGAAGCCAGATATAAAGAACTGGAAGTTGTGTGAAGTTCCTTGAAACCCTCAAGACACTGGTTCTGCAATGGAAAAATAAGGACACAGCTAGTACCTGTGGTGCACACCAACCCCTCCTATGTTCTCTGAGAATTACTAAGTCAAAAGGACAGTATGGTCTACCTTATATGTACATATGAAAGCATCAACAAGAATAGCAGAGAATAAGCGCTCCTGCGCATTTCCCAGGAAACGGTATCTCTTCAGTGCACCAGGAAGTGCACGAGGAACGGTTTCTGTGTTTCAAGTAATGTAAACAAGCAATATGCGCTCCTGCGCGTTCTAATCAAAATCAAGAAAAACAGCGCTCCTGCGCAAATAATAAAGAGAAACTGGCAGCACACAGCTGAACACACTCCTGTGCGTGGTGTCAGCAAAGTAATGAAAACAGGCTCCTGATACGGATCACAGACCAGAGGAGAGCCTGCATGGGAAAGGTAGCTTTGTGAAGTCAAGGGAATTGCCACTCTCCGTCGGAATGGGACAGCCAGGGAACAACACTCAGCGCGGCAGACAAAAGGCGTCTGCACAGAAGGAGAAGAAACAGCTACCTACTGGAGGAAAATGCGGAGTCTCTACCTGCATCCGATGGCGGCAACGGCGTTAATCCAAAGCGCCGGAGTAGCGGGATGCGCCAGCTGTTAAACCCGTCACACCGGAAGCGCCGTGACTAAGGTGGCGTCCGCTTCCGGTCTCCGCAGCTAGACTGCTAACCCGACTCCACACCTGTGAAGTCACGATCACGCTTCGTAAGGCGTGCGGAGGTCACGCAGCTGTCCATAACCATGACAGTACCCACCACCAAACAGAACCCCCACCCAATAGCCCACTGATCATATAACAGTGGCGGGGCGAGGACTACCGGGGTGACCCACGTGGAAGGCCCTGACTAACCGGGAAGCATGACGGACATGTGACAAAGGTTCCCATGACCTCTCCTCCGGGCCATACCCTTTCCAGTCCACCAGATAGAAGAGCCTACCCCGGGTCCTCCGGGAATCAAGGATGGCCCGGACCTCATACTCCACATGGTCATCCAGAAGTACAGGAGAAGGAGGAGACGAGACCACGCAGTCAGGGTGAGTAGCCCGCAGGAGGGACACATGAAAAACTGGATGGATCCTCATCTGGGGGGCAGAGAGAGTTTCATGGATACACGGTTGATCACCTTAGCAATGACATAGGGACCTACGTAACGGGGCAACAGCTTCTTAGGACCATGCACATTGAGGTTCTGTATGGACACCCACACCCTATCCCCTACCTTGTAGCATGGCTCCACCTGCCTGTGTCTATCCGCAGCCTGCTTATAGTGTTCCTTAGCTTTAGCCAGCTCAAATCGGGCCTGCTGCCAGAGTTCACAAAGGAAGCTGTGATAAGCTTGTACTGTGGGTAAGGGGTTGTTCAGTGGTTCTTCCCAGGGAACGGTTCGTGGATGTCGCCCCTGGAGACAGTAGAACGGGGACATTCCGATAGCGGAATGCCTGCTGTTATTGTAGGCGTATTCCACCAACCACAGTACCTCCGACCAGTCCTTCTCTACGGCCAACAGCAAGCAGCGGAGATATTGCTCCAAGGTCTGGTTGGTCCTCTCCGCCTGGCCGTCTGTTTGGGGGTGGTAGGCCGATGACAAACGCACTTCCATATCCAGGGTGTTGCACACCTCATTCCAAAATTTGGATACGAACTGGGACCCCCTGTCCGTGATCACAACAGACGGTATACCGTGCAAACGTACCACGTTGTGCATGACGACCACCGCCAATTCGACTGCCGAGGGCAATTTCTTCAGGGGTACGAAATGAGCCATCTTGGTGAGGTGGTCCACAATGGTGAGGATGGTGGTGTATCCAGCCTTCGTTCTGGGTAACTCGACTACGAAGTCCATGGAGATGGTATGCCAAGGATACGGAGGCACAGGGATGGGATGCAGCAGTCCTACTGAGGACTGAGACGAGGTCTTCCCCTGAGCACAGATGGCACAACGTGTTATGTAGGTGTGCACGTCAGCATCCATAGAAGGCCACCAGAAGTGCCGCTGTAGCAGGTCTAACATTTTGTGATGGCCGGGGTGGTTGGATAACGGGTGATCATGGCACATGAACAGAGCTTGTTGTTGGTGATCCGTCAACGGCAAGTAGTAGCGGTCACCCTTGTACAGGAATCCGTCCAACGCTGTGACACCTAGGAGTCCTTCCGTCCACGTCGATGGGTCATTCCTCCGTATGTCATCACGTAGTCTAGACAAAAAGGCAGAGGAAAGGACCACCCCTTGGAAACAGCGTTCAGGGATAATGGGCGTTGTCTCGACCGTAGTTTTGGTATCTTCGGTTTCGTCAAGACGGGACAGAGCGTCGGCCTTGGCATTGGCTTTGCCGGGCGGTACGTGATGTGGAAGTCGTACTCACTGAAAAACAGAGTCCAACGCAACTGCCGAGAGGTGAGGGCTCGGGCAGAGCGAAGGAATTGGAGGTTCCTATGGTCCGTGTAGATGGTCACAGGGTGTTTCGCATCCTTGAGATACTGGCGCCATTCCTCGAAGGCAGCCTTAATGGCCAGCAGTTCCCGGTCCGAGATGGTGTAATTGCGTTCGGCTGGCTGCAATCTTCTGGAGTAGAAGGCCACAGGGTGCAACAGGCCAGTTTTGGCATCTCTTTGGGACAACACCCCGCCCAGGGCATCTTGTGAGGCATCGGCCTCCACCACGAATGGCTGTTCGGAGTCGGGATGTATCAAGACCGGGGCTGTAGTGAACCTCCTCTTTAGGTTCTGGAAGGCTTGTTCTGCCTCGTGGTTCCAACTGAAGCAAACACCCTTGCGCAACAACCCAGTGATGGGGGTGATAAGTCTAGAGAAACCAGTGATGAAACGACGGTAATAGTTGGCGAACCCTAGGAACCGCTGGACGTGCTTCACGGAGGTAGGGGAAGGCCATTGTAGAATAGCCTCGACTTTCTTGGTGTCCATTTTGATTCCTCCAGGGGTTATGATGTGTCCAAGGAACTCCACTGCATCGGTGTGAAAGACGCTCTTCTCCAGCTTGACATACAATCCGTGTTGTTGGAGTCGTCGCAGAACAGTGCGGACATGCTGTACGTGTTCCGCCAATGTTCCGGAAAAGATCAGGATGTCGTCAATGTAGACGATACAGAACTGATCGATGAAATCTCTCAGGACTTCGTCGATGAAATACTGGAAGGCAGCCGGGCGTTGCAGAGCCCGAACGGCATTACCTGGTATTCGAAGAGACCATATCTGGTTCGAAACGCGGTCTTCCATTCGTCCCCTTTTCTGACCCTGACGAGATGATAGGCCCCACGGAGATCCAGTTTGGTGTAGAGGGTGGCGTCTCTCACCTGGTCCAGCAAGTTGGATATCAGGGGTAAGGGGTACCGGTTTTTATGGTAATGGCATTCATGGCTCTGAAGTCGATGCACGTTCTCAGATCCCCCTCCTTCTTGGTCACGAAAAAGAGGGGGATGACACAGGTGATCTGGAGTGACGGATGAACCCATTGCGTAGGTAATCGTCGAGATATACACGAAGGTGTTCGTTCTCTTTTTCGGTAAGGGAATAAATACGGCTACAGGGAAGTGTGGAACCTGGAATCAGGTCTATTCTGCAGTCGAAGCTTCGATGAGGAGGCAGAGTGTTCGCCCCCTTTTTGTCGAACACTGTAGCCAGGTCCTGGTACACGTCCGGCACTGTCCCTTGCGTGGCCATAACCGTTCCGGTGAGAGGTAACGCATGGGCCTGCACGTCCTTAGTACCGGAGGAGTCTGCTTGCGGGTAACAGCGAGAGGAGCAAAGAGCCGAGTCCAAACTCATAACCCTGGACACCCAATCGATCCGGGGTTATGTTTCACTAACCACGGGAGACCCAGTATCAAGCGGAACTGAGGTGCGTCGATAACATCGAAGGCGATGGATTCCGTATGGTCGTTCTCGAACGTCATTCCCAGGACCTCGGTCTGAAAACGAATGAGACCAGAGGTAAGATCCGTGCCGTCCACTGCCTTAACCGTCTCAGGCTTCGCCTTCGGCACAGTAGCCATACCCAGATCCACCATATATCGGTTGTCGATGAAGTTGCCGGTGGCTCCTGAATCGATTAGGGCCGTGACCTGCCATACCAAGCCTGTCAACGCCCGTAAGGTCACCTCCACACCCAAATGATGGCTGCCGTCACAAAAGGCAGGGGTCGGCGTCTTAGCGGACGAAGAACCCAGTAGTCGGACCCCACCGCCTACTGGGTTTCCCCGTTTCCCAACCAATCTCCCTTGACCACAGGAAGAACAAAAGGCTTCTTCCCTCTTGCTCGGGTAGGTTTTACAGGACATTCCCTGACAAAGTGCCCATTTTTGCCACAATACAAACACTGGTTCTGTCGTCTCCTTTTCTCCCGTTCTTCCTTGGTGAGAGGCCCACGAACACCTCCTATCTGCATTGGCTCTGGAGCGTCAGAGGATGGAATAGAAACATCGGCGGTTTTTTCTTTGTGCGTCAGGAACCGAGACTCACCACCCCTGTTTCTTTCTGACTTACGCTCCTGTAGTCTGTAGTTCAGTTTCACCACTAAGTCAATGAATGGCCCTATGTCCTCCGGGGGATCAGGTATTTGGGAAAGTAGGTCCTTCAGTTCGTCACGCAAGCCCCTGTAGAAGACGGACACCTTCTTGGACTCGGGCCAGCAAGCTTCTATCACCAGCCTACTGAAGGTGGTGATGTAGTGCAGTAGATCTGTGTTACCCTGTTTCAAGCCGAGTAATTCATTATCTGCGGCTTGCACAAAGGTATGGCGGGCGAACATCCGTCGCATGTTGTCCTTGAAGACCGGGAGGTTATACAACATGGGATCGTCATTCTCTACCAAGGGAATAGACCACTGGGAAGCATCGCCCCCATGTAGGAGAGGATGAAGGCGATCTTAGATGCGTCATCTGGAAATGCGGAAGCTCGAGCCATGAAGTGCAAATGACATTGATGAAGAAAAACACTATACTTGGTGCTGTCGCCATAAAAACGTTCAGGTGGAGCCAGCTGTACTGCGTGTGGAGCTATCACCTGTATGGTGGTGTCCGAAACGGGAGCTGTGGCTAAACTACTTGGTTGGAACAAGGGAGGTCTCAATATTCCTTCCTGTCTCACTCTAGCAGAAGGAAACTGGCCCCAAGGCCCCGTTCCCCCGCCTGTTGCCTGTGTCTGCAAGGCGGTGATGTCCTGTCTTATGCTATGACTCTCTGCCTGCATGGTGGCAAGGATGGCAGCTATGTCTTGTAGGGTGATCTCAGGGTCGCCCATATCGCCCGGGCAAGATAGACTACGTGGGCTTTGGATTCTGTCAGAGTCCCACAAGTCTTACCTTATACTTGTGAGAGGATCTCGCAGGGGCGACAGGGACCACCACCGCCGTTTCCCACCTTACCCTAGTAGCTGTGTGGACGCTGACCAGGATGTAGATGGGACCAGGGGTAGAAGCCAGATATAAAGAACTGGGAGTTGTGTGAAGTTCCTTGAAACCCTCAAGACACTGGTTCTGCAATGGAAAAATAAGGACACAGCTAGTACCTGTGGTGCACACCAACCCCCTCCTATGTTCTCTGAGAATTACTAAGTCAAAAAGGACAGTATGGTCTACCTTATATGTACATATGAAAGCATCAACAAGAATAGCAGAGAATAAGCGCTCCTGCGCATTTCCCAGGAAACGGTATCTCTTCAGTGCACCAGGAAGTGCACGAGGAACGGTTTCTGTGTTTCAAGTAATGTAAACAAGCAATATGCGCTCCTGCGCGTTCTAATCAAAATCAAGAAAAACAGCGCTCCTGCGCAAATAATAAAGAGAAACTGGCAGCACACAGCTGAACACACTCCTGTGTGTGGTGTCAGCAAAGTAATGAAAACAGGCTCCTGATACGGATCACAGACCAGAGGAGAGCCTGCACGGGAAAGGTAGCTTTGTGAAGTCAAGGGAATTGCCACTCTCCGTCGGAATGGGACAGCCAGGGAACAACACTCAGCGCGGCAGACAAAAGGCGTCTGCACAGAAGGAGAAGAAACAGCTACCTACTGGAGGAAAATGCGGAGTCTCTACCTGAATCCGATGGCGGCAACGGCGTTAATCCAAAGCGCCGGAGTAGCGGGATGCGCCAGCTGTTAAACCCGTCACACCGGAAGCGCCGTGACTAAGGTGGCGTCCGCTTCCGGTCTCCGCAGCTAGACTGCTAACCCGACTCCACACCTGTGAAGTCACGATCACGCTTCGTAAGGCGTGCGGAGGTCACGCAGCTGTCCATAACCATGACAGGGATAGGCCAATGCCTCTATTAGAAGGCGAACTGCCAGTGTTACCGCGGGCCCAATTATGATGTGCCTTCCAAATGGCGTGACTGTGTCTGTCCACCCACCATATCTGAGCTGGCGGAAAGGGAGGCATATAAAGCTGAAACTCACCTGTACTCAGCTTCATACGCCCTATGCCAGCATGGAGACGATCGCGCATGTACTGCCACTGCTGCTCCTGCTTGATAATCTCTAAAACTGACACCGTCATGGACGCAACTGAGAGTAAGCCACACGCTTAGCTGTTTCCATAGACTCCTCAGCAAAGAGATGCCCCGCCATGGACCTGGCAGGGTGTTTGGGGTCCCTGGGCCAAACATATTTTGTGGGCCCCTGTTCGGAATCTATCACAATGTATGATCCAATTACAGCTCTATGATGCCCTCTTTGGCCAGGTCATTGTCACTGTACAGGCACACTCTACCAAAGTCGACATGTGTTTATATCTCATAATCAGGGACAGTGATGTGTGCATTAAATTGTGGTACAAGATCACACCTATTGATCTCTGTGACACTCTCACATTGCTCACATGCTAGGTCCTGTTGTGATATCAAAGATGCATCTGTATGGATGTGCTATGAAACTGAAACACACCTTCTCTGCTAAATCTCTGTAATGGACTCTCACACATCATCCACATTAAAAGGTAATGTCAGGTAAATGGGATTTCAAATAATCAACATGAGAAGCATTCAAATGACTCAATGTAAAGACTCTCGCAGAATAGGTATGCCTCTACCAGGGGGACCCCTGAAAGGCTGTGGCCCTGGGCCCCAGCCCACTTCGCACATGCCTCAAAACCTCTATGTGTACAGGACCTGTGGATTGAAGTATATCAAGGACAGCAAATAGAATAACCAAGTGCCATGCATATGTGGGAAATGTGTAAGTGCAAGTCAGGAAAGCAAACACAGCAGTAACAGCTTTTGTCACACATTTAGAAAAAGTAGGTGTAAGGTACACAAACGTAAATTGACACATGTCCATAAACATGTCAACAAATGTATGACAATTTAACGCCCTCCATGTGTAGATAAACAAAAATCTAACTTGCACACATCAAGCACATATCCAACCTACATCATAGGGAGAAGTGCAATCTAAATGATGTTGACATTCGCCAAGCTAAGCTGAAATGCTTACCAAATGAACTACCATCCAATGCAATGTCAGTCCCAATTGGATTTCATCCCACATATGCATCCATTAAACATTTCCCCTTGTCCTGTGTGACACCAGCACTGGTTCCAAGGTCAGATCATACTAACCACTTCAAATGGATCAGCAATCAGGGTGAAACAAACACAACTGTGGTCACACATCACAAAGTATCCAATAACATCAAGTAGGTAAGAAAGTAATGGCTGGACAAATGTGGTCTAAACAAAGCAGATGTTTAATTTTGCAAGCACATGAACATGTACAAATCCAAAGGCCGATGGGCAGTCCATTTTTCAATTGCACGGTCCAGCACACTGCTGTGCCACTAAACTTGCCCTTCATGACACGGCCAGGGAACCTCCACACAAAGGGGCATCTATTGGACATGGAAGGCACCTTGAAGATGTTACTTGGGAGGGTTGGGGTCGGTCTTGGCAGGGGTGAGTTTGGTTTTAAAAGGGGTGTCTTTGGTTTTGGGAGTGGTCTTGATTTTCTTAGGGGTGCGGTTGGGTTTAGTTGTGGGGGGTCAGGTTTCTCAGGGGTAGATTGGGAGGTGGTAGGCATGGGCTGGGGTGTGTATGAGGTCCTTTTGGCTTAGGGAGGGGGCTGGTCAGGTTTGACAGTGTGAAGGGCAAGGGAAAATAAGACACTTTCACGGGGAAAATGGGCAGGATGTTTGGGAGGGAGTAGGGGTTGAAAGGTAGAGGAAGTGGAAGTATCAGGTATGGGTGGGTGTGCTCTTGTATGTGTCGGTGTGACTGATGTTTCTTGTTTGTGTTTTGTAGGTGTCTGTTGTGTGGGTGATTGTGTGCGTTTGCGTTTTTTGGGTGTGTGTGATGTGGATGTCCTAGGTATGCTGGGTGTTGTGGATGGGTCTGTGGGGCAGGTGTTGGGTCTTTTGTAATTCTGGGGATGGTGGATGGGTCTGTGTGTGCAAATGTGGTGTCCGTTATAATGCTGGGTGTTGCAGATGAATCTGTGTGTGCAGGTGTGGGTTCTGGGGTTAGGCTAGGTGCTGTGGATGAGTCTGTGTGTGTGGGTGTGGTGTCTGGGGTTAGGTTGGTTGGGGTGGCAGTGGTGAGGGGGTTGAGTGTCATGTGAGTGGATGCCTGCTTTTGTGTTTTCTGGTGTTTATGTTTGCGTGTGCTGCTTGGGGATGTTGAAATGTGTGCGTGGGCTTGGGACAAGCATGGGAATAGGGAATTTGGATGGGGAAGAGGCAGGAGGTGGGGTGGAAGTTTGGGATTGGTGGAAGGCTGCCGTGAGGGAGGAGGCCAGAGCCTGAAAAGATCTCTGTAGTCCATAGATAGCACTGTGGATGCCTTCCAGGTAGGTCACCATCTGTTGCAGTTAGCTGCCTTGCGCCTGGATGGCATTCAATAGTGCCATCTGACCCACAGAGATGTTTCGCAGGATGTCAATAGCCTCCTCCCTCAGGGCAGTGGGGGTAACAGGGCAAGGGGCTGAGGTACCTGGAGTGAAAGAGACAACTCCCCTCTTAGAGGAGCAGGCTCAGCCAACTGGGTGGGGAGCAATAGGGAGGGTGGAGATGGAACTGGGGGCAGCAGACAAGGATGGTGTGGATACAGGTCCTGTAGGGTCCACCACCACTAGGGAATGTCTACTCAAGGATGACACTGTAGATAAAGAAGTTGAGCTTCCATGCTCCGTGGTACTCCCCTCACCCTCTGGGCCACTGGATCCCTCCGTGTCTGTCGTGTCACGACCGGAGGCACTGTGGCCAGCTGCTTCTCCAATGATGTTGGCCTTGTCTCCTCCGCTTGCCTGGGATGATGCTGAAATAAAATTGAAAATAAGTTTATTGCATGTTCAAGAACACACTTGACCAACAGCTTTGATCACAGAACAATAATAATGTGCACAGAAGACTTCAGTTACAAGGTCCACTATATTGACTTCAACATTAGCATGAGCACATGCATGCATGCTACGTGACCTATAAATCATTGCTCACTGTGAAGCCATAACCACAGACACCTCCAATTGCATGAGTGAAGTTGTCTCAAATCCATCCTCATGTATCTAGTAGGATACTTGATCAACTTGTATAGGTTGGCTCTTGAAGTATACCTTAGTAACCTGATGTCACCAAATAGGATGGCAATGACAAATTAATTCCTACAGATTCTACACAAGGCCCTGCAATCAGCAGATGGTCATACACCTAATACCACATCATGATGAAATGATGGTCAACTAATACAGCTATGTTGCACACATATGTACAGTTGCAGGATGAAGGTGACATGGAAATACTCATTTTACACTGCTGACACTTCCTAATAGAAACGTCCTTGTACGTCCACTGTCAGAATAGTCTAATGAAAGCTGTACTTAAGAAGATTCGCTATGTATCACATGTAGCACATAAACATAGACTGGAGACAATCTGGCCCAAATATCTGGAAGATTTGTCTAGAAATATCCACAGCATGATGAATCAGCTATGCCTAAGGACATCCCCAATCCAGGTTGGTAATGGTGAGAACACCGGGCCCGATTTACAAAAGTAATCTGAGACAAAATCCTAACTTTACGACTTTCGGTATTCACAAAGGGCATTTAGGAGTAGTAAAGTTATTCCTAACTTTACTACTCCTATGCCCTTTGTGCATACCGAAAGTCGTAAAGTTAGGATTTTGTCTCAGATTACTTTTGTGAATCAGGCCCACCATTCTTACATTGCAAAGCTAAAAGGAAATAGACCATTAAAGGTTGTTGAGGCTTAGGGAATCTCCATTACATGAAGAGGTGGTTTAAAGCTGTGCACTAATGGGAAGGCACATCACTGTACCTTTTTGTCTCACAAACACAAATTCCATTGTATTACTGAGTGTAGAGACTCACATATGATCCCTACATTTCTGCATGTCAGTCCCTGATGCATGTCATCAGCCAGTGAATGAGCCTTGACAAACCAACATGTGCAATTCACATAACTAAATACACACACATCAATGGCATGGAAATTCACATTGTGAGAAATTACTATAAGTCTTCCTGTCATGTCCTTCATTGCTTCATCAATTGGACCTGACTAATAACAATGAGCAATGGCCACCCACCAATGTCTACACACTCCTGTATATGGTAATACATGAACTGTATACCCATTCCAAATAACCCTTGTCAATTACAGATTGGTCTAAACATACATGTGTGATAGAATCAGACATCAGCCTATTAAGACATGTAGCTCATGCTTGAAAAAGTAGTGCAAATGATACTACAACAGGGAAAGGGACACATGTTAACATGTTGGCACTAATACTGATGGCACAAGTGATGGTTTGCTATCTCATGTTACTGTATATTACCCACTTACCAAGGAGAAATATTGCTCAGTCACTGCACCCAAAGTGCACTGTATGCTATCTTACATGTAAGAGGTCCACCATCACATAAGAGACAGTAGTGAGGGAGCATCACTCCTGACACATTGAAGACAAGTGTTACAGCAAACAAATGATGGACGGAATGCTGTCAATGCAAACATTCTCCCCCAGTCAAAAGATCTGGGTTAAATCCATTGTTCTTTTGCCCACTACGCCACCCCAGTTGGGACCCAGCCATATGCAAATCAGTCCTGACCCTGTGCCCCATGGGAACAGTCCAGACCGAACTGCCAGGCCAGGTCTTCCCTGGACTGGAAACAAGCATCCTGGGACCGGTTTCAGGGTATGTCACCCTTCTTCAGCCAGGCTAGCTTGAATCCAGTGGCGCAATGAGCAAGGGACCCACGTCTGGGCATACCCATCCCACTTAGGGTGAAAAGTGTTGCAGCAAACAAATGATGGATGGAATGCTGACAATGCAAACATTCTCCCCCAGTCAAAAGATCTGGGTTAAATCCATCGTTCTTTTGCCCACTACGCCACCCCAGTTTGGACCCAGCCATATGCAAATCAGTCCTGACCCTGTGCCCCATGGGAACAGTCCAGACCGAACTGCCAGGCCAGGTCCTCCCTGGACTGGAAACAAGCGTCCTGGGACTGGTTTCAGTGTGTGTCACCCATCTTCAGCCAGGCTAGCTTGAATCCAGTGGCGCAGTGAGCAAGGGACCCACGTCTGGGCATACCCATTCCACTTAGGGCGAAAAGTGTTACAGCAAACAAATGATGACGGAATGCTGACAATGCAAACATTCTCCCCCAGTCAAAAGATCTGGGTTAAATCCATCGTTCTTTTGCCCACTACGCCACCCCAGTTTGAACCCAGCCATATGCAAATCAGTCCTGACTCTGTGCCCCATGGGAACAGTCCAGACCGAAGCCAGGCAAGGTCCTCCCTGGACTGGAAACAAGCATCCTGGGACCGGTTTCAGGGTATGTCACCCTTCTTCAGCCAGGCTAGCTTGAATCCAGTGGCGCAGTGAGCAAGGGACCCACGTCTGGGCATACCCATCCCACTTAGGGCAAAAAGTGTTACAGCAAACAAATGATGGACGGAATGCTGACAATGCAAACATTCTCCCCCAGTCAAAAGATCTGGGTTAAATCCATCGTTCTTTTGCCCACTACGCCACCCCAGTTTGGACCCAGCCATATGCAAATCAGTCCTGACCCTGTGCCCCATGGGAACAGTCCAAACCGAACTGCCAGGCCAGGTCCTCCCTGGACTGGAAACAAGCATCCTGGGACTGGTTTCAGGGTATGTCACCCTTCTTCAGCCTGGCTAGCTTGAATCCAGTGGTGCAGTGAGCAAGGGACCCACGTCTGGGCATACCCATCCCACTTAGGGCAAAAAGTGTTACAGCAAACAAATGATGGATGGAATGCTGACAATGCAAACATTCTCCCCCAGTCAAAAGATCTGGGTTAAATCCATCGTTCTTTTGCCCATTACGCCACCCCAGTTTGGACCCAGCCATATGCAAATCAGTCCTGACCCTGTGCCCCATGGGAACAGTCCAGACCGAACTGCCAGGCCAGGTTCTCCCTGGACTGGAAACAAGCATCCTGGGACCGGATTCAGGGTATGTCACCCTTCTTCAGCCAGGCTAGCTTGAATCCAGTGGCGCAGTGAGCAAGGCACTCACGTCTGGGAAAACCCATCCCACTTAGGGTGAAAGTGTTACAGCAAACAAATGATGGACGGAATGCTGACAATGCAAACATTCTCCCCCAGTCAAAAGATCTGGGTTAAATCCATTGTTCTTTTGCCCACTACGCCACCCCAGTTTGGACCCAGCCATATGCAAATCAGTCCTGACCCTGTGCCACATGGGAACAGTCCAGACCGAACTGCCAGGCCAAGTCCTCCCTGGACTGGAAACAAGCATCCTGGGACCGGTTTCAGGGTATATCACCCTTCTTCAGCCAGGCTAGCTTGAATCCAGTGGCGCAGTGAGCAAGGGACCCACGTCTGGGCATACCCATCCCACTTAGGGCGAAAAGTGTTACAGCAAACAAATGATGGACGGAATGCTGACAATGCAAACATTCTCCCCAGTCAAAAGATCTGGGTTAAATCCATCGTTCTTTTGCCCACTACGCCACCCCAGTTTGGACCCAACCATATGCAAATCAGTCCTGACCCTGTGCCCCATGGGAACAGTCCAGACCGAACTGCCAGGCCAGGTCCTCCCTGGACTGGATACAAGCATCCTGGGACCGGTTTCAGGGTATGTCACCCTTCTTCAGCCAGGCTAGCTTGAATCCAGTGGTGCAGTGAGCAAGGGACCCACGTCTGGGCATACCCATCCTACTTAGGGTGAAAAGTGTTACAGAAAACAAATGATGGACGGAATGCTGACAATGCAAACATTCTCCCCCAGTCAAAAGTTCTGGGTTAAATCCATCGTTCTTTTGCCCACTACGCCACCCCAGATTAGACCCAGCCAAATGCAAATCAGTCCTGACCCTGTGCCCCATGGGAACAGTCCAGACTGAACTGCCAGGCCAGGTCCTCCCTGGACTGGAAACAAGCAAGCTGGGACCGGTTTCAGGGTGTCACCCTTCTTCAGCCAGGCTAGCTTGAATCCAGTGGCGCAGTGAGCAAGGGACCCACGACTGGGCATACAAATCCCACTTAGGGCGAAAAGTGTTACAGCAAACAAATGATGGACGGAATGCTGACAATGCAAACATTCTCCCCCAGTCAAAAGATCTGGGTTAAATCCATCATTCTTTTGCCCACTACGCCACCCCAGTTTGGACCCAGCCATATGCAAATCAGTCCTGACCCTGTGCCCCATGGGAACAGTCCAGACCGAACTGCCAGGCCAGGTCCTCCCTGGACTGGAAGCAAGCATCCTGGGACCAGTTTCAGGATATGTCACCCTTCTTCAGCCAGACTAGCTTGAATCCAGTGGGGCAGTGAGCAAGGGACCCACGTCTGGGCATACCCATCCCACTTAGGGCGAAAAGTGTTACAGCAAACAAATGATGGACGGAATGCTGACAATGCAAACATTCTCCCCCAGTCAAAAGATCTGGGTTAAATCCATTGTTCTTTTGCCCACTATGCCACCCCAGTTTGGACCCAGCCATATGCAAATCAGTCCTGACCCTGTGCCCCATGGGAACAGTCCAGACCAAACTGCCAGGCCAGGTCCTCCCTGGACTGGAAACAAGCATCCTGGGACCGGTTTCAGGGTATGTCACCCTTCTTCAGCCAGGCTAGCTTGAATCCAGTGGCGCAGTGAGCAAGGGACCCACGTCTGGGCATACCCATCCCACTTAGGCTGATGAGGGCTGAAAGCCCGAAACCGGTTCTAGGATGCTTGTTTCTAGTCCAGGGAAGACCTGACCTGGCAGTTCGGGCTGGACTGTTCCCATTGGGCGCAGGGTCAAGACTGATTTGCATATGGCTGGTTCCAAACTGGAATGGCATGGTAAGCAAAAAAACGATGGATTTAGGCCCAGATCTCTGTACGGGGTGAATGTATGACATTGTTCTGCATTCTGTCCATCAATTGTTGTTTTTGCATTTGTCACCCCGAGTGGGACGGGTATGCCCAGACGTGGGTCCCATGCTCTCCATGCCACTGGAGTCAAGCTATCCTGGCTGATGAGGGCTGAAAGCCCGAAACCGGTCCTAGGATGCTAGTTTCCAGTCCAGGGAGGACCTGACCTGGCAGTTCGGGCTGGACTGTTCCCATTGGGCGCAGGGTCAATACTGATTTGCATATGGCTGGGTCCAAACTGGAATGGCATGGTGAGGTAAAAAACGATGGATTTAGGCCCAGATCTCTGTACTGGGGTGAATGTATGACATTGTTCTGCATTCTGTCCATCAATTGTTGTTTTTACTTTGAAGACAAGTGGCCTGTTTTGTACAATTGTCACCTGCAACATCAAAGTACCAGACCTACACAAACAATAACTCTTTTTGTGCGTCGTACATGGCCCACCTCCAATAATGATGGGGAAATGCCTGTGCGTAACACTCAAAGTTGGCAATGGAACATAGAGGACTCTGGCCGGGACTCACCTTCTTGCCGCTGCAGTTGGGCCCTCGACTGCCCATCAAGATTCAGGAAGGCCACCGCCAGTATGCAGGCCATTAGGAGGGACAGGGTCTGGCACGCAGCCCGTCCACATTGGGAGGACAGCCCCAGCTGGACCTCTGTGATCTTCTGGGTCCAGCTCCTCAGGTCCTCCCACTTCTTACCCCAATGGACACTGCACCAGCGATATACCCCCCCAGGGTCCACACTTTCTGTGCGGTGGCTTTCCAAATGGACTGCTTCTGATGGGTTGACCTGTATGGATACAATAGATGAATACACAGATTATAACTTCAAGTTTTAGGATATCTGTTTGACACACATTTTGTATACACCTACACAAGCATTAATCAATAGTTAACACACTACATGTGTAATTCTCACATGCTAAGCAGTACAAAGATGTGAATACACACTTTTTAAGTCATCTGCTGACTATCATCAACCCTGGTCATGATCTACGCTTACTAAACAAGCCCACTAGCATCATTCATGAAGCCCAGGACCATCCTACATGTACTGTTATTTGAGCTACTATGACATACAACTCACCAATATGACCTTCTGAAGGGTAAACTACTTGTGCATGATTGTACAGACATATTTACAGCCAGGCCCATTGACGTGAGGCATAAGGCCCATTCAGGCTAGTACCATAGTATAGACTACATTCTAAGACTTAGGTCACAATGAAAGGACTGGCATGTGTGTCACTGAGAGCTTCCTCTCTGGGGATGTGTGAACATGTGGACTACTTACTGGGATATCATACTACGTCTGAATGAATTTGTGTGGTGTGTACTGCCATCACAGGACACACCTTTTGCCATCTGTGACACTGTTGGAGGGTTGACATTCAACATACCATTGTATGTTTTGTTTGATTAGTTGATTGTAACAAAGCTTTTGATTCACATATCAAAATCTCTTCTGAAGTAACTAGCTATCTGCACTGTTAATGTGTCAAGTGTAATAGGCCTGTACAATGCAAGCATTACTTATGCAAACGTGACAACAACCTGTGGGAGTAAGGGGCCTGGCATAAGTAAATATCACACATTGACAATGTGGGTCAATGAGAAGTATCAGGTCATTGTGTTACCGCAGTCAACATTCCAAAGGTAGTCCATGTAAAAGTAATCAGGGCTACTGTTGGTTCTGAAACCTCATTTTTGGATCATCAAAGAATCTGCAGGACTACAGGGAGATTACTCTGTGCATCAATTGTATTGCCACAGTAATTCTACCCCAGACTCATTGTCTGGCATTTCTCTCTGCAAGCTGAGCATTCTGATCCCTCATGAACATCACATTTCCAATATTTCAATACATAAATGTACACCTTGTGGCCATCCAATAGGTGACCTCAAGCACCTCTTCTTTAAGTTTCTCCACCTCCTCTGGAGAGAAGACAGGGCCTTCGCACCTGCTTGGCTTGACATGATTGCTCCCAGAGGTGGAAAACAGCAGCTAAAATACAGGAGGTGTGAAAAGCAGCGGTGTCAGGAGGCAAGTAAGTTATTTTTCCAACCACAGCATACATGTACACCACACACGAGGTCATCAGTGTTGACAGATGCAGCCTTTGGGCTGCGACCATCACAATCATCAATTTTAGCCTTTGGCTGCGTCTACTGTGGATGAAACCGCCCACCGCAAGGCCGACTTCTACCCCCGGCAGGAGGTTCAGAATATCCTAAATGCGAGGTCAGGCATCGGCCATTTTAGCGGTTGGAACTACAATATTGGTGACAGTTAAGTGCATCACCAACCCTACCAATTTGTTGTAACATGTTGACATTATGTTTTACTTCATTGCTCTATAATTTACTTTAAACAAACATCAGTGTACTGCATTATTGTGCATAAATGCTATATTACAGTGGTGCACTGTACACCGGCGGTGACAGAATTGTGCCAGCACAATTCAAAATCTACAATATTAGGGTGCTCATGACACATGTTTGGATATATAATGTGTACATTTCTTTACCAGACAAATGTGAAAACTACAATGGGGATTGTAGGTGGATGTTGGACAGTAGACAATTATTATGTGAATTATGTGTAATGCTTTTTGAAGCAGTTATGTTTTGTCACATTACTTTTGGCTTACTCTACATATATGTTACTCTGGACACTGTGATCAATCTTCAAAATTGTTTCCACTCCACACATACGTACCATGGGAGAGGAAGGAGATGACAGCCTCCAATGTACCGCCCATTTCCAGTCCTTCAGACCAGGGAAGGAAGGCACATCATCAAGACATTTTGTTTAAATGGGCAAACAATACAGGATTTTTGTCATCAGTTGGAGCCTGATCTACTTCCTCAAAACACTAATCCCAAATGTATCCCACCTATTGTGAGACCTATGGCAGTATTATATTTTCTAGCAACAGGTTTCTTCCAGTACACTGTGGCTATACCTGGTGGTATGTCACGACCAATGTTCAGTAGTGTACTATAAGACGTGCTTTCAGCAATGATAAAACACATTGATAACTACAGCCAGTTCCCCAGACATGAGGATTTAGCCAATGTAAAGGGGGTTTAAATGTATTTAGTTGCATCCCAAATGCGGTTGGAGCCATTGATGGTACCCATATTGCTTTAGTGCCAGCGCAAGCTAGGGAACAAGTTTATCGGAACAGAAAGCACTTCCATTCTATCAACGTGCAAGTTGTCTGCTTACAGGATAGCTCAAATGTCTGTGCTGGGTTCCCAGGATCAGCCCACGATTCCTTCATACTGCGGAACAGTGCCATACCCCAGCTGATGTCACTACTACAACCGGAGTGGGCCTGGCTTGTTGGTAAGTATGATCTGTTCTAACTTTGTGTGGGTGATGTTAGGTTGAATAATCATAAAGGGCCTGATTCACAAAGATAAAGTGAGACGAAAGTCTAACTTTACGACTCTCTGTTTTCACAAAGAGCATTTACTACTTGTAAATACCCTTGCTGACTACCAAAAGTCATAAAGTTCAACTTTTGGTATTCACAAAGGGCATTTACAAGTAGTAAATCAACAACTTTTTCTCATGAGTTCATGTATGCTGTGAGCTGTCATGACTTTGACTATTAAATCAGCTCTTGTTGTGATGATTTGAGGAGTATGTAGAGGGAAAATATTAGGGAACTAAAGCTCTGGAAAAATCTGCTGAAAGGTGAAAGGTGTTTGTGGAGGAAGGTTTTGACACATACTCACTTTGTTGGTGTTGCTTTGTTTAGCTTAGATTTTTGTCATTGACTGTGTACACCAGAAGTTGCTAATGTGAATCGTGTTAAATGTATGGTTTCAAATCTGATCTCTTTGTTTTGGTCTGTTTTAGGTATCATCACCATGTCATCTTCATTTGGACATTTCAGAGTTGTGTACATGCAACTTATCCATACTTACACAAGTAGCTTGTATTGGCGTTGTAAAGTTTACATGGTAGTACATATATACATTGCTAGATGTGAGGGATACTACAGCAGACAATTAGTTTCTGACTAGTGTATTTATTGCAGTGAGCAAGGAGAAAGTAAAGATTGTGCAAAACTAAACAGGGAAAACCAAAAGTGAAGAAGTCAGTCATGGTGAATGAAACCATAGTTGTAGATGCCAAATTGCATAAAGTCCAAAGTCAAAAATACTGCTCCAATTAGAAAGGGAAAAGGGTCCAGAAATATTCCACAAAGTGAATGTGTTGCACACACTGGAGGAAATTAAGGTTGAGGTTTCTTACTGGTGGTGGTGTGTGTCATCCCATCTGCACCTCCTGGATTTTTGCTTGGATGTCCCCTCGAGCAGGGGAGGGGGGATCTGTTTCTGCTGAGACTGGCATGTCTGCAGACATGTCTTCCTCTGACAGGGCCTCTCCTCCTGTGGCTGTTACAGATGTAGATGGGCCGGATGTTGTTGGATCACAGGAAGAGGCAGTGGAAAAGCTCGGCAGATGGTTGTCTGGATGCCCTGCAGCACCCCAATGATCGGGCCCATGTTGGTGTTGTAGGTGGCCAGCTTCTGGTCCTGGTGTATGTCCATCTGCAGCTGCTTCATCTCTCTGATTTCCGTAAGTACCTGGGCCATCACGCCTTGGGACTGCTGATAGGCTCCTAAGACTTAGTAGATGGTGGCCTGGATGTGAGTGGCCTCAGTGTCCTCGCTCAGTGGGCCCACAGTTATCCTCCCATAGACCCTACCCCCAGGGGCCTGTGCCCTTGGCCCAGGGTGCACCCTCCCACTGGTTCCTGGTTCCTCAGTGACTGGGTTGGAGATTGTCACCTCAGTATCCAAGACTGGGGGGCACAAGATATAAGTGACTGTGCTAGGTACACAGATTAGGGGGACATGGGTTGGCTGGGGTGTTGTAGCTGGGATGGGAGGTGTTGTTATGGGCACAGTGAGACTCACTGTTGCGGTCTGCCCAGGCTGACCAGATGTGCAAGGAAAGTCATCCACGTCCACATCTCCAAGAGTGTTGTCATCACTGAGGGGTCCATCCGGGGGTAGAGTGGGAGTTTGTTCGGTGGTCAAGCTGTGGGCAGGTGCTGTGTCAGATCGACCTGTTGAGAAATAGAGAACATTGTTATTGGTGGAAGTGTGGTATCTATATAGAACTTTTTGAGAAAACATTTGGATACATTCAATACATGTACTAGAATTGAGCAGCTCATTAGATGTGCTGATATGTTGCATTTTGGATTAAGGAATGAACATGCCATCTCCCAAACATTTAAGGCAACATAGTAGAGAACTAACGTGTATTTGACCATTCTAAGGCCTAGTTGTGTACAATACAGGTAAACACACAACTTGGTTGTATAGTTAGCACTAGTCCTCATGTGAGTAGTGCAGAGTCAATAGGTCACCTGCCACTGTTAATCAGCTGAGTTACCTTATGGCTTTACAAATATTTGAGGCACCCACTTCGTATAGAATCACTCATGCCATCAATAGTTTCATTTGAGGAGACCAGGTCAACAAAAAGCTAAGTAGGCAGAAATGTCTCTGAGTAGAGCATTGTATGTAGATTGCTCAGTCCATGAGAAATTAACAGCAATTGTAACATTGCAGATAAGTAAGAATGGGCAAACTCACTATTGCATCTTGTTTGGAGTTGCTGAAACAGGGCCTCATGGTAGTTGCCGTCATTTCAATTTCTACGTGCTAATACTTGACAAATGGTTAAGTCCTTGAGAAGTGGAAATCAGTTATAACACGTGAGACGAGTGAACATGGGCAAACTCACCTGTGCATCTTGTTTAGAATTACAGAAACAGGGCCTCGTGGAAGTTGTAGTCATTTCAATCCCTACTTGCCAGCACTTGAGAAATGGTTAATGTTACATACCTATTGCCAAAATGCAGTTGGGCTGGACCATACATTTACATATTGATACATTTCATGGGTCCTGATAATTTCATATTAATAAGCTTACAGACAGCATTCCAACATGTGGCATGTAATGGAGATTAATAGATGATCTTATATTCAACTATACACATTGACACTGAGAATCAAACATCTCTGATACTTTGAGTACTGCATGTTAGGAAAGTAGATAGAGAACACAGTAGCAAAAGCTGAGATGAGAGAATACAGGACATTGAAGTGTTGTGACAGTTAGTGAGGTGCAACTTATCAGACTTCAATCCCCCAGTTATTCCTGTCAAGCCCTCAGAATTCAGGATGGCCAAGACCTTCTTGACCCAGGGAAAGAGTTGTAATGGGCCGCTGGGAGGACCACCACCAGTTTTCTGGGACTCCAGGTGAACCTTGAAGTCCAGGGTACACACCTTCACCCTCAGGTCATGCCACCTCTTCCTAATTTCCTCATTTGTGTGCAAGGTGGTACGTACAGCATTCACTTTGTTGACTATCCTGGACCACAATTCCATTTTCCTACTGAGAGGAGTATGTTGGACTTGGGTTACAAACAATTGTGGCTCTACTCTTATGATTTTACCCACCATGACTGACAACTTAGCCTCTGAAAACCAATGAATTGTTTTCAGCGTAACATAACTAGAAATCAACGCAGGTGACAATGACCAGCAAAAAACACCATGGGATATTAGTAAAAAATGCAAAAAAGTGTGTGGAGATCGTTAAATGGGATAGGGAAAATAGGGAAAAAAGGAAGCCTTATGTGACCAAAATTGCTGCTCTATCTTGCTGTGCTGCAGTGGAGAGGCAAAGGATCATGGTCTTGGATGGGGTGTATTTTATAGAGTGATTTGCAAGTGTGTCCACTTGGTCAATGGCTATCAGCTGTGTTGTTTTTGTATCCATCCAATGGCCACTGTTCTTGCGCTTTGCTGAGAGTGCACCATGGCGGCCTCCCACCGTTGGGGAACCACCGCTAGGGGACCGCCAGTACAACTGTATCTTCGTAATCAATTCGGCAGGAAACTACAGCCCTGACGGTGTCAGAGTACTTCATCACCAACATTGCAGCCTACCCGTGGCCCAAGCAGGAACCACTCCATCGACAGCGGTCAGGGGTTCAGGCTGCATGCATCGTAATATGGCGGGCGGTCTTCTTGTGGCCGCCGATGCGGCGATATGACAGTGAGACCACCAAACTCATAATTGGGCCCTAAATTCCTGTAGGAGTTCTGGGTCTTACTCATTGCAAAAACAGGGCAAACGGACATTGGACCTGGCAGGAACATAGGCCTTGGTTCAACTTCAGTTTCTTTTGTGGTGTGGTATAAATTTAAATTGTTGTGTTTCAGATGTTATGAATGGAAAAAACAGCAGCATATTGACTGTTAACTTCTCAAACCAAGTGGAGGATCAACATTTAAATAAATACAAATCTAGCACAAATACAAAAATAATACTGTCAGCCACTGTAAGGCTGAGAACTTCAGAAGCATGTTATTAAATCTCTACAACCCAAATTGCAGAGTAGAGCCCTAATCTGATTGGCTAAGATAAGATGAAGATGTGTATTGTTTCCATGGTTCACAGACTTGCTGTGCCACATTTTAATTTTTGTCTTAGAAAAGTCCTCTGGCTTTGAGGGATTGAGAGATTGCCCAAGGGTGGTGGAGAAATCCTTTACTAATAAATGCAATGAATAACATAAATGTTTCAATGTTCAAGGGGAGCATCCTTTACCACACAGACTTTTCCACACACAGATTTTACTACGCAGCCCTACTGTTGTCTTCACAATGCATGCCTTTACAATGCATACATTTATGAAACATGCCTTTTCCATGCATGGTAAGAATAGATAAGTATGGGGTAAGTATTATGTTAAGTATTAAGCAATTTTAGAACGAAAAAAGAGGGTTGAGGGTTTTACCCCCCAAACTAATCTGAATAATGTTATTTTTACAAACAGTGGGTTGGAGGTAAAGCCGCTGGAAAAGATGATACTAAAAAGTATATATTTTTTAATAAATTAGATTTTACAAAGGGGGGTTTGGCTGGGGTAATCCCCCCCCAAAAGTAATATTGATGAATGCAAGATTAAAAAGTAATATTAAAAAAATTACAGAAAATGTTAAGAAATTATGTAGAAGGTTTTTGATGGTTTCTCTTAAATACCATTGCAGTCATTTATTACCGTGGTATTTATTTTTATTTGTTAAATGTATGTTTTTTATTATTATTGTCATCTTTTTTTACTATTAAACATTATTTTTTTATTTATAAAACTATTAAATAATTCAACATTAAACAAAAGTGTTATTTATATACTTCAAAAAATGTCATATGCATTTTAGGAGTGGGATGATAGGGTTATGGGGCAGTTGATTGGGGGTTTATTAATACTAGGTTATCCAGTTTAATACTGTAGCATTGCTTTTAATTATTAAAAAGTAAATTACAATATTTTATGTAATATACATTTTAGGCATTGGATAGCGGATTAGTGTGTGAGCGTATTATCACTTAGGTATTAATTTTATCTATATTTTGTTAAAATTAAGATTAAAAAAAAATCTTTTTATGCAATATAAACCTTTAAGAGCAAGATGCTGGGGTCATAGGGCATTAGGGTGGGGAGTTTATTATTACTAGGTTGCTACATTTAATACTTTGTTATTGTTTAAGTATTACTTTAAAATATCTTAAGATAGTTTTTAGTCTATTGAATACAAATTTTAGGTGTGGGATGCTAGGGTTATAGTAAATTGGGGATAGTTTATTATTACTCAGGAATTCAATTTAATACTTGAAGAATCAAATAAATAATATTAAAAGAGAAACTGCAATTAGTTATTTTATTTGCTTTAAACAAATAGTTGTAAATAGTGTTGTCACAAATTGCGATAATAACTGTATAATGGCAAAACCTTGTTTGTTATATTTATTATTAAGTAATTACTTTTAATTATTTGTTAAATTACATAGACTAAATTACATGGATTGGAGATAAATGTTAATCATCCAAAATAAAATATTATATAATGTCAAATTATGGACCTGATTAGGATGGCGGTTGGACTTACGTCTGACCACCATCCCTTCGGAAACGGGACCACCTGACAAGCTGTTGGCGGTCCCGCAACCGGTATCATGATGCTACCGCCTTCAGGGCGGTCGCAATGTGTATCTTTTGTATTGCGACACGTGCTGCGGGCTGTAGCACACGCCGCAGTACAAAATATGCACTTTGTACATATCACTGCGCTATGTGGCAGGCACCATGCGGTGCCTGCCACATGGTGCAGGGATATGTAGGGGGTACCAAATGTACTCCCCAGGGCCCATGTTGGAGGGCCCTCAATGTCCCTTTGCGCCTTCCTTTTCATGGCGAGTATCAATCAATCAATCAATAGATCATTAAAAAAAGAACATCCATAAAAGCAATTACACATAAAAGAAGCGAGCAACAGTGCAAAGAACATTGATACATACATTTCGTTTCGCTTTCCAATAATAAATTACACTTCTTACAGTATACAACATGAAGTCCTCGTATAAAAACTTTCATCCGATTCATTTCGCTTTATGTTAATAAATTACAGTTATATATATTGTACACATCTTGTTAAAAAATGTATAATTATAATTGCCTCCTGCTGCATTGCCTTCCTCCTTTATACTTGTGCTTTTTGATATAAACTAAGTGGAAGGAGCTAGAATGGTTTTATTCCTGGAGTAAAAAACAGCCCATAGGAATGATGACATTCTGCAGCACACCTCTAATGTTGGCAACGATTGTAAAAACAAATATGCAGGGCGACATTGTAGAGGGGACATGTGTCTAATAAGCGGGATAACATACCTCTTTCCATACACAGTGTAAAATTTACAAAAAAGTACCGCATGCATAGTATCCTGAGGCATCCTGTCATCACAAGGGCAGTTTGGAAGATTTGGAGACCAATCATTCATAATGGGAAAGGTAATTAGCCTGTGAAATATGTCTAATCTTAAACGCGTAAGAATATACCCATGGCGAGTATTTAAAACGCATTTAAGATATGGCTGTAGATTAAAAGTAGTTAAAATCAGTTGATTGTTTAAAACACTAGGTTTACAAAGTTCGGTAGTCAATTTTAGTGTATCCAGGTGTGCCATTGCTTCCATTTTTAGCGTTTTTCTACTAATCATTCCCAATGATTCCGGTTTCTCAAAGTACTCTGGGTCCGCCATGTCACAAAAGAACCTCTGGACATACGCCAACCATGCAATACGTGGGTACGAGGCTGATTTTAAACAATCAACAATTAGTGCACGGTTAAGATCTGTATGGTCTGAAGCCCAGATTTTGTGCCACAATAGAATTGGTTCTATCTTAATCATGTCTGTAACAAAGGGAGCAGCAAGTTCAGCATGAGATACGTATACTGAGGTACTTTTTGGGACTGCCAAAAGGTATCTAAAAAAATCATTTTCTACTACCTGCATACCTTCGCACTTCTTATGTCCCCATATACCCGCCCCATACAAAGCTATACTGAGGCGAGTAAACCACCATGAAATGGCCGGCGGGAAGAGGCATCGTAATCCCTATGGAGATGCCTGGCAGGCACTGCCACCATTATAGGGATAGTAGACCCTCCGACGGTCTGACGGGCTCCTTGAGCCTGCCTCCTGGATCCAAGAGGTGCCCAGCCACTTTAGGAGGTTACAGAGCCTAAAGCTGTTAGTTTTCGTAATTTGAACTCCGATTTGCTGCTAGGCACATATTTGTTTGCTAAGGGTTTTTTTCCCCTATATGCCTGGACAAAATGAAAAAAACATCCTCAATTTGGGTATCACAATACATTTTTTAATCGTATTGATAATTTATAGTTCAAAGTCAATTATAATTTTCGAGGACTTTTTTTTTCAAGGTTTTAGATTCTAATACTGATAACATTCCAGTATATGTAGAAAAATATTTGTTTGGTAGCAAAGCAAACACTAATGGTAGTGTTGTATTATTGATGTTTCTATGGAGAGTGTATATCTGTGTAAATGGATGTGAATATCTTGTCCATCAAATAGATTTCACTATTTTCAAACGTTACTGTGTTACTAAGAGTAGCGAAGATTAGTATATTATTCTGAGGGTCTTTGTTATCATACAGGAGAAAGGGTTTATTGTTGAAGGACTCTGCTAGTTTGGGGGGTTTGTTAATGTCACTAAATTTTTTAGACTGGGTTAGTTTGTCATTACTCTGCTGTTTTTTTATACCATTTTTCTGGGGTTAGGTATTGTGGGAATACTGCTAGCAACGTGCATGGGCATGCTTTGTGCTATGTTCTATTATACTATAATACTATAATACTGAGCAGCATGGTTTATTAGTGGTTGCACCTAGTGGTTTTAGATACTGGACATTTTTTCATACTTCCAAACTCGTTGCAGAGGTTATGCTTGGCTGCCTTCTCTACAAATAACATTGACTCTGCAATGAGTTGTGAAGTAGTCCAAACAACACCAATGACTCCTAGGCTCAGTAAATCTCTCCTTCCAGTTAATATACCTTCTGTGTTTAAGTAAGCTGTTACTTTTTGGGTTTCCATTTTTTTCTGCATCTGGAACAGAATTAGGGGTGGGCGGAGCTCACGAAGTTACAAAAAAACTCTGTGTGATTCCATGGAGGTCTGCCCAAATTCAGAGCATGCCAGGGTGTGATTTCTCTTGCAACAAGAGGGTGGACTGACTGGACGAGGTTTCTGATCCATATATCAGAATCTGCAGAGCGGGCACACTGCAGAAATTGAATGGTCTCATGCACGAGCTCCTGTCTGCCCTCTGTCTGCTCCAGCGTGGGAATGTGGGCTGATGTCTAATGCACTTTGGCCTCTACTCACCCCCACAAGAGAACTTAGATGGCATGTAGTCCCTTTAAACATCACACACCAACTCAATCACTGTCACAGCTACTCACCAATTTCAAGACTCATACAGGTGTGACTACTGTCACTCCAGCCACCCGGCAGCCACAGTCCCAATAAGCAGAAAGATTCTACACTATTGAAGCCATGTCCCTACAATGAGACAACCACGCAGAGGACCTTATCGGGCGGAGTCAAACGAAGCCACCATGTTTGAATGCAGCTTTTAGTTATGTAAATAGCAGCTTAACTGGTCATAATCAAAAACTGCCAGATTCCACACCACTTTCTATTTAATAAGTCTATTTTTGTTATGAACTGTCAACACAATTTTGTAATAATATTTGATATGTTTCTGCAAATATCTATTTCATAATTTTGTATGTAAAATCATAGAACCATGTTCTATAAGTCTTTACAGTGTTTACACTTGAATGTTGGTATTTTTTCCAAATGCAACATTCTTCTTGCCATATGACATTAAATAACACATATGCAAAGTGCCCTTTACATGTGCGAGGGTTGGTTTGTATTGAAAAGAGTGTTCTCTCTGCGTCAGGAAACATAAAACAGGCAAGATTTTCATGCTAGGTTTAACAGCTAGACAGGCCAGCATTATATATTACATATATTTTGGTGATGTCTTATTTCTGAAATTATTCAGCTGCAGTTTTGTTATGAGTCAAATATAAGATAAAAATGTCTCTGTCCGTTCAAAGTATTTATTTTTCCTTTTCACTTTTACTAATCTTATAAGTGCACAATCATCTTTTTAAAACAAATACCAAATATTAATCGACATTTAACGGATTGGACAAAATGCACCTTGCTTTGTCGTACTTTTTTTCCGAGTGTATCGCCTTTTAAAAATTGTGATCCTTTTAAACATTTTAAGATGGCCATTATGTTCAGCTTCATCCTTCATGCTACAGTTAATATTTATAATTTTTTCCCAGTGAATTTTGTAAATTTTATAGTGACGAAAGAAAAAGAATAATTGTCCCCCTTATTCGGAAAATGAATTTTAAACAATGTCGTGTAGCCTTATACTATCTTCAGATATTGTCTGATCCCTTTACATGTTTCTCTTTGGCCCCGTTCATTTTATCTGCTTTGAGTAAAAGGAGATCAATTTCTCATTCTGATATTTAAAATACAAATCAAGACGTTGGGTTGTGCAATATCTATGTGTATACTTATGAACTAATGTTTTCTTTTAGCCTATGATCACTTTTTAAACTAACATTTTTTACCTCTTTTTAACACATTTTTGTCTTATTACATGTTATTCTAAATTTTAATGATAGTTGATATTGATGTATATGTGTTTGTAGAATACATTTTATGCCAACGTTGTGTTGGCAAAATAAAGTTATTTCTGACTGACTGATATTATTCCTTGGTATTGTTGTTGCCTGAAAATGGATTAACAAAATGTATTCAACAGGAGGTCAGAGAACTAATGCTTCGAGTCACTTTTGGGATCCTGGGTTCAAGGCAAGCAGGTTCAGGCTTTCTTCATGTTCTTCAGACAGCAGGGCAGTCCTTCTTCTCATTTCTCACATGTCCAGGAGTGTTCTGAGAAGAGATGTGTTTGGTCCGCTTTCATGCCCAGTGCCAGCTTGTGAGGTGAAGGGCAAGACTTTGTCCTCCCCTTAAACCAGTTGTGGTCTGTTCCACTACTCTCACTGGGTTTGATGCCAACTTAACTAGAGAGACAAAGGGGAGGCAAGCCTAGGTATGAGCTTCATCTGACAATGGCAGGGTAGGCATTCTTTGAAGCTAAGGAAGGGGCTGCCCGCCCAGGCAATCCGGCTCAAGGAAAATAATTCTCCTCTCCACACCCAAGCCCTTTGATCACTGTTTGGGAGAAATCCACATCTCACCACAGGGTAACCATCAGTAGTCAGGTGACAGTGGACACTGGAAGAAAGGCCCATTTAGCTGAGGCAGGAAAATAACTTTCTAAAGGTGTCATTTCCAGGATAGTAATATAAAATCTGACTTAACTATTAAGGTGAATTTAAATTAGTACTGAAATCAGTTGGGGGTCTGGCAAGGAGTTTCCCAATTGCTCCTGAGGTCTCTGTGGCCACTTAGGTTTCTCAGATTGGGGGGCTACACCATCAGGAATACTGCGGTCTAAATATTGTCTGACATAAATATTCATGTTCTAAATATTCTTTATATAATATCACCTCTGAAATTTAATGATAAAAACTCTAAACTCAATGGAGAGATATGATTGCAAACAATAATTAGTCTGACAACATTTTTGTTATGAAGTGAGAGTGGAATGAGGTTGTTAGCCACCCTCCTTTCACTCTAACTCCTGTCCTCGCAGGAGTTGTATCCTGACACAGGCTTCTCAGCCGATAGTCAGTACCCTGAGACTGAACAGGTGCCTGACAGTTTAGGGATTTTGGGGGGGAACCACCTCCAAGGTAACTACTCTGTGTCGTGCAGGGGTCTGCCGGGTGCAGGTCTCCTGTCTCTGTGACAGCACAGGCAGCACCTCCAGGTCAGAAGTGGCCTCACCAGGGTCAGTCTTGGGGTGCTCTTCTCTCAGAGCGGGCAACCCCTGATCCACTGGTCCTTCTACTGTGGATTTCCCCCACCTCTTACCTCTTGCTCTCCATCTGAGCCTCTGTAATCTCTGTTTGGGAGCAGTACCCTCAATTATTTGAGCTTTCGGTGTGCCCTGAGCGCTGCCCACCCAGCACTTCTATCACTGGTCATAGTTCAATTACCAGCATGCAGTCAATGGGCATCTCATGATTTACAAAGTCCCTTGTCTCAGCCATCTCCCCCTATTCCAGGGAGACCAGAGCCATAGGGCAGACAAAGCCCTGCCTATGTACCTGGGTTACCCTGCATACCTGTCCTGGCAGATACTGCTCGGGGGACCAATATTTCTACCACTATGGTCCGGCTGGCACAAATATTCCTCAGAACAGTAACAAGGGCTCCATTCATGGTGATCTGGTGGAAGAGACACCTACCACTCTCACGGACCATCAGTTTGCCCTCTGAGTCCAACTCCAAACTGAGAGGGGAAGGGCATGCTCTACCGTCTGCTCCTAGGGATTACTTCCACCAAGGCCATATTGAAACCATTGAGAAGTTTCCATCAGTGTCTGGTTTCCTGATATAGACAGCACCCTCTTAATTGTACCCTAACTTTAAACAGTCGAAGCATTTAGGCTGTGAATGGGAGCCCTGGCCATCAGGATTCAGGGTATGCCTGGAAATCCTTTCCTCCCACATTACTTTGGGGCTCTCTTTGGAACTTGACTGTTTTATCTTGGACCTCCCCTTCCATCTGCTGGGGGACCTGAACCACCCTTCTTGGGGTCACTCTGAGGTACCTACTTTGACACTCTGGTTCTAACACAGAGGTACACCACCTTTTTCAAGCTCCCTGGGCACAATGAGCTTTGAATCAATCAGGTGTTGGCAGAGCTCTGCAAATAACATTTGCCCTCTGATGAATAGACTGTACAGTCCATCTTAGATACCCACTTTGCTTGCCTTGCACCTAACCATCTAATGGACTAATCCACAATAATCATGAGCAAAGCTACTTCCTGTGCCTCAAACCACTTGTCAATGTCATCCCCACCACAAAGCTAGGCATGAGGCCTTTAGGGCTGTGGACACTTTTACCTCCTCTAGGCACCACTGTGTTTCTGCCACCTTCTTCCCTGGACTCAGTTACCCTCCTGGCTTTCAGATCCTGCTCTTTCTGGCTCATCTCATGTAAGAGCAGAATTGTTTTCTCCAGAGCTATCCTTTTTTCCTGTAAGGCTCTCTCAGCTTCTGCATTTCTCTCCCCCAGGGCCCTGGCTGCTTTCTTTTCTTCCATGGCCAGCCTTTCTCCTCCATGGCCAGAGTGGCCAGTTGCAGCCTTGGCTCTCTTTCAGCTTGCCTGTCCTCCAACTCTTCAGGGATCAGGTTGTGGGCGGACACAGTGCTCCTGGCATGGGACCTCACTGCTATGGCTGCCCCTCTGTCTCCTCTGGCTCTAGGGTGATCATCCAGAGGTTCTACTCCTGCTCTTCTATCTCATCCTCCTCTTCTGAACGATTACCCTCCTGCTCCTGTGATGTTGACTGTAAAATGAGGATCTCTTCCAATGCTCTGAGTGCTATCTGGTAATCCAGTTTCTTGAAGCCTTTTGCTAGTTTTAGCCCCCACTTTTTACACAACATTTTCATACCTGCCACAGTGGGGCTTTTAATGTTTCTGAGATCTACCTCCACTCTTTCAATTAAATCGCAGGTGCAAAATATGTGGATGGGAGAGAAATTTAGAAAAAGGAAATAAATTGCCAAACTGAAAATAAAAGAGAAGTTAAAAAATCATACTGATTTTTATGTCAGACTCGAGAGACAAAGGAGAGGTAGGCTTAGGTGTGAACTTCATCTGCAAGTGGCAAGTTTGGAATCCTTTGTAGCTGAGGAAGGGGTTGGGCATTGCTCCCCAAGCCATCCAGCTCAAGGATAAAAACCACCTCTCCCCACTTTTGGAACAATCCACATTTCAACACAGGGGAGCCATGAGGGGTCAGGTGACACAGGACACTGACAGGAAAGCCCATTTGGACCTAGGCAGGAAAATGAAAACTTTCTAAAAGTGTAATTTTCCAAATAGTAATTCAAAAGACACTTTGACCATTAAGCTGGTTTTAAATTACTATTTCAATTAGTCTTTAGACCATTTTTCTACTCCCAAACTGAATTTAGCACTTATTAAAATAAAAAATGTTAACCTGTAGGAGAGCAAGCCTTGCCACAGTGAAAAAAGATTTATAGGTTTTTAACTGCTTGGACATTTAAAACATTACATATACATGTCCTACATTTTAAATACCTATATACTATGCCTTAGTGATATTTAGGGTTCTCTTAGGGGTGACTTATCAGTATTAACAAGCATTTGCAATGCAATCGGTCTCGCCTTTGGGACCTTGTATGTATTTAGCTATGCAGCACATTAGCCTGGGTGCTGAAACATCTACTGTTCTTTAACATGGAGGGAAAGTAAGCACCAAACTGCGGAACACACCAGGTATGGGAACACATGGAGAGAAATACTGCCTATCAGCGGGAAATTGCATTGTTCAGAGCTCTGTTTTTAATATAAAATCAGGGCCTTCGGTGAGATGGCACAATGGGGCATGGGGCCGGGGGGTAGAGGACAGAGGGCATTAGGTGGTAGAAGCGATTATCGAGGAGTGACCGCCCTAGGATAGTGATGTTGCAGATGTGTGATAGATGTAGTGTTTTTTTTTTATGTCCAAAATGATTTGCAGTCAGTGGAGAGTGTGCATTGTAACTCACATGTGTCTGAATACTCCAAAGCTTTCTGTGAGCTTTACAACAGTATTTCAAAGTAGCTGGAGTGCATGTAAGTGACATCACAGATTCCTAAGAATTATTGTCTCAATAATAATCGTGGGAGAAGGCTCAAAGTTTAGGATGCAGTTCTTAGTGGTGCGGGCAGTGTTTAGCAAGTGGAGTAGGTACTTGAAATTGTTCACTATCTACACGTTGTTCAAATCTGTCCCCAAAACTTTGTTGATGTCGGCCGTAAACGAGATGAGAGCCAAGGTTGAGTTTTGATCTTTGCACAGGGGCTGTTTTCAGGAATGTCGGTTAATAGGGTGCAGTTTATGATTATTGTTGGATTGGTGTGGATGGCGACAACCCTGTATTAGCACATCAGGTACTGAATGATGCACACGAGTAAAAGTTCACAACCAGTCCACAATGTGAGCACATTAACCAGAAGAGCAATTAAAATATATACGCAAAAGTCTGCAGAATCCAGAACCATGATTTCATGGCGGCTGCCCAAGACCTGTCAAAATTAAATTCACTCTCAAACCACGCTCATTACATACCAGCAACTGGAAAGCAACAGAAAATCACCTCTAGAAATCAGCCTTTCAACTTGACAACCCCTCAACCCGACTTTAAATCTCAGTGTACACACTGCACTCCCTCACCACTATCTAATACAATTTAATTGCCCATAACCCACTGATTTCATTCCAGAGATACCTGTGCTGAGCAGTGCATTACATAGCGCCATATAAAGCTACACTGAACAAATAAGTTGTCTTTGTCTTGAAGTACTAATGCACAAATTGCCAAAAGACAAATTGCTTTTATATTATCCTCAGTCACGACACTGAATGGGAGGGGGCTGATCCACCGTAGGAGGGCCTTAGACAGCAGCTGAGGGAACGAAGACAGGATGGGCACGCAGGCAGACATTAACATGCACTTATTTACAGTACGCTTGCTACTGTATGGGGGGGACACATTAAAGCAAAGTTTTGCAGAATACCAGATATAATCATAGAGAGGTACGGTTTAGAGCAAAGGTGGGGAGCATTTTGGTGGCACTGTACAGAGAGGAGTGGCGCACAGCGAACGTGTGCATTAAACTGTGAGTGGTAATTTGTAGGGAGAGACAGAGCACTGGAAGATGTACTGGGGACGTAAACGGGAGAATAATGACATGGGACTATAAAAGGGGGTGCATACAGTACACAGTGAGGAGAAACAATACACTAGGAGAGACATGGAACAGCGAAAATGCACTGCTTAGGGTGGGGACATGCAGATTGAGTGGGTACGGGGAAGTGGAAAGGAGACGAGTGCATAGGCTGGGGCGGGGAGTAGCAAAGGAGGTCAGTGGAGAGGGGAAGATGAAGGTCTGAAAAGAAGGGCAGTGGAAGTGAAAAGGGATACTGCACTGAGGAAGTGGATGTGATAACGTACAACAGAGGGAAGTGGATGTGCGGTGTTAAGGAAGTGAATGTGCAGAGCATGAGGATGTGCATATTCGGTCCACTCACACACTGTAAAGAGCACTTATGCAACGCAGCAAAATACCCACCCCACCTTAGCAATATTGTGGGTCTGCTTTCAGTTCGTTCCACGCTGTTGCCATGGGAGTACCGGCAGTGCCTGACAGCTATTTTACATCCTGGTTAGCTATTTTTCTCTCACACAAGTTAAAAAGCTGCAAATCACTCATGCCCTAAGAAGTGCTTGGGTAAAGGATTCTGCATGTGCACAGAGTGCACTGTGCCCCACGTGTGAAGCAGGCACACTTTGTGCTTTCAAAGTCGAGGTTATTGGCAGGGCCATTGCAAACGTATGCACATCCCGTACTCACAGAGGGATGCATTTACAGATGTGCAAACTCGAGCCTTGTCCTTTGGTATACCGGGTGAAACCTGATCCAACAAAAAAGAGGTACTTTCTGACGTTTGTCAGATTTATTTCAGACACGTTCGTCAACAGTTGTGCAGAGGTGTTGCTATTACTACACTTTTAATGGGTTGGAAATGCAAACACAGGATTCCAGAAGGAGAACTCTTTAAGGAATGTCCTGAGAAATCGGCACTAGCACACACAAGACTAGACAGCTGTGGGCATGATGACGTCAGCCCTGTGACTCCGCCCACCTGAATGTGGCGAATCCAGGAATAACTATTGGCCTCATGAACCCAAGGCCTCCTACAACACGCATTCCCTCTGTGTGAAAACAGAGCCCAGAATGGTGTGAGGGCTGGCCACCCACTGCTGTGCGCCGGGCCCCGTTCAGCGTGTAACCCTCGCGTTTTCTGAATTCGGCCCGACTGTTTGGGAAAATAGAGCAGAGTCCGGAATTTGTGGCAGGCAAAATTGAAAACAAATGTTAGAAATACCTTTAGTAAGTTTAGCTCCTGTCTGCATTTGAAGCAATATATGATTCTGAACGGTTGCTTCCGGCACTCATGATATAAAACAAGCATTGTGTAGTCAGGCAGGTGCTGCTTGTGCTGTCTCTGCCTCTCGCAAATTAGGAATGCCACTGTTATGTTGCGCATGCGTACGATGCAAGGCATCGCACGCATGCGACACAAAGAGTGCGAATTAACCCACCAATCACAACGCAAACAAGCACTGAAAATGCAATAGGACTCGGGCTAACCCGAGACCTATTGCATTTTAAATGGAAGTTCCGGCATGAAAGAAGGCACGAACGGGAGGAGGTGGAGGGGTGGTTATGGTACAAGAAGTTAGGGACTGTGGGAGGGAACGGGCAGAGACAGGGAAACAAAACGATTTTACAAGTAAAGGGGCTGATAGCCTCGGAAGAGCAAAAATGACGTCATGGCAGTCAGGAGGCGGGACTAAGAAGCCCAAATCCAATCAGAATGCAGATTTTATTATTAAAGCGAATCAAATTATGGCCGAAAAGTGGGCGGAGCTTCCCCCACTATACTGTATACAGCATCTCTCGACGAGACAGCGCATGCGCTGCCTAGGCGAAACCTAAAAAGGAAGCTTTATGCCTGGCAAAGGTTGATTTTTCCAGGTCGAAAAAGGCAGTTTAAAACTGCCCACCCAGGCTGTCGGGGAAAGTCTGGAAACATGTTTTAAACGTCTACTTTGTTGGGTGGCACAATGAGAAGCACTATATAGTGCTATACACTAAGGACCTATATGTAAATTATTAGGAAAGGGAGCACAAGCACTTTACCATTGGTTAGCAGGGGAAAAGTGTGCAGAGTTCTATGGCCAACAAAAACTGGTTCAGAAAGGCAAAAATCTCCAGTGACCCTTTCGGAAGGGCAAATTTCCAACATATCAAGGATTATGGGGCAGCACACTTGTGGTGACATCCTGTTCTGCATGGATGGAGCAGGCTGAGGCAGCTAGCTGTTGACCTCTGGCCTATGGAGATCAAAATTATGTAATGTCATGTGGGCTGCTATGCTATTGTAGCCTCCTCACCATTTTCTTTTTCTGAGAAATAAATTCTCGAAGCAGGGTTTTATTTTGCAAAAAAAAAAAAACAAGGTCTTGACATGCGTGGAGTTTTCTCTGAGAACAAGGGGATCACTTCTTTACACTACTGCTGGGCCTTTCACTATGGTCAAAAACACAACTACCTTCCGATGCCATAATACGGTGGCTCTATGGCAGATGAGCTGTCAACAAAGGTTTTCCCAAGGTTGAGTCAGCTGAGGATCTGCTGTCAGACGCTTAGCAGTTCCCTCAACAAAAAAGGTGGAGGATCCGTGAGTTTGGTAGAACGTAACGTCAGCAGCTTTACAGTAGAAGGCTTAGTCTACCACTCTCTAAATGTGGTCTTTATTAATTTGTGAATGATAAACTTCTTGACTCCTACTGAGTTTCACAGCATGTGTTTCATTACAGGTGCACGTGCAGAATAACTTTTTCTCCTCTCTTGCTGCAAGGCTTATATAAATAAATATGTATTTTTCTACATACTTGGAAATGGTGTCGAATTCCATTGCTTCCTAAGTATTAAACCTTTCGATGATGTCTAATTTGTATTTAGCGCTATTCTGTGTGCGGTGATACAGGGAAGACTAGTACATATTGAAAGCATCCTTCACGTGTGTATATATAGTGCACAGTCTTGTCATTTGTTGTGCTTTGCAAAACCACTAATGCGTACTTGTGTTTCAGTAATCAATTAAAATCTATAGAAAGCATCTTCAAACAATATATTCCGAAATTCTGGAAAAAAAGATATATGATAACAGGATTGGTTGTGCATGTGTTAATCCCATAGAGTTACAGAAAATAAGTTATTGCCTCGTGAGCAGCAAATTAACACATTTGAACCTGAAAATGCTGCTTTCTAAAACATTTCAGTCTCGTGCCTTTACCAAAAGTTCAGATTTGACAAACGTGCAGAAATTGGTTTGCCTCACGTAATTGCATTTAATTGCATTATAAGGGTGGTTCCACCTGAAAGCACTAAAAGAGGTTCCTGACCATGTCATGAGTGATGTAATATGTGACGTCATCAGCAGTGCATTGCGGGGGCACGGGTTTTAGTTAGCTCAGCTAACTATAACAGCCAAATTTCTCTGGTTTTGTACGAGTGAAATGTCAACCTAACTATAACGTCCCTGAAACTTGTGGTTTTTTCAGTGAATTTCTAAGGTTTTTTAGATGCTAATTCCTGACTATAACATCCCTGAAATCTGTGGTTTTTTCAGTGAATTTCTAAGGTTTTTGAAATGTTAATTCCTAACTATAACGTCCCTGAAACCTATGGTTTTTTCAGTGAATTTCTAAGGTTTTTTAAATGCTATATCTTAAGTATAAAATTATTGTGATCTTAGTTTTTTACAGTATTTCTAAGTGTTTTATGGAATTCCTTTTATTTAAAAATGATTGTAAGTATATTTTTGAACTTTTCTTTTCAAAATTATTCATAGTTTTTCTAAAATCTTCTTTAATAATTATAATCACTCTTTTAAAATACATATATCGCATGCTACTAAAAATTTATTCTGTTATTTATGTGAACAATTTAAATTTATATTCACTTGAAATAATGCTTTTGTTACTGTGAAAGTTGTTTTATTGTATTGTTATGATATTTGTTTTTTAAATTTTACAAAGGAGTCGCGCACCCTACGCGCACCTACACGATGGGTGCACGGATTCAGGGTGCGCGAGCCCTGCTTCCGTGTATTTCCGGAATCGCGCAGGAGTCACGACTCCGACGTAATTTCAAAAGTATGAAATATCATTGTAGAAATTTTAAATATCAGTTTTAGTTAAAGACTTTTGCTAATATACTTTAGAAAACAATTTATAAACTGGAATTTATACTTTAGAATCAACTGTACGAGATTTTACGAGTGCACGACGTATGTGCGTAGTGTGTGCGAACTTTGCTGGCACGTATTTCGGGGGTCGCGCAGGGGTCGTGACTCCGGCGTAATTTTCAAAGTGTGAAATATCACTGTGCAAACTTTAAATATCAGTTTTGTTTAAACACTTTCACTAATATACTTTTCAAAATATTTTATAAACACCAAATTATACTTTATAATTATGTATACAAAATATTACGTGTACGCGACGGGTGCGCGCAGCCTACGCGACTCCATGTGACCTGAAAAGAAAGCTTCTGATTGGTTTAAAACCTTTTCTTTCTGTTAGAGGGAGGATCTAACACCAATTTTATTTCTCCTATTTTTGGTGTGTCTTCCTGGCAAGACCTGTTTATTCCAGGCTGTTGCAATTTCTTTATTTTGGGTGTTCGTTGACTATTTTTCTTAATTATGGCATCCAGTCATCCAGAAGAAGATCTCCTGGAAGACGTAGACGATGTGGAGGAGCCTGTAAAAAAAAGAAAGGAGAATGTAGTTTGGGCTTTTTTTACAGTGCCAGAGGGTGAAAAAAAGGTCAACGCAAGAAAAGTCACTTGCAAATTGTGCAAAAGAGTACTTTCAAGAGGGTCTGAAAAAAAGTACTCTTGTGGAACATCCTCAATGAAAAAGCACCTGGAGACCATTCATCCAGTTCATTTGACAAAAGAAGTCATGCTGCGAGAAAAAAATGAACAAGCTGCCCAGGTTGACCCAAATGCACCATCTACGTCAAGTGCAGGAGTACCACCTTCACCTCGGCCACACATTTTCCCAGAGCTTTTGGATGCTTCTATCAATTGCAAAAAATGTGATGCAAAACTCTGCGTTGGGGAGCAATGCATTGATGTTATTCTCAATGCAATAAAAACACACAAGTGTTAATTTTTTTTATATGCTCCCAAACCTTCCTTTTCATCTTTTTTTCAAATAGTCATATTGGACTGTTGAATTTTGTTTTGTGTGAAAAAAAAGTCAAAAAAAAAAACGGTTAGAAAATACAAAAAAAAATTAAAATTGTTAAAAAAAACGGTTCTCACGGAATCACATAAACTGGTTGAAAATAGAAAAATTGCCTTAGTGATTGCATGAGTGCAGGGATAATGCCTGAGTGATTGCAGGAGTACTTGGATAGTGCCTGGGTGATTGCATGAGTGCATGGGTACTGCCTGAGTGCATGGATGACTTCATGAGTACTGTTTGAGGGAATGGATGAGTGCAATAGAAATGCCTGAATGATTGCAGGAGTGTTGAGTAGTGCCTCGCTGATTGCATCAGTGCACAGATAGTGCTTGGGTTGTTGCAGGACTGCATGGGTAGTGTTTGAGGGAATGGATGAGTGCAACAGAAGTGCCTGGGTGATTGCATGAGTGCAAGAGTATTGCCTGGATGATTGGAGAAATGCTTGAGTAGTGCCTGAGTGCATGGATGAGTGCATGGGTAGTGCCTGGGTAATTCAAGGAGTGCATGGGTAGTGCCTGAGTGCATGGATGAATGGATGGGTAGTATTTGAGAGAATGGATGAGTGCAATACAAGTGCCTAAGTGATTGAAGGAGTGCATGAGTAGTTCTTGGCTGATTGCATGAGTGCATGAGTAGTGCCTGGGTGATTCATGGAGTATATAGGTAGTATCTGAGTAATTGCATGAGTGCAAGGGTAGTGACTGGGTGATTAGAGGAGTGCATTTGGACTGCCTGAGTGATTGCATGAGTGCAGGGGTAGTGCCTGAGTACATGGATGAGTGCATGGCTAGTGCCTGGGTGATTGCATGAGTGCATGGGTAGTGCTTGGGTGATTGGAGGAGTGCATGTGTACTGCCTGAGTGATTGCAAGAGTGCAGGCATAGTGCCTAAGTGCATGGATGAGTGCATGGGTAGTGCCTGAGTGATTGCACGAGTGCATGGGTAGCGCCTGGGTGATTGGAGGAGTGCATGGGTGGTGCCTGGGTAATTGGAGGAGTGCATGGGTAGCGCCTGAGTGCATGGATCAGTGCATGGGCAGTGCCTGCGTGATTGAATGAGTGCATGGGTAGTGCCTGGGTGATTGGAGGAGTGCATGTGTACTGCCTGAGTGATTGCATGAGTCCAGGGTAGTGCCTGAGTACATGGATGATTGGATGGGTAGTGCCTGGGTGATTGCATGAGTGCATGGGTAGTGTCTTGGTGATTGGATGAGTGCATGTGTACTGCTTGGGTGAATGCATGAGTGCAGGGGTAGTGCCTGAGTACATGGATGAGTGCATGGGCAGTGCCTAAGTGATTGCATGAGTGCAGGGGTAGTGCCTGAGTGCATGGATGAGTGCATGGGTAGTATTTCGGAGAATGGATGAGTGCATGGGTAGTGCCTGGGTGATTGCATGAGTAGTGCCTAGGTGATTGGAGAAGTGCATGTGTACTGCCTGAGTGATTGGAAGTGTGCAGGGGCAGTGCCTGAGTGCATGGATGAGTGCATGTGCAGTGACTGAGTGATTTTATGAGTGCATGGGTAGTGCCTGGGTGATTGGAGCAGTGCATGTGTACTGCCTGGGTAATTGGAGGAGTACATGGGTAGTGCCTGTGTGATTGCATGAGTTAATGGGTAGTGCCTGGGTGATTAGATGAGTGCATGGGTAGTGCCTGGGTAATTGCATAAGTTCTGGGTAGTGCCTGGGTGATTGGAGGAGTGCATATGCACTGCTTGGGTGATTACATGAGTGCAGGGGTAGTGCCTGAGTGCATTGATGAGTGCATGGGTAGTACGTGAGTGATTGCATGAGTGCATGGGTAGTGCCTGGGTGATTGTAGCAGTGTATGGGTAGTGCCTGGGTAAATTGAATGAGTGCGGGAGTAGTGCCTGAGTGCATGGATGAATGCATGGGTAGTGTTTGAGGGAATAAATGAGTGCAGTAAAAGTGCCTCTAAACATTGTTTTACGTTATCATGCATATTACATTATTTGTTCTTACCTTTTTTAGTAATGTAGATACAAAACTCAGTGAAACAATTTTACAGTAGTTTTGTTGTAAACTAAATTTAAAATCTTTTCAAACTTCACCATTACCTTCTGTAAAAAAGAAGAAGAAAAACTGTTATTGAATATAATATTATACTTTTAAGAACACAACATAATTTTAGAATTACATAACATATTCAGTTTCCCTTTTTTGCTGTTCTCAGATTCTACTGAATTTCACCATACACAGTGATTTTAATGTAGTATCACCATACAACAGCGGGGAAAAAAAACAATCAACGAGATTGTAAAAAAAAAAAAAATCAGCGTTGAGCATTATTTAGAATATGTGTAGCTATGTTTTTACCTATCTACAGTTTCTTAATAACATTCTTCAAGTACATTAAGTCTTTTATTTCTCTCACGTACATTTTGTAAAATGTACACTCTCATTTACATCTCGTATATTATAGACAAAAAATATATAAACTATTTGTTTCTACACACAATTTTCCAAATAAAATATGAATTAGCACAAAAAATAATCCATACACTAATTGTTCACATCTTCCCAATAGGCCAAATAATGTATTCAAAACATCAAAAATATCAGATATGAATTTGGTAATTCGTAAGGCAACCTAGATTTGAATTCCAAATGGGCATCATTGCAATGTGTCCATCCTTTATTGCACTTTAAATACACAGTATAGTGTCCAGATGTAGTAGGTCCGTCATGGAAAATAATAGCCACTGCTTTAAAAGTTCTTCCTGAAATTGATACTTGACTTGCCACAAAATTTTTAATTTTGGTTTCCAATTTTCTTCCATTTTCTCTACAACGTTGTAGCATTAAAATTACATATTTTCCAAATCTTTCTATATACAATGTTGACAACATTTCTGATTTACAATGAGAAAATTTCATATCTTGATTAGCTGTTTTTACTAATTTGTTAAAAGATACTGATTTGCAATCTGGTATCGTCAAGTATATGAATCGTTCAGTGTCTATTTCAGTGGTAGAAGAAAATGAACACTCTCCACATTTATGATCCCATCTGCAACTTAGTCCAAATAAGTTTTCAATTTGTATTCCTTCATCTTCCAATACACCAAGCATAAGGATTAGAAAATCTTGTGCATCTTGTTGTATATTGAGTGTAAATTTCAAAGAACCAGTACATATATCCAAAAGATGCCGAATGCCAGAAGCAGTATGGATTGTACTTCTGTCACTTACCAACTTTTGAAATACATAATGTAGTAAAGAACAGAATCTTTTTTCACGAATTTCCATAATTTCATGATCAAGATCTTGTAGATAAAACACAACATTCAGAATTACATTAGCATAGTAGTTGATACCTGAACTATTTTCTAACTGGTATCCTACAATATCATCAACAGTGTCCATTTTCTTTTTCTTTGCACTTTCATGATTCTCTTCAATTATTTTCTTTTTTGAATCTCAGTAGAATGTTTGTCATATTTCCGCTTTGGACACACTACACGTTTCTCATATATGGGATATTCACCTAAGTTAGGAGCATAAAGTCTTCTTAACCGATTGTACTCTCTTACACAATTTGCATCAGCACTAACCTTTTTCTCATCAAAATCAATCAAATACAAACCAGATAATGTTCTTACTCAAGGCAATGCAAAGTATGCCATTCCCTCTTTAAACACTGTACTTCCAATATTTAACAAAGCACTGTCTACACTTAAACCTTGAGATTTATGAATAGTTACTGCATATGCTAAAGACAGAGGGAACTGTTTTCTATGGACATACAAGTCTTTTACAAGCAAAAAACATACAACACAACGCCCAATCTGTCTTACCTCTTCAATCTGATCAAATTTAATCTTCAAAAATTGAATTCCATCTCTGTTCTGAAAATTTACAAAATGAACAACTTTTCCCATTGCTCCATTTACTAAAGCTTCTTCTACATTCAAATTATGCCGTAAAATTACCCGACAGTTTATATATAAATGTAAAGTCTTTTCTAAACCTGCAGTCTTAGATACAGACGTTTCCAAAGAATCCAATTTTGACTGTAATTTCGTTGAGAGAAGAATAGTCACTCCTTGGTGTTCCATTTTATCAATAGCTTCCATTTTCACTATTGGTTGTTTTCCAGTTTTAAAAGGTCTTGATTGAATGTAGAACACTCTTGCAGTGTAGGCATTAGGTAAACTATAGACTTCTTTTCTCCAATTTTTTTGTACATTATTTCAGGTGCTGTGTTTTCTGTTGTAAACAAGTTCCTTAGTAGCCGACTTTGTAAAGCTTGTTTACCATGTTTCGTCAAAACACCAATTCTTATATCTTTAAGAATATTTCCATAATATTCATCACTTGCTTGTCGCTTATTCTTAATAAGTTGTTTATATTCAAAATGTAACCACATATTCACATTTCCAATATTATAACCAAATATTCAATTTCCAAAGATTTCCTAGTGTCTTCATGGACAAGTGTCTTAAAAACCAGTTGCCCTTAAGTTGTAGTAGATAGCTGAATGCAATTACATGTTTTCCTCCAAACAGAACATCATAATCGGTTTTTAAAATCTGTTGCATTCTTAAATGTACAAAGGCAAGCATTAAGTTTGAGACCATGCTCACCTCATCCATGATTAGAAGTTTCATTTTCTTCAGTACTCTTGAAACTTCATAACCAGCTTCTCCAGATAGCTTCTGATATTTCAATGTATTTTCATGTTCAACTGGTAGCATAAGTAATCAATGTAAAGTAATCCCTTTAATGTTGTGTGCTGCTAATCAAGTTGGAGCTGTTACAACACACGATAAATGTGATTTAGTAGTTTTGTGTAGATAACTGGTCAAAATTTTAATTAAGAAACATTTTCCTGTTCCAGCTTGACCACTGATGTACATTAGAAAAGGTTTAAATGATGTGCATTGTCATTCTTTTTTTTCATGCAGCAAACCATGCTGTATCTGTCCTGTCACTTGGTGATATCTTTCTTTTTGTTCAATATTTAGTTCTTCTTCCCACTTTCCCAACTGGATAATATCCTGTTGTGCTTGTTGCATTGCCATTTATACCTCATTCATGGCTATTGCTGCTTCATTTTCAATAATTGGTTGTCCTAGTGGATCTTGACTTAGCGAAGCACAACTTTGACTATCTTGAGAACTGTCTCTAGCTATTTGTGCATTGAATGCTATCTTTACTAACCCTGGGCAAAGCACTACGCTACGCTTGCGTAGTTTGCGAAGTTTGAGCTACTTCGCACAACGCGAATTGCACGTAGCACAGTGAAAACACGCGTAGCGTAGCGCAGCGTAGCGTAGTGCAGCGGTCATTTTTTGCTTGCTCGCGGTCCTCATCGTCAAGTTGGCGACCGCGAGCAAGCAAAATGACATCCCGGAGAGACTTTTTCCTCGTTTGCGATCAGCAACATAAAGTTGCCGATCGCGAGCGTGGAAAATAAACCTCCCGGCGAGATTCTCAACGCGGGGAGGTCAGGTTTCTCATTGCGAGTGGTCGCGTATGCTCGCGACCGCTCGCGATGAGAAACTACCAGTCCGCGTTGAGAAGCTGCCGCTCGAGTAAAAATCTACTCGAGCGGCAGTAAAAGACAGCTCGCACTGTGCAAGATGCCGTTTTCAATGATTGCACAGTGCGGACAAGCATCCGGCACTGTGCAATCATTGCGAACAGTGCACTACGCAGTTCACGTAGTGCTACGCGTAGCTCGCGTAGTGCGAACTGCACTTTGCGTAGCTTCGCGTAGCGCTACTTCGCAAACTACGCCCAGGCTTAATCTTTACATGCATTAAAAGAATCCTCATAGCAGTCGAAATCTCCAAGTAATTCTATTTCACTACGCCAAGGCTTGAACAGTTGCACAAGTGCTAAATAGAAAAATTTCATTTTATCTGGAGTTTCGCAACTGAGTTTTCTGTGGTTAATAAGATTTCCTTTGGCATGTTTTAGCAAACATCCGTCACATCCAATTACTGCATATTTTTCTTCATTTATATTTTCTGTAACATTTCTCTTAAAGCTGTAGTGTTGCAGTACTTCATAGCTACATAGGTTTTCCAGATGTGGACTCCTTTTGGGATTGTACATATCCAACATATTAGTTTTAACAAGATCTGTACTTTCTGGTTTATTCAATGCTAAGTATTCGATTTCTTGTAGAGATTTCAATACTCTATTTTGTGTGGCGGCAAGATCTAGACTTACCCAAATTATTCCTCTTGACTTTAAATATAAACTGATACAAAAGGGGATGATGGACGGAACGTTTGAGCCAATCAAACACTCACCCCCAGTCAACTGATCTGGGTTTAATCCATCATCATTCTTTAGCTCACTCCACCACCCCAGTTCAGACATGGCCATATGCAAATCAGTCTGACCCTGTGCCTCATGGGAACAGTCCAGCCCGAACTGCCAAGCCATGTCTTCCCTGGACCGGAAACAAGCATCCTAGGACCGGTTTCTGGCATTCCAGCCGTCATAAGCCAGGCTTGCTTGAATCCAGTGGCAAAGTGAGCAAGGGACCCACGTCTGGGCATACCCCCGCCAACTTAGGGCGAACAAAGCGATACAAAGGGGATGATGGACGGAACGTTTGAGCCAATCAAACACTCACCCCCAGTCAACTGATCTGGGTTTAATCCATCATCATTCTTTAGCTCACTCCACCACCCCAGTTCAGACATGGCCATATGCAAATCAGTCTGACCCTGTGCCTCATGGGAACAGTCCAGCCCGAACTGCCAAGCCATGTCTTCCCTGGACCGGAAACAAGCATCCTAGGACCGGTTTCTGGCATTCCAGCCGTCATCAGCCAGGCTTGCTTGAATCCAGTGGCAAAGTGAGCAAGGGACCCACGTCTGGGCATACCCCCGCCAACTTAGGGCGAACAAAGCGATACAAAGGGGATGATGGACGGAACGTTTGAGCCAATCAAACACTCACCCCCAGTCAACTGATCTGGGTTTAATCCATCATCATTCTTTAGCTCACTCCACCACCCCAGTTCAGACATGGCCATATGCAAATCAGTCTGACCCTGTGCCTCATGGGAACAGTCCAGCCCGAACTGCCAAGCCATGTCTTCCCTGGACCGGAAACAAGCATCCTAGGACCGGTTTCTGACATTCCAGCCGTCATCAGCCAGGCTTGCTTGAATCCAGTGGCAAAGTGAGCAAGGGACCCACGTCTGGGCATACCCCCGCCAACTTAGGGCGAACAAAGCGATACAAAAGGGGATGATGGACGGAACGTTTGAGCCAATCAAACACTCACCCCAGTCAACTGATCTGGGTTTAATCCATCATCATTCTTTAGCTCACTCCACCACCCCAGTTCAGACATGGCCATATGCAAATCAGTCTGACCCTGTGCCTCATGGGAACAGTCCAGCCCGAACTGCCAAGCCATATCTTCCCTGGACCGGAAACAAGCATCCTAGGACCGGTTTCTGGCATTCCAGCCGTCATCAGCCAGGCTTGCTTGAATCCAGTGGCAAAGTGAGCAAGGGACCCACGTCTGGGCATACCCCGCCAACTTAGGGCGAACAAAGCGATACAAAGGGGATGATGGACGGAACGTTTGAGCCAATCAAACACTCACCCCAGTCAACTGATCTGGGTTTAATCCATCATCATTCTTTAGCTCACTCCACCACCCCAGTTCAGACATGGCCATATGCAAATCAGTCTGACCCTGTGCCTCATGGGAACAGTCCAGCCCGAACTGCCAAGCCATGTCTTCCCTGGACCGGAAACAAGCATCCTAGGACCGGTTTCTGGCATTCCAGCCGTCATCAGCCAGGCTTGCTTGAATCCAGTGGCAAAGTGAGCAAGGGACCCACGTCTGGGCATACCCCCGCCAACTTAGGGCGAACAAAGCGATACAAAAGGGGTTGATGGATGATGGTACTCGCTTTGTTCGCCCTAAGTTGGCAGGGTATGCCCAGACGTGGGTCCCTTGCTCACTTTGCCACTGGATTCAAGATAGCCTGCCTGATGAGGGTTTTGAACCCGAAACCGGTCCCAGGATGCTTGTTTCCGGTCCAGGGAAGACATGGCTTGGCAGTTCGGGCTGGACTGTTCCCATGAGGCACAGGGTCAGACTGATTTGCATATGGCCATGTCTGAATTGGGGTGGTGGAGTGGGCTAAAGAATGATGATGGATTAAACCCAGATCAGTTGACTGGGGGTGAGTGTTTGATTTGCTCTAACGCTCCGTCCATCATCCCCTTTGGTACTCGCTTTGTTCGCCCTAAGTTGGCAGGGTATGCCCAGACGTGGGTCCCTTGCTCACTTTGCCACTGGATTCAAGATAGCCTGGCTGATGAGGGTTTTGAACCCGAAACCGGTCCCAGGATGCTTGTTTCCCGTCCAGGGAAGACATGGCTTGGCAGTTCGGGCTGGACTGTTCCCATGAGGCACAGGAGTCAGACTGATTTGCATATGGCCATGTCTGAACTGGGGTGGTGGAGTGGGCTAAAGAATGATGATGGATTAAACCCAGATCAGTTGACTGGGGTGAGTGTTTGATTTGCTCTAACGCTCCGTCCATCATCCCCTTTGGTACTCGCTTTGTTCGCCCTAAGTTGGCAGGGTATGCCCAGACGTGGGTCCCTTGCTCACTTTGCCACTGGATTCAAGATAGCCTGGCTGATGAGGGTTTTGAACCCGAAACCGGTCCCAGGATGCTTGTTTCCGGTCCAGGGAAGACATGGCTTGGCAGTTCGGGCTGGACTGTTCCCATGAGGCACAGAGTCAGACTGATTTGCATATGGCCATGTCTGAACTGGGGTGGTGGAGTGAGCTAAAGAATGATGATGGATTAAACCCAGATCAGTTGACTGGGGGTGAGTGTTTGATTTGCTCTAACGCTCCGTCCATCATCCCCTTTGGTACTCGCTTTGTTCGCCCTAAGTTGGCAGGGTATGCCCAGACGTGGGTCCCTTGCTCACTTTGCCACTGGATTCAAGATAGCCTGGCTGATGAGGGTTTTGAACCCGAAACCGGTCCCAGGATGCTTGTTTCCGGTCCAGGGAAGACATGGCTTGGCAGTTCGGGCTGGACTGTTCCCATGAGGCACAGGGTCAGACTGATTTGCATATGGCCATGTCTGAACTGGGGTGGTGGAGTGGGCTAAAGAATGATGATGGATTAAACCCAGATCAGTTGACTGGGGGTGAGTGTTTGATTTGCTCTAACGCTCCGTCCATCATCCCCTTTGGTACTCGCTTTGTTCGCCCTAAGTTGGCAGGGTATGCCCAGACGTGGGTCCCTTGCTCACTTTGCCACTGGATTCAAGATAGCCTGGCTGATGAGGGTTTTGAACCCGAAACCGGTCCCAGGATGCTTGTTTCCGGTCCAGGAAGACATGGCTTGGCAGTTCGGGCTGGACTGTTCCCATGAGGCACAGGGTCAGACTGATTTGCATATGGCCATGTCTGAACTGGGGTGGTGGAGTGGGCTAAAGAATGATGATGGATTAAACCCAGATCAGTTGACTGGGGGTGAGTGTTTGATTTGCTCTAACGCTCCGTCCATCATCCCCTTTGGTACTCGCTTTGTTCGCCCTAAGTTGGCAGGGTATGCCCAGACGTGGGTCCCTTGCTCACTTTGCCACTGGATTCAAGATAGCCTGGCTGATGAGGGTTTTGAACCCGAAACCGGTCCCAGGATGCTTGTTTCCGGTCCAGGGAAGACATGGCTTGGCAGTTCGGGCTGGAATGTTCCCATGAGGCACAGGGTCAGACTGATTTGCATATGGCCATGTCTGAACTGGGGTGGTGGAGTGGGCTAAAGAATGATGATGGATTAAACCCAGATCAGTTGACTGGGGGTGAGTGTTTGATTTGCTCTAACGCTCCGTCCATCATCCCCTTTGGTACTCGCTTTGTTCGCCCTAAGTTGGCAGGGTATGCCCAGACGTGGGTCCCTTGCTCACTTTGCCACTGGATTCAAGATAGCCTGGCTGATGAGGGTTTTGAACCCGAAACCGGTCCCAGGATGCTTGTTTCCGGTCCAGGGAAGACATGGCTTGGCAGTTCGGGCTGGACTGTTCCCATGAGGCACAGGGTCAGACTGATTTGCATATGGCCATGTCTGAACTGGGGTGGTGGAGTGGGCTAAAGAATGATGATGGATTAAACCCAGATCAGTTGACTGGGGGTGAGTGTTTGATTTGCTCTAACGCTCCGTCCATCATCCCCTTTGGTACTCGCTTTGTTCGCCCTAAGTTGGCAGGGTATGCCCAGACGTGGGTCCCTTGCTCACTTTGCCACTGGATTCAAGATAGCCTGGCTGATGAGGGTTTTGAACCCGAAACCGGTCCCAGGATGCTTGTTTCCGGTCCAGGGAAGACATGGCTTGGCAGTTCGGACTGGACTGTTCCCATGAGGCACAGGGTCAGACTGATTTGCATATGGCCATGTCTGAACTGGGGTGGTGGAGTGGGCTAAAGAATGATGATGGATTAAACCCAGATCAGTTGACTGGGGGTGAGTGTTTGATTTGCTCTAACGCTCCGTCCATCATCCCCTTTGGTACTCGCTTTGTTCGCCCTAAGTTGGCAGGGTATGCCCAGACGTGGGTCCCTTGCTCACTTTGCCACTGGATTCAAGATAGCCAGGCTGATGAGGGTTTTGAACCCGAAACCGGTCCCAGGATGCTTGTTTCCGGTCCAGGGAAGACATGGCTTGGCAGTTCGGGCTGGAATGTTCCCATGAGGCACAGGGTCAGACTGATTTGCATATGGCCATGTCTGAACTGGGGTGGTGGAGTGGGCTAAAGAATGATGATGGATTAAACCCAGATCAGTTGACTGGGGGTGAGTGTTTGATTTGCTCTAACGCTCCGTCCATCATCCCCTTTGGTACTCGCTTTGTTCGCCCTAAGTTGGCAGGGTATGCCCAGACATGGGTCCCTTGCTCACTTTGCCACTGGATTCAAGATAGCCTGGCTGATGAGGGTTTTGAACCCGAAACCGGTCCCAGGATGCTTGTTTCCGGTCCAGGGAAGACATGGCTTGGCAGTTCGGGCTGGACTGTTCCCATGAGGCACAGTGTCAGACTGATTTGCATATGGCCATGTCTGAACTGGGGTGGTGGAGTGGGCTAAAGAATGATGATGGATTAAACCCAGATCAGTTGACTGGGGGTGAGTGTTTGATTTGCTCTAACGCTCCGTCCATCATCCCCTTTGGTACTCGCTTTGTTCGTCCTAAGTTGGCAGAGTATGCCCAGACGTGGGTCCCTTACTCACTTTGCCACTGGATTCAAGATAGCCTGGCTGATGAGGGTTTTGAACCCGAAACCGGTCCCAGGATGCTTGTTTCCGGTCCAGGGAAGACATGGCTTGGCAGTTCGGGCTGGACTGTTCCCATGAGGCACAGGGTCAGACTGATTTGCATTTGGCCATGTCTGAACTGGGGTGGTGGAGTGGGCTAAAGAATGATGATGGATTAAACCCAGATCAGTTGACTGGGGGTGAGTGTTTGATTTGCTCTAACGCTCCGTCCATCATCCCCTTTGGTACTCGCTTTGTTCGCCCTAAGTTGGCAGGGTATGCCCAGACGTGGGTCCCTTGCTCACTTTGCCACTGGATTCAAGATAGCCTGCCTGATGAGGGTTTTGAACCCGAAACCGGTCCCAGGATGCTTGTTTCCGGTCCAGGGAAGACATGGCTTGGCAGTTCGGGCTGGACTGTTCCCATGAGGCACAGGGTCAGACTGATTTGCATATGGCCATGTCTGAACTGGGGTGGTGGAGTGGGCTAAAGAATGATGATGGATTAAACCCAGATCAGTTGACTGGGGGTGAGTGTTTGATTTGCTCTAACGCTCCGTCCATCATCCCCTTTGGTACTCGCTTTGTTCGCCCTAAGTTGGCAGGGTATGCCCAGACGTGGGTCCCTTGCTCACTTTGCCACTGGATTCAAGATAGCCTGGCTGATGAGGGTTTTGAACCCGAAACCGGTCCCAGGATGCTTGTTTCCGGTCCAGGGAAGACATGGCTTGGCAGTTCGGGCTGGACTGTTCCCATGAGGCACAGGGTCAGACTGATTTGCATATGGCCATGTCTGAACTGGGGTGGTGGAGTGGGCTAAAGAATGATGATGGATTAAACCCAGATCAGTTGACTGGGGGTGAGTGTTTGATTTGCTCTAACGCTCCGTCCATCATCCCCTTTGGTACTCGCTTTGTTCGCCCTAAGTTGGCAGGGTATGCCCAGACGTGGGTCCCTTGCTCACTTTGCCACTGGATTCAAGATAGCCTGGCTGATGAGGGTTTTGAACCCGAAACCGGTCCCAGGATGCTTGTTTCCGGTCCAGGGAAGACATGGCTTGGCAGTTCGGGCTGGACTGTTCCCATGAGGCACAGGGTCAGACTGATTTGCATATGGCCATGTCTGAACTGGGGTGGTGGAGTGGGCTAAAGAATGATGATGGATTAAACCCAGATCAGTTGACTGGGGGTGAGTGTTTGATTTGCTCTAACGCTCCATCCATCATCCCCTTTGGTACTCGCTTTGTTCGCCCCTAAGTTGGCAGGGTATGCCCAGACGTGGGTCCCTTGCTCACTTTGCCACTGGATTCAAGATAGCCTGGCTGAGGAGGGTTTTGAACCCGAAACCGGTCCCAGGATGCTTGTTTCCGGTCCAGGGAAGACATGGCTTGGCAGTTCGGGCTGGACTGTTCCCATGAGGCACAGGGTCAGACTGATTTGCATATGGCCATGTCTGAACTGGGGTGGTGGAGTGGGCTAAAGAATGATGATGGATTAAACCCAGATCAGTTGACTGGGGGTGAGTGTTTGATTTGCTCTAACGCTCCGTCCATCATCCCCTTTGGTACTCGCTTTGTTCGCCCTAAGTTGGCAGGGTATGCCCAGACGTGGGTCCCTTGCTCACTTTGCCACTGGATTCAAGATAGCCTGGCTGATGAGGGTTTTGAACCCGAAACCGGTCCCAGGATGCTTGTTTCCGGTCCAGGGAAGACATGGCTTGGCAGTTCGGGCTGGACTGTTCCCATGAGGCACAGGGTCAGACTGATTTGCATATGGCCATGTCTGAACTGGGGTGGTGGAGTGGGCTAAAGAATGATGATGGATTAAACCCAGATCAGTTGACTGGGGGTGAGTGTTTGATTTGCTCTAACGCTCCGTCCATCATCCCCTTTGGTACTCGCTTTGTTCGCCCTAAGTTGGCAGGGTATGCCCAGACGTGGGTCCCTTGCTCACTTTGCCACTGGATTCAAGATAGCCTGGCTGATGAGGGTTTTGAACCCAAAACCGGTCCCAGGATGCTTGTTTCCGGTCCAGGGAAGACATGGCTTGGCAGTTCGGGCTGGACTGTTCCCATGAGGCACAGGGTCAGACTGATTTGCATATGGCCATGTCTGAACTGGGGTGGTGGAGTGGGCTAAAGAATGATGATGGATTAAACCCAGATCAGTTGACTGGGGGTGAGTGTTTGATTTGCTCTAACGCTCCGTCCATCATCCCCTTTGGTACTCGCTTTGTTCGCCCTAAGTTGGCATGGTATGCCCAGACGTGGGTCCCTTGCTCACTTTGCCACTGGATTCAAGATAGCCTGGCTGATGAGGGTTTTGAACCCGAAACCGGTCCCAGGATGCTTGTTTCCGGTCCAGGGAAGACATGGCTTGGCAGTTCGGGCTGGACTGTTCCCATGAGGCACAGGGTCAGACTGATTTGCATATGGCCATGTCTGAACTGGGGTGGTGGAGTGGGCTAAAGAATGATGATGGATTAAACCCAGATCAGTTGACTGGGGGTGAGTGTTTGATTTGCTCTAACGCTCCGTCCATCATCCCCTTTGGTACTCGCTTTGTTCGCCCTAAGTTGGCAGGGTATGCCCAGACGTGGGTCCCTTGCTCACTTTGCCACTGGATTCAAGATAGCCTGGCTGATGAGGGTTTTGAACCCGAAACCGGTCCCAGGATGCTTGTTTCCGGTCCAGGAAGACATGGCTTGGCAGTTCAGACTGGACTGTTCCCATGAGGCACAGGGTCAGACTGATTTGCATATGGCCATGTCTGAACTGGGGTGGTGGAGTGGGCTAAAGAATGATGATGGATTAAACCCAGATCAGTTGACTGGGGGTGAGTGTTTGATTTGCTCTAACGCTCCGTCCATCATCCCCTTTGGTACTCGCTTTGTTCGCCCTAAGTTGGCAGGGTATGCCCAGACGTGGGTCCCTTGCTCACTTTGCCACTGGATTCAAGATAGCCTGGCTGATGAGGGTTTTGAACCCGAAACCGGTCCCAGGATGCTTGTTTCCGGTCCAGGGAAGACATGGCTTGGCAGTTCGGGCTGGAATGTTCCCATGAGGCACAGGGTCAGACTGATTTGCATATGGCCATGTCTGAACTGGGGTGGTGGAGTGGGCTAAAGAATGATGATGGATTAAACCCAGATCAGTTGACTGGGGGTGAGTGTTTGATTTGCTCTAACGCTCCGTCCATCATCCCCTTTGGTACTCGCTTTGTTCGCCCTAAGTTGGCAGGGTATGCCCAGACGTGGGTCCCTTGCTCACTTTGCCACTGGATTCAAGATAGCCTGGCTGATGAGGGTTTTGAACCCGAAACCGGTCCCAGGATGCTTGTTTCCGGTCCAGGGAAGACATGGCTTGGCAGTTCGGGCTGGACTGTTCCCATGAGGCACAGTGTCAGACTGATTTGCATATGGCCATGTCTGAACTGGGGTGGTGGAGTGGGCTAAAGAATGATGATGGATTAAACCCAGATCAGTTGACTGGGGGTGAGTGTTTGATTTGCTCTAACGCTCCGTCCATCATCCCCTTTGGTACTCGCTTTGTTCGTCCTAAGTTGGCAGAGTATGCCCAGACGTGGGTCCCTTACTCACTTTGCCACTGGATTCAAGATAGCCTGGCTGATGAGGGTTTTGAACCCGAAACCGGTCCCAGGATGCTTGTTTCCGGTCCAGGGAAGACATGGCTTGGCAGTTCGGGCTGGACTGTTCCCATGAGGCACAGGGTCAGACTGATTTGCATATGGCCATGTCTGAACTGGGGTGGTGGAGTGGGCTAAAGAATGATGATGGATTAAACCCAGATCAGTTGACTGGGGGTGAGTGTTTGATTTGCTCTAACGCTCCGTCCATCATCCCCTTTGGTACTCGCTTTGTTCGCCCTAAGTTGGCAGGGTATGCCCAGACGTGGGTCCCTTGCTCACTTTGCCACTGGATTCAAGATAGCCTGGCTGATGAGGGTTTTGAACCCGAAACCGGTCCCAGGATGCTTGTTTCCGGTCCAGGGAAGACATGGCTTGGCAGTTCGGGCTGGACTGTTCGCATGAGGCACAGGGTCAGACTGATTTGCATATGGCCATGTCTGAACTGGGGTGGTGGAGTGGGCTAAAGAATGATGATGGATTAAACCCAGATCAGTTGACTGGGGGTGAGTGTTTAATTTGCTCTAACGCTCCGTCCATCATCCCCTTTGGTACTCGCTTTAAATATAAACTGGCAGAGCTCAACCGATCCGAATATTCATAGGATCCAATCTCTCGATGGGAAAGCATTTTCAAGGTAGAGCTGTACAATTTCTTACTAAGACTCTTCTCTAATGAAATTTCTTCCCACATTTCTTTCAACTCTGTCTTTTCAGATTTGGTTATTTATGACGTAACATAGCGAGCAACAGCAATTTAATTATCTGCAACATATTGAATATCCATGTTTGCATTCCACATTGTCAAAATCACTGGATTGTAGTCATTAATATACTTTGAGTCTTCAGTTCTTTTTAAGTTGTATGTATTCTACGGAGATTTTCAAGTTATAGTATGCCCTACTGCTGACATAAAACTATTGACTCTTCCTTTTGAAATTATTGGACGTGGGAATCCAAAACAACATTTTGTATAACATTTTCACTCTGACTTATATTTTCGTCGACAATATTTTCCACATCGATGACTTTTTGAAACCGTAAAACTTGTTGTCTCAAGCTGTTTTCTCCTCCTTTTTTGGAATGGCACAGGTAACATACTCATCGATGAAAGACAAAACACTTTCATCAGTATCAGTTACAAATTTTGGTACATTCTTGATCCATTATAGCATGTGTATGAGAAGCACCTCTGGCTTGGTACTCCTTTATCCAAAAGAAATCAGTAACTTCTCCAAGAGGTAGATTATTTTTATTGCAGATAAAAGACATCATAGCTTGAAACCTATGATTAAAATATCTGCACACATTCACAGGATCCAAGGAACACAGTTCTCCAACTGTCTTCAATTGAATGTTTTTTACATTTGAATTTGCTTGTCGTAGAAATTTCAAGTAAATCGTCCCACGCATATTCAGCACGGCTAAGTGTTTGAAACCACGTAGGGGTACCTAAGTTTCTTAACATACATTTAAGTTCTCCGTGACGACGATACCAATATTCATTGGTACCACGTTGACACGCCATCAAATTAATTAACTGAGATTCTAAATGATTGTCTCTTTGTTGAACTTTGTCCATGAATTCCTTTGCAGAAACGTGTAAGATGAACTCCTGTTTTTAATATGTGGTTCACTGCATATGAAACTCCAGACAAGTCACTTTCAAACAGAAGATGAAATATATATGGAATGCACTGTCGAAATCTTGGATCTTCTGAATACTATCTTGTCGAGCAGTATTCTGAAGCTGGAATCTGTACTGCTCATCATCATATCGTCCACCTTCTCCAGTGGGGAAAAGCTGTGGAAAACAACGAGCTTCTAAACTTTTATCCCATACACTCATGGGAGTTCCCTTTGCTTTCTTCATTTGAAATAATTCAATAGTGTTTCCAATCACTTCTTTTGAATGTAGAGGATGTATACTGTAATGTGCGTACATCTCTTCACTCCTGGACTTGTCCACTTTTTCTATTTGGCCAGTTGAAATTTCTGTTTCATCTTCTAAACATATTTCCTGTTCTTCCACATTTACAGTTTTATAATAAATATTGTTCTGTACAAGATATAATGTAGCCTTTTGAAGTTTGGTGACATCTACTAACTCTTGCCATATTTTCCGACTCTTTGTTGGTACACCATTAACTAGAATAACTACAGGCTCACTTTCCTCTCTCTATACCGACAGTTTCAATATTTTTCTTAAAATCTAAAAGTAAGTACACAACTTTTCCTTTCAGACCTCTTTGTAAATCTGTTGGAGGCAGCTTACCTGTTTTAGGCTCCATACGAACTATAGCCTGAAACGGGTGCACAGATTGAATAAGAATGGACTCATATGTATTTAAATCTGCCAGTTCCGGAGGAATAGCTACAAACTCTAAGTTGTTATGTACTGCTCTAGCTGGCATTTTGTTCTCTTCTAATTTGTTGTAACAATATTTACAAATACGTTGATCAGTACCCAACTCAAAACGACCTTCCACCAACAAATAAGCACCAAATTGCTCCCACTTATCATTGTTTTCCTTTTCACTTTTTAAATACACATCAACATTCCTAGTTTGACTTCTATAGTGAGTACATCGACAACAAATACAAACAAAGGGGCTCATTCCGATGGCAGGCGGACCTGAGTCCGCCCGCCATCGTTGCAGTGTTTGGGACCGCCCGCCAGACATGCGGCGGTCCCACCACTGCAATTAGGATGCGCCCGCCATACTGGCGGGCGCATCCAGGGCCTTTAACATTGCGGACGGTGCTGCTGGCTGCAGCACCATACGCAATGCCAAAAGGCCATGCTGTGCATTTCCCTGCACTACGTGGCAGGTACCATGCGGTGCCTGCCACGCAGTGCAGGGAAATGCAGGGGGTACCATGGGTACCCCCCCCAGTGCACAGCTACCTCCCCCCCACACAAGGGGGCCTGCTACGGTCCCCCGAATCTGTTTCCGCCTGTCTTTTCGCGGTGGGATGTCCGCCGCGAAAAGACAGGCGGAAAGGGATGTCGTAATCCCTACAATGTTGCCCCTCAGTTTAGTTCCGCAAGGCGGGCGGAAAAGGACCACCTTGTGGAACTGGACAGATTGGGATTCCCACCGCCATCCTAATTCAGCGGTGGGAAAATCGGGCTCCGATGGCGGAAGGACCGGCACCGCATGGCTGGCAGTGCCGGTCCTTCCACCATCGTAATGAGCCCCATAGTTTGGTTTTTCACATAAAAGTATCTTAAACTTTGTAATTTCTTCTGCAAACTTCTCAGCACTAATATCTTCCACCTGTTCTTCAACACCTTCACTTATCAAGCTCTCACTTTCTCTACACTCCTCTTGTGAACCAAAATAATGAAACTGTATATTATCACAAACTTTTTTTACATCCGATACTGAACCATGCAAAAGAGCTGTGTTCATTTCACTTAAAGAAAATGCAGGACATTTTGCGTAGTACAATCTCCTTACTAACTTCCGCATTTCTAAGTGATGTACTGCTTAATCTTAAATGATGAAAAGTACTTCGACACACTTTTCTAAAAAGACAAGCCAGAGAATAACCCTGCAACTTAGTATATTTTCTCACTTTACAAGGATCTAGTCCTTGCAACATCTTAATCTTCTGTTTAACACTTTTATTTGCATGTTCTCGTAAGAAAATGTGTAACATATCGATAGATTCCTGTCGAATGCTACAAATACTACTACAATCCCACTTATACACTGGAGCTTGTGTATGTCTCCCTTGAACTTTTTCAGCTATTACTTCTTCCACATTTCTAGGTGCCATCTTTTCTTTTTCAAATGGACAACCATCTTTTATCTCATAACAACGACCACTGGTATCAACTGCATGAACTAATGTATTTTGTTGAAAATAGCTTTCTTCATTAAAAAAAGGCCCAGTACTAAAAGTGTGCTTCCATTCACCAGAAAAAGTTTTGCAAAAGTTACTTCTATTAACCAGTCTTTTTCTTTTGCTTTTCTCCTTCATAAAGTACATTGTTTTATTCAATGTTTCCATTCTCTTCAATACCAATATAAATAATTTTCGTTTCAATTCAAAAGCAGTATCTACTACACTTTCAATCTGTTGCTTCTTCTTATATGCTGCTGTTTTTTTATACTTTTTACAATCTTTTAATACATTTTGAATTACTCTATTACGAAACATACCTGCACGTATGTCTTTAAATTGTTTCTGTCTTTTTGTGACATGTGTTTCGTTTCCATTGTGTTTCTTTATTTGCTTCTCCTTTGTTCTAAAAATTTCTTTTCTCCTTTGATTAGTATTTTGATCGTTTAATCTCTCCACAACTTTTTTAATAAATTGTTTAGTTCTCTTACCAGAAGACACTTTATCCTCAGCAACCTTTTGGTGTTTTTCTACTTCCACTCTTTTTAGTTTTCATTAAGTACTTCTGTTTCCTTTGTTCTCTTCTCTTTTCATGTTTTATTGCCATCTTTTATTTATAATCCAATCAAAATATCTTTCTAAAAAACAAATAATAGTTTGATTAGTTTGTTACATCAATTAAAAATTTAAAATTAATAGCATTTCAATTTTGAAAATAACAACTAAGCACAACATTACAATTAAATTCCTATTGCTTTATAACAAATAAAAAGAGAAAATTGTAAAAACGAGCAAAAGAACTGCAAAAACAGAAGAAAAGGTGGTCACACAGCGAAAAGGAGAAAGGAAAAAAAAGAAAGGTTTAGAGAGAGCAAAATGAAATACTAAAAAAACACAGCTACTGCAAAATGTGAGAAATGTAGAAAGAAGCAACAGATGTGCAGAAAGAGGCCAAGAGAGGTACAGAAAGAGGCAAAAGAAGTACAGAAAGAGGAAGAAAGGTGTAGAAAAACGCAAGTAAGGTAGAGAAACGAGTAAAAGGAGTGTAGAAAGAGGCAAGATGAGTTGAAAAAGAAGAGAGGTACAGAAAGAAGGAAGAGAAGTGCAGAAAGAAGCAACAGATTTACTGAAAGAGACAAGAGAAGTGCAGAAGGAGACAAGAAGAATTCAAAAAGATACAAGAGAAGTGCAGAAAAATGCAAGACTGTGTTTTAATGATTGCATGACTGCAAGATGAATGCTTGAGTCATAGAAAGAGTGCATAGGTAGTGTCCGAAGGAATGGTTGAGTTTAAGAATACTGCATGACTGATTACAAAAATACATGGGTACTGCCTGAGTGAATGTATAAGTGGAGAAGTACTGTTTAGGTGATTAGTTGAGTGCATAAGTACTGTCTGATTGAGTTTATAACTTGAAGAATAATGTCTATGTGATTACATAAGTACATAGGTAGTGCCTGAGTAAAACCATAACTGTAAGAATAATGTCTGGGTAATTGGATGACTGCATGGGTACTGCCTAAGTGAATTGTTTAGAGCAACAGTAGTGCTTGAGTTATTGTATAAGTCTACGGGTAGTATGTCGGTGATTTCACGAATACAGGAGTAGTGTATGGGTGATTCCATGAATGCAGAGGTACTAACTGGATGAGTGGGTAGGTGCATTGATAGTGCATATCTGAATTCATGAGTGCAACAGTAATATCTGTCTCCTTAGTTCATTCCATAGCTAGTACTTGAGTACAAGGATGACTCAAAAAGTAATCTGTAGTTCATTGTATGAGTGCAAAAATAGTACCTGAGGAAATGGACGACTGCATAGATATTGTCTGAGTAAATCTTTGAGTGCAAAAGTAGTGCCTTGGTGATTGGAAAATTGCATAGGTAATACCTGATTTGTTAAATGTAAGTATAGGTAGTTTCTCCTTAACTGTATGACTGCATGGGTAGTCCCTGAGTAAAAGGATGAATGTAAGACTAATGGTAGGATCACTGGATGAGTGCATATGTAGTGCCTGACAGAATGGATGACTGGATGGCTACTGCCTAAGTGAATAGTTCAGTGCTAGAGTAGTGCCTGGATGATTGAATGAGTGCAGCGATACTGCCTGGGCGATTGGATCAGTGCATGAAAAATACCTGAGAGAAACTATGAGTGCAAGGCTAAAGCATGGTTTATTGCATGAGTGTATGGGTAGAGCTTGAGATAATGGATGAGTGAGCGGATACTGCCTGTGTAATTCTATCACTGCAGAGGTAGTAACTGGATGATTGTATGAGTGTATGAGAAATACCTTAGAGAAAGTATGAGTGTTAAGGTAATGCTTGGACCATTGCATGAGTGCATCAGTAGTGTCTGAGTGAATACATGAGTGCATAGGTACTGCCTGAGTAAATGTTTGAGTGGAATAGTAGTGTCTAGGTGATTATATGAATGTATGGTTAATGTCTAAGTGATTAGAAGTGTGTATAGGCAGTGCCTCCTTGATTGCATAATTGAATAAGAATGCCTAAGTGAATTCATGAGTCCAAGAGTGATATGAGCCTCTTTTCATCAGTGCACACCTAGTGCTTGAGTATATAGATGTAATTCTCACTATATTCCTGAAAGCAAGCATGCATGTATCTGTACCTTTTCCTAGTGGCATCATATGTAAAAGAAACATACAAATGCATGTATACCAGTGTTTTATACCTCCACCATCTTTATAGGTATAACACATGTCAGAACACATGTGCAAGCAGACACATACTTGAGTCATAAGACTACAAAGTCGCTTAACCTTGACAGACTGCACTTTCCATTTCAAAGAGACACCTAAAAATATGCAGTGTATTTGAAGTGTGCATTTCCGTAGACCAATACGAACGAACCTAATCACTAATCCTTCTACCAACAAGTCTTAAACCTCACTTTTTTGCTACAGCTTCACTACTCAGCAACTACTGAGACTGTTGGGCCTAGCCAAATGCAAAGCAGCAAGTTTTTCAAAATGTGTATTAAAAGTCTCACTATACTCCTAAAACTATGCATGTGTGTATCTGTACCTTTTCCTAGTGGCATCATATGTAAAAGAAACATACAAATACATGTATACCACTGTTTTATACCTCTACCATCTTTATAGGTATAACACATGTGAGAATACATGTGCAAGCAGACACATACTTGAGTCATAAGACTACAAAGTCTGTTAACCTTGACAGACTGCACTTTCCATTTCATAGAGACACCTAAAATTATGTGGCGTATTTGAAGTGTGCATTTCCATTGATCAATACGAGCTAACCTAATCACTAATCCCTCTGCCAACATGTCTTAACCCTTTCGCTGCTAGGCCTTTTCCCCCCCTGCGCTAAGCCTTTTTTTGGCTATTTAGGGTAGTTCGCGCTTAGGCCCCTGTAACCTTTTGACCACATAAGGTATCCACGCCAAATTTGCGTCCTTTTCTTCTAACATCATGGGGATTCTAAATGTACCCAGGGTTTGTGGATTCCCCTGGAGGGGACCCAGAAATTAGCCAAAATACAGCTAAATGTTGTTTTTTTTTTTTAAATTGGGAAAAAGTGCTGCAAATGAAAGCATCTGTTTTTTTCCTGCAAATGGTATCATCAAAGGGTTTGTGGGGATGAAATCAAAATTTGCCCAGCTTTCAGGGACTGACAGACTTTTGTCAGAAAACCTACATTGTTTACACAGTTTTGGCATTTTACTGGGACATAGCCTATTTCTGCTATTTTTTGTGCTTTCAACCTTCTTCCAGTTAATGGTAGAAATGGGTATGAAAGCAATAATGGATCCTGGAAAGCTATACATTTTAGAAAAGTAGACAACATTCTGAATCCAGCAAGGGCACATTTGTGTAGATCCTTCAAGGTTTCTTTATAGAAACTAACAGTTGAAAATAGGACAAATTGAAAATGAGTTGAAAAAAACTGCCATTTGTGCCAACATTTTCACCTGTAACTTCTTCTAATTATGACAGATGTTTGAAAGCAATATACTGTTACATCCGCTGGACCTTTCTGGTTGTGGGGATATATAGGACTTGTAGGTTCACCAAGAACCCGACGAACTCAGAGCCAATAACTGAGCAGCGTCTTGCAATGGTTTTTTATTATGTACCGGGTATATAGCAATTCATTTGGGAAAATATATACAGTGAAAAATCGGGATGAAAGACGCCTATGTATTTCTGAAATTGGAACAAAATATAGAGTTTAGAAACAGTAGCTATTTGCACATTTCCGAAATTGTGAGTACCCATACTAGCATGAGAATTATAGGACATTTTTCAAAGTGACTACTTTTTTACACATTGTCTTTCATTTGGAAGGCAGAAATGCATCAAAAGTCAATAGGTAATAACAGTTGCTCTACAATTCTGTGTTGCCCTAAGTCTCCCAATGAAAATGGTACCTCACTTGTGTGGGTAGGCCTAGTGCCCGCGACAGGAAACGGCTCAAAACGCAATGTGGACACACTTCATTTTTACAGTGAAAACTGACCCTTTTATTGCAAAGTGCCTAGCTGTAGATTTTGAACCCTAGCTCTGCCGGAACATAGGGAAACCTAGAAAACCTACACATTTTTTAAATCTAGACATCCAGGGGAATCCAGTATGGGGTGACTTGTCTGGCTCTCACCAGGTTCTGTTACCCAGAATCCCTTGCAAACCTCAAACTTTGTCAAAAAAACCACATTTTCCACACATTTCTGTGGTGGAAAGTTCTAGAATCTGTGTGGATCCACAAAATTCTATGCACCCCGCATTCCCCAAAGTCTTCCGAGAAAAATGGTACCTCACTTGTGTGGGTAGGCCTAGTGCCCGTGACAGGAAACGGCCCAAAACACAACGTGGACACACCACATTTTCACAGTGAAAAAGGACTCTTTTTTTGCAAAGTGCCTAGCTGTAGATTTTGTACCCTAGCTCTGCCGGCTCCTAGATAAACCTAGCAAACCTATACATTTTTGAAACCTAGACACCCAGGAGAATACAGGATGAGGTGACTTGTCTAGCTCTCACCAGGTTCTGTTACCCAGAATCCCTTGCAAACCTCAAACTTTGTTAAAAAAAACACATTTTCCTCACATTTCTGTGGTGGAAAGTTCTGGAATCTTCGTGGATCCACAAAATTCCACCCATCCCACATTCCCCAAAGTTTTTCAAGAAAAATGGTACCTCACTTGTGTGGGTAGGCCTAGTGGCTGCGACAGGAAACGGCCCAAAACGCAAAGTGGAGACATCACATTTTCACAATAAAAACGGTCCCTTTTTTTGCAAAGTGTCTAGCTGTAGATTTTGAGCCCTAGCTCTGCCAGCACCTAGGGAAACATAGCAAACCTATACATTTTCATAAACTAGACACCCAGGGGAATACAGGATGGGGTAACTTGTCTGGCTCTCACCAGGTTCTCTTACCCAGAATCCCTTGCAAACCTCGAACTTTGTAAAAAAAAAACACATTTTCCTCCCATTTCTGTGGTGGAAAGTTCTGGAATCTGCGTGGATCCACAAAATTCCACCCACCCTGCATTTCCCTAAGTTTTCCTAGAAAAATGGTACCTCACTTGTGTGGGTAGGCCTAGTGGCTGCGACAGGAAACGGCCCAAAACGCAACGTGGACACACCACATTTCACAGTGAAAATTGACCCTTTTTTTTGCAAAATGCCCAGCTGTAGATTTTGAGCCCTAGCTCTGCTGGCACCCAGGAAAACCTAGAAAACCTATATATTTTCGAAAACTAGACACCCAGGGGAATACAGGATGGGGTGACTTGTCTGGCTCTCACCAGGTTCTGTTACCCAGAATCCCTTGCAAACCTCAAACTTTGTAAAACAAAAACACATTTTCCTCACATTTCTGTGGTGGAAAGTTCTGGAATCTGCGTGGATCCACAAAATTCCATGCACCCTGCATTCCCCAAAGTCTCCCGAGAAAAAAGGTACCTCACTTGTGTGGGTAGACCTAGTGCCCGCGACAGGAAACGGCCCAAAACGCAACAAAGACACACCACATTTTCACAGTGAAAACTGACCCTTTTTTTGCAAAGTGCCTAACTGTAGATTTTGAACCCTAGCTCTGCCGGAACCTAGGGAAATCTAGCAAACCTATACATTTTTAAAAACTAGACACCCAGGAGAATCCAGGATGGGGTGACTTGTCCGGCTCTCACCAGGTTATGTTACCCAGAATCCCTTGCTAACCTCAAACTTTGTAAAAAAAACACATTTTCTTCACATTTCTGTGGTGGAAAGTTCTGGAATCTGCGCGGATCCACAAAATTCCACCCACCCCGCATTCCCCAAAGTCTTCTGACAAAAAAGGTACCTCACTTGTGTGGGTAGGCCTAGTGCCCACGACAGGAAACGGCCCAAAACGTAATGTGGACACACCACATTTTCACAGTGAATTCACAGTGAAAACTGACCCTTTTTTTGCAAAGTGCCTAGCTGTAGATTTATAACCTTAGCTCTGCCGGCACCTAGGGAAACTTAGCAAACCTATACATTTTTGAAAACTAGACACACAGGTGAATACAGGATGGGGTGACTTGTCTGGCTCTCACCAGGTTCTGTTACCCAGAATCCCTTGCAAACCTCAAACTTTTTAAAAAAAACACATTTTCCTCACATTTCTGTGGTGGAAAGTTCTAGAATCTGCGTGGATCCACAAAATTCCACCCACCCGCATTCCCCTAAGTCTTCCAAAAAAAATGGTACCTCACTCGCGTGGGTGGGTCAAGTACCCGCGACAGGCAAGGGGCCAAAATGTATTGAGGAGACATCAAAATTACCTATCACAAAACAACCTGGTTTTACAAGGGGGGTCACCTGGGTTTTTGGCCCCGGGCTCGGCGGCCATCTTAGGAAACCTACCAAACCCACATGTTTCTGAAAACTAGACACCCGGGGGAGTCCAGCGAGGTATGGCTTGAGTGGACCCCCCAAAATTTTCCTACCCAGAATCCCCTGCAAACCTCACATTTAGCTGAAAAAATCACATTTTTCTCAAATTTCTGTGTGGGAAAGTTCTGGAATGTCCATGGATCCACAAATTTCCTACCACCCAGCGTTTCCCCAGGTCTCCCGATAAAAATGGTACCTCACTTGTGTGGGTGGGTCAAGTACCCGCGACAGGCAAGGGCCCAAAACGTATTGAGGAAACATCAAAATTAGCTATCACAAAACAACATTGTTTTGCAAGGGGGGTCACCTGGGTTTTTGGCCCTGGGCACGGTGGCCATCATGGGAAACTACCAAACCCACACATTTCTGAAAACTAGACACCCGGGGAGTCCAGCGAGGTATGGCTTGCGTGGATCCCCCAACGTTTTCCTACCCACTGTACGTTACAAATCTCACCATATTCCAGAAAGCATGCATGCATGTGTCTGCACCTTTTAAAAGTGTCATTATATATCAAAGAAACATACAAATAGATGGGTAGTAGGTAGTGCCTGAGAGAATGGATGACTGGATGGGTAGTGCCTGAGTGAATAGTTCAGTGCAAGATACTGCCTGGTTGATTGCATGAGAGCAGCAGTACTGCATAAGTGATTAGATCAGTGCAGGGGCAATACCTTAGACAAACCATGAATGCAAGGCTAACACATGGTTTAAGACATGAGTGTATGAGTAGTGTTTGAAAGAATAAAAAAGTGCATGGGTACTGCCTGAGTGATTCTATGACTGCAGTGGTAGTAACTGGATGATTGTTTGAGTGTATGGGAAGTACCTGAGAGAAAATATGAGTGTAAGGGTAATGCTTTGGCCATTCTATGAGTGCATCATTAGTACCTGAGTGACTAGATGAGAGCATGGGTAGTGCCTGACTGAATGTTTGAGTGGGATAGTAGTGCCTGGGTGATTGCACAAATCTATGGTTAATGTCTGAGGGATTACATGCCATGCATATGTATGTGCCTTTTCCTAGTGGCATCATATATAAAAGAAACATACAGATACATGTATACCAGAGTTTTATACCTCTACCATCTGTTTAGGCATAACACGTGAGAGAATACATGTGCAGTCAGACACATACCTCAGTCATAAGACTAAAAAGTCCCTTAAACTTGACAGACTGCACTTCCAATTTTAAAGAGACACTTAAAATGATGCAGCATAGTTGAAGTGTACATCTCCATTGACCAATACGAGCTAACTTAATCACTAATCCTTCTACCAACATGTCTTAAACCACACTTTTAGGCTGCAGCCTCACTATTCAGCAACTACTCAGTGTTGGGCCTAGCCAAATACAAAGCAGCAACTTTTTCAATGTGTCTGTTAAAAGTCTCACCATATTCCAGAGAGCATGCATGCATGTGTCTGTACCTTTTAAAAGTGGCATCATAATCAAAGAAACATACAAATAGATGGGTGGTAGGAGTGCATCAGTAGTACCTGAGTTATTATTATTATTATTATTAATAAATTAAATTTATAAGGCACACAGCTACCCGGAGGTTTCCCGGCGCCCAGGAAAAATCGCAACAGAGAAGACAGCATTTACTGGTTAAATAGCCTGGTCTTAAGGCCATTGCGGAAGATTTTGTGGCTAACTTCATGACGAAGTGATGAAGGTAGTGAATTCCACAACACTGGGGCCAGATAGGAGAAGGAACATCCACCCATACGTGATAGTTTAAATCTGGGGACTAGAAATTTGGCTTGGGATGAGGAACAAAGTAGACGAGTTGGGAGATATGTCTGGGCTAGGGAGCATAGATAAGGGGGTGCTGTGCCTAGTTTAATCTTATGCATATAGCATAGGGCCTTAAATTTAGTCCGATTCTCAATCCTGAGCCAGTGGAGGTCTCGAAGAGTGCCTATGATGGAGGATGTTTTGGGTACATGGCAAAGTAACCTGGCCACGGAATTCTGTACCACTTGCAGCTTGCGTACTAACTCCCTATTTGCTCCTAAATATAGGATGTTGCCATAGTCCAGCCTTGACATGATTTAGGCTTGAATAACAGTTCTTTGAGTGGATTCAGGCAGCATCCAAAGTATCTTACGGAGCCATTTAAGAATAGTGAAGCAGATAGATGTGGTCTTAGCTACTTGCTAATGGGTAGTGCCTGACTGAATGTTTGAGTGGGATAGTAGTGCCTGGGTGATTGCACAAATCTATGGCTAATGTCTGAGGGATTACAACTGTATATAGATAGTGCCTCCTAGATTGCGTAACTAAATAAGAGCACACATCTGAATACATAACTCCAAGACTAATTTGTGCATATTTACATTACTGCATAGCTAGTGCATGAGCCTAGAGATATAATTCTCACTAAATTCCAGAAAGCAAACACTATTCCTTCTACCATGTTACTATCTCCAAACTATTTAAAAAATCATTTCATTACAATAAAACAAAGTACAATAGAGATCTGTACATTTCACAACATATTTCATACATCACATTTCTCTTACAATTTCCACACTGGGAAATTATTATTTTTTAATCTAAAAATATCACTAGAAACAATAAAGCAGTGCTGCAGAATATATGATACACCTTACAGATTTGTTACTCATGTTTGAGGTAGTATTGCAGAATATCAAATATCAGAAACTCTTAAAAGATGTTCTTTTCCACACAAGAAATGTAATGCAGCTCTCTCAGCAAGGTGAAACCAGAATTGGCAAACCTTCCCTCTCTTTTTGCACTCAAATAAATGTAAGTATCAAATCGCATTGCTTCCATCATTATTTCAAAATTTAAAACACATTTCTATTGGTTAGACATATTAACCCTTTCTAACTTCTTCAAATGGTGCCCAAACTGGTTCTGTAATTTTCTGGAGTTGCGATTCCACCACGGTGCCGTTGTAAAGCGCCACAATGAAACTGCGAACCCTTACCGGAGTTCAAAAACCTATTTTTAATAATACTAGTATAGTTTTTTAACAACACACTAATTCTACACATACTACTGTCTTAGGAAACCATAATTTAGTAACATATCACTTATATTTAAGTTTCCATTTCACATTTTAAATCCACAGTTAAGTTACAACCCTTTCCCTATTCTGCTTAATGCCAGTTTCCATAATAACAGTTCATGGAACATTCAACTGTACTGGCAGGTCACAAGTTCACCCACCATAGTTTCAAGTTCAGCACACAAGCTTACTAATGCAAACAGCAGGTGTGGGTGACTTTTGCAAAATATTACCTTATGGTATCTACTGTACCTTTCAAACATTTTCTAATAACGAATCACAAACATGATATCTCAGCAAACTAACATACAACCTATTTTTGAGTGCACAATCTTGATGAACAGCCAATCACTTATCAGCTTTTTAAAAAACAGCATCTTCTCCACTATTTTAGATATCTCTCATTCTACCAACTGACTACCTCAGCTACAGACATCTTTTCATTCCTTCCTGACATCCCTTCAAGATGCTCACAGTGTGGATTGTAGGGCACATATGTTTTCTGGTGCAAAAGGTATGCTGAACACAGAGGTATTGACAAAAACCTAGGTTTGCAAAATGTGGACATTAAATGGATTGCACAGAGAGGATTAAAGTGGCACCAATTGTTGCCTTTGGTTAAAACCTTTTTGCATCTCCAACGCCCTGACCTCATGATTGTGCACTGTGGTGGCAATGACCTAGGCACATTGACTGGGGTAGGTCTGGAAATGTTAATGAAGGATACCTTTGCAGAATTGATGTTGCTTTTGCCTCAAACTGTCTTTGTATTCTCTAATATATGTCAAAGACAGAAATGGAAGTGGTCAAATCAATTTTGTCCACAGTTTGAGAAAGCTAGGAAGAATGTCAATAAAGCTGTTTCTGCTTACCTCAGAGACCAAAGGATGGGCTCCATCTTTAACAACAATTTAAGTTTTAATATGGATGACATCTACAGAAGTGATGGAGTTCACTTCACAGATGAAGGAAACAGAGTGTTTCTCAACATCAAGCTGTGCGTCCGCACTTACATGTAGCTGCAACAAACTAAGAATGAAAAACAAAGGCTATTTTTAGAGCCACCCTATAACCCAACAGTCAATCTTATTTTTTTAAAACATACATACTCTTTTTTAATTTTCGGTGGAGTCGCGAACCATTCGCGGTTACATGAGGGGGCAGCGCTGAGAGCCGCAATGGAGTCGAGACTCCAGGCACGTGACAAAAAAAATGCTCCCCATTCTCATTACTCAAACTCTGCCTCAGGGACCCCCTCCCCCGAGGCCCAGCCATTTTATACAACAACAAAAAAAAGCATTTCTCCCCCCTACGGACATTTTTTTTTGCCCCGGGGACCACATCCCCCGGGCATGCCCTCACGTTGGGGACCGCGGGGGGAGCCCCAATGCCCCCCCAGTTCCTGCTGACTCCCCGCCTCCTGCGGGAGCCGGCATTGCTTTTGGGCAAAGGGAGCTCCAAACATGTAGCTCCCCTTGTCCAAAAGCAATTCTGCTTTGCTTTGTGAAAGCGAGAGCAGGTTTCCTGCTCTCGCTTCCACGATGCAAAGCATAAGTTTGCTATGGCAGGGCGGGAGCCGTGCTCCCGCCCTGTCATAGCAAACTGCAATGTCCCGGGGGTGGGCACCCCGGGACATTGCTGGAGCCGGCCCTGGAGGGTGGCGGTCCCCAGGGCCATAGAGGTCTCCAGGAGGAGGGGCCATGTGGCCCCCCTCCCTTTGTATGCAAAGCCCAAGGAGGTGGTGGTCCCCGGGGGTCCGCAACAGACCCCCAGCTTCTTTTAATTAGTGCCCCAGGGGGTGGTGGTCCCTGGGGTGTGTGGGGGGCTCGAGCCCCCCACACTCCTTTATTTTAAGCAGAGCCCCGGGGAGGTGGCGGGCCCGGGGCTGCGGGGGGCACGTGCCCCCCACATTTGTTCATTAAAGCCCCAGGGAGGTGGCAGTCCCCGGGGCTGCGTGAGGGGCGCAGGAGCCCCCCCATGCTTTTAAAAATAAAATAAAAAAAGCCCCGGGGAGTTTGCAGTCCCTGGGGCTGCAGGGGGGGCCACAAGCCCCCCGCATTTCAATAAGTATCGCCCCAGGGAGGTGGCGGTCCCCGGGGCAGCGGGGCCCCCACAGGGCCCCCGCGTAAACATACAGGAATGCCCCCAGGACCTGGCTCACCCGGGGGCTCATTAAAACAAAGCACAGGACAACCCGCTTTGTTTTTTTGTATTTTCTCTGCGGGATTCGCACACCCAGCGCAAATCCTGCCAAAAAAAAAAATGCTTTTTTTGGCCCTGGGGGCTCCTGACCAGGCCTAGGGGTCAGGGTGTTTCTACCCTGCCCCCTTTTCTTTTTTTAACCATTTTCTTCCCTTTTTTCTTGTGACTCGGTTTTACCGAGTCACAAGATGGCTGCCAACACTTCTTGGTTTGGAGTGTTGGCAGCCAATCAAAATGAATATATTACCTACTGGCGGTCGCCAGTAGGTAGTTATAGTTAGGACCTAGTTTCCATAGGAAAACCGTTTTTTCTTTTGCCAATTTATTTGGCGCCGGTTGACGAATCTTCACGAAATTTTCAAAACTAATGAGGCGCTCCGGTCAGCTCCTGTCTTGAAAGTTTCAGGGTGATTCATCAAGCGGGGGCTGAAAAAAAAGGGGAGTCCCAAAACGTTGTTAATTTCCATAGGAACTGCTGAACGGAATTACACCAAATTTGGCAGAGAGGTAGCTCTTGGTTCAGAGTGCACTCTTTGCTTTAAATGGTGTAAATCCATTCAATAGTTCCTGAGAAATAAAAAAATAAAAAAATATTGATATCTGGTGACCGCGGTGGATCCGCGAACACTCCCGATCATGAGCTTCATTCTGATTGGCTGCCAACACTTCAAACCAAGAAGTGTTGGCAGCCATCTTGTGACTCAGTAAAACCAAGTCACAAGCAAAAAGGGAACAAAATGATTAAAAAAAAAGAAAAGGGGGCAGGGTAGAAACACCCTGACCCCCTAGGTCTGGTCAGGGGGTCCCACAGGGCCATTTTGTTTTATTTCTCGGGCAGCATTCGCGTACGGCACGCGAATCCCAGCGAGAACATTTTAAAAAATTAAGCGCGGTGTCCCGCGCTTCGTTTTAATGAGCCCCTACGTGGGCCAGGTCCCGGGGGCATTCCTGTATGTTTATGCGGGGGCCCTGAGGGGGCCCCCACAGCCCTGGGGACCGCCACCTCCTTGTGCCGATACTTATTGAAATATGGGGGGCTCGTGGCCCCCCGCAGCACTGGGGACCCCGACCCCCGGGGCTTTATTATTATTTATTTTTAAAAGCGTGATGTCATTTGAGATGTCATCAGTGATGTCACTGACCATGTCATGAGTGATGTAATATGTGACGTCATCAGCAGTGTATTGCGGGGGCGTGAGTTATAGTTAGCTCAACTAACTATAACGGGTAAATTTCTCTGGTTTTGTATGAGTGAAATGTCCAACTAACTATAACGTCCCTGAAACCTGTGGTTTTTTCAGTGAATATATATATATATATATATATATATATATATATATATATATATATATTATATATATGTATATGTATGTGTGGATATTACCCACCGGCGGTCGCCAGTAGGTAGTTATATTTAGGACCTAGTTTCCATAGGAAAAGCGTTTTTTGATTTGCCAATATCTTTGGCGCCGTTTGACGAATCTTCGCAAAAGTTTCAAAACTAAAGGGGCGCTCTGGTCAGCTCCTGTCTTGAAAGTTTCGGAGTGATTCGTCAAACAGGGGCTGAGAAAAAGGGGGGTCCCAAAACACGTTTTCCCCATGTTAATTTCCATACGAACTTTAGACACGGCTACAGCGCGAACTGCTGAACGGAATTACACCAAATTTGGCAAAAAGGTAGCTCTTGGTTCAGAAAGCGCCTTTTTTAAAATGGTGTAAATCTGTTCAGTAGTTCCTGAGAAATTAAAAAAAGAAAAATATTGATATCTGAGCACCGACTCCTCCCGAGTATGAGCTGACTTCTGATTGGCTGCCAACACTCCAAACCAGAATGTGTTGGCAGCCATCTTGTCAGTCACAAGAAATCAGTAGAAAAAAGGTTAAAAAAAAGAAAAGGGGGCAGGGTAGAAACACCCTGACCCCCTAGGCCTGCTCAGGGGGTCCCACAAGGACCCCCAGGGCCCCAAAAAGTTTTTTTTAAAATAATTTTGGCCAAATTCGCGCTGGTTGCGCGAATCAGGCTGAAATTATTTTTTTTTAAATGAAGCGCGGTCTCCTGCGCTTTGTTTGCTTCAAGCCCCCGGATGGGCCAGGTCCCGGGGGCAATTGTTAATTATGGTGTGGGGGCCCCCACAGCCCTGGGGACTGCCACCTCCCTGGGGCTTTGTTTATCATATGCGGGGGCCAAGCCCTGGGGACCACCATTTGCCGGGGATTGCATGATTTAAATGCGGGGTGCCACGGGCCCCCACAGCCCCGGGGACCGCCACCTCCCCAGGGCTATATTCATAATTAAAGTGTGGCCCCCCACACTGCCCCAGGGACCACCACTGCACTAATTATTTATATAGGGGATCCGTTACGGACCCCTGGGCCCCAGGGAGTACCACCTCCCCGGGGCTCTAAAAATGCTGGGAGGGGGCCACGTGGCCCCCCTCATGGAGCGCTTGATGGCGCTGGGGACCGCCACCCCCCAGGGTCAGCTCCTACAATGTCCTGCAATGTCCCGGGGTGCCCACCCCCGGGACATTGCCGTTTGCTATGACAATTCCACTTGTGTCCTAAGGACCTCAGGACACAAGTGGACTTCATCCCCCGAGCAGCAGTGCACCAGTAGCCGCGTTTGCAGAGTGGTGTAAAAAGGGGTGTGGCCTCGGACCACCTCTCAGCAATCCCACTGTGTGGGGCTTACTGGAGGTACCTGGTGGGCTAGTTAGCCCCCAGGGACCCTCTTGAGGAAAGGGGACTTCATCCCCCAACCAAGTGCGCGCCAGGAGGTGCATTTGCAGAGTGGTGGAGAAAGGGGGCGTGGCCTGTGTCCACCTCTCAGCAATCCCACTGTGTGGGGCTTACTGGAGGTAAGAGGTAGGCTAGTTGGCACCTGAGGACCCCCAGCAGCGAAGGGGACTTCAATCCCCATTCAAGATCGCACCAGGGAGCACATTTGCAGAGTGGTGGGCAAAGGGGGCGTATCCTGTTATGAGAACTTAACAATCCTGCTGTGTGGTACTTACTGGAGGTAATAGGAAGGGTAGTTGGCCCCCAAGGATGTCCTTGGGGCTAACTACCCCTCTTGTTACCTCCAGTAAGTCCCACACAGTAGGATTGCTAAGACGTCTTCGGAGGCCATGCCCCCTTTCTCCACCACTCTGCAAACACGCCTCCAAGCAGACTACGGGATGGGGGATGAAGTCCACTTTACTCCTAAGGGACTTTGGGGGCCAAGAGGCCCTCCTGGTACCTCCTGTAAGTTCTATGTAGCGGAATTTCTGAGTGCTGGTCGGAGGCCCAGCCCCCTTTCTCCACCACTCTGCAAACGCGACTACTAGTGAAAGAAGCATTTGCAATGTAATAGGTTTTGCATTTGCGAGACTTAGAGCTATTGGCGTTGTAAATGTAAACGTTTTTTACTAATGTTTTTTGTTTTAGAGTGGATGTACGTTGTGCGTAGTGGAATTGTGTGGTATGTTGTGCAGTGAAATTATGTGGATAGAACGTATGTGGTATTTAGTGTATAGGAATTATGTAGAGTGGGATTATGTGTTATGAAGAGTAATTATGTGGTATTGTAGTCTGTGTTGTGGAGTGGTAACCTCAGGTTTAGTCTTCCTCGTTTCCATAGAAGCTAAAGTATAAACTCAATGAGACACAAAAAGGAAGGAACCACTGAGGAGCACTTCTGGACCTAGTCGGAGGTATGAGCAGGGCACTGGAAATATGTGACTGTTCGGCTGCACCAATTGTCACATAAGTAAACATTTTCCGCATTTGCCAAATATTCCATCATCTGCTGCCTAATCTGCAGATTTGAAAAAAAAGCCTTGTTTCTAGCTCAAACGGCTCAAATGTTCCCAAAAATGCAGCTTCACGTGTTACAGCGTGGTGGATGGACCTTTGCAAAGCTGGAATGGTCACGTGTTACTTATTGCTAAATGTAGGTGTTAAATTGGTACTAATGGTGCACAAACCTCTCTTCTTTCTGTACCTCTCTTGCCTCTTTCTGCATTTCTCTTGCTTCATTCTCTACCTTTCTTCCTCTTTCTGCACTTCACTGTCTTCTTTCTGCACTTCATTGCCTCTTTCTGCACTTCTCTTGCCCCTTTCTGCACCCCTCTTGCCACTTTTTGCACCTCTGTTGGTTCTTTATGCACCCCTTTTGCCTGTTTCTGCAACACTCTTGCCTCTTTCTGTAGTTCTCTTGCCTCCTTCTGCACCTCACGTCCCTCTTTCTGCACTTCTATTGCCTCTTTTTGCACCTCTGTTCGTTGTTTCTGCACCCCTTTTGCCTGTTTCTGCAACTCTCTTGCCTCTTTCTGCAGTTCTCTTGCCTCCTTATGTACCTCACTTGACTCTTTCTGCACTTCTATTGCCTCTTTCTGCACCTCTCTTGTCTCTTTCTGAACCTCACTCTCTTCTTTCTATACCCATCTTCCCTCTTTCTGCACCTCTCTTGCCTCTGTCTGCACACCTGTTCCCTCTTTCTGCACCCCTTTTGCCTGTTTCTGCAACTCTCTTGCCTCTTTCTGCAGTTCTCTTGCCTCCTTCTGCACCTCACTTGCCTCTTTCTGCACTTCTATTGCCTCTTTCTGCACCTCTCTTGCTTCTTTCTGCACTTCTCTTGCTTCTTTCTGCACCTCTCTTGCTTCTTTATGCACCCTTCTTCCCTTTTTTGCATCCCTCTTGCCTCTTTCTGCTGTTGTCTTGCCATTTTCTGCACCTCTCTTGCCTCTTTCTGCACGTCACTTGCCGCTTTCTGCACTTTTCTTGCTTCTTTCCACACCTCTGTTGCTTCTTTCAGCAATTCTCTTGCTTCTTTCTGCACTTCTCTTGCTTGTTTCTGCACCTCTCTTGCGTCTTTCTGCACCTCTGTTGCCTCTTTCTGCAACTTACTTGCTTCTTCCTGCACCCTCTTGCCTATTTTTGCACCCCTTTTATCTCTCTTTCTGCACCTCTCTTGCGTCTTTCTGCACCCCTGTTCCCTCTTTCTGTACCTTTCCTGCCTGTTTCTGCACCTCTCTTGCTTCTTTCTGCACCTTTCCTGCCTGTTTCTGCACCTCTCTTGCGTCTTTCTGCACCCCTGTTCCCTCTTTTTGCACCTCACTTGCTTCCTTATGCACCTCGCTTGCCTCTTTCTGCACCTCACTTGCCTCTTTCTGCACTTCTGCTGCTTCTTTCCACACCTCTGTTGCCTCTTTCTGCACCTCACTTGCTTCTTTCTGCACCCCTCTTGCCTATTTTTGCACCCCTTTTTTCTCTTTCTGCACCTCTCTTGCCTCTTTTTAAACCCCTGTTCCCTCTTTCTGCACCTTTCCTGCCTGTTTCTGCACCTCCCTTGCCTCTTTCTGCACCTTGCTTCTTTCTGCACTTCTCTTCTTCTTTCTGCCCCCTTCGCACCTCTTTCAGCATCTGTTGCTTATTTCTGCACTTCTCTTCCTTCTTTCTGCATCCCTCCTGCCTCTTTCTGTACTTGTCTTGCCTCTTTGTGTTCCTCTCCTACCTTTTTCTGCACCCCTCTTGCCTCTTTTTGCACCTCTGTTGGTTCTTTCTGCACTGCTCTTGCTTCTTTCTGCACCTTACTTGTCTCTTTCTGCACTTCTCTTGCTTTTTTCTATACCTCTGTTGCTTTTTTCAGCAATTCTCTTGCTTCTTTCTCCACTTCTCTTCCTTCCTTCTGTACCCCTCCTGCCTCTTTCTGTACCTTTCTTGCCTCTTTGTGCACCTCTCCTACCTCTTTCTGCACCCCTCTTGCCTCTTTTTGCACCTCTGTTGGTTCTTTCTGCACTGCTCTTGCTTCTTTCTGCACCTCACTTGCCTCTTTCTGCACTTCTCTTGCTTCTTTCTACACCTCTGTTGCTTTTTCAGCAATTCTCTTGCCTCTTTCTGCACTTCTCTTGCTTGTTTCTGAACTTCTCTTGCGTCTTTCTACACCTCTGTTGCTTTTTCAGCAATTCTCTTGCCTCTTTCTGCACTTCTCTTGCTTGTTTCTGAACTTCTCTTGCGTCTTTCTGCACCTCTGTTGCCTCTTTCTGCACCTCACTTGCTTCTTTCTGAACCCCTCTTGCCTCTTTCTGCACCCTTGTTCCATCTTTCTGCACCTTTCCTGCCTGTTTCTGCACCTCTCTTGCTTCTTTCTGTACCTCTGTTGCTTCTTTCTGCACTTGTCTTGCCTCTTTCAGCACCTCAGTGGCTTCTTTCTGCATTTCTCTTCCTTCTTTCTACACCCCTCCTGCCTCTTTCTGTACCTTTCTTGCCAATTTGCCCATCTCTCCTACCTCTTTCTGCACCCCTCTTGCGTCTTTTTGCACCTCTGTTTGTTGTTTCTGCACCCCTTTTGCCTGTTTATGCAACACTCTTGCCTCTTTCTCCAGTTCTCTTGCCTCCTTCTGTACCTCACCTGCCTATTTCTGCACTTCTATTGCCTCTTTCTGCACCTCTCTTGCCTCTTTCTGAACCTCACTCTCTACTTTCTGTACCCATCTTCCCTCTTTCTGCACCTCTCTTGCCTCTGTCTGCAAACCTGTTCCCTCTTTCTGTACCCCTTTTGCCTGTTTCTGCAACTCTCTTGCCTCTTTCTGCAGTTCACTTGCCTCCTTCTGCACCTCACTTGCCTCTTTCTGTACTTCTATTGCCTCTTTATGCACCTATATTGCTTCTTTCTGCACCCCTGTTGTCTCTTTCTGCATCCCTGTTGTCTCTTTATGCACTCGTCTTCCCTCTTTCTGCACCTCTCTTGCTTCTTTCTGCACTTCTCTTGCTTCTTTCTGCCCCTCTCTTGCTTCTTACTGCACCCTTCTTCCCTTTTTTGTATCCCTCTTGCCTCTTTCTGCTGTTCTCTTGCCATTTTCTGCACCACTCTTGCCTCTTTCTGCACCTCACTTGCCTCTTTCTGCACTTCTCTTGCTTCTTTCCACATCTCTGTTGCTTCTTTCAACAATTCTCTTGCCTCTTTCTGCACTTCTCTTGCTTGTTTCTGCACCTCTCTTGCGTCTTTCTGCACCACTGCTGCCTCTTTCTGCACCTCACTTGCTTCTTTCTGCACCCCTCTTGCCTATTTTTGCACCCCTTTTTTCTCTTTCTGCACCTCTCTTGCATCTTTCTGCACCCCTGTTCCCTCTTTCTGCACCTTTCCTGCCTGTTTCTACACCTCTCTTGCCTCTTTCTGCACCTTTCCTGCCTGTTTCTGCACTTCTCTTGCGTCTTTCTGCACCCCTGTTCCCTCTTTTTGCACCTCACTTGCTTCTTTCCGCACCTCTCTTGCCTCTTTCTGCACCTCACTTGCCTCTTTCTGCACTTCTCTTGATTATTTCCACACCTCTGTTGCTTCTTTCAGCAATTCTCTTGCCTCTTTCTGCACTTCTCTTGCATGTTTTTGCACCTCTCTTGCCTCTTTCTGCACCTCTGTTGCCTCTTTCTGCACCTCACTTGCTTCTTTCTGCTTCCCTCTTGCCTATTTTTGCACCCCTTTTTTCTCTTTCTGTACCTCTCTTGTGTCTTTCTGCACCTTTCCTGCCTGTTTCTGCACCCTTGCTCCCTCTTTCTGCACCTTTCCTGCCTGTTTCTGCACCTCTCTTGTGTCTTTATGCACCCCTGTTCCATCTTTCTGCACCTCTCTTGCCTGTGTCTGCACACGTTCCCTCTTTCTGCACCCATTTTGCCTGTTTCTGCAACTCTCTTGCCTCTTTCTGTAGTTCTCTTGCCTCCTTCTGCACCTCACTAGCCTCTTTCTGCACTTCTATTGCCTCTTTCTGTACCTCTCTTGCTTCTTTCTGCACTCCTGTTGTCTCTTTCTGCACCCCTGTTGTCTCTTTCTGCACCCCTGTTGTCTCTTTCTGCACTCGTCTTCCCTGTTTCTGCACCTCTCTTGCTTCTTTCTGCACTTCTCTTGCTTCTTTCTGCACCCTTCTTCCCTTTTTGCATCCCTCTTGCCTCTTTCTGCTGTTCTCCTGTCATTTTCTGCACCTCTCTTGCCTCTTTCTGCACCTCACTTGCCTCTTTCTGCACTTCTCTTGCTTCTTTCCACACCTCTGTTGATTCTTTCAGCAATTCTCTTGCCTCTTTCTGCACTTCTCTTGCTTGCTTCTGCGCCTCTCTTGCGTCTTTCTGCACCTCTGTTGCTTCTTTCTGCACCCTTCTTGCCTCTTTTTGCACTCCTCTTTTCTCTTTCTGCACCTCTCTTATGTCTTTCTGCACCCCTGTTCCCTCTTTCTGCCCCTTTCCTGCCTGTTTCTGCACCTCTCTTGCCTCTTTTTGTACCTCTGTTGCTTCTTTCTGCACTTCTCTTGCTCTTTCTGCACCCTTCGCGCCTCTTTCAGCACCCCTGTTGCTTCTTTCTGCACTTCTCTTCCTTCTTTCTGCACCACTCCTGTCTCTTTCTGTACTTGTCTTGCCTCTTTGTGCACCTCTCCTACCTTTTTCTACATCCCTCTTGCCTCTTTTTGTACCTCTGTTGGTTCTTTCTGCACTGCTCTTGCTTCTTTCTGCATCTCTCTTGCAAATTTCTGTATCCCTCTTACCTCTTTCTGCACCCCTGTTCCCTCTTTCTGTACCTTTCTTGCCTGGTTCTGCACCTCTCTTGCCTCTTTCGGCACCTCTGTTGCTTCTTTCTGTACTTCTCTTGCCTCTTTCTGCACCCCTCTTGCCTCTTTAAGCACCTCTGTTGGTTCTTTCTGCTCTGCTCTTGCTTCTTTCTGCACCTCTGACTTACAGGTAGTTTTAATCCCCCTTCCCTATTATGTACTAGGGCATTACAGGGGAGGTCATGCCAATCACAGGGGTACCCCAACCCATAGTGTACCCTAGTGTATGTAGGTGTTTTCACTGTACTCTAAGTGTCTTTCAGCATAGCACTGGCTCCGGGCCTGGTTAGTCAGAGTCAGTTACCACCAGTACCAGTCAGCAAAAAGTTGGGGGCACAAGATGACTTTGCAACAAGGCCTCTTTCTGCACCTTTGTTGGTGCTTTCTTGATATCTGTTGCTTCTTTCTGCACCTTTCTTTGTCTTTCTGGACTTCTGTTGCCTCTTTCTGCACCTCTCTTGCCTCTTTCTGCACCTCACTTGCCTCTTTCTGCACTTCTCTTGATTCTTTCCACACCTCTGTTGCTTCTTTCAGCAATTCTCTTGCCTCTTTCTGCACTTCTCTTGCAAGTTTTTGCACCTCTCTTGCCTCTTTCTGCACCTCTGTTGCCTCTTTCTGCACCTCACTTGCTTCTTTCTGCTTCCCTCTTGCCTATTTTTGCACCCCTTTTTTCTCTTTCTGTACCTCTCTTGTGTCTTTCTGCACCTTTCCTGCCTGTTTCTGCACCCTTGCTCCCTCTTTCTGCACCTTTCCTGCCTGTTTCTGCACCTCTCTTGTGTCTTTATGCACCCCTGTTCCATCTTTCTGCACCTCTCTTGCCTGTGTCTGCACACGTTCCCTCTTTCTGCACCCATTTTGCCTGTTTCTGCAACTCTCTTGCCTCTTTCTGTAGTTCTCTTGCCTCCTTCTGCACCTCACTAGCCTCTTTCTGCACTTCTATTGCCTCTTTCTGTACCTCTCTTGCTTCTTTCTGCACTCCTGTTGTCTCTTTCTGCACCCCTGTTGTCTCTTTCTGCACCCCTGTTGTCTCTTTCTGCACTCGTCTTCCCTGTTTCTGCACCTCTCTTGCTTCTTTCTGCACTTCTCTTGCTTCTTTCTGCACCCTTCTTCCCTTTTTGCATCCCTCTTGCCTCTTTCTGCTGTTCTCCTGTCATTTTCTGCACCTCTCTTGCCTCTTTCTGCACCTCACTTGCCTCTTTCTGCACTTCTCTTGCTTCTTTCCACACCTCTGTTGATTCTTTCAGCAATTCTCTTGCCTCTTTCTGCACTTCTCTTGCTTGCTTCTGCACCTCTCTTGCGTCTTTCTGCACCTCTGTTGCTTCTTTCTGCACCCTTCTTGCCTCTTTTTGCACCCCTCTTTTCTCTTTCTGCACCTCTCTTATGTCTTTCTGCACCCCTGTTCCCTCTTTCTGCCCCTTTCCTGCCTGTTTCTGCACCTCTCTTGCCTCTTTTTGTACCTCTGTTGCTTCTTTCTGCACTTCTCTTGCTCTTTCTGCACCCTTCGCGCCTCTTTCAGCACCCCTGTTGCTTCTTTCTGCACTTCTCTTCCTTCTTTCTGCACCACTCCTGTCTCTTTCTGTACTTGTCTTGCCTCTTTGTGTACCTCTCCTACCTTTTTCTGCATCCCTCTTGCCTCTTTTTGTACCTCTGTTGGTTCTTTCTGCACTGCTCTTGCTTCTTTCTGCATCTCTCTTGCAAATTTCTGTATCCCTCTTACCTCTTTCTGCACCCCTGTTCCCTCTTTCTCTACCTTTCTTGCCTGGTTCTGCACCTCTCTTACCTCTTTCGGCACCTCTGTTGCTTCTTTCTGTACTTTTCTTGCCTCTTTCTGCACCCCTCTTGCCTCTTTAAGCACCTCTGTTGGTTCTTTCTGCTCTGCTCTTGCTTCTTTCTGCACCTCTGACTTACAGGTAGTTTTAATCCCCCTTCCCTATTATGTACTAGGGTATTACAGGGGAGGTCATGCCAATCACAGGGGTACCCCAACCCATAGTGTACCCTAGTGTATGTAGGTGTTTTCACTGTACTCTAAGTGTATTTCAGCATAGCACTGGCTCCGGGCCTGGTTAGTCAGAGTCAGTTACCACCAGTACCAGTCAGCAAAAAGTTGGGGGCACAAGATGACTTTGCAACAAGGCCTCTTTCTGCACCTTTGTTGGTGCTTTCTGGATATCTGTTGCTTCTTTCTGCACCTTTCTTCGTCTTTCTGGACTTCTGTTGCCTCTTTCTGCATTTCTCTTGCTTCTTTCTGCGCCTTTCTTCCTCTTTCTGCACATGTGCTACCTCTGTAGGCATAGTTATAAATTAGAATTTAAAAAACCTTTGAAATTCACTGAAAAAACCATAGGTTTCAGGGACATTTTAGTTAGAAATTAGCATTTAAAAAACCTTAGAAATTCACTGAAAAAACCACAGGTTTCAGAGACGTTATAGTTAGTTGGACATTTCACTCGCACAAAACCAGAGAAATTCGGCCGTTATAGTTAGTTGAGGTGACTATGACTCGCGCCCCCGCAATGCACTGCTGATGACGTCACATATTACATCACTCATGACATGGTCAGTGACATCACTGATGACTTCACTGATGACATCTCAAATGACATCACTGATGACATCATCCACGTGATAATCTGATACACCTCCTCACACCCTAATATAACCTTGGATACACCCACTCTAAAATACAGACTATCATTTTCGAAACCAAAGACACCAATACCAGTTACTACATACCCACTCACTGATTCCTAGGTGTACACACACATCTACTCATTTACCCATACAGTCACTCATACGTGCAGTCACTCATCAATACAGCACTATCATATACACTCATACATCTATACAGACACTCACACACCACCACTCACCCATAGAGTTACTCACACACATAGTCAGTCATGCAAAGAATCAATCACGCTCCCATTTACTCACCTACACAATTATACACACACCACCTCACCTATTCATACATATACTAACACATACTTACTCTCTTATAAAATCACTGACACAAGCACACACTCATCCATACAGGCACTCTCACAATCACTCACTCTCACATATAGCCATGTATATACTCCAACACTCACATATACTGCATTTCACATATGTAGTTACTCACATATGTACCACTGAGACATCCATTCACTCACCAACACACCCATAAACACACTCACCCACCCATACAGCCCTTCACAGATGCACTCTTGAACCCATACACCCAGTGAATCACCCACTCACACATCTATGCACAGAGTCACACACCACCCACCCACCCACACAGACACTCAGGCACCCATACAGATACTCAGACAACCAATCAATAACCCATATAGACACTCATGTAGCTACTCACCAACCTATGCAGCCGCTTATACACCAACTGACAGACTGATACAGACATTCACACAGATTAGTCACTAACCCATGTATTCAGTAAGACACGTTTAATCACTCACTTATACAGTCAGTCACGCACCTACTAAATCATCCATTCAGACACTTATATACCCACTCATTCTTCAATACACCTTGGCATATATATATAACATATTTAAACTTTACAAAACACACAGTCACTGGATGATGTCATCAGTGATGTCATCAGTGATGTCATCAGTGATGTCATTGACTATGTCATGAGTGATGTAATATGTGACGTCATCAGCAGTGCATTGCGGGGGCGCGAGTTATAGCTACCTCAACTAACTATAACGGCCGAATTTCTCTGGTTTTGTATGAGTGAAATGTCCAACTAACTATAACGTCTCTGAAACCTGTGGTTTTTTCAGTGAATATATATATATATATGCATATATATATATATATATTCACTGAAAAACAAGTCTCCTAGAGAACACCAGCACATTCGTAGACCATTTCTTTTTTTCCTTTGTAAAAAATCTGAAATCATATCTTAGAGATACCACTGACTTCCTACAAAAAATTCAGGATGCGACCATGGGGGACGATCATTGGCTGGTATGTCTTGACGTAGAGGGTTTACATACGAGCATTAGACATACTGACGGTTTGAAGGCATGTAAATTCTTTTTGAAAAACCACAATGCTGAATATCTTGAACATACGCTAATGCTCCTTGAGATGATTGAGATATGCTTAAGGGAAAATGTATTCATCTTTGAGAAAGAGCACTTTAAACAACTACAAGGGACTTCTATGGGCACCTGCTTTGCCCCTAGTTATGCCAACCTGATGGAGGGGTGGTGGGAGAAGCAGGTGCTCTGGAATGAGGATACAGAACGTTGGATTTTCAATGTGAAAAAGTGGCTGAGGTACATTGACGATATTTTCTTTGTTTGGAAAGGAACAGAAAGTGATCTTAACCAATTTATGGATTCTTTGAATGTGAACTCGATCAATCTGAAATTCACCAGGCACTACAGCAAAGTATCCATTGATTTTCTTGACCTGAAGCTTACTGTAGAGGATGGTAAGATCAGCACCAGGCTTTTTAGGAAGAAAACCGCTGGTAACTCGATCTTGCATGCATCCAGCTCCCATCCACCTAGCTTTAGATGGGGAATACCGTATAGTGAGTTTTTAAGGGCCAAACGTAACTGTAGCACGACTTTGGCTTCCGAACAAACTAAGCACAGCATGAGAGAAAGGTTCAGAGAAAGAGGCTACTCCAACAAGGCACTGATGCAGGCAGAATTATGAGTAGAGAAACAATCCAGGGATGAGATCCTAGAACAGATGACATCTGAGAGAATTCCCAAAGAAGCGATCAAAGAACCCATAAGGTTCATTACGAGATACTGCAGTCAGGCAGACCAGCTACGTAAGATCTTGAGGAATAAATGGGACATCCTCAGGCAGGATCCCTTCTAAGAAATAAGGTAGGCACTATGACTTCTGTGACCTACAGGAGAAGTGCTTCTTTAAAAGACCTTCTCGTACATAGTCACCTGCAGACGAAGGAAACCAATTGGCTTAAACAAACCAAGGGCTTCCGCAGATGCGGTAATTGTAAAGCCTGCAGGAATAGCAGCAATGTGTCTGAGATCACCTTAGTAAGAACCAAGACTCACTGGAAGATTCCAAAACTGGTTACCTGCTATACCGATTTTGTGGTATATGCCATTGTCTGCCCCTGTGGCCTTTGGTACATAGGTTCAACAACTTTCCCGGTTAAAAATAGAATCTTAGAAACTGGAGGGCAATCACGAATAGGGATCACAGCTACAGTACAGCTAGGCATTTCACCACCAAAAGAGGGAGACTGGGCGAGAGCTAGATTCTTTGGGCTGGACACAGTGAACCAAAATCACAGAGGAGGCAATCGCCAAGCAGCCCTGCGCAAATTGGAATCTCGTTTCATCCTCCTGACTGGCACGAAATTCCCTGATGGCCTTAACCAAGATGTATTCTCACTTGTAAACCATATGTTTCTATGTATCATAGTTAATCTTGGCAGATAACTCACACCCCACCTTTTTTCCTCTCTCGCTTTTTTGTCAGTTACAGCTTGTTCACACCAATATATGCCATATGAGTGGATGCTTTGAATTGAATAACCACCTGTTTACATAACCATGTTGATCAAAAGTGATTGCTGGAAACCTGATATGTTGACTTAAGGGGGTAGTATGCTTGTGCTAATGATGATTTTCTTTGGACTTTTACAGATACATGTGGAATAGATCTCACACGGAACTACACACCTCGGCTAAAAGTATGAGCACTAGAGTTGATGGAGATTTTTCAGTCCCTCACTACTCCTAGTCAATATAGCCAACACCTTGTAGTCCTCCCAGTCACTGGACTCCAAACATTACACAATTGCACACTTTGCAACAGGCACTAATCCCTGATAGTCGTACTGGACTGTTCCAGGCTCTAACCTCCAACACGACAGTAAGGTACTACACCTGTATCTCTGTAATGAGCTTGCAGACCCTGCCAGCACATTAGCTGCCTTAGTTGCCCAAAACTTGGGCCTCCATTAGCAGAGAGCAATTATTACAACGGGCACTAGTCCCACACTACAACCCCCACAATACAGTTGGTCACTGCAGACAAAGATACAGCAAGAAACAGCATTGACCCTAACACAACACAATGCATACACATTGTGCATCAAATCATCACCACATGGATTTCTAAAAACAATTAAGGCATCCCCACACGTGTATTGGCAACATTGTTGATTCATGTTTTTTTATTCACTACATGTAACATGAACGGAATGTACACTTTTCTTTATATCTATACACACATGTGACATGTACGTACGTACCTTTAAGTATAGGTCGAATGGAGGAGTATAGGTCGAATGGAGTGCTGCATCTTTGAGCCCAGTACAGATCCTGAAAAGTAATTCTAACCGTACTTACCAGTAACTTGAATTTCCTTCCATAGGCTAACATTGACTGGTTTCACTTGGAAATTCTTCTAAGTGTGGAGTTTTGGAACTTTATAATATTCCTCTAAAATCAGCCGAACTACGAATTCCGATTTACTCACCTGTTATCAGGAGAGACCTCAGTGCTGCATCTTTGAGCCCAGTACTGATCCTGAAAAGTAATTTTAACCGTACCTACCAGTAACTTGAATTTCCTTCCATAGGAATCCATTTTCTGGTTTTCAGCAGAAAAATTTCAAAGTGTCGATTTTCACAAACTACAAATATTCCTTAAAAATCGCCTGTATGACTTAAACAAATTCTTTCAACTGTTTACAGGAGATGCACCAGTGCTGGATCCAGGATCCACCACTCAGTAAGAAAAAGTAACGATAACACTACTTACCTGCTAAGTGAATTTCCTCCCATAGGATAACATTGGTGATTCTATGTGAAAAAGTTTCTGTCAACTTTTAAAATACAATAATATTCCTTAAAAATCACTACTGTAACCAAAACGCTTTTACTCAACTGTTTACAGGAGATGTCACAGGACTGAATCTAGGATCCAGTCCTGTGGTTAGAAAAGTAATCCATAAAGTAACTAATTGCATTTAACTAGAAATTCACATTGAGCTCAATGTTGCATTGTGTTTGAAATTGTGTTGCCCATTTCAACAACTGTAACTACTGTACTTAAAAGGCTATTGCCTATTTGCAAAGTATTTAAACTAAAGTAATTCATTCTGAGAAAGTATATTTTGTAATGTAATGTATAATGTAATTATAATGTAATTCTAAAAATAAATAGTTTAAAAAAAGTAGTAAATTAGTATCAAAAAAATAAATATAACAATTAATACATTTAAAAATTGGCATTTACAAAACCTTTGAAATTCACTGAAAAAAACCATAGGTTTGAGGCACGTTACAGTTAGGAATTAGCATTTAAAAAACCTTTGAAATTCACTGAAAAAACCATAGGTTTCAGGCACGTTATAGTTAGAAATTAGCATTTAAAAAACCTTTGAAGTTCACTGAAAAAACCATAGGTTTCAGGTACGTTATAGTTAGAAATTAGCATTTAAAAAACCTTACAAATTCACTGAAAAAACCATAGGTTTTAGGGACAGTTATAGTTAGTTGGACATTGCATTTGCATTTGAGATGTCATCAGTGATGTCATCAGTGATGTCACTGACCATGTCAGGAGTGATGTAATATGTGACGTCATCAGCAGTGCATTGCGGGGGCGCGAGTTATAGTTAGCTGAACTAACTATAACGGGGGAATTTCACGGGTTTTCTACGAGTGCAATGTCCAACTAACTATAACTGTCCCTAAAACCTATGGTTTTTTCAGTGAATTTGTAAGGTTTTTTAAATGCTAATTTCTAACTATAACGTGCCTGAAACCTATGGTTTTTTCAGTGAATATATATATATATATATATATAGCCAAACGTCAAGGAAACGAAAGAACAAATGTTTCCACAAGCCCACTGATCGTATGCAGGAATGTTTATTCGCACAGCAGAAAAAGTGGCATATAATATAATTATATATATATATATATATATATATATATATATATATATATATATATATATATATATATATATATAATATATTTTAGGTACTGGCAGTCGGCAGTAGATAGTTATAGTTAGGACCTAGTTTCCATTGGAAAAGCAATTTTTGACATGGCTATAACTTTGGCGTCGTTTGACCAATCTTCATGAAATTTTCCCCAAAAACTGTCAAGGTGGGTCCTATTGCTATGGAAAGTTTGGGGGTGATCCATGCAGTGGGGACCGAGAATTTGAGGCGCGAAATAAGGTTGAGTTTGTAATGTTAATTCTCATAGGAATCTTTAGCCACGCCTACAGCCCATTTGGCAGGGAGGTAGATGTTGGTTCAAGGAAGTGCCTTTTGCTTATTTGGTGTAAATCCATTCAGCAGTTGTTGAGAAATTTAAGTTTACAATTATAGTGATATCTCTGGCCGCGGATGAATCACGAATGCACGCACCAACGCAATGCTCTGATTGGCTGGACGCAACCTGAACAGAAATTTGCGGCCACCATTTTCTCTATCGAGAACCGTTCCTGGGGCTGAAAAATTCTGAAAAAGCTAACATAGTAGAGGTACTCTGACCCCATGTTTGAGAAATGGGGGTGTTAGTGACACAAGTTATGTGTCCAAAATAGATTTTTTTAATTGTGCACAATGTTCATGACGACACAGCGACCACCACTATGTGTATCTCCATCGCGGGGACACCGCGACTAACAATGTCATTACGAATATTGGTGAAAATGTAAAAAAATATATAAGCAAATCATTAATACTCATTGTTATAGAGATATTGAGATTTAATAGATGTTTTTATAGAGTTATTTATATAGTGAGTTATCTACTGTGATGGTTAGAATTAATTATATAGTTATAATTTTTGGATGTGTTGGTGGCCATTGAATGTCTGCTTTTGTTTTTCGTTTTCATGACGAGTCCGCGAGGATCACGATTACCGACGTCATCGCGGTCTCCAGAGTCACTGCGAAAACGGAAAATAGGTTTTAGATATGGTTGTTCTAGAAATACAGTAGAAAAACATGAGTTTGAAGTGTACAGTAATAAACCCTAAGGGGCCGATTTTGATTCAGGCCGGAAAACGTACCGACCGACTCGGTAAGGGAATGTAGTCCGACCGACACGTACCGGCGCCGTCCGATCCGCATAGTACGATGCTATGCTTGTGAATTACGACCGACTCGTACGGAACACAAGCCGAACGACCGAACCGCACGGAAAGCAGCCATCCGGCCGGAAAATCTACGCGAATCGAACCGACCGACACGCACCAGGAATGAACCCGACAGATACGTACCCGCGAACTCCGACCCGCGCAGTACGATGCAATGCATGTAAAACCAGACGGAGTCGCACGGAGCTCTAGCCGTACGACCGACACGCATAGAAAACAGGGAGCCGAAGCAACCCAATACTCCGCGACCGACGCGTACGCCGCACATGAAACCCAGCAGAAAGACAGGGTGAAAGACTCGGAGAAGATCGCACGAGACAACTGCAGCGTCCGACTCGGTCAGAAGAACGTCTCCTACATGCCCAAAAAATACAAAGGAAAAAATACAAAAAAAAGGGCCAAGCAAGCAATGACAAAGTCAATAAATACTGGGGGAAAAAAACATGGAACAAAGACACACCCACAACTCCACCCGTATAAAGGCCACAAATCCCTACCATGATCCTTTGCAAATTCAACTGACCTGCCAGCACAGAACACCATCAGACAGCAACCACAGACACACTCACAACTCATCCATCACACAAGCCACACACCATTAGCACTTCCCTAATAGCACCCTCAAATACACCCAGCAAAACTGACACTCACCCACCCTCACTTGCACACTCACACACACATCAATCCCCACCACCACCCATCACCATGCCCCCAAAGAAGAATCCAAAGTTCCTAGGCAGTGAATTGGAAGTCCTGGTAGATGAAATCCTAAGAGTAGAGCCACAGTTGTTTGGTACATTGGTCCAACAGACCCCCATGTCGCAGAAAACCAAGATGTGGGAGAGGATCGTCGACAGGGTGAACGCACAATCACCATGTTTGCGCACAAAGGAAGACATCCAGAACAGGTGGTATGACGTGCGCCGGAGGGTCAAGGACCTACTCAAGAAGGAATACGCCTTGAGTCATCGCACCGGCAGTGGCCCTCCTGCCAAACCAGTATACCTCAGGTCCTGGGAGGAGAAGGTGCGGGCCATCCTACCACCAGAGAGCGTACATGGACTATCAGACATCCCAGAGCCTGGTGAGTACACAACCAATATACCCAATATTGTGTGATAATACACACACATCACTGTCAAGGGGATAGTGAAACCATGCACCGTTAGCAAAGCCACAGTAACCAAAAGATAATCATCCCAAGATGTGTATGCTAGTCAGACAAACACAATGCCTGCCATCTCATAGTGATATGTAACTGTGTCATGACATGTACAAACCTAACAACAAATAGAGCAAGGCAGTGGCACAAATCTAACCAACAAACACTGTCAGACATTTTGCCACCACTAGAACACCACCTCACAGGGAAGCTGACTGAAAGGAAGGAATTGTGTGTATGCTGGTGAAGTGAGTGTAGCCAATAGCATGATGGGAGTTGTAGTCACAGATATTGGTCACCCTCACAATTGGCCCATCAACACCACTCTGAACCATGCTCACATCACAGGGAGTGGAAAAGAACTGACAAGATGGCTGACACTGGGTACTGCTGTGGGGAGAACAAGCCCCTGCTGGGTGTTGTCCTCAAAACAACAGCAGGACACCACTGCCTGACATCCTGAAAGCCAACTTGCACTCCCTGCAATGGAAGCACGTTCCATGGTGGGATATCTGGCTGGGTGGGAAGGAGGACTGACAGCTCTGACCATAGTTACCAGCAGCTTTTCTCACACACCCCTTAACACAAACTCCACACAACTCACCTGGGAGAATGCATTGCCTCACACTCTAATTAAATATCCCACAAAGAACTACCACACTGGGTTATGCTGTGTGAAGCACAGGGACACTTTTGGGACTTGTAGCCAAACAAACGCCAGGACAACACTGTCAGCCATCCTGTCAGCACAGGCACACTATCCCACAGGGAAGCAGAATCAAAAGGAAGGAAGTATGGGCATGCTGGGAAGGGGGATGTAGGCAATAGCATGATGAGAGTGGTAGTCACAGCTCAACATCCCCCACCCGCATGGCCCGGCAAGCTCACACTGAAGCATGCACACCTCACAGGGAGTGAAAAGCCACTTCCAAGATGTCTGACACTGGCCTCAGCTGTGGGGAGCACAAGGCCCTGCTGTGAACTGTGCACCAACAAACAACAGAACCACACTGTCAGCCATCTTGCCATTGCTGTCACACTCACACACAGTGAAGTCGACTCAAATGGAAAGAAGTATGGGCATGCTGGGAAGGGGGGTGTAGGCAATAGCATGATGGGAGTGGTAGTCACAGCTCAACATCCCCCACCCGCATGGCCCGGCAAGCTCACACTGAAGCATGCACACCTCACAGGGAGTGAAAAGCCACTTCAAAGATGTCTGACAATGGTGATCTGTTGTGGGGAGCACAAGGCCCTGCTGGGAACTGTGCACCAACCAACAACAGGACACCACTGAATGACATCCTGAGAGTTAACCTGCACCTACTGCAAGGGTGGCATGCTTGATGGTGGGATAACTGGGCTGGGGGGAGAAGGAGGTCCGGATGTCAACCAAATACCACCAATGCTGGCCATACACACACCTACTCTGCAAAAACACATTGCACACGTGGGACCAGTCACTCCCAAAGTAAAAGCCCTGGCAAGATGGCTGACACATGGGCATGAGAAATGATGTGCCTGCAATTCACACCCATGCACTGGCCAACCCAAACACGTACACACTCACAGCCATTGCAACTCTATGTTTACACACACTGTCAGGGGATGCAGTGTCCATGGGTGCCCCCTGGTCTGGCTGTGAAGGTGTGACTTGCAGATGACAACTGTGGAGAATCAGACAAACTACGTAGCACAAAACACACAGGAAGTCACAGAGACATCATTGACAGGGGACACCTGACAGTGAATGCAATGGACACACCAATATACCGGACACTGTACCATGGTGTCAGTCACACAAGTTGCGGTTGTGATCTGCATTCCACTCCCACATCGTTCGGCAACATATGCATCCTTCAAACAACACACCACTCACTGTCATAGACACTGTAGACACAAGCACCAAGCTGGACTGCATTTGAGGAGACATGCTACTCACAGCAGCAGAACTGCAACACACACCACTGGCCATCACTGTCATGACAATGGAAAAGCCAGAGAGCTGCCGTGCCCAATCCTTATCACCATGGAGGACATTGACAAGATTAATCACGTTTGCACGTACAAAACTCAGCAACAACATCATTAGCTACGTTAACAACATCACTTGTATGAAATGAGACGTGAACTAGGAACCCAGACAACAACACAGATACTCCGAAGAGATCCCAGGCATACCGGACTGTGACCATGTTGTCCAGACACACCAATGTGACGCACAAAGACTGGCAAAAACTTCCACCACACATGGCCCAATCTTGAAAGATATCCTAAGTGGAATTGCACGTATGTCCCTGTTAAAGGACAAATGTGGACAAGGATGACACACCTGTGTCAGGCACGTGATGGCCCTTGAGTAGCAATGGCCATGTACAGCCAATCAATACATGAGCTGGTCATGCACACACCTCAACATTCACATTGAAATGCTTCAGGTTGGCAGGACAATGTGCTACAACAATATCAACCTCTGGCTGTGACAACTTAGGACAATGCAATGTACAGGCACGCATCCAGATGTACAGTCACAACTGTCATGTGTTTGAACCATTGATGCCTGTAGAAACATAACATACATTGTGTGTCTCTTCCAAACACAGGTGATGATGGGGACACAGCAGCAGATGATGAGGAGTCCCTGTCCCAGGCTCCGGTGGCCCCTGAGCTCTCTGGTGTGGAACAGCCTCTGCCCTCCTCGGATGGCGAAGACCTACCTGGCCCCTCCGGTGTGAGTCATCATGCAGCACCAGCAGGACCACCATCTGCACCCCCTGCACCCACTCCTCCAACATCTGCCAACACACAGACCACCCCCACCGACACGGACAAACCAAGGACACTGAATGACAACAGCACAGGGACCCCGCCCCCCCGGGAAGCAACGGACAACAACCCCAGTACCAACCCCCAAGGGGGCCAAGGGTCACCTGTGCGTGCCACCACAGGTCCCGCACGTGTGGCCAGGGGTGGTGGGAGGGGTGGTAGGCAGAGGTCGCTGTTTGCAGAGGGGTCTTTACTGCATGATGACCCACAACTGGTACGCATTGCAGATGCGTACCAGAATAGCACCGGAGAGGTCAGCCAGGTAGTGGGGATCCTCAAGGACATTCAACAGCAGCAGGCTGCCTATCATGCCCGCTTGGACTCCCACATGTCCCGTGTGGAGACACACATGTCTGGCATGGAGTCCAAGTGGGACACATTGGAAGAACTGACAGCGGTGCAGAGGGACATATTGACATGCCTCCGCCAGATTAGCCCCAACATGTCCACACCTCCCTGTGTGCCCACAACAACTGGTGCCGCAACAACTGCAACTGCCACAGGGAGGGAGGATGACTCTGGTGGAGAGTCCTCTGTACCGCAGCGGCCTGCACGTGAGGGTCCCCCCAGAAAGAAGAGGGGTCGTCCGAGGAAGGACAGCTGAGAGGCAGATGGCCATGTACATCCCCCAGGAACCCAACACCTGTTCTGGAAATTCTCCTTTGTGTGCAAACTGTTCACCCTGTCGAATGCAACCCAACTCTCCCACATGACATGGGGAGTTTAAGTTGGACTAATGTATCAGATGACTGTGGACTTTACTCAGGACATTTCTGCTACCAACACTTCCAACTCATCTGGGAACTTTGGATTCCAATCCCAATGTACAGCACCCACCATCCTGTGCACTATCCTCACACATGTATGTAAATAAACTCACTAATACACCATACTTGCCTATGTTGTGATTCCAACGTGATATTTTGTCATGGAGATGATGATCTGCTAAATTACACTGTGCATGCTAACTGGTACAGCAATTCCAACACCGTCATGTGAGTCATGGCGACGTGACACATATGAGGGAGACACACCACTAGGGCAACACAACACATACACACCAGGGCCATCTGACTCATCGCCTACACTGATGTTGCCAGGAAATACAGTGGAATGCACAGACACCACACCTATTCAGAGTCTGTGTTAACTAGCCCACAGGTGCAGTAAGCAAATGTCAGTCAGATGTGTGACCACAGACAACGCACATCCCAAAGTGAAGCACAGGTTTATTACACATTTGCAACATGTTGTTTCCACTACAGATGCAAGGTAATCCCACATGGCAGTGGCCACACAGTCAACAAGTGTTGAAGAAATAAAGTCCAGGGGTGTGTGGCACATCACCTGTAGGGAAACGACTGCTTCCACCCTGGAAGTTGAATCATGGTATCGGGGGATCACAGTTGACCAAACAACTCTGAAAGTACCCTGTGAAGGACAGACATGACACACAGTTAAAAGCACTGAAGAACAGGACAGAACTGCAATACTCATGCCCAATACATTTCACAAGATACCTACACAAAACCAAGTTAGCATGTCAACACTGTTGGGGAGTACAGACTACCTGTAAGGACACATTGCTGCACGCATCCAGTCAAGTAGCACATGGCCACACTCAAACAGCAACAGAGCACCACCAACACATATCATGCAAACTCAAATCATTGACATAACATCTCTGTATACTCACATTCAGCTGAAGAAGTTGGTGATGAGCTGTGTGCAGACATCACCCTCATCATCATCATAATCACTGGCATTGTGGCCCAGGCCAGGATCCTCCACAGGTGGCGGATGTTGGTCATCGTCATCCAGGATGAGAGGCAACTCCTTCCGCACTGCCAGGTTGTGTAGCATGCAGCAGACAATGAAAATCTTGCACACCTTTGTAGGGGCATATGGGAGGGCCCCTCCTGTCTTGTCCAGGCAGCGAAAGCGGCTCTTCAGGACACCAAATGTCCGCTCAATCACTCTCCTGGTCCGACCATGTGCCTCATTGTAGCGCATCTGGGCTGGTGTCACAGGGTTCCTGAGGGGTGTCAGCAACCACGGAGTCCGGAGTCACCTACATACAGACAATTGCACATTAGCTGAGTTGGAAAAGAGGGTGGAATACAACATTGCAGAACACACACAATGGTACAAAGTCAGTACACACCGACAAGCCAGGCACGCTGGTTCTGCATCTGTGACATCATCCTCGGGATGCGACTACTCCTCATCACGTAGGCATCGTGTGCAGAACCGGGGAAACGTGCACACACATGTGAGATGCTCATATCTGCAACACATACCACCAGAGCATTGATAGAATGGAAAATGTTCCTGTTCCTATATGCCTGCTCATGTGCCTGTGGTGGTACTAAAGCCACATGTGTCCCATCAATGGAGCCGATGACATGTGGTATCCTCCCCAGGGCATAGAAGTCACTCTTGACGTCAGTGAGTTGTTGACGTTTAGGGAAATAGATGTACTGGTTCAAGTATGTTAACATTGCCTCCAAAACATTGCGTAGCACACGCCTGAACATGGTCTGTGACATCCCACCGGCAGACGCAACAGTGTGTTGAAAGGTACCGGTGGCAAAGAAGTGTAGGGCTGCCATCACCTTCACCTTGGGGGTCAGCGCTGTAGGGTATGGCCGGCCAGGTAGCAAATGTGGGGCCAACCGCCCCGCCAATTCCTCAATCAGCTGCCTGTTAAAGCGGTACCGTCGGATGCAGTCACGTTCCACCATGGTTGCAAGGTCAGGGAATTTTCTATGGACAGCTGGTGCCCTGCAGTACATAGGTGAACAAAGAAAGATTGTCAGTCACCCCACATATGTGGCATTGACCATACTCAATATCACATGATACATCATTACGATGCACAAGTACTTGATGTGTGTGCCGTTCTGTATGGACATATATGGCCATCATCTAACATCTCAGTTCAACATGTGTTGACAACAAGTTCCAGGTTGTGCTATGGGAAATCATTAGGCTGTGTCACAGTACCCATGTACTGCTGTCACGTTCCAAACACACACCACAGTGACAAGTGAGGAGAGATGTGCCCCAGGCATCACAGCTCTTTGACAGGTAGATTCCCAGGGACCCTGTATTGCCACATGGACACTGGCATGACATGGTGTATCATGTACACGCCAGCAAAACAACCATGACTCCCACAGGTAGTGGCCCCTGTTGCCTCTGCAGGACAGACATGGACGTCTGTGACACACACACGCACAACATCAAAGTCGATGCACAAACAACGTGGATGTGGAGACTGTCTCCCATTGTGCACATGGAATCAGAGACATCTGAAACACAACATGCACACAGACTACGGAGGGCCATCACAATTGTGGCAATGGGTCACCCTGTGACGTACATACCATCCACATGGGACTCAGGGTGTATGTGACATAACATACACATATACAACCTGGAAATGTGACCATGCCACATGCTCTGAACTGAACAGTTGCACATCACAGTGGCCATGTGCACAACACACAAAGGATTCTGTCCCCATGAACACGTGCACCGCCTGGGAGTGGCTGCCCCCAAGTGCCACCCAACAAACCACATGTTGACCCCCATACACACACAGGTAATGCAGCCTTACATGCCTTAGGATACAGTGTGGACAGGCTGTGGTGTTGTAGGTGTGCCCCTGAGTCCCTGGCAAGTAATTGTGGCTGGCATACGTTCACCTGTGACAACCATGGTGACATATGTGAGTGACTTGTACAGGGACGCGTCGTACAGCAATGGACCGATCCATGCGCATGCATTGGCCATTGCATATGATGTTGACGGATGCGTGTTGTGTTTCGAAATACGCGTCGTACAGCAATGGACCGATCCGTGCTCACGCATTGGCCATTGCATACGATGTTGACGGATGCGTGTTGTGTGACGAAATACGCGTCGTACAGCAATGGACCGATCCGTGTGCACGCATTGGCCATTGCATATGATGTTGACGGATGCGTGTTGTGTGACAAAATACGCGTCGTACAGCAATGGAACGATCCGTGTGCACGCATTGGCCATTGCATATGATGTTGAAGGATGCGTGTTGTGTGACGAAATACGCGTCGTACAGCAATGGACCGATCCGTGCGCACGCATTGGCCATTGCATATGATGTTGACGGATGCGTGTTGTGTGACGAAATACGCGTCGTACAGCAATGGAACGATCCGTGCGCACGCATTGGCCATTGCATATGATGTTGACGGATGCGTGTTGTGTGACAAAATACGCGTCGTACAGCAATGGACCGATCCGTGCGCACGCATTGGCCATTGCATATGATGTTGACGGATGCGTTTTGTGTGACGAAATACGTGTCGTACAGCAATGGAATGATCCGTGCGCACGCATTGGCTATGGACTGACATGGTAACGGACGCGTATTTGAAGCTTTTACGAGTCGGATGCAGTGAATTCAGTTGGCCACCCACAACAATGTTGCAAATTCATGGGTGTCATCAAGTTGAAATTTTGAAGGATGCTGTAGGCATGTATAAGTGTTGCAATTCCATGGATTGGCCAGATTCAGAAGATGCAAACGACTTGGACCTATCACTTTGGACACATGGGACAGTATCTGCCTCTGCAGCACACATATAATGCTGGCTGTTCCCCTGAGAGCTCACTTGCCGCACTACATGCTCCAGGATCACATCTGCCACCACCACTGCTGCTGTCTCTGCATCCTCTGGCTACTGCAATGGCACGTACTGTGGAGAGAGCCCCAGCCTTCAGCACTGAGGAGAACCAGGCCCTGCTGGACAGCCTCCTTCCACAGTACAGCAAGCTGTATGGGAAACCAGGGGAGCAGGTGAGTGTGCTGTCCACTGCCTTACTAATTGTGCATGTTGTCTGACTAGCAAGACTTACAGTGTGTACACCAGTGGCAAGCATGCTCACTGAGTAGTTGTCACCCCCCAAAGTGTGTAGTTATATGCACTGAACATGTATAGTGCAGTAACAGTGCATTCCAACAAGGTTTTACTTCCCAGGCAATGATACCATTTAGTAACTGCTGGACAACTGTTCATAGCCATAGTTGCACTACCTGTGTACATCATATGTAACCCTGGGCGTAGTTCGCGAAGTAGCGCTACACGAAGCTACGTGAAGTGCACCTCGCACTACGCGAGCTACGCATAGCTACGCGAACTGCATAGTGCACTGTGAAAAATGCTGTTCGCACTGATTGCATAGTGCCGGATGCTTGTCCGCACTGTGCAATCATTGAAAACGGCATCTTGCACAGTGTGAGCTGTCTTTTACTGCCGCTCGAGTAGATTTTTACTCGAGCGGCAGCTTTCTCAACGCGGACTGGTAGTTTCTCATCGCGAGCGTTCGCGAGCATGCGCAACCACTCGCAATGAGAAACCTGACCTCCCCGCGTTGAGAATCTCGCCGGGAGGTTTATTTTCCACGCTCGCGATCGGCAACTTGATGTTGCTGATCGCGAACGAGGAAAAAGTCTCGCCGGGATGTCATTTTGCTTGCTCGCGGTCGCCAACTTGACGTTGAGGACCGCGAGCAAGCAAAAAATGACCGCTACGCTACGCGTGTTTGCACTGTGCTACGTGCAATTCGCGTAGTGCGAAGTAGCGCAAACTTCGCAAACTACGCGAGCGTAGCGTAGTGCTTTGCCCAGGCTTAATCATATGCCCCTGTGATTGAGACATGTATATCCAACTGTGTGATGCACAGATATGTTGCATGTGTAGTAATGGCCTTTTCACTTTGTCATCCTCACAGGTTGATGCCCACCAGAAGCAGGAGATCTGGCTGACCATCGCCCGGGCAGTACGATCTGTGGGGGTCTACAGGCGCAGGATCCGCAACTGCCAGAAGAGGTGGCAGGACCTTCGTGGCTGGACCCGGAGGATCGCAAGGGTCCAGCTGAAGCTGTTGCCTCCTCGCAGGAGGGGCGGACACCGGACCCTGACCCCCCACATGCTCCAGATTCTGGGGGTGGTCTTCTCTGACCTGGATGGGCAGCTGAAGGCCAGACAGCAGCAAGGAGGGGGTAAGTGCTAGCCTTTTCTGGGTACTATGACTAACATGCTCTATGCACTCCTTTAGCCTGGTTCCACTTCCACAGTACGACTGTCTTGTTGTCCTGGACTCATGTCCCTCACTTGTGTCATGCCCCCTCCTCATCTGATACACAGGTGTGGCCCTTACAGTCTGTGACTTAGGTCACTTGGGTACTGTGTACTTGCAGTTACCTGTGGTTCAAGTTGGGGACAGCATCAGTTACAGGAACTTTGTTGTGGGCTGCATGGGTGGTACAATTTCTCACACAATGCCTGTGATCGGACATGTACTCTGGGTATGGCTTTAATATGTGTTCCAATTGCTGCTCTGACTCACCACATGTCTGGGGTATGTGCCACACACCCATGCTGCAGCAGAGACCAAGGTAGGAGCCTCAGAAGTATGTACATCATGTGTGTGACACATGCATAGCCACCTGCCTAGTGTTCAGGGTAATACCATGTTGCACATGGACCAGGACTGTAATGCCTACTCCGGACATCGAAGGCACTCTGTTCTCCCACTCCCGTGTGTCAGCATACATATTGGGCATTGTGAAGAGTGCACTCAGGTGTCTGCCTCTGTGTCACCGTGGTGTGGCCTTGCTTTTGGACTCCTGGAGTGTTTAACAATTTGGGGTGGCCAGCCATCTGAGTTGTGACTATAGGATCTGCATATTGGTTAATGCATAGGTCTCTGATCCCTTGACTGTGCACAATGGTGTATGAAACATTAAGGTGCAGGCAGCTTTGGTTCATTCTCATCAGACGGTGAAGTGCTCATGTGTATGGATTTGTGTTTGCAGTCACTCAAATGTCCCATTTGAATGACGTGGGATCATCTTAGTCCTCATGATGTGGGTGGCCAGGGGTGCACATGTGCACCTGTCAGCTACAGGGCTTGCATTCCCAAAACTTCCATGATTGTGACACAGTGCAGACTGGTGTTGTGTGTATGCACTGCCCCTGTGACAGGAGACAGTTATGACTGACTTGCCAGACAGGCCTGTGCCATGACATTCAACTTGCAAAGGGTGATCCAGCAGTAGTGTGATATGTCCTGCATGCACACCATTGTCGCATTGTCTATCAGGACATCAGGACATCATTGTGTCTGGTGATGGAACCAAAACCCGCATATCGACAGAGACTCTGCCCATCACTTTTCCTGACACATGTACTGAGTCAGTGGCAGGAGATGGCATGTGTTTGGAGTGACACATTTCCATATGTTCTCTTGGATGTCCAACAACTGTGTTTGTGGTGCATGTGCGCACATATGATTAGTCGCATACAACAGGCACCAGACAGATGGGTGCATGGACAGGTAGGATATGAGTGGCATGAATGACTGTCAGGCAGACAATGGGCTTCTTCAAATCAGTGTCAGCACTTATTGCAATTTCTAGCAAATGATGGCAGGGCTTGCTCTGTGATGTGCTGTACTTACTGTGGTGTGTGTGGTCAGTACAGGTGACTAATGTTGCTCTGTTTATCCTGATTGTTTGCAGATACATCCACGGCCACAGGAGGAGACAGCTCCACGGACCAAGAGGAGCAGCAGAGCCAGACTGGGTCCACTGCAGAGGAGACCGAGGGACCCAGTGGCACGGAGGGTGAGGGAAGCCACACTGAGGAGACCTCAGCTACGACCACCTCGGCTGGGGAACACAGCACTTCCAGTGAGGACTCCCTTGTGGAGGCGGATGTCAGCAGACCACAGACAAAATCGAGCAAGTCTGTCCCTGCCACCACCACCATCTCCACCCTCCCATCTGCTCCCATCCCACATGTCTGTGGAGGCTCCCATGTAGGAGAGCATGTCTCCTTCATGCCAGGCACCGCACCCCCTGCCTCTGTCTCCCCTGCTGCCCCGAGTGTGGAGTCTGTGGACTTGCTGAAACAGATCCATGTAGGGCAGACATCAATGCTGAATGTCCTCCATGCACACACGGGTCTGTTGACACAACTGGTGTCATTCATGGAGGGCATGTCATCTGGCATGTCTGCCCTACAGCGGACCAATCAGTCCATGGCCTCCTCACTGACGGCAGCAGTGTCCCTCCTGCAACAGTCCCTCACCCCTCCTACCTCTGCCCCATCCACAATCCCCAGCACCCTACCTGTCCCAAGCACACACACACTGGCACAGGCACGCACCAGCACAGACACAAGCAGCACACAGACACGGGAAACAACCTTTACTACGCATGCATTACATCGCATGCCATTAGATAGCGGTCTTTACAACGCAAGTCATTACAACGACTTGCGCTGGAGGGCGCTATAGGACAAGGAATAGTTTAATTTACTATCCAACACCTTCCCTACTGTACGTAGGCTGGAGTTGGAATAGTAAATTTAACTACTCCTAAGTCCAGCGCCCTCCAACAAAAGTCGTTGTAACGACTTGCGTGGTAAAAACTGCGATCTAATAGCATGCGATGTGAATGCATGCGTTGTATAATCATACAACCCACAGACGCCAAAATCCAGACGCACACGCACGCACAGTCAGGGGACTGATACCTCACTCACAGGGGATGGGGCCCAGACACACACACACGAATCCACGAGCACTCCGCAGTCCTCAGATACCTCTCCCTCCAAATCCCCTTCCCTTGCCTCACCTGCAACCCCCCCTCCCAGAAGCTCTTCCTCTGTGAGCTTGGCCTCTTCCCCACAGATCCATCTGACCCAACGTACAGGCGGAAGAGGCCACCACCACACACAGAGGGGAGTGCCCCTCACACCCGGACACCCTCCCCCAGGCACAGGCAGACTGAGGACCCCATTAGGAAGTCCCCCCGGACCAGGAAGGGCAAGACCCCACCACCATCACCACGCAGCTCCACCACACAGTCTCTCTCCTCCATCCCCCAGGCCACCACTCCACAGGTTCCCCTGCCACACCCTGCCCCAGGTTCCCCCACACACCAATACCGCATCCCCAAACTGCTTAGGCCCTCCCCCCTACCACTTGCTCTTCCAACCCCAACCCAGATGCTCGGCCTGTTTGTGCCACTGGTGTGGAGACCGGGTCCCCCCTCTGTCCTGCCCACCTCATCTGCCCCCTTCCACTCCCTTGGAGTTATGCACTGCAGTGGAGTCCACAACCACCCTGTCTGACTTGGGCACTGCAGTGGGGACCCAGTCCACTCCATCTGACCGGCCCACTGCAGTGGTGCCAGCACCCACACCATCTGACTTGTGCCCTACAGTGGTGCCGGCCCCCACTGAGTCAGACACCTCCACTGCAGTTGCTGGTGACACTCCTGCACCCACCACCCCTTCACTGCCTCCTTCTGGCATCCCCTGATCCTGTCCCTGCCGTGCCTGGCCTGCCCCTTGTATGCCCCTCCGAGGGGGATGTCCCCTGTCCGTACCAGTGCAGGCAAGCAATGGGTGACAAGTTGTCACATGTCACCCTGTTCGGACTGTGAATGTGGACTGGCCATTGGCCTTAGTTTCTTTTGGACTTCCAATTTTTCATTCACATTGGCTGAATAAAGCGTCTTTTTGTTTACTAGTGGTTTTGCTTTTGTTGTACATGATGTAGATGAGTATCATCATGCATTTGCTGTTGTAATAGTGTTCAGATCAGGAAAAGGAAGTGTTGCTGTGATGGACTCCATGTGGTCCATGGGATATGTGTCCTAATCTAGTCTGGATCCATAGCATCCTTTGCTGCAGTCTGAGGGTGTAATGTTTAGCATTTGACACAGGGATGCACGTTTTGCATTTGTAATTTGACATCTGTGGCTTACACTCATGCACATCTGGTGGGCTTACCACTGTTCAATGTTTCTATTTCCCTGACTGTGTGCCCATCTCCACTGGACATGCAGTTTAGCACATCAATGTTGAAGGACTCATCTGTGTATACAGTGCAACTTGCTTGACACGTGTTTTGGGTATATGCAGATGACTGAAGTGACACTCCCGTACCCAGGCTGATGTGAGCAAAGCCTTCAGTGTGTTGGAATTGTTGACTCACTGACCGAGTGTTCTGCTGACATGTTTGAGTCGTGCACAGACAAGGTTTGGCACAGCGGACCTTCCACAGGAGTGGAGTGCCCTCATGGCAGTGTGTAATCCCGTGACATTGCCTGGGCCCGTGTTGTGTGTTGTGTAAGCAGGTCTGTGTGTGTTCCCTTCCCTTTTCCTACACAGGCTGTGTCCCTACGGATGTTCCTGTTTGTGATGCTTGATGAGTTGTCCTGTGTTCATCCAGCATCTTGGACCTGGTTTCTCCGTGATGTGGGTGCATGGCAAACTAATGTTCATCAGGTTGTCATCCCTAGTTGTCTTTGTTGTCAGGGCTGGGGATGTGGGCAAACGCAGATGGGACACAGTCAGGATTCCCCTTGGCACTTGTTGGTTACACAAGTCATGTAATTTACAGTTTGTGGTAGCTTTCAGTGATTGTGACACGTTGTGCGTGTGACTGCTGCCACTCCTCAGGGTCAGAGCTGCAGTGTTGGAAGTTGTCTACGTGTGTTCTTTGTGGGTCACCTTGGCTTCTTCATTGGTGTGTGACTGTGGCCGGGATCCCATTGATTGGGGTGGATTTCACGTCATGCCCATGTACCGCGTACTGTGCAGTGTGTCAGACATTCACGAGTCTTGTTGACTGGCCAGGTGTGATGGGTTTCTGCACCTTAGTTCCCACAACCACCCCTGGGATTGTCATGGGTGCATGTGCAATGTCACCAGTCCATGTGAGCTTCACTGCTGCACATTGGTGGAGATCAAGGTGTGTGGTGTTGAGTGTGTGCAAATGTGAGTTGTTGCACGGCTAGACCCCTACCTCCATATTGGCCTTGGCCGACAGGCCGTGCTGATTGATTTGTGCTTGTGTAGGTGTGATGGTAGTTTGTTGCTCAGGACACATGGCTGTGGTTCACAGTGTGAACAACATCTACCTTTGTCATCACAGTGGGATTATCATGCAGGCTAGTGTCACCACAATGTGGGGTCCCTGGGGGTAGTGCTGTGGTGGGTCTGTCTCTTGCTGTGTTAGTTGCTGTTCCTGCAAGCTTGTGTGACGTGTGTAATTTGGGCTCCCTCTCATCTAACAATGCCTGATTGCCCACATAGGGGAATCCGATCCATGAGTTACTTTTGTATGGCACTGTATACACATCTGTGTAATTGGAATTCAGGCCTCTTCATGTGTTGTGTGGTTGCCTGGGGACACTGGCACTCACCCCCATCACCTGTTGTGTTTGATATGCAGTGTGAGGCTGCCTGTTTGTGTTTGTGCATCTGCACCACTGCATTGGCATATCTTTAGTGTGCCATTGCCTGTATGTTGTTTGGAGGATTTCCCATGCTGTCCCTGGGACTCCTAGGTCATCAGTCAGCACAATAATCATGGTTTGTATGTCCCATTGCTGCCATGGTATGGTATTTGTTCACCTCACATCTACAGTCTCCACAGGATATCTACATTTGTGTGTCCATTAGTGCAGATATGTGGGTCTGCATTATGATGGTCACTTCTGGCATTGTGTAATTGATAAATGGAGACAATGTCAGTCCCCATGGGTGATGTTTGTCTGCACATGGCCAAAGGTATGTTTTATTTGCACTGCACTGTTTGCCTCACCCAATCTATGTTGCTATGGGACACAACCACTACTTTGCCACTGATGTGTTTGTTGTTCTGTGACCAGGAATCATCCATGCTGTTTGGCAGTTGCAGCTTTTTCCATGACAACACTTACCTTTTGGTCACTGTGATGATGGGGGTTTAGACCCCATTGCCACAATGTTCAAAATGTGCTTCAGCTATGGACCCCACACTTACCTTTTGGTCACTGTGATGATGGGGGCTTAGACCCCATTCCCACAGTGGTCATGGTCTGCTTGCATTGTGAAGGCCACACACATTTTTGTGTGACACATGTGATAGGGGGTCACATTGTATGTTCAATGTCATGTTCAGTGTTGTAGGCATTTGACACAGACTACACACTCTTGTCATGATGTTGGAGGGATGTCTTTTGCTGACATTCCTTATGTTGGAGTATGCTGGTTGTGTCATGCATTACCCGTCCTATGAGTGGGGATGGTAGTAGTGACAGGCATCCAGCCCCCCATGAGTAGGGGTGGTGGTAGTGGTAGGCATCCATCCCCCTGTGAGTGGGGATGGTAGTAGTGGTAGGCATCCAGGCCCCCATGAGTAGGGGTGGTGGTAGTGACAGGCATCCAGCCCCCCATGAGTAGGGGTGGTGGTAGTGGTAGGCATCCAGGCCCCCATGAGTAGGGGTTGTGGTAGTGACAGGCATCCAGCCCCCCATGAGTAGGGGTGGTGGTAGTGGTAGCCATCAGGCCCCTATGGGTGTGTATGGCATTGGTGATAGCCATCCCGCCACTATGGTTCTGCTGTTGCTAGTGTACGCCATTTCTGCATCCCTATGTGTGTGTGACATATGTCGGGTACGTGTCGTTTGTTTGTGTAGTGGGTGTCTGACTTACCGTCTGCGCCGTACGCGTCCGTACCGGTTCCGGTAATAGATGTACAGTATTGGTAGGACCTGCGCGATGGGATTCATGGTTGGTTCGTCTCGTTCGGGTTTCTCGTGGCTTCGACTCGTACTCGTAGCTGGCTTGTTCGTCTCGTAGCCGTGGATCGTCTTGTGGCGCGAATCGGAGCTTATGTGCAGCTCTCCCGGATGCTCTGACGTGCTGGACGTAGCGACCAATTCGGCGCGTACGGAGTGCGCATCGTACTAGTCCGGCCGGAAGGTGCTGTGTATTTACTTCCGTGCGACTCGAATCGGCGTTTACGGATCCAGCTCCGTCGGGGAACTGGAGCTGGAATGGGAACGTACGGCTCGCTCGGAATTTTAGCAGTAATGCGCATCGTACTTGCTCGCTCGGACGACTGTTCGAATCGTTCGGGAAAAACGCGTTCAGCTCGTATTTTTTCTGGACGAATCGTATTCGGTGCGCTTCTGGCCGAGATCGGAATCGACACCTTAGTGTGTAAAATACTATAATATGTCTGCATATATGTGTTTTCACTTTATGGAAAAGGCGTGATCGTCGCGATTAACGATGTCATCGCGACGTCCCGAATAACCGCAAAAATGGAAAATAGGTCTGAAAGATGGTTTTTACAGAAACGTAGTACAAAAATACGAGTTTAAACTTGCTTTGAAATAAGTATGTATATAGTAATATGTGTAAGGCAATTTTTTTTTACATATATTATATTTGGATGTGTCGGTGGTCATTGAATGCCTGCTTTTGTATTACGTTTTTGCGACGTGTCCGCGAGGATCGTGACGTCGTTGCGAAGATCCCCAAAAATTAAAGAAAAAAAACCTTTAGAAAAAAACTTCACAACATTTCGGGTACTAGGTTGGCTCTGACATGGTTGTGTGTATATGGCTGCTGTATATAAGAAAGTATGCAGAGGTTCAAGTTACTTAGAAACACCCTGTTGCCTTCATCTGTAAAGTGCACACCATCATTTCTATGAATTCCATGCATGTCAAAACGCAGATTGTTGTTATAGATGCAGCCCATGCGATGGTCTCTGAGGAATGCAGAAACAGTATTATTAACATGTTTTCTGGCTTTGTCAATCTGTGGACAGAATTGATTTGATCACTTCCATTTCTGTCTTTGGCATATATTAGAGTACACCAAGACTTTCATTAGGATTTCCAGCCTTACCCCAGTCAATGTGCCTAGGTCATTGTCACCACAGTGTACAATCATGAGGTGAGGAGTTTGGGAATCCACAATGGATTTAACCAAAGCCAGCAACTGATGAAACTTTAACCCTCTCTGGCCAAACCAAGGAATCTGCTCATTTGGTAAACCCAAGTCCCTGCCAATAACTCTCTTTTTTGCAGCCTCTTTAGCCCAATAGATATAGTTGTGACCCTCAATCCATACTGGAGCTGAATGAGGTAGTTTTCCAAAGGAAAAGCAGTTCAAATGGAGGTTTTTAAAAAATGCTTAAAGATATATTTCATTGGATGCTGTCAGCATGAAAGTGAATAAAATTAGGTAGTGTATTGGATGCCTCAGCAAGAAGTCTTATCATTGGCTGTTGTTTAAGAAAATAAATGAAATACAGATATGGATATGCTTTTGAATCTGTATAGTAAAGCACACCTGCTGTATCTTATTTTGAAGCAGCATGTTCCTTCTAGAATGTGCTGCAAACTTGTGACCTAGTGGTTCTACTGGGTTGCTAGGTACACTGATCTAAGACTGTATTGGGGGAAAGGGTGTTAAAGAGACAGAACATTTTTTGAAACGTTGAGGAGTGATGACACAATTTAAGTAATGGCTATTTTTAATTTCCATTTCCAGACTATGTAATAAACTGTTGTGTAGTATTTACATTTCAGAAAAATGAAACTACATATAGGTTTTAACTCCCGTTTTTTTTTTTGCGATTACTCTGCAATCATCGCGTAACCATCGCAAAAGCTCGCTGATAGGGAACCATTGTTTTGAAAGAAAGGGAAAGGGTTAACAGATGCTAACCATTCACAAGTGGAGATGCAGTAGTCTAAAATGAAAGACATGATTTCATTTGCTGCTTTTCTCATGATGATAGAGTGGAAAGTTGAAGAGGTTGCCATTTTAGAGTTGCATTGTATTAGAGTGGTGTACCATTCTTGTGCTTAGTTTTTACAAATCTTAACAGTGTCAAAACTATCCAGAAAGAGCTAAAACAACAATTTAATCTACAAACTGAATTCACTGATATGTATATGCTTTTGTGATTATTTTACAAATGCACATTAGATATGAAGATGTATATGGGAGTTTGCTTAAAATGAGTATCACAGTGATGTGAAAAAATATATGACATGAACTGTATCTAGTAGAAGGTATGTGTTAAAGAGGTTAGTGGTGAATATTTTGGGAAGTAAGAGAAAAATGAATTAGTGCCTCTTTATTACATTGTGTATTTTATCGAAAAATAATGGTATAATCTTGTAGAAAGTTACAATGAGGAACTACGAATGTTTTAAAAGTCTAAACATGATGTGCAGAATAGATACATCTGTTATTTGCATTCTGAGAGTTGTAGTACTTTTAGTAACATTATTAAACAGGAATAGTGTAGTGAAAAATAAAAGATGAGAACATGTGGTCCGCCTGTATATGAATTAGAAAGAAGTAGTACTTGTTAGGTATGTATCGGGAAGTGTTTGTCAATGTGGATTTTAACTCTTATGACCACTTTGCATATGCTTAGATGGTGAGATATGTTTTTTGTACTTGTACATAGCTATATATACGGTGGGACTTTTGAGTTTACTTAAAGATGCAGAGGGGTATATATTTTTGGAAAGATGGCGTTAACAACATATAAATCTATTAAGAAATCGCATATATGTTTACATGGTGATCTGTGTTCAATGAGCCGATGAAAATTTCATGTATATGGTGAGGGTAGTGTTTTTCTTTAAACATGGTTTGTTTAAAATTGAGGAGGATTAATAGTGCAGAATGCCTCAAGAGTTCTTGTGTTAACTTCTTTTCAAGTGTAACTTTTCTTTGATATATGCTGAATATATATTTTAGAAGCAGAAGATGTATTTGAGAAATGATGTAGGTAGGCAATTTGCAAAAGGTTTTGTGCTTTGAAAAACTTCAAAATGTTGTTTTCCGTTTTAGACACATTGATGCATGTGCACGCTCAGTAACAAAGCAATGTATATTTCTAGAGAGCCACATATGCAATTATATATCATATTTGATACCTAGATTTCACTCACACATAGCTCAGAAGAAAAGCATATATACAGTAAAACAGGTAGTTTGATACTGACAGAAGAAGATAACCAATGAGTCAGAGATATAGTGACAACTGATATGTATCTGACAGCAATGGAGGTACTTTCAAGGTATTCTTGCAATCAGGCAGGCAGAAATTATGTAGTCATTGAACTATGCAGGCACTACCCATACATTCATCTAACCACCTAGTTACTAACTATTGACTTCGCAATTAACAAGGCTGTAACTATGCAATCATTATAACATGTGTGCAAAACCTATGCAGCCATCTAAACACCCACTCAAAACCCATGAAGTCATTGAACTGATGAAACACTCAAGCTCTACCCATACACTCATCTAATTACATAAAGAGTACCATTGTAATAAACCTATCACTCATATTGTCTAAAGACTACATATTCCTCAGTAAAACTTGTAAATACATGGGCTTGTGGTTGAATAAATCAATGCTCCCTGGTAGTGCCTAGATGATTCCCTGATTTTGTCATAACTCCATGGGCCATTCCGTATCATACCACTAGTATCTGGGTGTTTGGATGAGTGCATGAGTAAAGCCTGAATGATTAGACAAGTACGTGATTAATGCTTCAATAATTCAATACATGCATAGATACTGGTGGGATGATTAAATGAGTACAATTCTAGTGCCTGGATGAATGCAAGAGTGCATACATAGTATACAGGTGATTTATAGAGTGTATGGGTACTGCATGCATGATTGTTTAAGCCCATGCATAGCACCTAGCCTATTGGATGAGTGGAGACTATTGCCTCAGTAATTAAATGACTGCATAGGTACTGGATGGGTGTTTTGGTGTAAATCCGTTGAGTAGTTTTGGGGAAAGTAAGGCTCAATAAAATTGTAAATTTCACACTACGGAGGATCAGCAGAGCTGACAGATCTCAATGTGAGATCTAATTGGCTGCCCCCACCTCAACCAGGAAGTGGTGGCAGCCATCTTAACACTTGGGAGTCAGTCCTGAGTCTTAACAAAAATGCATAAAAAAGACATAAGGGGGCAGGGTACAGACAGATACTCTGACCCCCCCAAGCCTGGTGGTAGGGTCCCAGAGGGACTCCAGCTGGGGCCAAAAACATTTCTTAAAAAAATATTTTTATCACAAACTGATGGAGGATCTGCAAATCAACGGCAATTTATTTTTAAAAAAGAAAGTGCAGTCTACTGTGCATCTTTTTTAAACCCCCAGGTGAGTGGTCCCCACCCCAGGCCGTTTTTGGTCCCACAGACCCCATCCCTCGTGGCCTGATGGATATTTTAGGGGGAGGAGGAAGGTGGCCTCCCTCCCCAGGCTTTTTCCAATGCCAGGGGGCCCATCCCACAGGGCCCACTGTATTTTTTGAGGGGATGGAGCTGCACGCCCCCCCAAACCCTCTAAAGGCCAAGCAGCCGCCCTCCATGGGCCATTAATGGCCACGGGGACCCTATCCCCCAGGTTTGGCTCACCTTGCTATATCCCAAGGAGCCCACCCACGGGGACACAGCAGTTCCCCAGTGCACCCCAGCGGGGGCATGGAAACCTGTGTTTGCTTCCACCTGGCGGGAACATTTTCTAAACTTCTGCCATGTGAGAGCAAACACAAAGGGGCCGATTCCGATCTCGGTCGGAGGCGCACCCAATACTATTCGGTCGGGAAAAAAGCCATGCGAAAGCCAGTTTCCCGACCGATCCGTACAGCACACCGAACGAGCAAGTACGATGCGCACAACAGCAAAAATTCCGGCCGAGCCGTACTCACCCAAACCAGGTCCTGTTCTCCGACCGAGGCGAATCCGGAAACGCCGAATCGAGTCGCACGGAAGGGAAAATGCAGCCCCGTCCGGCCGGACAAGTACGATGCGCTTCCCGTACGCGCCGAACCCGTCGCTACGCACGGCACGTCAAAGCATCCGGGAGAGGCGCACATAAGCTCCGAATCGCGCCACAACACGATCCACGGCTACGAGACGAACACAGCACAGACGAGGACGACGCGAGCGACGAGGACGAAGCGAGCGACGAGGACGAAGCCAAGCGACGAGGACGAAGCCAAGCGGCGAGGACGACGCGAAGCAACGAGAAGGACGAACGACACGAACCAACCATGAATCCCTTCGTCCCGATCATACCAATATTCTACATCTACTACCGGAACAGGCACGGACGCGTACGGCGCAGAAGGTAAGTCAGACACCAACCACAAAACACATACAACACGTACACGACACATCACACACATACACGGGGAATCTGAATATACTTGCAACAGCAGCACCATAGGGGCGGGATGCCCATCACCAATGCCACATATGCACACAGGGGCCTGGATGCGCACCACCACTACCACCCCTACCCAGGGGGGCTGGATGCCTACCACTACTACCACCCTTAGCCATGGGGGTGCCAAATGCCCACCACCACTACCACCCTTAGCCAGGGGGCAGGATGCCCACCACTACTACCACCCTCACCCAGGGGGCAGGATGCCCACCACTACTACCACCCTCACCCAGGGGGGCAGGATGCCCACCACTACTACCACCCTTAGCCAGGGGGCAGGATGCCCACCACTACTACCACCCTCACCCAGGGGGGCAGGATGCCCACCACTACTACCACCCTTAGCCAGGGGGGCAGGATGCCTACCACTACTACCACCCTTAGCCAGGGGGCAGGATGCCCACCACTACTACCACCCTCACCCAGGGGGCAGGATGCCCACCACTACTACCACCCTCACCCAGGGGGCAGGATGCCCACCACTACTACCACCCTTAGCCAGGGGGCAGGATGCCTACCACTACTACCACCCTTAGCCAGGGGGCAGGATGCCCACCACTACTACCACCCTCACCCAGGGGGGCAGGATGCCCACCACTACTACCACCCTTAGCCAGGGGGCAGGATGCCCACCACTACTACCACCCTCACCCAGGGGGGCAGGATGCCCACCACTACTACCACCCTTAGCCAGGGGGCTGGATGCCTACCACTACTACCACCCTTAGCCAGGGGGCAGGATGCCCACCACTACTACCACCCTCACCCAGGGGGGCAGGATGCCCACCACTACTACCACCCTCACCCAGGGGGCAGGATGCCCACCACTACTACCACCCTTAGCCAGGGGGCAGGATGCCCACCACTACTACCACCCTCACCCAGGGGGGCAGGATGCCCACCACTACTACCACCCTTAGCCAGGGGGCAGGATGCCCACCACTACTACCACCCTTAGCCAGGGGGCTGGATGCCTACCACTACTACCACCCTTAGCCAGGGGGCAGGATGCCCACCACTACTACCACCCTCACCCAGGGGGGCAGGATGCCCACCACTACTACCACCCTCACCCAGGGGGGCAGGATGCCCACCACTACTACCACCCTTAGCCAGGGGGCAGGATGCCCACCACTACTACCACCCTCACCCAGGGGGGCAGGATGCCCACCACTACTACCACCCTCACCCAGGGGGCAGGATGCCCACCACTACTACCACCCTTAGCCAGGGGGCAGGATGCCCACCACTACTACCACCCTTAGCCAGGGGGCTGGATGCCTACCACTACTACCACCCTTAGCCAGGGGGGCAGGATGCCCACCACTACTACCACCCTTAGCCAGGGGGCAGGATGCCCACCACTACTACCACCCTTAGCCAGGGGGCTGGATGCCTACCACTACTACCACCCTTAGCCAGGGGGGCAGGATGCCCACCACTACTACCACCCTCACCCAGGGGGGCAGGATGCCCACCACTACTACCACCCTTAGCCAGGGGGCAGGATGCCCACCACTACTACCACCCTCACCCAGGGGGCAGGATGCCCACCACTACTACCACCCTCACCCAGGGGGGCAGGATGCCCACCACTACTACCACCCTTAGCCAGGGGGCAGGATGCCCACCACTACTACCACCCTCACCCAGGGGGGCAGGATGCCCACCACTACTACCACCCTCACCCAGGGGGGCAGGATGCCCACCACTACTACCACCCTTAGCCAGGGGGCTGGATGCCTACCACTACTACCACCCTTAGCCAGGGGGCAGGATGCCCACCACTACTACCACCCTCACCCAGGGGGGCAGGATGCCCACCACTACTACCACCCTCACCCAGGGGGCAGGATGCCCACCACTACTACCACCCTTAGCCAGGGGGCAGGATGCCCACCACTACTACCACCCTCACCCAGGGGGGCAGGATGCCCACCACTACTACCACCCTTAGCCAGGGGGCAGGATGCCCACCACTACTACCACCCTCACCCAGGGGGGCAGGATGCCCACCACTACTACCACCCTCACCCAGGGGGGCAGGATGCCCACCACTACTACCACCCTCACCCAGGGGGCAGGATGCCCACCACTACTACCACCCTTAGCCAGGGGGCAGGATGCCCACCACTACTACCACCCTCACCCAGGGGGGCAGGATGCCCACCACTACTACCACCCTCACCCAGGGGGCAGGATGCCCACCACTACTACCACCCTTAGCCAGGGGGGGCAGGATGCCCACCACTACTACCACCCTCACCCAGGGGGGCAGGATGCCCACCACTACTACCACCCTTAGCCAGGGGGGCAGGATGCCTACCACTACTACCACCCTTAGCCAGGGGGGCTGGATGCCTACCACTACTACCACCCTTACCCAGGGGGGGCAGGATGCCTACCACTACTACCACCCTTAGCCAGGGGGCTGGATGCCTACCACTACTACCACCCTTAGCCAGGGGGCAGGATGCCTACCACTACTACCACCCTCACCCAGGGGGCAGGATGCCCACCACTACTACCACCCTCACCCAGGGGGCAGGATGCCCACCACTACTACCACCCTTAGCCAGGGGGCTGGATGCCCACCACTACTACCACCCTCACCCAGGGGGGCAGGATGCCCACCACTACTACCACCCTTAGCCAGGGGGCTGGATGCCTACCACTACTACCACCCTTAGCCAGGGGGCTGGATGCCTACCACTACTACCACCCTTAGCCAGGGGGCAGGATGCCTACCACTACTACCACCCCCACTCATAGGATGGACAATGCATGACACAACAAGCACACCACAACCTAGGGAATGCAAGATTAAGACATCCCCCCACCACCATGACAAGCGTGTGAGCAGGCTGTGTCAAATGCCTACAACACCGAACATGACATTGAACATACAATGTGACCCCCTAGCACATGTGCCACACATATATGTGTGTGGCACCCACAATGCAAGCAGCCCATGACCATTGTGGCAATGGGGCCTAAACCCCCATCATCACAGTGACCAAAAGGCAAGTGTGGGGTCCATAGCTGAAGCACATTTTGACCATTGTGGCAATGGGGTCTAAACCCCCATCATCACAGTGACCAAAAGGCAAGTGTGGGGTCCATAGCTGAAGCACATTTTGACCATTGTGGCAATGGGGTCTAAACCCCCATCATCACAGTGACCAAAAGGTAAGTGTGGGGTCCATAGCTGAAGCACATTTTGACCATTGTGGCAATGGGGTCTAAACCCCATCATCACAGTGACCAAAAGGCAAGTGTGGGGTCCATAGCTGAAGCACATTTTGACCATTGTGGCAATGGGGTCTAAACCCCCATCATCACAGTGACCAAAAGGTAAGTGTGGGGTCCATAGCTGAAGCACATTTTGACCATTGTGGCAATGGGGTCTACACCCTTATCATCACAGTGACCAAAAGGTAATTGTTAACAAAGAAAGAGCTGCAACTGCCAAACTGCATGGATCATTCCTGGTCACAGAACCAAAAACTCATCTGTGGCAAAGTAGTGTATGTGTCCCATTGCAACATAAATTGGGGGAGCCAAATACTGCAGTGCAAATGAAACATTCCTTTGGCCATGTGCAGACAAACAACACCCATGGGGGCTGAGACCGTCAACAGTCATCAATGACACAATGACAGAAGTGACCATCAGAATGCAGAACCACATATTTGCACCAATGGGCACACAAATGCAGATACCCTGTGGAGACAGCAGATGTGAGGTGAACAGATACCATACCATGGCAGCAATGGGACACACAAACCATGATCACTGTGCTGACCGATGACCTAGGAGTCCCAGGGACAGCAGGGGAAACACACCAAACAACATACAGCCAATGGCACACCCAAGATATGCCAATGCAGTGGTGCAGATGCACAAACACAAACAGGCAGACCAACACTGTCATCATACACAGCAGGTGAGGGGTGGGGGTGCCATTGTCCCCAGGCAACAACACAACACATGAGGAGAGCTGAATACCAATCATACAGATGTGCATACACTGCCACACTAAGGTAACTCATGGATCCAAATCCCCTATGTGGGCAAGCAGGCATTGACAGGTGAGAGGGAGCACAAAACACACATGTCACACAGGCACGTAGGAACAACAACTGACACAGCAAGTCACAGACACACCACAGCACCACCCCCAGGGCCCCCACAATGTGGTGACCCTGGGCTGAAGAAAAATACCACTGTGATGACAAAGCTAAATGTCGTTCACACTGTGAACCACAGTCAGGTGTCCTGAGCAACTAACTACCATCACACCTACACAAGCACAAATCAATCAGCATGGCCAGTAAGCCAAGGCCAACATGGAGGCAGGGGACTAGCCGGGCAACAACTCTCATCTGCACACACTCAAGACCACACCCCTCGACCTCCAACAATGTGCAGCAGTGAAGTACACATGCACTGGTGACATTGCACATGCACCCATGACTATTCCAGGGTGGTGGGTGGGAACCAAGGTGTAGAAACACATCACACATGGACACTCAACAAGACTCCTGAATGTCTGACACACTGCACACTACGCTGTACATGGACATGACGGCAATACCACACCGACCAATGGGATCCCAGCCACAGTCACACACCAATGAAGAAGCCAAGGTCACCCACAAAGAACACACATAGACAACAACCAACATTGCAGCCCGGACCCTAAGGAGTGCCAGCAGTCACACACACAACGTGTCACAATCACTGAAAGATAACACAAACTGGAAATCACATGACAGGGGCAAACAACAAGTGCCAAAGGGAAACCTGACTGTGACCCATCTGCGTCAGCACACAAACTCTGCCCTGACAGCAAACACACCTATGGGTGACACCCTGATGACCAGTAATGTGCCATGCACCCACATCACAGAGAACACAGGGAGAAGACTTTGGGGAACATAGCTCAAGTCAGCAAGCATCACAAACAGGTACAACACTAGGGATCACAGCATGCGCAGATGAATGAAAGTGAACACACAGACATGCACATACAACACACACCTTGGGCGCAGGCAATGTCACACGTGTACACACTGCCATGAGGGGACTCCACTCCTGTGTGAGGAAAGCTGTGCCATATGTTGCCTCAGTAGGGCCCCATCATGTCAGCTGAGCACTTGGTCACACAATCAACAATTAGCACCAAATGAGGGCTCCCATCACATCAGCCTGGTCATGGATGTGCCAACGGAATCATCAGCACAGATCCAACACACTTGTATAGCAATGTTGCACTGACTACACGGATGAGTCCCTCCCCATTGATGCCCAAACCTGCATGTCCACTGGAGATGGCAACACGGTCAGGGAAGTAGACAAATGCAACGATGGCAGGCACAACAGATGTGCAGGGGTGGAAGCCACAGATATGAAATTGCCAATGTAAGTAGGAAACCCATTGCCAAATACTGAACACATGACACCCTCAGATGCTGCTATTGATGACATGGATACACCACATGATAGGACACATTCCCCCTGGACCACATGGGTTCCTGCACAGTAACACTTCATAATCATGAGACCAGATATCACCATCACTGCAGCAAGGGCATGGTTAGCTGCACCAACAACATGTACATCTGAAGCATGAGCACTAGAGAAAAGAAAGTTGCTTTATTCAGCATATGTGTTGAGGCCAAACGAAGTCCTGAAAAAGAGCAAAGGCCAATGGCCAGTCCATTGTCAAAGTTCAAACAGGGTGACACTGGCAGATGTCACCCTACGCATGCCTGCACAATACCAGGGACAATCCACTAGGAGGGGCAACCGGGGGGCAGGCCAGGCACCGCAGGGACAGGATCAGGGCTCACCAGGGGGAGTCAGGGAAGGGGTGGTGGGTGCAGGAGAGCCACTGACAACTGCAGTGGAGGTGTCTGACATGGTGTGTGCCGGCACAACTGGGGGGCATGACACAGATGTCGTGGGTGCCGGCACAACTGCAGTGGACCCTGCAGATGGGGTGGACAGGTCCGCCACTGCAGTGCCCAAGTCAGACAGGGCGGTAGTGGACTCCACTGCAGTGCCTACCTCCAGGGGAGGAGAATGGGGAACAGGCAAGGTGGGTTGGACAGAGGGGGGACACCCTCACCACATCAGTGGCACAGACAAGCGCAGCGGGGGTGTGGTGCTGGGAGAGCAAGTGGCAGGGGGAGAAGGCCGGAGCATCTTGGGGATGGTATATCTGTGGGTGGGGGAACCTGGGGCAGGGTGTGGTGGGGGCACCTGTGCAGTGGGGGCCTGAGGGATGGAGGACGGAGACCTTGTGCCTGAGCTGCAGGGTGGTGGCGGGGTCTTGCTCTTAGCACTCCGGGGGACTTGCGGGTGGGGGCCTCAGTCCGTCTGCGCCTGGGGGAGGGTGTCCGGGGGCGAGGGGCACTCTGCTCCGTGTGGGTGGGCTTCCTCTTCCCCCGGGATGCTGGAGCAGCTTCATCGGTGGGGAAGAGGCCGAGGTCACAGAGGAAGAGCTGCTGTGACTTTGGGGTTGCAGGTGAGGCAAGGGAGGGTGCTTTGGAGGGAGAGGGAACTGAGGACTGCGCAGTGCATGTGGATGCGTGTGTGTGTTCCAGGGCCCCATCCCCTGTGAGTCTGGCTTCAGTCCCCTGAATGTGCGTGCGTGTGCGTTTTGTCATTGGCGTGTGTGTCAGTGTGCTGGATGTGTGTGTGCTGGTGTGTGCCTGTGCCAGTGTGTGTGTGCCTGGGATGGGTAAGGTGCTGGGGAGTGTGGATGGAGCAGAGGCAGGAGGGGTGAGGGACCGTTTGAGGAGGGACACTGCTGCCGTCAGGGAGGAGTCCATGGACCTATTGCCCCTCTGTAGGTCAGACATGCCCGATGAGATGCCCTCCATGAACGACACCAGCTGAGTCAACAGCGCGGTGTGCGCATGGAGGACACTCAGCATGGCTGTCTGCCCTACATGGAGCTGGCGAAGGAGGTACACAGACTCCTCACTCAGGGCAGCAGGGGACACAGGGGCAGGGGGTGCGGTGCCTGGCCCAAAGGAGACACGCTCCCGGACATGGGAGCCTCCACGGACCTGGGGAATGGGAGCCGATGGGAGGGCGGTGGTGGTGCTGGTGGTGGCGGGGACAGCAACACTAGCTGGGGTGTGGTGGCTGCTGACACCCGCCTCCACAAGGGAGTCATCCTCCGAGTTGCTCTGGTCCTCAGCTGAGGTGGATGCTGCTGAGGACTCCTCGGTGTGGCTCCCTCGCCCTCCGTGCCACTGGGTCCCTCCGACCACTCCTCGGCTGCTGACCCAGTCTGGCTCTCCGGCTCCTCCTGGTCCGTGGAGCTGTCCCCTTCCGTGGCCGTGGATGTATCTGCAAACAATGGGGAAACAGACAGACATCAGTCACCTGCACCAAACGCACACACCACTGTGAGCACAGCACATTACAGAGCAAGCCCTGGCATCATTAGTTGTACATTGCTAAAAGTGCCCTAATTGAACAGGAGAAGTCAATTGTCAGTCTGATGCCAAGCATGGCACTCACATCCCACATGGCCTTGCACCCATCTGTCTGGTGTCTGTTGGATTGCAACACCCCAGTGTTGACACATGCACCAAGTACACAGTAGTTGGACAGTGCAGAGGACACGGTGTGGACACATCACAGCTCTTGCCACTGAGTCAGTACAGGTTTACGGATGTAAGGGATGCCCAGAGTCAAATAGGAAATGCATGTGATGCATACCAGCGACAGACACCATGATGCACCCATGTCCTGATAGCCAGCGCCACTATGGTGTGCATGTAGCACATGTCACTCCCCTGCAGGATCACCAATCAGTAGACACATGCCATGGCGGAGGCATGACTGCAAAGTCATACATCACTGTCTCAGTGATGTATGACTTTGCAGCCAGACAACAACACTCTGCACTGTGTCACAATAGTAGGTCATGGGGAATGCAAGTCCTGGAGCTGCACAAGTGCACATGTACATCCCCCCACAACACATCCTCTTAACCCTCATCTGTCCAGGTCATACCTATTGGACATATGGGAGACCTGTGACACTACCCTCTGAACCTGAGCCCCTCACACTCTGCTGTGCATGGGGAACAGCTGCCTGAACTTCACATTTACATGCCCCAGTCTGCATGGGCAGCTGATCAGACACCTATGTGTCACACAAGTATCGTCTCCTATGGTCACATCTCCAGTGGCATGCTGAGCCCCTACCAAGAAACTCCACAGCAGTCCTGGCGACTAATCCACAGCACACTGACACAGAGGCAGACACCTGAGGGGTCAAATCACTGTGCACAATGTGTCCTCTGATACACGGGAGTGGGAGTACAGAGTGTATTGTATGGCCTGGAGTAGGCATGACTGTCCAGCCCCACATGAATGAGGGATGAGCCCTGGACTGTAGGCAGCTGGCTAAGTATGTGTGACACACGTCATATACATACTCCTGGGGCCCAAACATTGTTCCCACCCGCAGCATGGGTGTGTGCCAGGTACCCCAGCCACATGTGGTGGATCAGCTCAGCAATTGGACCACAGATCAAAGTAACACGCTGAATACATGTCAGAATACAGGCATTGTGTAAGCAATGGACCCACCCATGATGCCCACCACAGAGTCAGGGAAACAGATGCTGTCTCCCACCTTGAGTCAAGCAAACTGCAAGGACACAGTCCTAAGTGACAGAATTCCCTGCATGTAAGGGCCACACCTGGGTATCAGATGAGGAGTGGGCAGTGCACAATAGAGGGACATGGCTCCTGGACAACATGACTGCTGTACTGTGGCAGTTCAACCTGGCCCGAGGAGGGCACATAACATGTTAGACAGAGTACACAGTGCAGTCTTTGACTCACCCCCTCCTTGCTGCTCTCTGGCCTTCAGCTGCCCATCCAGGTCTGGAAAGACCACCGCCAGGATCCTGAGCATGTGGGGGGTCAGGGTCCGTGTTCCGCCCCTCCTGCGAGGAGGCGACAGCTTCAGCTGGACCCGTGCAATCCTCCGGGTCCAGCCCCGAAGGTCCTGCCACCTCTTTTGGCAGTTGCGGATCCGGCGCTTGTAGACCCCCACGGACCGGACAGCCCGGACGATGTCCTTCCAGATCTCATGCTTCCGATGGGCAGAAGCCTGTCAGGATGACAAAGTGATAAGGCCATTACTACACATGCAACATATCCGTGCATGACACAGTTGCATATACATGTCGCAATCACAGGGGCACATGGTGTACCCAGGCAGTGCACGGCTGCCCATGGACAGTTTTCCAGAAGTCACTACATGGTATCATAGCATGGGGAGTAAAACCCTGTTCAGAAGCACTGTCACTGCACCATACCTGTCCAGTGCAAGTCACTACACACTATGGGGGGTGACAACTACTCAGTGAGCCTGCTAGCCAGTGGTGTGCTGACTCTCAGCCTTGCTAGTCAGACAAAATGCACATTCAGAAAGGCAGTGCACAGAACACTCACCTGCTCCCCTGGTGTCCCATACAGCTTGCTGTACTGTGGAAGTAGGCTGTCCAGCAGGGCCTGGTTCTCTTCAAGGCTGAAGGCTGGGGCTCTCTCCACAGTACGTGCCATTGCAGGGTCCAGAGGGGCAGAGACAGCAGCAGTGCAGTGGCAGATGTCGTCCTGGAGCATGTAGTGCAGGCAAGTGGGCTCTCAGGGGAACATGCAGCAATATATATGTGCTGGAGAGGCAGATACTGTCCCTTGTGTCCAAAGTGATAGGTCCAAGTCGTTTGCATCTTCTGAATCTGGCCAATCCATGGAATAGCAGCACCAAAACACGCCCACAGCATCCTTCAAAATTTCAACTTCATGACATACATGATTTTGCAACATTGTTGTGGGTGACCAACTGATTTTCCAGCAACCGACTCGTTCGAATATTCGAAAACGCGTCCGTTGCCAGGCAAGCCCATTGTCAATGGGTGCGCACCGATCGGTCCATTGAGGTACAACGCGCACAGGGGTACAACGCGTACCCGCACACATTGAATGCAATGGGCCGGCCGGAGGCACCGATCGGTCCATTGCAGTACAACGCGCACAGGGGTACAACGCGTACCCGCACACATTGAATGCAATGGGCCGGCCGGAGGCACCGATCGGTCCATTGCAGTACAACGCGCACAGGGGTACAACGCGTACCCGCACACATTGAATGCAATGGGCCGGCCGGAGGCACCGATCGGTCCATTGCAGTACAACGCGCACAGGGGTACAACGCGTACCCGCATACATTGAATGCAATGGGCCGGCCGGAGGCACCGATCGGTCCATTGCAGTACAACGCAGCACAGGGGTACAACGCGTACCCGCACACATTGAAAGCAATGGGCCGGCCGGAGGCACCGATCGGTCCATTGCTGTTCAACGCATCACTGTACATGTGACTGGCATATGTCAGCATGCCTGTCTCAGATGGACATATGCCAGCCACAGATAGCTCCCAGGGAGTGAGGGGCACACCTACATCACGACAGCCTGTCCAAACCTTATCATAAGGCATGTAAGGCTGCATTTCCTATTGTGTGTATGTTGGTGTACATTTTGTCCTGTGGGTGTCACCTGTGGGCAGCCACCCCCAGGCTGTGCACGTGTTAATGGGGACAGGATCCTGGGTGTTACGTGTACGTGACCACTGTGATGTGCAACTGTTCATATCTGTGCATGTGCCATGGTCACATTTCACAGTGGTGTTTGTGTATGTCATGTCACATACCCCGTGAGTCCCATGTGGGACGGTATGTTTGAGCCAGGGTGTCCCAGTGGCACAATAGTGATGGCCCTCCACAGTCTTTGTGCATGTAGTGTTTACAATGTCTCTGATTTCATGTGCACAATGGGAGACAGTCTCCACATCCACGTTGTGTGTGCATGGACTCTGATGTTGTGCGTGTGTGTCACAGACGTCCATGGCTCTCCTGCCATGGCAAGTGTGGCCACTACCTGTGGGGGTCATGTTTGTTTTGTTGTGGTGTACACATGATACTCCAGGTGATGCCAGTGTCCATGTGGCATTACAGGGTCCCTGGGAATGTGCCTGTCGTTGAGCTGTGGTGCCTGGGGCACATCTGTCCTCACATGTCACTGGGGGGTGACTGTGACACAGCATCATGATATCCAATGGGCCAACCTGGGACAAATTGATGCCACCTGTAGGACCGTGTTGACAGATGTTGGCCATGTATGTACCATACATGTCGTTCCGGTACTGCACACTTCATGTAGTTGTGCCTCATGATGATGTATGTTGGGATCTTGAGTGTGTTCAATGCCGCATATGTGGGGTGACTGACGATCTTGCTTACTTCTCCTCTGCACTGCAGGGCTCCTGCTGTCCATCGGCCATTCCCAGACCTGGCAACGATGGTGGAACGGGACAGCATCCGACGGTACCGCTTCACCAGGCAGCTGATTGAGGATTTGGCAGTGCAGTTGTCCCCACATTTGCAGCCTGGCCGGCCGTATCCTACAGCGCTGACCCCCAAGGTGAAGGTGATGGCAGCCCTACACTTCTTTGCCACCGGTACCTTCCAACATACTGTGGCGTCTGCTGGTGGGATGTCACAGACCATGTTCAGCCGTGTGCTCCGCGATGTTTTGGCGGCAATGTTGCTCTTCCTGAACCGGTACATCTATTTCCCTAGACTGCGACGACTCACTGACGTGAAGAGTGACTTTTATGCCCTGGGGAGGATGCCGCATGTCATTGGCTCCATTGATGGGACACATGTGGCTTTGGTACCACCACAGGCCCAGGAGCAGGCCTACAGGAACCGCAAGCACTACCACTCGGTCAATGCACTGGTGGTGTGTCTTGCAGACATGACCATCACACACGTGTGTGCCCGTTTCCCTGGTTCAGCACACGATGCCTTTGTGATGAGGAGTAGTCGCATCCCCAGGTTGATGGCACAGATGCAGAACCAGCGTGCCTGGCTTGTCGGTGTGTACTGACTTTGTGCCATTGTGTGTGATCTGATCTGTAGTATTCCGCCCACTTTTCCAAGTCAGCTGATGTGCACTTGTCTGTCCGTAGGTGACTCGGGATACCCCAACATGCCGTGGTTGCTGACACCCCTCAGGAACCCTGTGACACCTGCCCAGATGCGCTACAATGAGGCACATGGTCGGACCAGGAGAGTGATTGAGCGGACCTTTGGTCTCCTGAAGAGCCGCTTCCGCTGCCTGGACAAGACCGGAGGGTCCCTCCCATATGCCCCTGCGAAAGTGTGCAAGATTATCATCGTCTGCTGCATGCTCCACAACCTGGCAGTGCGGAAGGAGTTGCCTCTCATCCAGGATGACGATGACCAACATCCGCCACCTGTGGAGGATCCTGGCCTGGAACACGATGCCAGTGACGATGATGATGATGATGGTGATGGTGATGTCCGCACACAGCTCATCACCAACTTCTTTAGCTGAATGTGAGTATCCTGAGGTGTCATGTCAATGATGTGAGTTGGCATGATGTGTGGGTGGTGCTCTGGTGCTGTTGGAGTGTGTCCATGGGCTACTTGACTGGATGTGTGTTGCGATGTGTGCTTACAGGTGGGCTGTACTCCCCAACAGTGTTCACATGCTAACTTGGTTCTGGGTGGGTATCTTGTAACATGTATTGTGCATGAGTTTTGCTGTTCTGTCCTGTACTCCATTGCTTTTGACTGTGTGTCATTTCTGTCCTTCACAGGGTACTTTCAGATTCGTTTGGTCAACTGTGTCCACCGACAACGTGATTGCACATCCAGGCTGGTAGCTGTTGTGTCCCTACAGGTGATGTGCGCCACACCCATGGACTTCCTTCTGTCTACAGTTGTTGACTGTGTGCCCGCTACCAGGTGGGGTTACCTTGCATCTGTAGTGGTTACGGCATGTTGCTACTGTGTAATAAACCTGTGCTTCACTTAGTGATGTGCGTTGTCTGTGGTCACACATTTGACTGCCATTTGCTTACTGCACCTGTGGGCTACTTGACTACAACTGGGAATGGGTGTGGTGTCTGTGCATTGCACCGTCTTCCCTGGCAACATCAGTGTAGGCAATGAGTCAGATGGCCTAGGTGTGTATGTGTTGTGTAGCCCTGGTGGTGTGTCTCCCTCATATGTGTCACGTTGCCTGTACTCACATGCCTGTGTTGTCCTTGCTGTTGCAGTTCGCATACACAGTGTAATTTTGTTGTTCATCATCCCCATAACAGCACCCACGTTGGAATCACGACAGAGGCAAGTATGGTGTATTATTGTGTTTATTGTGATACATCTGTGATAATAGTGCATAGGATGGATTGTGCTGTACATGAATCTTGCAATCCCAAGTTCCTAGATGAATAGAAAGTCCAGGTAGACAGGATCCCCAGTATCGGGGCCACAGTTGTCTGACACATTGTTCCAACTTGTACTCCCCATGCAATGTGTGGGAGTAGTGTTGCCATCAACAGGGTGAACAGTCTGTGCACAAAGGCGAAAATCCAGAACAGGTTCAGGCTTCCTGGGAGTTGCGCTTGGCCATCAGCCTCTCACTTTCCCCTCCTCGGACGACCCCTCTTCTTGGGGGGGCCCTCAAGTGCAGGCTGCTGCGGTGCAGGGGACTCTCCGCCAGAGTCCTCCTCCCTCCCTGTGGCAGTTGCAGTTTGTTCGGTACCAGATGTTGTTGGCACACAGGGAGGTGTGGACTGGTTGCTGTTCATCTGGCGGAGGCATTGTAAAATGTCCCTGTGCACCGCCGTCATCTCATGTAGTACATCCCACTTGGACTCCACGCGGGTCATGTGGGAGTCCACACGTGACATGTGGGAGTCCACACGTGACATGTGTGACTCCACATGGGACATGTGGGAGTCCAAGCGGGCATGATGGGCAGCCTGCTGCTGTTTGATGTCTCTGAGGAGCCCCACTACCTGGCTGAGCTCTCCGGTGCTGGACTGGTACGCATCAGCTATGCGTACCAGTTGTGGGTCTTCATGCACACCAGCAACGTCTGCAAGCAGCGACCTCTGTCTCCCACCCCTCCCACCACCCCTGCTGACATGTGCAGTGTGTGCAGTTGCACGCACAGATAACCCTGGTCCACCTCGGGGGTTGGTGGTGGTGGTGGTGTCCATGGCCCCAGGTTGGTCCAGGGTCACTGCGCTGGTGTTGTTCCTTATTCTGTCCATGTCGGCAGGGATGGTATTCGTGGTGACAGTCGTTGGAGGGGTGGGTGCAGGGGGTGCAGCTGGTGGACCTGCTGGTGCTGCAGCTGGTGGTCCTGCTGGTGCAGCATGTTGACTTGCACCGGATGTGCCAGGTTGTTCTTCATCGTCCGAGGAGGACAGAGGCTGTACGACGCCAGTGAGCTCGGCATCCTCTTGAGCCTGGGACTGGGACTCCTCAGCGTCTGCTGCTGTGTCCCTATCATCACCTGTTTTTGGGAGACACAAACAATGTATGTCATGTTTCTGCAGGCATCAGTGGTTGACACACCTGACAGTTGTGACTGTGCCTCGGGGTGCGGGCCTGTACATTGTATTGTCCTAAGTCGTCACAGTCAGGGGTTGATATTGGTGTGGCACATTGTCCTGCATTATTTGGGCATTTCTATGTATTCTCTGGGGTGTGAACATGGTCTGCATTGATTGTGTTTGGTTGACAGCCAGACCTCCTTCCCACCCACCCACCCACCCAGTCAGTTATCCCACCATGGAACGTGCTTGCATTGCAGGGAGTGTAAGTTGTCTCTCAGGATGTCAGTCAGAGGTGTCCTGCTGTTTGTTGGTGCACAGTTGGCAGCAGGGCCTTGTGCTCCCCACAGCAGTAGCCAGTGTCAGCCATCTTGTGAGTCCTTCTCCACTCCCTGTGATGTGAGCATGGTTCAGGGTGGTGTTGATGGGACAGTTGTGAGGCTGAGCAATGTCTGTGACTACCACTCCCATCATGCTATTGCTTCCACCCCCTTCCCAGCATGCCCATGCTTCCTTCCTTTTGACTCTGCTTCCCTGTGGGGTGGGCTGGCTGTGCTGACAGGATGGCTGGGAGTGTTGTCCTGGCAGTTGTTTGGCTAAGAGTCCCAAGAGTGTCCCTGTGCTTCACACAACATAACCCAGGGTGGTGGTGCTTTGTGGGATCTTGTGTTAGGATGGAGGGCATTGCATTCTACCAGGTGGGTACTGTGGAGTTTGTGTTGGGGGGGTGTGAGGGGAGGTGCTGGTGACTATGGTCAGTGCTGCAAGTCCCCCTTCCCACCCAGCCAGCCGGATATCCCACCATGGAACGTGCTTGCATTGCAGGGAGTGTAAGTTGTCTCTCAGGATGTCAGTCAGTGGTGTCCTGCTGTTTGTTGGTGCACAGTTGCCAGCAGGGCCTTGTGCTCCCCGCAGCAGTAGCCAGTGTCAGCCATTTTGTGAGTCCTTCTCCACTCCCTGTGATGTGAGCATGGTTCAGGGTGGTGTTGATGGGCCAGTTGTGAGGCTGAGCAATGTCTGTGACTACGACTCCCATCATGCTATTGCCTCCACCCCCTTCCCAGCATGCCCATGCTTCCTTCCTTTTGACTCTGCTTCCCTGTGGGGTGGGCTGGCTGTGCTGACAGGATGGCTGGGAGTGTTGTCCTGGCAGTTGTTTGGCTAAGAGTCCCAAGAGTGTCCCTGTGCTTCACACAACATAACCCAGGGTGGTGGTGCTTTGTGGGATCTTGTGTTAGGATGGAGGGCATTGCATTCTACCAGGTGGGTACTGTGGAGTTTGTGTTGGGGGGTGTGAGGGGAGGTGCTGGTGACTATGGTCAGTGCTGCAAGTCCCCCTTCCCACCCAGCCAGCCGGATATCCCACCATGGAACGTGCTTGCATTGCAGGGAGTGTAAGTTGTCTCTCAGGATGTCAGTCAGTGGTGTCCTGCTGTTTGTTGGTGCACAGTTGGCAGCAGGGCCTTGTGCTCCCCACAGCAGTAGCCAGTGTCAGCCATCTTGTGAGTCCTTCTCCACTCCCTGTGATGTGAGCATGGTTCAGGGTGGTGTTGATGGGCCAGTTGTGAGGCTGAGCAATGTCTGTGACTACCACTCCCATCATGCTATTGCCTCCACCCCCTTCCCAGCATGCCCATGCTTCCTTCCTTTTGACTCTGCTTCCCTGTGGGGTGGGCTGGCTGTGCTGACAGGATGGCTGGGAGTGTTGTCCTGGCAGTTGTTTGGCTAAGAGTCCCAAGAGTGTCCCTGTGCTTCACACAACATAACCCAGGGTGGTGGTGCTTTGTGGGATCTTGTGTTAGGATGGAGGGCATTGCATTCTACCAGGTGGGTACTGTGGAGTTTGTGTTGGGGGGGTGTGAGGGGAGGTGCTGGTGACTATGGTCAGTGCTGCAAGTCGCCCTTCCCACCCAGCCAGCCGGATATCCCACCATGGAACGTGCTTGCATTGCAGGGAGTGTAAGTTGTCTCTCAGGATGTCAGTCAGTGGTGTCCTGCTGTTTGTTGGTGCACAGTTGGCAGCAGGGCCTTGTGCTCCCCACAGCAGTAGCCAGTGTCAGCCATCTTGTGAGTCCTTCTCCACTCCCTGTGATGTGCGCATGGTTCATGGTGGTGTTGATGGGACAGTTGTGGGGGGCAATATGTGTGACTGCGACTCCCATGATGCTATTGGCTACACTGACTTGGCCAGCATACACAGAATTCCTTCCTTTGAGTGGTCTTCGCTGTGTGTTGGTGTTGTTGTGGTGGCTACATGTGTGGATGTGTGTGTTAGTTCTATTTGTGCCACTGCCTAGCTGTAGTTGTGGTTGTGTTTGTACATGTGTTGGCACAGTTGGATGTGACTTTTTTGATGGCATGTGTTGTGTTTATCTGACTGACATACACATTTTGGGATGATTCTGTTCTAGTTGCTGTGTAATTGCTATGAGTGCATGGTTTGACTCTCCCTTGACAGTGATGTGTGTGTTTTGTGGCAGTTTATTGTGTACATTTGTTGTGTACTCACCAGGCTCTGGGATGTCCTCTAGTCCATATACGCTCACTGGCGGAAGGATGGCCCGCACCTTCTCCTCCCAGGGCCTGAGGTATACTGGCTTGGCAGGAGGGCCACTGCCGGTGTATTGGCTCAGGTGGTAGTCTTTCTTGAGCAGCTCCCGTACCCTCCTGCGCACGTCATACCACCTGTTCTGGATGTCGGTCTTTGTGCGCCGACATGGTGATTGGGCGTTCACCCTGTTGATGATCCTCTCCCACATCTTGGTTTTCTGCGACATGGGGGTCTGTTGGACCAATGTGCCAAACAGCTGTGGCTCCACCCTGAGGATCTCGTCTACCAGGACTTCCAATTCACAATCTAGAAACTTGGGATTCTTCTTGGGGGCATGGTGATGGTTGGTGATGGTGGGTGATGTGTGTGTTGGTGTGCAGGTGAGGGTGTGTGGGTGTGTGTTGTGCTGGGTGTATGTGAGGTAGGTATTTGTTGGTGTGCTGCTGGTGTGTGGCTTGTGTGAGGGATGGGCTGTGGGTGTGTGGTTGCTTTCTCTTGGGTGCTGGCAGTGGAATGGCATTTGCAAAGGCTCATGGTAGTGATTTGTGTCCTTTATATAGGTGGAGTTGTTGGTGTGTCTTTGTTCTCTGTCCCCACCCCCCAGTATTTATTGGCTTGGTAATTGCTTGTTTGGCCTTTTTTGGTTGATTTTTCCTTTGTGCTGTTTGTGTATGTTGGAAACGTTCTTGTGACCGAGTCGGACCGTGCATTGGTCTCGTACGGTGTTTTCCGTTTCGTTCACGCTGTGTTTGTGCAGTTTTGTATGCTGCGTACGCGTCGGTCGCGGTGTATTGTGTTGCTTCGGCTCGGTTTTGTATGCGTGTCGGTCGTACGGCTTGTCCTCCGTCCGACTCGGTCGTGTTTTTCGCGCCTTGCATCGTACTTTGCAGGTTGGAGTTGGCGGGTACGATTCGGTCGGATTTGTTCCGGGTGCGTGTCGGTCGGTTGGATTCGCGTGTTTTTCCGGCCGGATTGCTATTTTCCGAGCGGCTCGGTCGGTCGGCTTGGTTTCCTGACGTGTCGGTCGGATTTATCGCGGCTTGCATCGTACTTGGCGTGTCGGGCGCCACTGGTACGTGTCGGTCGGTATTTTTTCCGGATCCGAGTCGGTCGGTGCTTTTTCCGGCCCGAATCGGAATCGACCCCAAAGTCTGCTCCCAGCTGACGGGAGCTTTGGAAATGCTCCCACCGACTGGGAGCAGACTTTTGATCTGTTTCCCTGCCCGCACTGATGTGGGCAGGGAAACAGATCTTGTGGCTAACACCCTACAATGCACGACCGAAGGCCCTGAACAGTGTGGGGTTGGCTGCCATTATTGGGGTTGGCCACAGGGCCTGACTGAAGGCCATGCACAGCATGGGGTTGGCTGCATGCAGGGCGGTTGGCCGTAGGGCCCAGCCTTGGGGGGGATTGGATTTATGTATGGTAATTAAATGTTAGTTTACGTTAAAAAACCCTAGAAATTCACTGAAAAAAACACTGAAATTCACCAGTCATAGTTATAGTTATCATAAGTAACTATAACTCGTGCCCTAAGGTAACTATAACTTGCATCCTTGCCAGGAAATGCTAATTATCCCACATATTACATCACTCATGACATCTTCTATGACACCATTGATAATATCACTGCAACATTGCAGTGAAATTATTAATGAGAAAACTGTGCATGGTGGGTATGTTTTTTTTTGGACACGTGTGAGATCGGCAGACCCATTACGAGGGCCAGTGCAGCCCACTGTGAAAATCCATTACATATCTGCAGAGTTCATACGAATGAAAAAATATGTATACCCACACATCCACTTTGACACCCATAGACACTCTAACATCCAAAGTGACTTTCAGACACTCACACACCCAGAGCCTCTGTGACACACATACAGGCACTCTCACACCCACTCACCCATTCAGAAAGGCACTCATACCACACTCACACACAGACAGACATTCTCACACCCACTCACACACATAAACACTCTCACTCGGATGCCCATGCAAACATTGTGACATCCAGTGACATACCCAGACAGACACTCTCATACCTCTGTGATGCCCATACAGACACTCTCACACTCACTGTGATACCCAAACAGATACTCTCACACCCAGTCACACACACAGGCAGACACTCTCACACCGACTATCACACCAATACAGACACTCATACCCGGTGTGAAACACAGACAGTCTCACACCCAGTCACACACATAGACAGACACTCATGCACCTACTCACTCATACACTTACACACCCATGCAGAGGCCCACAAAAACAATCATGCTCCTACTCAGAGTATCATTCACACAGTCACTCATGCACCAACGCACAAACCCACTCAGAGACTCATGCACCCACTCACAGACCCACTCATACCCTCACACACTGACTCACAGACCCATTCAAACTCTCATGTACCTACTCACAGACCCAGCCAAAGACTCACACACCCACTCAGAGACCCACTCAGACTCTCTTGTACCCACTGACAGACCCACTCAGACACTGTCAATGCCACTCTTTCTAGCACACTCTCTGGCTTAAAACACCTAACTATTTTGGAGGCAAACTGGAGTAGAAAACAGAAGAAGGCTGCAGCTGAATGAGACAGTTTTCAAAATGAAAGTCAGTTGAAATGGTGTGCAGGATCTAATTTTAAAAAGAAGTTATTTCAATGGATGGTGTAAACATGCTGGTGGCTAAAAGTTGGTAGTTATTTTGAGATAAAAGTAAGTTTATGTGTTATTGGCTTTGGAAAAATAACAAAAAAGTAATGTAATGGTGTTTGGGATATGGTTATAATTCCAAACACTCACCCACAACTGCTACAGTTGGTTTAGAAGTTAGCATGCTGCACTTAGAAAGTGTTGTGAACTTGTTTGCTGGTGCTAGCAGGGAATGTTTCAAACTTGATCACCATGGCAACAGAGCTTTAGCAGCATGGTAGGAAGGGAACTAAAAAGACTAGACTGTGAATGGAAAGGGAGAATGTTAATAGAAGAAATTGTGAATTAGGAGCGTTTGGGAGTAAATTTAGTTATTTATATCAAGTGAAGTATAAATGTCATTGTTGCTGAACAGATTATGAAAAAAAATGTTGTCCACCGTGAAGTTACATGATGGGGCGGGGCGTGCTGAGCATCACAGTGGTTCCGTGGTTTCTTGAGAAAACCCAACCAAATTGTGTTCTTTGCAAGAAACATGGAAAGGGTTAAAGAAATACTGACAGGGAGAGAAGTTGGTTTGCTGGAGTTGTGACTGGAGATTTGGAATGAAAACAGATGCTACCAGACATAGAAATAAAACTGAGAGAACAATAAACAGCTTTTACAGTTATGTTAGTTAGGTTGTAGAATATAAAAGTATATTAAGGTAAAACATAGTTAGTGATTGTAAGGTGAAAGAAAATTTGTAGCTTGGAGACACTATGCTAGAAGGGAAAATAGAAGGGTGGTTAGATGAGAATATTAACAAAAAATACAGTGAGTGGGAAAGGAGAAAGAGGAATTGCTATACCAAATGTGTATTAATTTTATTATACTACTGTGAATGAATGTGTTTGAAATCAGATGTGGGTTTTTGCTTAGAATATGTTATTTAATAGTATGTAATTTGCACACACTCATACAGTCAGGGAGGCACTTACAGACCCAGTTACACTCTTACAAAAGCAATTTTGTACCCATCACTCATATAGCCAGACAGTGACTGCCACACTTACTCACACACTCATAAGACCATGCACGCACTCATTTACTCATGTGTACATACATGTAGACGCCCCAGGGTATTAGTTGCGCTATACAAATAAATAAATACATACAAGTTTGAGTACAAGTTCATCCTTAGAGCCTCGGGGAACATTTGCAGAATGCTACCTGTACCACAAGAAGAGTTTGAAAAGGATTACTTCAGCACTCTTGAAAAGGGAGAACCCTGATTGTAGTTGACCTCAGAGTCAGAGCCCCAAATGGCATTGGGTTTCAGAATGAAGGAGAGGAGTGGAGAAATGAGTGGGTAAGGTCTCTAGAGGAAAGAGGGGATCTCCCAGAGAGAGACTTCTCTATTGGTACGGTGCAGGAAGTACTGTCTCCTCCCAAACCCAGTCCACTGAGGACCTCAAATACAGACAGGCTTAGTGGGACCTGAGGCTGCAGCTGACCCAGGTGAATGTAGAGAAGAGAAAAGCTGAGGCTCAGAGATCCTCAGAGGATAAAAGGATCTTGCTGGTCGGAGTGCAAAGGAGCTGCACTTGAAGGCCAAATAGCTGTTAGGGTCTAGCAAAAATGGTGGCAGCAAAACTACTGTGTGCAATGTAGAAGAAAGAATCCACATACCCAGAGACTTGGTGCCTGAGTGTAAGGAGGGGGTGATATAGACAGGTTGTTTCAGGCATATGAAGTAGCTCTAGAGGATCTCTGAGGAGGATTGGGGAGCTGCCCTTTGGAGTCATCTTCATGGTGGTGGAAAGGACATCCTACTGCTCTAGAGAAGGCGAAGGGGGTGAGTTAAGGTTTAGGTATCCCACATGAAGGATGCCCTTGTCAGAATTAATCCCAGAGGAATACAGGTTGAACTACAGGGGCAGTCAGAAATTATTAGGCCTGGGTGGTAAATTCCGTTCCGCTCGCGGAATTTGGGTAATTTCGCGTTCCGCGGAATTACCGAAAATTCCGCGATCCGCGGCTTTGCGGAATTTTTTGCTTGTTCGCGCTTTCAAAATGCGTGTTTGCGAGATATTTCTCCCCGAGCACGCAAACAGCGTTTGCGAACAGGAAAAAAGCATCGCGAACGGGCGGAACAAGCAATTCCGCGTGTTCGCGGAACTTTTGCATGCTCACAGAGATTTTTTACCATTTCGCGGAGCTTTGCATAGCGCGACTACGCAAATTCCGCCCACCCCTAGAAATTATGTCACCACTGCTGGGAGTATTTTGTGGGGTACTTTTGAAATGTTTGTTAAAAGTACTGTTTATTTTTAAGAAGGTGTTTCTAACAGTTTTATACTTTTTCTTAGAAGAAGCAATGTGTTTTAAAGAGCAGGTGAAATATATATGAGATATGAAATTTAGGGTCCTCAGAATATAATATTGTTGACCTGTTCTCTGCTGCAGGTATTTGCACAGGGCGGTCATCATACTGTCCACCTTCTCAAGTTGCAAATAGTTGAGGAAAACATTGAGCTTCTAAACTTTTCTCTCACACACTCATTGAAGCTTTCTTAGCTTGTTTCATCTGATATAGTTCAATAGAATCTGCTATAAACTCTTTAGAGGAAAATAGACATAATATCGAATTTTAAATATCGTTGTATCATAATATCGAGTTTTTAATGTCGATAGTCGAAAATATTGTTGTTTATTATATCGATGTCAAGAATATCGATTTAGTATGTTGTATAAAATATTGTTAAAAATATCAATTTTGAAAATATCGTCATGAAAAAATATCGATTTTGTAAATGTAATGTATTTTTTTCTAGTAAATATAATAATAATTTTTAAAAAATTGGATATGTTTTTTGAAAAATAGTTTTAGGAGCGGGATGTTGGGTTTATAGGGGATAAGGGTGGGGAGTGATTTAAAAAAATGAAATAAAAAAAAACATTTCAATAGTCAGAAATACATTTTAAAATGTTTTTAGGAGCGGGATGTTGGGTTTATAGGGGATAAGGGTGGGGAGTGTTTAAAAAAATACAGATTAAAAAAAAAATTACATCATAATAAATAAATTAAAAATTTTTTTTTAGGAGTGAGATGTTGGGTTTATAGGGGATAAGGGTGGGGAGTGTTCCGCATTAGAAGAGCCCCTAACAGACTCCGAATGGAAAAGGGTGCACAAAGGAGTTAAACAGATCAGCTCCAATACCAGATTTAAACTCACACCAATTTAATATTGTTCATCAAACCTATTTGACTCCGCATGTGCTTCATAAAATATGTCCAGATCATCCTGCTTGCTGCCTCAGGTGCGGATATAATGAAGCCCCATTCTTACATATGCTGTGGGAATGCCCGAAGCTGCAACTCTTTTGGGGCTCAATACTGGAGCGTCTACGACAAGTAACGGGATGGACGCTGCCCCAGTCCATTAGGGAGATACTTTTGGGCCTTCTCCCCAATCCCAAGGAGAGAAAGCTTACTCGTAGATTTCTCCAACTGAGACTGGTGCTGGCCAAAAGAAGGATAGCGATTAACTGGTTGAGCTCCCAGCCTCCTAGGGTGGAAAATTGGGCCAAGGATCTACGGGAATGGGCGACAACGGAACTAATAAGAATGAAGAGAGTCAGAAGGGATGAAAAGTGAGAGGAAGATGCCAGAGCCTGGTATACCTTGATTTCGGAGGTCCCCATGGGAGAGGCCCCACCACGCAAGGGTCGGGGGTACACAAACTGACCAAGTTGGCTCGAGAGTGGAGGTGCAGCAATAGGACACTCTCAATGTGAGAACAGGGTAACCAACCTGATGTTAGCAGTAGACCGATGAAGTGGTACATGGCAGAGACAGAGAATTTACACTTTGGTGACCGGGGGGGAGGGAGGCTTAGTTTGTAGAGTTTTATTGTTATGGTTTGCTTATTGAGAATCTTCTATCCAAATTGAAAGCACTGTAATGAGTATTAGTGCGGAAGCCGCTGTTAATATACTTTTATTTTATTTTTATCAAGGCAGGAAGGTATTGTTTCTTTCACAAATTATTTTTCAAGTACGATTATTTGCTATATGTGGAAACTGCTGAGACTACACTGTATTGTCACTCTGCAAGATTGCACTGTACTGGGATTCTGTTATATTTGTACCGTCTTAATTGATTTTGGATAATATAAACTGTCAATAAAAATAAAATTTAAAAAAGGGTGGGGAGTGTTTTTTAAAAATCAATAATCTGAGATAAATTTAAAAAGTTTTTTAGGAGCGGGATGCTGGGTTTATAGGGGATAAGGGTGGGAGTGTTTTAAAAACAGATTCAATAATAAAAAAAAATTGATAATTTTTTTTAGGAGCGGGATGTTAGGTTTATAGGGGATAAGGGTGGGGAGTGTTTTAAAAATTTTTTTTTTTTTAAATTCAATAATAATAAAGAAATTTAAAAATTATTTTTAGGAGTGGGATCTTGGGTTTATAGGGGATAAGGGGGTAGTGTTTTAAAAACATTTTTTAAATTAAAAAATAAAATAAAAAAATTATTAAAAATGTATATTAATAGTGTGATTTTGTGGTTATTGCAGATAAGTTTGTGGAGTATTTTTTAAATTAAAAAAAATTCCAAAAGTTGAAATTAATTTTTAGAAAATAATTATGATTATCTGTTGTTTTTAAATGGGATAACAGTAGTGAAAAAAATTAGGAGAGGTGTGTTGTGTTGAGATCGGATTAGTGTGCTATTTTTGTTGAAAAAGTGTAATAGTTTAAAAATTTCAATTTTTTTATAAAATTATTAATTTTTTCAAAACTTTGAGGATGATGAATGTTTGGGTTGGTAATTATTATTGTTATAAAAATGAAAAGTTAAAAAAATTCTAAAGGTGTATTATTTTATAAAAAATGCTGAAATGAAAATGTAATTAAAAAAAAAAAAATGTTGACAATTTTTATTATTATATATTCAAAAAATATAAAAAATTATAACTCTGTTCTGGATATGTTTTTAGAAGTGGGAATATGTTAATATATATGTATAGTGTGCAACATTTTCTATGTGTTTATGTAGTTTTGATTGGGAATACTACATTTTATGAGTTTATTGTTCAGCACCTTCCATGTGTTAATGTTGTTTGGAGTTGGAATATAGCATTATATATATTTAGGGGCCAGCACTTTGGAGTTGGAATATTAAATTATATATGTTTAGTGTCCATCACCTTCCCTGAGTGTTTGTAGTTTGGAGTGGGAATAGTATATTTTATATGTTTATTGTCCAGCATTTTCCCTGAGTTAATATAGTTTTGAGTGGATATAGTAAATTACATATTTTTAGTGTCCAGCACATTCCCTGACTTTTTGTAGTTTGGAGTGGAAATAGTATATTTTATATGTTTATTGTCCAGCACATTCCCGGAGTTAATATAATTTGGAGTGAGAATAGTAAATTATATATGTGTAGTGTCCAGCACCTTCCCTGACTTTTTGTAGTTTGGAGTGGAATAGTATATTTTATATATTTATTGTCCAGCACTTTCCCTGAGTTAATATAGTTTGGAGTGGGAGTAGTAAATTATATATATTTAGTGGTCGATTCCGATCCCGGCCGGAAGCGCACCTAATAGTATTCGTCGATGCCTGTCACTACTACTATACCCACCCTTAGGGGGCTGGATGCCTGCCACTACTACCACCCCTACTCAGGGGGGCCTGGATGCCTGCCACCACCACCACCCCTACTCAGGGGGGGGTGGATGCCTGTCACTACTACCATCCCCACTCATGGGGGGATGGATGCCTACCACTAACACAACCCCTACTCATAGGACGGGTAATGCATGACACAACCAGCATACTCCCACATAAGGAATTACAGAAAATTACATCCCCCCAACACCCTGACAAGCATGTGTAGTCTGTGTCAAATGCCTACAAGACTGAACATGACATTGAACATACAATGTGACCCCCTATCACATGTGTCACACATAAATGTGTGTGGCCTCCACAATGCAAGCCCCATCACCACAGTGACCAAAAGGGAAGTGTGGTGTCCATAGCTGATGCACTTTTTGAACAGTGTGGCAATGGGGCCTAAAGCCCCATCACCACAGTGACCAAAAGGGAAGTGTGGTGTCCATAGTTGATGCACATTTTTTAACAGTGTGGCAATGGTGCCTAAAGCCCCATCACCACATTTTTTAACAGTGTGGCAATGGGGCCTAAAGCCCCATCACCACAGTGACCAAAAGGAAAGTGTGGTGTCCATAGCTGATGCACTTTTTTAACAGTGTGGCAATGGGGCCTAAAGCCCCATCACCACAGTGACCAAAAGGGAAGTGTGGTGTCCATAGCTGATGCACATTTTTGAACAGTGTGGCAATGGGGCCTAAAGCCCCATCACCACAGTGACCAAAAGGGAAGTGTGGTGTCCATAGCTGATGCACTTTTTGAACAGTGTGGCAATGGGGCCTAAAGCCCCATCACCACAGTGACCAAAAGGGAAGTGTGGTGTCCATAGCTGATGCACATTTTTGAACAGCGTGTCAATGGGGCCTAAAGCCCCATCACCACAGTGACCAAAAGGTAAGTATGGGGTCCATAGCTGATGCACCTTTTGAACAGCGTGGCAATGGGGCCGAAAGCACCATCGATACAAAAGGGGATGATGGACGGAACGTTTGAGCCAATCAAACACTCACCCCCAGTCAACTGATCTGGGTTTAATCCATCATCATTCTTTAGCTCACTCCACCACCCCAGTTCAGACATGGCCATATGCAAATCAGTCTGACCCTGTGCCTCATGGGAACAGTCCAGCCCGAACTGCCAAGCCATGTCTTCCCTGGACCGGAAACAAGCATCCTAGGACCGGTTTCCACCACAGTGATCATAAGGTAAGTGTAGTCATGGTAAAAGCTGCCAAAGCCAAACTGCATGGATGAATCCTGGTCACACAACAGCAAACACATCAGTGGCATAGTAGTGCTTGTGTCCCATAGCAACATAGATTGGTCGAGGCAAACAGTGCAGTGTCACTGAAACATCGTTTTGGCCATGTGCATACAAACATCACCCATGGGGTCCCACATTGTCAACATTCACAAATAACGCAATGACAGAAGTGACCATCATAATGCTGACCCACATATCTGCACCAATGGACACACAAATGTAGATATCCTGTGGAGACTGTAGATGTGAGGTGAACAAATACCATACCATGGCAGCAATGGGACATACAAACCATGATTATTGTGCTGACTGATGACCTAGGAGTCCCAGGGACAGCAGGGGAAAGCCACCAAACAACATACAGCCAATGGCACAATCAAGATATGCCAATGCAGTGGTGCTAAGGCACAAACAGGCAGACTCACACTGCATATCAAACACAACGGGTGATGGGGGGGTGTGCCAATGTCCCCAGGCAACCACACAACACATGAGGAGGCCTGAATTCCAACCACACAGATGTGTATACAGTGCCATACAAAAGTTACTCATGGATCGGATACCCCTATGTGGGCAATCAGGCATTGGTAGATGAGAGGGAGCCCAAATTACACATGTCACACAAGCTTGTAGGAACAGCAACTAACACAGCAAGAGACAGACCCACCACAGCACTACCCCCAGGGACCCCACATTGTGCTGACACTAGCCTGCATGATAATCCCACTGTGATGACAAAGGTAGATGTCGTTCACACTGTGAACCACAGCCATGTGTCCTAAGCAACAAACTACCATCACAACTACACAAGCTCTAATCAATCAGCACGGTCTGCCAGCCAAGGCCAATATGGAGGTAGGGGTCTAGCCGTGCAACAACTCACATTTGCACACACTCAACACCACACACCCTGATCTCCACCAATGTGCAGCAGTGAAGCTCACATGGACTGGTGACATTGCACATGCACCCATGACAATACCAGGGGTGGTGGTGGGAACTAAGGTGCAGAAAGCCATCACACATGGCCAGTCAACAAGACTCGTCAATGTCTGACACACAGCACAGTACGCTGTACATGGGCATGATGTGAAATCCACCACAATCAATGGGATCCTGGCCATAGTCACACCAACAAAGAAGCCAAGGTGATACACTAAGAACACACGTACACAACTTCCAACATTGCAGCTCTGACCCTGAGGAGTGGCAGCAGTCACACACACAACGTGTCACAATCACTGAAAGCTACCACAAACTGTAAATCACATGACTTGTGTAAACAACAAGTGCCAAGGGGAATCCTGAATGTGTCCCATCTGCGTTTGACCACATCCCCAGCCCTGACAACAAAGACAACCTGGGATGACAACCTCATGAACATTAGTTTGCCATGCACCCACATCACGGAGAAACCAGGTCCAAGATGCTGGATGAACACAGAACAACTCAGCAAGCATCACAAACAGGAACATCCCTAGGGACACAGCCTGTGTAGGAAACGGGAAGGGAACACGCACAGACATGCTTACACAACACACAACACAGGCCCACGCAATGTCACCGGATTACACACTGCCATGAGGGCACTCCACTCCTGTGGAAGGTCCGCTGTGCCAAACCTTGTCTGTGCACGACCCAAACATGTCAGCAGAACACTCCGTCAGTGAGTCAACAACTACAACACACAGAAGGCTCTGCTCACATCAGCCTGGGTACGGGAGTGTCACGTCAGTCATCTGCATACACCCAAAACACGTGTCAAGCAAGTTGCACTGTATACACAGATGAGTCCTTCAACATTAATGTGCAAAACTGCATGTCCAGTGGAGCTGGGCACACAGTCAGGGAAATCGGAACATTGAACAGTGGTAAGCCCACCAGATGTGCATCAGTGTAAGACAAAGATGTTCATTTACAAATGCTAAACGTACATCCCTGTGTCAAATGCTGAACATTACACCCTCAGACTGCAGCAAAGGATGCCATAGATCCAGACTACAACAGGACACATATCCCATGGACCACATGGAGTCCATCACAGCAACTCTTCATTTTCCTGATATGAACACTATTACAACTGCAAATGCAGGATGCTACTCATCCACATCATGTACATCAAAAGAAAATCCACAATTAAACAAATAGAGGCTTTATTCAGCAAATGTCAAGGAAAACTCTGAAGTCCAAAGGAAACTAAGGCCAATGGCCAGTCCAAAATCACAGTCCCAACAGGGTGATAAGTGACAACTGGTCACCCATTGCTTGCCTGCACTGGTACGGACAGGGGACATCCCCCTTGGAGGGGCATACAAGGGGCAGGCCAGCCACCGCATAGACAGGATCAGGGGATGGCACAGTGAGGCAGTGAAGGGGTGGTGGGTGCAGGAGTGTCACCGGCAACTGCAGTGGAGGTGTCTGACTCAGGGGGGGCCGGCACCACTGTGGTACACAAGTAAGTTGGTGTGGGTGCTGCAACCACTGCAGTGGGCTGGTCTGATGTAGTGGACTGGGTCCCCACTGCAGTGCCCGAGTCAGACGGGGTGGTTGTGGACTCCACTGCAGTGCATGACTCCAAGGGAGTGGAAGGGTGGGCAGATGAGGTGGGCAGGACAGAAGGGGGTGACCCGGTCTCCACACCAGTGGCACTAACAGGCAGAGCGTCTGGGTTGGGGTGGAAGAGCAAGTGGTGGGGGGGCCTAAGCAGTCTGGGGATGCGGTATCGGTGTGTGGGGGAACCTGGGGCAGGGTGTGGTGGGGGAACCTGTGGAGTGGTGGCCTGGGGGATGGAGGAGAGAGACTGGGTGGTGGAGCTGCGTGGTGGTGGTGGGGTCTTGCTCTTCCTGGTCCAGGGGGGACTTTCGAATGGGGTCCTGTGTCTGCCTGCGCCTGGGGGAGGGTGTCCGGGGGCGAGGGGCACTCCCCTCTGTGTGGGTGGACTTCCTCTTCCCCCGGTATGCTGGATCAGCAGTATCAGAGGGGAAGAGGCCGAGGTCACACAGGAAGATCTGCTGTGTAGGTGGGGTAGCAGGTGAGGCAAGGGAAGGGGTCTTAGAGGGAGAGGATTTGGAGGACTGCAGAGTGACTGTGGATGCCTGTGTGTGTGTCTGTTCCCCATCCCCTGTGTGTGTGGTATCAGTCCCCTGAGGATGCTTGTGTGCACGTCTTGCCTTTCTCTTGGGTGTGTCTGTGCTGCTCGTGTCTGTGTGCTTGGGTGATTGTGCAGGTGTGCATGTGCTTTGGACAGGTAGGGTGGCAGGAAGTGTGGATGGGGCAGAGGTGGGAGGGGTGAGGGACTGTTGGAGGAGGGACACGGCTGCCATCAGGGAGGAGTCCATGGACTTATTGCTCCTCTGTAGGGCAGACATACCCATCGAGATGCCCTCCATGAACGACACCAGCTGTGTCAACAGTGGTGTGTGCATGGAGGACACTCAGCATTGCTGTCTGCCCTACATGGAGCTGCCGAAGGAGGTACACAGACTCCTCACTCAGGGCAGCAGGGGACACAGGGGCAGGGGGTGCGGTGCCTGGCACGAAGGAGACACGCTCCCGAGCACGGGAGCCTCCACGGACCTCAGGAATGGGAGCCAAATGGGAGGGCGGTGGTGGTGGTGGTGGTGGCGGGGCCAGACAGACTAGCTGGCCTTTGGTGGCTGCTGAGACCCGCCTCCACAAGGGAGTCATCCTCCGAGCTGCTGTGGTCCTCAGCTGAGGTGGATGGTGCTGAGGGCTCCTCGGTGTGGCTACAATCGCCCTCTGTGCCACTGGGTCCCTCTGACCACTCGTCGGATGCTGACCCAGTCTGGCTCCGCTGCTCCTCCTGGTCCGTGGAGCTGTCCCCTCCTGTGGCCGTGGATGTATCTGCAAACAATTAGGGAAACAGACAAACATCAGTCACCTGCACTGACCGCACACACCACAGTAAGTACAGCACATCACAGAGCAAGCCCTGGCATCCTTAGTTGAACATTGCCTAAAGTCCTCACACAGATTCGGGGAAGCCAATTGTCAGTCTGATGGTCAACCATGGGACTCACATCCCTCCTGCCCTTGCACCCATCTGTCTGGTGCCTGTCTGATGGTAAGACCCCAGTGTGGACACATGCACCACCTACACAGTTGTTGGACATTGCAGGGAACACGGTGAAGTATGTGAACATGCACACATCACATCTCTTGCCACTGAGTCAGTGCAGGTGTCCAGAGAAAGGGATGGCCAGAGTCTAAATAGAAATGCATGTGATGCATACCAGCACCAGACACCATGATCCACCCATGTCCGGATAGTCAATGCCACAATGGGGTGCATGTTGCACATGTCACTCCCCTGCAGGATCAGTCTTAGGAAGTTTAATGCCATGACACAGGCATGCGTGCAAAGTCATACATCACTGTCTCCAGTCACATGGCCATGGCAGCCAGCCAACAACAGTCTGCACTGTGTCACAATCCTAGGACATGGGGAATGCAAGTTATGTAACTGACAAGTGCACATGTCCATCCCCCAAAACAACATCATCTGAACTACTATTTGTCCACGTCATACCAATTGGACATATGGGGGACATGAAACACAACTCTCTGAACATGAGCACCTCACAGTGTGCTGTGAATGAAAAACAGCTGCCTGAAAGTCACAGTCACATACACCTGTGTGCACAGTCAAGTGATCAGACACCTATAAGTCACAGAAGTATTGTCTCTCATGGTCACATCTCAGATGGCATGCTGAGCCCTAACCGACAAACATACCAGTAGTCCTGACAACGAAGCCACAGCACAATGACACAGAGGCAGACACCTGAGGGAACATGTCACTGATCACAACATGTCAGATGATCCACGGGAGTGGGAGTACAGAGTGTATTGTATGCCCTGGAGTAAGCATGACTGTCCAGCTCCACCTGTAAGAGGGATGAGTCCTGGACAGTAGGCAGGTGTCTAAGCATGTGTGACACACTTGATATACATACTCCTGAGGCCCAAACATTGTTCCCACCCACAGCATGGGGGTGTGCCAAATACCCCAGGGACATGTGGTGAATCAGATCAGCAAGTGGACCACATATCAAAGTTACACCCAGATTACATGTCAGGACTTGGGCATTGTGTGAGCAATTGACCCACCCATGAATCCCATGAATCCCACAACATAGTCACCGGAACAAATGCTGTCCCCCACCTTGAGCAAAGCAAAATGCAATGACACAGTCCCCAAGTGACACAATTTCCTGACTGTAAGGGCCACACATATGCGTATCAGATGAGGAGTAGGCATGTCACAATAGAGGGACATGGGTCCTGGACCACAAGACTGATGTACTGTGGAAGTTTAACCAGGCCAGAGGAGGGCACATAGCATGTCAGACAAAGTGCACAGTGCTGTCATGGACTCACCCCCTCCTTGCTGCTGTCTTGCCTTCAGCTGCCCATCCAGGTCAGGGAAGACCACCGCCAGGATCCTGAGCATGTGGGGGTCAGGGTCCGGTGTCCGCCCCTCCTGCGAGGAGGTGACAGCTTCAGCTGGACCCTTGCGATCCTCCGGGTCCAACCTCGAAGGTCCTGCCACCTCTTCTGGCAGTTGCGGATCCGGCGCTTGTAGTCCCCATGGATCTTACTGCCCGGGCGATGGTCAGCCAGATTTTCTGCTTCTGGTGGGCATCAACCTGTGAGGATGACAAAGTGAAAATGCCATTACTACACATGCAACATATCCGTGCATCACACAGTTGGATATACATGTCTCAATCACTGGGGCACATGATGTACACAGGCAGTGCAACGATGGCTATGAACAGTTTGCCAGCAGTTACTACATGGTATCATTGCAGGGAAAGTAAACCTTGTTGGAATGCACTGTTACTGCACTGTACCTGTTCAGTGCATGTAACTACACACTTTGGGGGCTCAGAACTACTCAGTGAGCATGCTAGCCAGTGGTGTGCACACTGTAAGTCCTGCTAGTCAGACAACATGCAAAATTAGAAAGGCAGTGGACAGCACTCACCTGCTCCCCTGGTGTCCCATACAGCTTGCTGTACTGTGGAAGGAGGCTGTCCAGCAGGGCCTGGTTCTCCTCAAGGCTGAAGGCTGGGGCTCTCTCCACAGTACGTGCCATTGCAGTAGCCAGAGGATGCAGAGACAGCAGCAGTGTTGGTGGCAGATGTCGTCCTGGAGCATGTAGTGCAGGCAAGTGAGCTCTCAGGGGAACAGCCAGCATTATATGTGTGCTGCAGAGGCAGATACTGTCCCATGTGTCCAAAGTGATAGGTCCAAGTCGTTTGCATCTTCTGAATCTGACCAATCTATGGAATAGCAGCACTAATACACGCCCACAGCATCCTTCAAATCTTCAACTTCACGACACCCATGATTGTGCAACATTGTTGTGGCTGGCCAACTGAATTCACTGCATCAGACTCGTTGGAGCTTCGAAAACGCGTCCGTTGCCATGCCAGGCCCCAGCCAATGCGTGCGCACCGATCTGCCCATTGCTGTACAGCGCGTATTTCGGGATACAACGCGTACCCGCTCACAACAGATGCAATGGGCCGGCCGGGCACACCGATCGGTCCATTGCTGTACAACGCGTATTTCGGGATACAACAGATGCAATCGGCCGGCCGGGCACACCGATCGGTCCATTGCTGTACAACGCGTACCCGCTCACAACAGATGCAATGGGCCGGCCGGGCACACCGATCGGTCCATTGCTGTACAACGCGTATTTTGGGATACAACAGATGCAATGGGCCGGACGGGCACACCGATCGGTTCATTGCTGTACAACGCGTATTTCGGGATACAACAGATGCAATGGGCCGGCCGGGCACACCGATCGGTCCATTGCTGTACAACGCGTACCCGCTCACAACAGATGCAATGGGCCGGCCGGGCACACCAATCGGTCCATTGCTGTACAACGCGTATTTCGGGATACAACGCGTACCCGCTCACAACAGATGCAATGGGCCGGCCGGGCACACCGATCGGTCCATTGCTGTACAACGCGTACCCGCTCACAACAGATGCAATTGGCCGGCCAGGCACACCGATCGGTCCATTGCTGTACAACGCGTATTTCGGGATACAACACGTACCCGCTCACAACAGATGCAATGGGCCGGCCGGGCACACCGATCGGTCCATTGCTGTACAACGCGTATTTCGGGATACAACGCATACCCGCTCACAACAGATGCAATGGGCCGGCCGGGCACACCGATCGGTCCATTGCTTTACAACGCGTACCTGTACAGGTCAGTCGCATATGTCACCATGCTTGTCACTGGTGAACGTATGCCAGCCACATATACCTGCCAGAGACACAGGGGCACACCTACAACACCACACCCAGTCCACACTGTTTCCTAAGGCATGTCAGGCTGCATTACCTTTTCTGTGTATGGGGGTTAACATGTGGTTTCTGTGGTGGCACTTGTGGGCAGCCACACCCAGGCTGTGCATGTGTTAATGGGGACAGGGTCCTTTGTGTGTTGTGCACATGACCACTGTGATGTGCAACAGTTCATTTCGGAGCATGTGGCATGGTCACATTTCCAGGTTGTGTATGTGTGTGACATGTCACATACACCCAGGGTCCCATGGGGGAAGGCATGCACGTCACAGGATGACCCATTGCTACAATAGTGATGTCCCTCCACAGTCTGTGTGCATGTTGTGTTTCCGATGTCTCTGATTCCATGTGCACGATGGGAGACAGTCTCCACATCAACGTTGTTTGTGCATGGACTTTGATGTGCGTCACTGGCGTCCATGTCTGTCCTGCGGAGGCAACAGGGGCTACTACCTGTGGGAGTCATGTTTGTTTTTCTGACGTGTACATGATACGCAATGTCATGCCAGTGTCCATGTGGCAAGACAGGGTCACTGGGAATCTACCTGTCAATGAGCTGTGATGCCTGTGGCGCATCTGTCCAGACATGTCACTGTGGTGTGTGTGTAGAACGTGACAGCAGGAAATGGGTACTGTGACACAGCCTAATGGTTTCCCATAGCACAACCTGGTACCTGTTGTGCACACATGTTGTACTGAGAAGTTAGATGATGGGCATGTAGGTGTGAGTTATGTCTGAACAGAACGGCACACACATCAAGTACTTGTGTCTCGTAATGATGTATCATGTGAAATTGAGTATGGTGAATGGCACATATGTGGGGTGACTGACAATCTTTCTTTCTTCAACCTATGCACTGCAGGACTCCAGCTGTCCATAGACCATTCCCTGACCTGGCAACGATGGTGGAACATGACAGCATCCGACGGTACCGCTTCACCAGGCAGCTGATTGATGATTTGGCAGTGCGCTTGGCACCACATTTGCAACCTGGCCGGATGTACCCTACGGCGCTGACACCCAAGGTGAAGGTAATGGCAGCCCTACACTTCTTTGCCACCGGTACCTTTCAACACACTGTGGCGACTGCCGGTGGGATGTCACAGACTATGTTCAGCCGTGTGCTACGCGATGTTTTGGAGGCAATGTTGAGATGCCTGAACAGTACATCTATTTCCCTACACGTCAACAACTCACTGACGTCAAGAGTGACTTCTATGCCCTGGGGAGGATGCCACATGTCATTGGCTCCATTGATGGGACACATGTGGCTTTGATACCACCACAGGCACATGAGCAGGCATACCAGAACCGTAAACATTACCATTCGATCAATGCTCTGGTGGTATGTCTTGCAGATATGAACATCACACATGTGTGTGCCCGTTTCCCTGGTTCAGCACACGATGCCTACGTGATGAGGAGTAGTCGCATCCCGAGGATGATGGCACAGATGCAGAACCAGCGTGCCTGGCTTGTCGGTGTGTACTGACTTTGTACCATTGTGTGTGTTCTGATCTGTAGTATTCCACCCACTTTTCCAACTCAGCTAATGTGCACTTGTCTGTCCGTAGGTGACTCCGGATACCCCAGCATGCCGTGGTTGCTGACACCCCTCAGGAACCCTGTGACACCAGCCCAGATGCGCTACAATGAGGCACATGGTCGGACCAGGAGAGTGATTGAGCGGACATTTGGTCTCCTGAAGAGCCGCTTCCGCTGCCTGGACAAGACAGGAGGGGCCCTCCCATATGCCCCAGCAAAGGTGTGCAAGATTGTCATCGTCTGCTGCATGCTACACAACCTGGCAGTGCGGAAGGAGTTGCCTCTCATCCTGGATGACGATGACCAACGTCCGCCACCTGTGGAGGATCCTGGCCTGGACCACGATGCCAGTGATGATGATGATGATGATGGTGATGTCCGCACACAGCTCATCACCAACTTCTTCAGCTGAATGTGAGTATCCAGGGAGATGTAATGTGAATGATGTGAGTTTGCATGATATGTGTGGGTGGTGCTCTGGTGCTGTTTGAGTGTGGCCATGTGCTACTTGACTGGATGCGTGCAGCAATGTGTCCTTACAGGTAGTCTATACTCCCCAACAGTTTTGGCATGCTAACTTGGTTTTGTGTAGTTGTCTTGTGACATGTATTGGGCATGAGTATTGCAGTTCTGTCCTGTTCTTCAGTGGTTTTAACTGTGTGTCATGTCTGTCCTTCACAGGGTGCTTACTGAGTACTTTGGTCAACTTGGATCCCCCGACACCATGATTCAGCTTTCAGGGTGGCAGCAGTAGTTTGCCTACAAGTGATGTGCCACACACCCCTGGACTTCATATCTTCTGCACTTGTTGACTGTGTGGCCACTGCCACGTGGGTAAACCTTGCATTTGTAGTGGAAACAACATGTTTCAAATGTGTAATGAACCTGTGCTTCCCTTTGGGATGTGCGTTGTCTGTGGTCACACATCTGACTGACAATTGCTTACTGCACCTGTGGGCTAGTTGACACAGACTCTGAATAGGTGTGGTGTCTGTGCATTCCACTGTATTTCCTGGCAACATCACTGTGGGCGATGAGTCCGATGGCCCTGGTGTCTCTGAGTTGTGTAGCCCTAGTGGTGTGTCTCCCTCATATGTGTCACGTCACCATGACTCACACGACGGTGTTGTACTTGCTGTAGCAGTTAGCATACACAGTGTAATTTAGCAGATCATCATCACCATAACAGTATCCACATTTGAATAACAACAGAGGCAAGTATGGTGTACTAGTGATTTTATTTACAGAAATGTGTGTGTGTATAGTGCACAGGATGGTGGGTGCTGTGCATTGGGATTGGGATCCAAAGTTCCCAGATGAGTTGGAAGTCTTGGTAGCAGAAATGTCCTGAGTGAAGTCCACAGTCATATGATACATTAGTCCAACTTGAACTCCCCATGTCATGTGGGAGAGTAGTGTTGCATTCGACAGGGTGAAACGTTTGCACACAAGGAGAATTTCCGGAACAGGTGTTGGCTTCCTGGGGGATGTACGTGGCCATCAACCTCTCAGTTTTCCTTCCTCGGACGACCCCTCTTCTTTGGGGGGGGACCCTCACGTGCAGGCTGCGGCGGTGCAGGAGAGTCTCTGCCAGAGTCCTCCTCCCTCCCTGTGGCGGTGTCAGTTGTTGCAGCACCAGATGTTGTGGGCACACAGAGAGGTGTGGCCATGTTGGTGCTAATCTGGCGGAGGCATGTCAATATGTCCCTATGCACCGCTGTGACTTCTTGCAATGTGTCCCACTTGGACTCCATGCGAGACATGTGTGTCTCCACACGGGACATGTGGGAGTCCAAGCGGGCATGATGGGCAGCCTGCTGCTGTTGTATGTCCTTGAGGATCCCCACGACCTGTCTGACCTCTCAGGTGCTATCCTGGTACGCATCAGCGATGCGTGCCAGTTGTGGGCCATCATGCAGTCCAGACCCCTCTGCAAGCAGCGACCTATGTCTACCACCCCTCCCACCACCCATGGCGACACGTGCAGGACCTGCGGTGGCACGCACAGGTGACCCAAGGCCCCCTTGGGGGTTGTTAGTGGTGTTGTCGTCCATTGCTCCACGCTGGGCCTGGGGCCCTGTGCTGTTGCCATCGGTGGTCCTTGGTCTGTCCGTGTCGGCGGGGGTGGTCTGTCTGTTGGCAGTTGTTGGAGGGGTGGGTGCAGGGGGTGCAGGTGTTGGTCCAGCTGGTGCTGCATGATGACTCACACCGGAGGTGCCAGGTAGGTCTTCGCCATCCGAGGAGGGCAGAGGCTGTTCCACACCAGTGAGCTCTGTGTCCCCCGGAGCCTGGGACAGGGACTCCTCCTCGCCTGCTGCTGTGTCCCCATCATCATCACCTGTATTTGGAAGAGACACACATTGTATGTTGTTTCTACAGGCATCAATGGTTCACACACCTGACAGTTGTGACTGTACCTCTGGATGCGGGCATGTACATTGCATTGTCCTAAGTTGTCACAGTAAGCGGTTGATATTGGTGTAGCACATTGTCATGCATACCTGGGGCATTTCAATGTGAATGTTGAGATGTGTGCATGGCCAGCATTTGTGGTATTTGGTGGACATCCGGCCATCCTTCTCCACCTAGCCCAGTTATCCCACCATGAAGCATGCCACCCTTGCAGTGGGTTCAGGTTGACTCTTAGGATGTCATTCAGTGGTGTCTTGCTGTTGGTTGTTGCACAGTTCCCAGCAGGGCCTTGTGCACCCCACAGCAGTACCCAGTGTCAGCCATCTTGTCAGTCCTTATCCACTCCCTGTGATGTGAGCATTGTTCAGAGTGGTGTTGATGGGCCAATTGTGAGGGTGAGCAGTATCTGTGACTACAACTCCCATCATGCTATTGCCTACACCCCCTTCCCAGCATGCCCGTACTTCCTTCCTTTGGACTCTGCTTCCCTGTGGGGTAGTGTGCCTGTGCTGACAGGAAGGCTGACAGTGTTGTCCTTGCGTTTGTTTGGCTACAAGTCCCAAGAGTGTCCCTGTGCTTCACACGGCATTACCCAGGGTGGTGGTTCTTTGTGGGATCTTCATTTGGTATGTGAGGCATTGCATTCTCCCAGGTGGGTTATGTGGAGTTTGTGTTGAGGGGGTGTGTGAGGTGAGCTGCTTGTAACTATGGTCAGTGCTGTGAGTCCTCCTTCCCACCCAGCCAGATATCCCACCATGCAACGTGCTTGCATTGCAGGGAGTGCAAGTTGGCTTTCAGGATGTCAGGCAGTGGTGTTGTGCTGTTTGTTGGTGCACAGTTCCCAGCTGGGCCTTGTGCTCCCCACAGCAGTACCCAGTGTCAGCCATCTTGTCAGTCCTTATCCACTCCCTGTGTTGTAAGCATGGTTCTGAGTGGTGTTGATGGTCCAAATGTGAGGCTGCCCATTATCTGTTACTACGAGTCCCATCATGCTCTTGGCTACACTGACTTCACCAGCATACACAGGATTCCTTCCTTTCTGTGAGCTTCCCTGTGAGGTGGTGTTCTAGTGGTGGCTAAATATCTGACAGTGTTTGTTGGTTAGATTTGTGCCACTGCCTAGCTCAATTTGGTATTGGATTTGTACATGTCATGACACAGTTACATATCACTATGAGATGGCATGTATTGTGTTTATCTGACTGACATACACTTTTTGGGATGATTATCTTTTGTTTGCTGTTGATTTGCTAGGGGTGCATGGTTTGACTGTCCCTTGACAGTGATGTGTGTGTATTGGCACACAATATTGTGTATATTAGTTGTGTACTCACCAGGCTCTGGGATGTTTGTTAGTCCATATACGCTCACTGGTGGTAGGATGGCCCGCACCTTCTCCTCCCAGGGCCTGAGGTATACTGGTTTTGCAGGAGGGCCACTGCCGGTGTGCTGGCTCAGGAGGTAATCCTTCTTCAGTAGGTCCCTGACCCTCCTGCGCACATCATACCACCTGTTCTGGATGTCTTCCTTTATGCGCAAACATGGTGATTGTGCGTTCACCCTGTCGACGATCCTCTCCCACATCTTGGTTTTCTGCGACATGGGGGTCTGATGGACCAATGTGCCAAACAACTGTGGCTCTACCCTCAGGATCTCGTCTACCATGACTTCCAATTCACTATCTAGGAACTTTGGATTCTTCTTTAGGGGCATGGTGATGGGTGGTGGTGGTGATTGATGTGTGTGTGTGTGTGCAAGTAAGGGTGTGTGAGTGTAGGTTTTGCTGTGTGTGTGTGAGGGTGCTATTTGTTGAGGTGCTAATGGTGTGTGGCTTTTGTGTTGGATGAGCTGTGTGTGTGTCTGTGTTTGCTGTGTGATGGTGTTCTCTGCTAGCAGGTCAGTGGAATTTGCAAAGGATCATGGTAGGGATTTGTGGCCTTTATGTAGGTGGAGTTGGGGGTGTGTCCTTGTTCCATTTTTTCACCCCTGTATTTATTGGCTTTGTCATTGCTTGTTTGGCCCTCTTTTTTGTATTTTTTCATTTGTGATTATTGTGCATGTTGGAGTCGTTCTTCTGACCGAGTAGGACGTTGCAGTTATCTCGTGCGCGCCTCTCCGAGTCGTTCCGCTGTGTTTCAGCTCGGTTTCATATGCGGCGTACGCGTCGGTCGCGGTGTATTGTGTTTGTTCGGCTGTGTTTTGTATGCGTGTCGGTAGTATGGCTTGGGCTCTGTGCGAATCGGTCTGCTTTTGCACCCATTGCATCGTACTGCGCGGGTCGGAGTTCGCGGGTACGTTTCGTTCGGGTTTCTTCCCGTGTCGTGTCGGTCGGCTCGATTCGTGTGGTTTTCCGGCCAGATAGCTTGTTTCCATCCGGGTCGGTCGTTCGCCTTGAGTTCCGTACGAGTCGGTCGTGATTCACATGCATTTCATCGTACTTCCCAGGTCGGGCAACGCCGGTACGTGTCGGTCGGACTATTATCCCGTACCGAGTCGGTCGGTATTTTTTCCGGCCCGAATCGGATTCGGCCCCTTAGTGTCCAGCACCTTCCCTGACTTTTTGTAGTTTGTAGTGGGAATAGTATATTTTATATGCTTATTGTCCAGCACTTTCCCTGAGATAATATAGTTTGGAGTGGGAATAGTAAAATATATATGTTTAGTGTTCATCACCTTCTCTGAGTTTTTGTACTCTGGAGTGGGAATAGTATATTTCATATATTTATTTTCCAGCACTTTCCCTGAGTTAATATAGTTTGGAGTGGGAATAGCACATTTTGTATGTATAGTGTCCAGCACCTTCCCTGACTTTTTGTAGTTTGGAGTGGGAATAGTATATTTTATATGTTTATTGTCCAGCACTTCCCTGAGTTAATATAGTTTGGAGTTGGAATATAATTTGGTATAGGTTTAGTGACCAGTGCTTTTTCAGAGTTAATGTAGTTTGGAATGAGAATAGTAAAACTTTGGGGGTCATTACAATGGCGGTCGGACTTTCGTCCGACCGCCTTCATAGTGGTAGTGGGACCGGCCACCTACGAGGCGGCCTACCCACCTACCGCATTACGATGCGCCCGCCACCGCGGTGGTCGCAGACCCTATCCCTTACATTGTGGCGGGGATGCAGTCTGCAGCCCCACCGCAATGCCCAGAAAAAGGCACTTGCATATCCCTGCACTACGTGGCAGGCACCATGCCGTGCCTGCCACATGGTGCAGGGATATGAAGAGGGGCACCATAGGTGCCCCCCAGTGCCCTTGCCCCAGACCCAGGGATTAAGGGGGGCCCGCTACGGGCCCTCAAATCCATTTCTGCCTTTCATTTTGCTGCGGATTGTCCGCCGCAAAACGAATGGAGGAAAGGGATATCATAATCCCTACAGCGGGGCCTGCAAGGCACCGCCGCAATGTTTTGGTTCTGACAGGCGGTCGGAAAAGGACACCTGTCGGAACCGTGGCGGGCGGTCTTTACGACCACCGCGCTCAACTGATTCCCCCCGCCATCATAATTTGGCAGGGGGAAAACAGCTGCACAATGGCGGGCCTTCCGCCATCGTAATGACCCCCATGGTTCTTTATTTTGGAGCAAGATTAATGAAAAAAATGTATGTTTCAAGTGGCAATAGTATGTTATATATATGCACAAAAAAAATTGATTTATGACAGCAAGTAAATGTAAGACAATTATTTTTATTGCAAATATAGTATAATAAAAATAATATAGGAATTAAATATTAAATACAGAACAATATTTATATTTTATGTATTTCTTTATTTTTATTCAAAGACTCAAGCAAAGAAATATTATGCATTTTATTTTATTTGCAAGGTTTGATATATATTGTTATAAATATAAACAATAATAAATTTTTTATTTTTAGATATATTACATATTTAGTACATATTCAAACAAAAACATATAATTTTTAAGTACAGTCAGTATGAAACATTTGTATGCTTTTTATGTAATGTAGAAGTTGGTAAATGTGTACATGTTTTACAAACAAAGATTTTTGTAAAAGTTATACAATATTTTTTATATTGTAAATATGCATTACATAATTATATATAGTGTACATTATTCATAATATACATTTTGTAAAAAATTTTCATTGTATTATTTTTTATTTTATTTGCATAATTGATACTAAATAATATTATATTTTGTGTAATATTAATTAATTTGTATCCAAAAGCAATATTATAAACCTAAGAAAGCATTTTGTAAATGAAACATATTTTTAACATTAATACAATTTTTCACATTTTTACCAAGCAGTACAATTTTTTTTCTTACAATAAGTTAACATAATTTTTTTTAATGTATAATAATATTTATTATTTGTGTTATAATATTTATTATTGTACATTTTACAATTTTACACAGAAAAGAAAAAAACATTTTTAACATTAGTAATATTAATAAGTATTTTTGAAACAATTTTGTGTATAACATTTCTAATTTATATTAAGTTTAATGTAGAAAAGTATTTGTGTTATTTCAATTAGGCGGCCATTTTTTAAACTAAGTTCTATTTTCCAGGCTATTGGTGTTGTTTTAGCTCATTTCTGAGGGGAGAAGCTTGCTGCTGGTAGCTGCGTCGCATCGGTTAAGGTAAGTTTAATTTAATTGCTTTTAGAATTAATTTAGGAGTAGGGTGAAGGTAGTTAGGTAGTTTACAGTGTATGTAATGTTTGGATTTTATGTTTGTTGTGAGGTTTCGTTTAATTATATTTAAAGTACGGTGTTATCAGTATGTTTATGTGTGTTTTTTGATGATTTTACTGTATGTTTGTGCGGGAGGGATTGTGGTTTTTTTCCACAGGTATTCAACGTTTCCAATTTGGCGTTGGGAGAAGGATTTTTTTTTAAGGAAATGTGTATTAGTTTCTAGTAAACTAATCATTATTTTACATTTCCTTTATTTTTGGGTTTTCCCGGAGCGTTTCTTTGCTTAACTTTATTTTTCAGGTTTTTTTGGTTCAACACTATGGATATATTACTGACAGAGTTCGTTTTATACAGTTGTATTTTTCCATTTTGTTTTGGGAGTTTTAACTAAGTATTGGAATACCTATACGTTTGGATTTTTTGGGCTGCCTGGATTACATTTTTCAGCTACAAAAACGTAAGTTATTTAAAATTATTTACAGTGGGAGGGAAATGTAATTTGTATAATTGTTATTGATATTTTTTAAGATATAAAATATATTTATTATGTCAAATAATTTTTTTAAAAGTTTAAATTAATTGACATAATATTTATATTTTAGATGTTTGAAAAGAAATGTTTAGTTAAGAACTCAGTTTACAATTGCGATTTTTCTGTGTTTCTGTATTAATGTTTTAAAGTAGGGATTTTGCTATTGTTTCTAAATATTCTAGCCCTGTAGTGTTTGGGTAGAGTCTTACTTTGTATTGCAAGTGCTCGAACATTGTTTTAGTTTGTTTAGTTAGTTTTGGACATAGCTGTGTTACAGATTGTTCTAGTCTTAGTTGTAGGTAGCTTTGTTCTTTTTGGATTGATTCTAATAATTTATGTAGGGTTGGTTGGGTTCTGCCTGTTTTGGCTTGGAAAGCATTATGCCATCCTTCGACAGCGTTATTAGTTTTTGCTTCCTTGTTTAGGGTGCTGTTATATTTATACATTCCAACATGGATTGTGGCATTAGGGTTGTCTTCTGTGTCCAGATCTGTGTAGCCTTCCCACCCAGGTATCCTCGAAATAGTCAAGTAGGGGTCTTAATTTATGTTCATTTGTTTGGTAGAAGGGCTTTCTATTTATAAATTGTAATGTTCTGCTACATCAGTTATTGGGACGTAGGCTAGTGCAATTAGCTTTTTAATTTCATATGCAAAATTGCTATTAGTTGCACATTCTACACTAAGGGTAGAATTTTTAAGGTATCTCCATATGCATTGATTAAAGTGGTAATAGCAACCTTGTATTGCTGTGTGAGGGTAGTTTTTCAGGATGGCTTGTATCATTGACTGTTCAAAGTCTATGATACGTTTTTTGAGGGTAGTAGTTATTAGTTTCTGGCTTTACTTTTGTTAGGAGTTCTAAATAGGTAGTTGTTTGTTTGTTTGGTAACAGGGCATATATAAAGGGGATGTTGCTATTGTGATACTGTCCATTGATTGTGTATAATTGGTAAAATGGTTTATGAGATATTTTAAATGTTCCATCCATCATCCATGTCTCACAAGTTTGTAGTTTAAGTAAGTTTGTTGGAGTTGCAAATATTAGAATCCATTTTTCATTAGATTTATTGTCATAAAGAAGAAATTGCTCTTCATTATGAGTTACAGTGAGTTCAGGTGGTATTTGAATTTCACTGAACGTTTTGGGGGCAGGTGGGGTGTTCATAGTTGATTTTTTTGTTCTAGCTATCAGTCTTTTTAACGTTGAGATGGAGGGTAATTGTCCAATTACATGTTCTGGACCTCGGAGTAGTATGTCTTTTAGTATTTCAGTAGTAGGTTTTTGAGAGCTAGTGCTAGCTTCTTTAAGAGTCTCTAAGGCATCTCTTACTTCTATTTCAGCTATGTTAGGGGGGTGGTTATGTTCCTTAACATTTAATGCAGTAGTTTATTTTGTTGTAGCCCTCCCATAACATGCATTTGCATAATATGTGCTGCATTTTTATTAATTTTGTCGCCTGTCTGTTTTTCTTTTGTGTAGACATATTCCATATAGCATAATAAAAGTTTTCCTTTCTGTGAAGTAATGAATTTTGCACCTTCAGTCATTCTGATGTTTCAAATGCTATGAGAAATTTATATAACAAATGTTACATATATTATAAATGTTTTTATTGCATTACAGATTTTCATATACAAAATTATACTTACATGGTTTAATGTGTAGAACTTTTTTTGATGTTGAGATGTTTATGTTGGTGCTTGGCTATAGTGTTTCCTTTTATTTTCTGTAGAAAAATATATAATTTTAATACATTTGTTTAACAGCATTTTCTGTATTTTGGAGTTTGTGTGGTTAGTGGGGTCTTTGGGTTGGGATTAATAGTTGTTACATTAGTATATTTGTAATTTATATTTACTTTTTTTGCAAGGTGGTTTTTTGATGTTGTTTGAAGTTAGTTGAGTGTTGTTTGGAGTTTCTGTAGAGGAGACATAATTAAAATAAATATTACATTAATTATTTAATTATTATAAAAAAGTACTTTACTTATATTTTATAAAGTTATAACATTAGATTCATATTTTACTTACTTTGTAAAGTTGAAATCAGAGTTTTCCATGAGGAAGTCCAATGTTGTAGAAGCAATCCAGCAGAGATTTCCCTTATTCTTGTGTTTATTGTTGTAGCATAAAATAATGTTTTTTTAAAATTAAATTTGTTTATTAGCATTTTAAAAAAATACAAGCATCTAACGTTATTAAAATAGGGCGTCATGTAAATCGTAATAGTCTGAGCACGTGAGCAACCAATCAGAAATGAAAAGGAAATAAAAACACAAACAGGAAACAGCAATCTACAATCATAGTAATTAGGCACCAGGTTGACAATAACACTTACTTCATCTTATCATATACAATGAGCTTCGGGTCGGTTCGCCCCCAGAATGGATAACACCAGATTTAGCTTCAAGAATCGCTTTGTCAACTACACCTTACAAGAGCAGCATACTTTAAGACATAATTGTCTACATGGCACGAGCATTTCTAATCGTTTCTGAGGAGATCCCCCCAATAGTACATCGTCGTCAGTCACCTCCGGGACAGGAGAAGTAGATGTATTCGCCTGTAGTGACTTTAACCAGTCCAGAAATGGGTCCCATATATTCTTCGGTCTTGAGGCCGCAGGCATTAGTTCCCAAAATGTCATCAGTTGTGTGTGACAGAATGTGATGTCTGTAACCCTAGTCTTAACCGCAAGAGCCCTCAGTTCCCCCCAGTGTATGGATACTCTACGTTTGGCCATGAGGAGTAACAAAGCATGCAGTTTACGGTGCTCAGCCTTAGTGTCCTTAACATAGCCAAGAAGGCCTATTAACGGATTCGGCTCATGCGGTGTACCTAAAATATCATGAATCTTATTAAATATAGCAATCCAGTAGTTAGCAATGGGTGGACAACTCCAGGCCATATGCAGAAAGGTGGCAGGAGCGTAGCCACATCTCCAACATCTAGAATCTGATCGCAGACCCATACGGTAAAGCTGACTAGGGGTTCTGTAGAACCGGTGTATATATTTAAAGTGTATTAATCTCAACTTATAGTTGGGTGAGAGTACCTGAAGCTGGCCGCAGCAAAAGACCCACTGCTCATCTGTCACCTGCTCGTTTAGTTCGGTATTCCAGTCTTGTTGAGCCTGGGGGACGACAATGGGTGACGTGGCTTGCATAGAGCTATATACCCGTGTAATGAGTCTGCGGGGACTGGTTGTGTTTATCAATTGTCCAAGGGCTGGAAATTGCGTGGGGGATGTCGGAAATGAGGAGTGCAATTGTCTGCATGTGGCTCTAATTCTAAAATAAAGAAAAAGTTGTGCAAAGTACTTCGAGTTATGCATGCCAGTCTCCGGTGGAGAACAGAACTCGCCCTCAGGGTACAAATCTGCAAATGTTTCGAGCCCCATTGATGATGCCAATGTCACACTTCCACTATCACACATGGCTGGGATCTGTGGATTGTAGGGCAGAGGGATTGACGGAGCGTATAACGTCTCCAGTCCAGCTCTAATGCGTAGTCGTTCCCAGGCCCATCTTAAGGTCTCAACAGTGTCTATGCAGTCTCTAGGCCGGCTGTACTTTTTATATACTGCAACCTGAAGGGGGGGTAGGGGCTACCATGTCCATCTCGACAGGTACGTGCAGCTGAAACTGGACTGGGTGGGTCCAAAAATTTAAAAACTGAGCTTGTGCACAATGTGCATAAAGTGGCATATCTGGAGCTCCCAGCCCCCCTTGCGCCAAGGGAAGTGTAAGTATCTCCCAACTGACGCGAGCTTGCTTCCCCGCCCAGACTAGGGAAATCATGAGAGATCGAAGGGTATTAAAAAACGACCGTGTTAATGGGAGTGGTATGTTAATGAAGAGATACAGAAATTTGGGTAGAACAATCATCTTTGCTATGGCAATTCTGCCAGCCAGGGAAAGCGGTAGCTTAGTCCACATCCCGATCTTCCCTTCCAACCAGGTGATGGCACGGCCAAAATTCAAATTCCATATTTCCTGTACGTCGCAACTTAACCAGATGCCTAGGTATTTGACCGGGCCCTCTGCCCACTTAAGTGGGAATTCTTGATCAAAAGCCTTAGTGGCCGGCGTTAGGGAGAATAGGGTCGATTTAACCCAGTTTATGAATATGCCTGACAGCCCGCCAAATTTTGTGAGCTCCCTAATTAGTGGTGTGAGGTTGGTCTCCGGGTCACTGATATATAGCGTCATATCTTCTGCATATAGTGAGATAAGGAGTCCCCTAGAGCTAAATCCCAATCCCCTGGCGGCATGGTGTTGACGTATTCTTGCCGCTATCGGTTCCATCGCGACAGCAAACAGTAACGGGGACAGGGGGCAGCCCTGTCGTGTCCTGCGAGAAATGGCAAATGGTTCAGAAATCAAGCCATTCATGCGCAGCCTTGCTGAGGGCCTAGTGTACAGTAATTTGATTAGAGCTATGAAGTTGGGGCTGAGTCCCACCCTCCCTAGGATAGTAAATAGATAGGACCATTCTAGAGCGTCAAACCCTTTTGTGGCGTCCAGGAACGCCACAAGCGCTTTGTTCTCAGGGTTTAAATAATGTACCACTGTAAAGAAAGTGCGGAGATTGTGGGCAGTAGATCTACCGGGGATAAACCCTGATTGATCGGGTCTCGCTATAATGGGAAGCAAGGGCTGTAACCTGTTAGCCAGTAATTTCGCATAGATCTTTGCATCTATGTTAATTAGGGAGAGCGGCCTGTACGAGTCCATTTCCTGACCAGGTTTCCCAGGTTTCAGCAGAAAGAGGATAATCGCCTCCCGCATTGACGGAGGGAGTTCGCCAGTATCTTGAGCTTCCTGAAACACCGCCAGTAATTGAGGAGCTAATACATCTGCATATGCATATAGAACTCAGTGGTTAACCCATCAGAGCCAGGGGCCTTGGTGGTCGGTAGACTCCCGATGACCTGCAGAACGTCATGAACAGTGAAAGGCTCGTCAAGACATTCCCTGTGAGCCCTGCTCAGCCACACCAGTTCAATGGACTCAAGAAAGGACAAAAGTTCTTCCGGCTCTGCACGATGCGTAGCCGTATATAATTTGGAGTAGATTTTTTTTATATTCTTCAAGGACCTCGCAGGGGCCTCTGACGACCTGAGAGTTGCCGTCGAGGACTTCGGATATATAGGCATTTGTGCGTGACAGTCTCAACAAATTAGATAGGGTTTTCCCTGGTCGGTCACCCTCCCCATAACATCTAGCTTGTGTGAATTTTCCTAGGAATTTCACCTCTCTCTGAGCCTCCTCTTCAAATTCAGACAGTAACTCTCTGATTTTTAGTAGTATGGAAGGGTCAGCGGCTTTAAAATAATCAGACTCTAATCCTTTAATACGGGTTTCCAAAGAGGCCAATGTGCATCTAATAGCTTTGAGCACTCCTGCATGTCGGGATATGCACTTACCACGCACCACCACCTTAAACGCCTCCCACAATGTCGCCTGTGTGGAAACAGACCCTGTGTATGTATCAAAAAATTCTTCAATGTCTTTGTGTATCTCTTCTTTAAAGGCCTGATCGAGTAATGCATTAGGGGCCAACCGCTAAGTGTACAATGGGGGTAGAGTGTTCGGAATTGTCAACTGCAGCAGGCAAGGGGCATGATCAGATAGTGTCCGGGGGTAGTGTGCGCTCTCAGAGGTCCAGGCAGCAATGTCACGGGATATTAGCCAAAAGTCTAAACGCGACCATGCTCCATGGTGCGTCGATACACACGTCCCCTCCAATACCCTGGATGCCTATCCCTCCAAATGTCTGTCAGGTCCCGCTCATGTATCAATGTGCTTAAGGTGTTCGGGTGTAGGTTACAAGATGTACCTTTCCTGTCAAGCATATCGTTCAGTACCACATTATAGTCCCCTCCCCATATTATCGCATCACAACCTGTGAGCTTAATACTGGCCCATACTTGTCGAAAGAACTCAGGGCAGTCTGTGTTAGGGCCATATACGGCCGCCATCGTCATTTTTACTCGCCCCCAGTAGTCCACACAGTATGACAAACCTGCCTTTGGGATCTATTTGCGATTCTATCGTTGTCCAATTCAGCCCTTGCCGTATCAATATTGCCACTCCTCTAGCATCATTTGAATATATAGAGGAAAAGGTATGGCCCCAATGCTTATGATGTAATTTCACCTGCGACGTGCTATTTAGGTGAGTCTCCTGCAACATACAGATGTCTACATGGTGTCTATTTAGGTATGCCTGGACTAGTCTGGACTTTCTGAAGTCATTCAAACCACGGATATTCCAGGTTATAAATCTAACAGTGGTCCTGCCTTCCCAATAGCTAAATAAACACAACAAATTTGTATCTGCCACAACTGTGCTGACAATAGTTGCGTTCTATGGGGGCAGTCCAGCCCGCCCGACCATGGTGAGCCAGGTGCCATATGTACGATAACAAGTATAGCGTTTAGTATACAGCAGTAGATTGCATTCCTAACCAACTTAACAGCTACAACAAACCCAACCCTACCCCCACCCACACCAACCCCCCAATTAGGTTGTGCATTAGACCCTTCCTCCCGAAACAAAAAAACCCCAAAAACCCAATTCAAAATCAGGTGGTAGTACATGGGAACTCTCCCCAGGGGCGTGGAGTTACCGGCATACAACCCAGCCATGAGGCGGGGTGGCCGAGGAAAATATAACGCCACTCACGGTGAATACTTAGCTTCATTAAACTTTACCCTGAGAGTGTGACAGTATGTTTAGCGAGCCGAACAGTGCCTATATAAACCATAACACAGCACCTGCATAAGATAGATATTAAAGTACATGGCAACAGGATTACCAACACCAGTGATAAGTAGCAGTCAATCATTATCGCTTAGGGTCCTCTCAGGGCTCTTCTGACCTTTGGCCTCAGTGGCGCGTCTCTTTCCCCCACATGTTTCGCGAATTTAGCGTCCATAAAAAAGTGAGGGTTGCCTTTGTGTGTGACCCTCAGCTTGGCAGGGTACAACAGAGCATAAGGGATCTCCGCCTGGTGCAGCAAGCATTTGACTGGAACGAAATCACGCCTCGCCGCCTGGACCGTTGGGGTAAAGTCTGGAAAAAACAAGATCGTATTGCCCTTGTACTGGATGGTACCCCGTTCTCTAGCAAGGCGGAGCATTACATCCCGATCCCGGTAGTTCAAAAGGTGGGCTAGAATTGGACGCGAAGTAGCACCCACCGGAGGACGAGGGCCCAATGTGCGATGAGCACGTTCCACTATAAAGACCGGTGATAGTTCAGGCCCAAATAGGTCTCGCAATAACTCTTCCACAAACGTTTCCATTTTGGTAATGGCCGTAGTTTAAGGAATACCAAGTAGGCGAACATTGTTACGCCGGGACCTGGCTTCTAAATCGTAATTTTTGGTTCTGATCAGTGACAATACCTTGTCCATTTGCAGCAATTGTTCTTTGGCCTCCACCTGGAAATCATGCGCATTAGAGGAGCGATTCTCCAATTGATCCAGTCAAGTTTCGTGTGTATCAATGCGCTTCTTGACATTCTCGAGCTGGGAGGTAAGTACGTCGAGTTTAGTGTCAATTGTTTTGAGGCTAGATCTCATTTCCAACAGTAGGGTGCGTACGTCCTCATCGCGATCATCTGGTTGACCTGAGGGGGGGTTATCGCCTTCACCCTCCATCCCAGAATCTGTTTGGCGTGTGTGTCTCTTATGATCAAAGGAGAGCTTAGATTGTTTGGGGTCTGACTTCCCCATGTTAAATCTGTCGCACCTTCTCCGAGCAGTGTCGCAGATATTCAGCCCCTACTGGCCAGCTCGTCTCCAGACACACCTCGCGGAGTAGTTCAGTGCCGCAAACTCGGACCGTACCCCCCAGAGGCAGCCTTATGGTCCAGCTGGCAGGATTAACAACACGAGGTGCCCAGCAGTTACTAAGAATTCACATGTACTCATGAGCTCAGTTAGGTCGTGGGTAGAAACTGGAGTGCTAAGCAGGAGGATTGTGCTAGTGCCACTGACCTTTGCCTCGGCCACTGAGTTCGCAAATGTTCATTGGGGTGACCTCACAGTCCTGAATGACTTGCACAGGATTCACTCATACACACATGAGTCCATCCTCAGACCGCCGATCTGTGCACTGCCACATTGCCCATGTAAGTTGTACTCGCCTCTGGATACTGCCTGCGAGCTCATCAGAGAGGTTTTTAAGCCTCTGGGCAGGCCTCAGTATGCTCACCAAATGCCCAGGAGAAGGCCAACATCCGGCCGGCAGCCGCCGTGGGGACTCGCCCACGAGAGAAGCCTGCACCAGGCCCAGTAGAACCGGCAGCGCGTAGCGATACCTCTTTCTCGCAGACGGCACACGCTATCTCTCTCAGGTGCCGATGTCCGTACGTCTTGCAGCGCGCTGCACCAGAAGGCCTTCAGCAGCGAGCCCGGATTGGCCCAGCGCCCTGCTCAGACTCCACAAGATGGCGGCCGCATCCACCTCAGCAATCGGAGTCTCGTCGTCGTAGGCAGTTCTCATCCGCAAATTTCAAGTTGCACCACGGGTGGTTCAACAGCGACCTCCGCAGGTCACCAGATCCCAAGCAATATCGCCGGATGGTAGCGCGCCCCGTTGGCAACACTCACCCCGCTCAGTCCAGAAGCCGCTGCCCAGATAGACGGGGTGAGCGTGGCGTGGAGGCACAGGGCCCTTCAGGGGTCATTCCCACTCCAGATCAGTGTCGTTCTGCTCCACATCTCATCAGGTAACCAGATATCGGCATTATTTTCATCACCGGAGTGACTTAAGGATTAAATAAAGCCGGATTGTTTCTCGGCCGGCAGAGCTCGCTCAAGGAGTGGCCATTACGCTGCTCGGCGAGACCACGCCCCCCCCATAAAATAATGTTAATTTTTCTTTACTTTATATAGTGTTTGTTTAATTGTTTTTTAAATCTTATTGGGTTATTTAAGTTGTAGGTGTTTTTCATTGGCTGTTACTAATATTTGTCAATCATTTTGGCAGTTGTTTCCTTATTTGGGAAACACAAATTCATGTTCAGTTAACCGTTTTTTATTCTTTGTTTATTTAAAAGTATGATAGTATAAAATTTGTAATTTATATTGTATTTAAGGTATGAAAACAATTATTTATTTTATATATTCTGTTTGTAAAGAGGAGTTAATGTGGTGGATTTACTTATGTTAAAGTCATTTTTTAAATAATTTATTTAATTTTTATTGTATTTATTTAATATGTGGTGTGTGTTTGTGATATTGTTTACATTTTATTTTTTATGTATTGTGTTATTTGAAATATTTTTAAGGTGTCCATATTTTATTTTTGACGATAATTGTGTGGTCTATATTTTTGTTTTCGATATTTGTGTTATTTTGTATGTTTATTTAATGTTAACGATATTAGTTAGAACGATATTATTGATTTTGATATTAATGATATCGATGTTTGTGTTTGACGATATTTATGTGTCGATATTTGTGTATTTTTCTAATTAAGTATATCATATCGATATTTATGTTATCGATATTTGTGTGTCAATAATTTTGTAGGTCGATGTTATGTCAGTGATCCCTCTTTAGAATGTAGTGGATGGAGACTATAGTGTTCATATATTGCTTTGGATCTACTTCTATACACTTTCTCAAACTGTCCACGTGAAAGCAACATGTCTTCCTGCATGTAACTTCCAGGTTAGACAACATCTACATCTTTATAGTACACATGATTTTCATACAGATACAATGTAGCTTTCTGCACCTTATTTACATCCAGTAATTCCTGACAGATTTTTTTGTTTTTCATGGGCACACCATTCACTAGAAGAACAAGCGGTTCTTCCAAACCTATCTCTACACCCACAGTTTCAATATTGTGTTTAACATATAAAGGTAAATACACAAATTTACCTTTAACCCCTTTCTCATCCTCAGTGCATGATACCTTTAATGCTAGAGTTTGCTTCTCTCAGAAAGTGATTTAAGTGATCCCATGTGTATTCTGCACAACTCAGGGTTAGAAACCAAGTTAGTGTTCCTAGATTTTGCAAAATGCATTTAAGCTCAACATGACAATGATACCAGTAGTCATTCGTCCCAGATTTGCAAAGGTAAAGAAAATAGACAGAAGCAGTGCAAGTGCATGTTTGGGGTCCTACTGTATCAATTCATTTCTGGCAAATGCTACAAATAGTACTGCACTCCCTTTTATACACAGGAGCATGTCTACGCCTTCCTTGTACCTCTTCACCTATCTCTTCTTCTACATTTCTTGGAACAATCTCCTCTGTTGCTATGGAACTACTGTCTTTTACTACTCAATATCGGGCAGTTGTTTCAACTGCATACTCTAATTCATTCTCTTGTAAGTAGCTTTCATCATTAAAGATAGTAAGTCCGTTTTTATATAGCACAGCTACTCACCCTTACGGGTCTCAAGGCGCTGGGGGCCGTCGTGGAAATTAAGTGAGCTATTGCCCAGAGTCACATGGTGCTGAGCTGAGCTGCCGCCGGAGCCGGGGATCGAACCGTGAACCCTGTGCTCCGAAGTCAACTGCTATGGACGCTGCACCACACCTCTCCACTCCAAAGATAGGCTCAGTACTAAACGGACGCTTTCATTCTCCTTTGAAAATTTTGCAAAAATGTACTTTTATTAAGAAGCCTTATTTTGGCTTTTTTTTATCATAGAGAACACTGTTTTGTACAGTGTTTTATTCTGTTTAGTATCAAAATAAATAGTTTGTGCTTCAGAGCAAACACTGCGAGAACCATACGCTCAATATATTATTTATGCTTGAGTACTGCTCATCTCGTCTTAGTTTCCTCATTTTTTGTACCAAATTTTGTATTAGTCCACTTCTAAACATTCTTATTCGTGTTCCTTTAAATTGTTTCCTCCTCCTTGTCAAATTAGGTGTTTTTTTATTAAATTTTTTATTTTTATTCTGACTTACTCCTTCTCTGTTACAAATTTGGAGAGGTACAGTAAATAGACAGCAGCAATTTCAATACATGCGTGGGGTCCTAAAGTAGGATATCAAAATTTCAAGTTTTAGGGCCCGATTACGATGGCGGACGAAAAAGCCATCCGTCTGCCATGCTCACAGTAAAAAAACGCCCCCATGTACAGCGGCATTGCCGCTAGTCAGATTACGATGCAATGCACGTAAAATCCGACAGAGGCGGATGGAATACACAAAAGACCGCCCGTAACTGTCAGAAAAGCTGCAAATCCGAACTCGGCGGGCGGGGAAAGCTGTTCAATGGACTAAAAAGGCTGCATCTGCAATGGAATGACCGCACAGCTAATTACGATAAGATAGCGGAGCTGGCGTAACGATCATTGCTGTTCCGACTCCCGCGGTCGCGCTCAGGCAAAAAGAATGGCGGTCGGAACAAACTTCACTACAATGCTCAAAGTGTGCCTGTACTCTCCGCAGCCCTCAATCACATCTGACACGCACCAATGTTACAACACAAATGTATTTCTGAAATGAAAGCCATGGTCAGCATGGAAGATACACCTGGTGGTCATCACTCATGTGGACACACCCACATACCCCAGTATAAAACCAACCCCTTCCTGGACCAGCATCCTTTGCAAAGCAGGCGCTGAGACAGAGAGAGCAAGAGAGACAGGACACCATTTTGTCACACAGCACAACATCACACCCACCTAACTCCACACACCACCACTTCTCATCCACACACCTGACACACCTCACACATCTTGATCACCACCTTGCACCCTGCACCTTTCATTCATTTGCACCATGCCCAATCAAAAAATGCCCAATTTCTCAGACAGAGAGTTGAAAGTGCTGGTAGATGAGATAATTAGGGTAGAACCACATTTGTATGGGAACTTGGTCCAACAGACCCCACTTGTGCGCAAAAATCAGATGTGGGCAAGGATCTACAACAAAGTCAATGCAGTAGGGACCACCCTACGCACACTGCATGACATCAAAAGGCGGTGGACCGACCTCAAGGCCTGGGTCAAGTCTCGGGCCCAGAGGAACCACGAGGCGGGCCAAAGAACTGGTGGCGGCCCTCCCATTCCACCATTAACCTTCAATGAATGGGAGGAGAAGGTGCTTGCCATACTGCATCCAGAGAGTCTCACAGGAATTGAGGGGGGAGTGGAGGCTGGTAAGTACAAACAAAATGATCACATCAGACTGTAATGTACTGTTGTGTACCACAAGTGAGCCTCAATTGCCAGACCAAATCAAACTCATGTAGAATGCATGCTTTCAATATGAATGTCTCACAAGGCTAGCATTTCCTTCCTCTGCTTCACCTCACAGGTAGGTAGTCAGTTAATGCACCCTGGCCTCCCTCCCAAACAGCATGGAGCAGCCTCCCCACCCCAGAGCCATGTGGCAGCCATCCCCGTCGACAGTGCTTCCTAACAGGTAGGTAGCCATCTTACTGGGGAGGCGGTTGTTGAGACCTGACAGCAAGACCACCACTCCCACAAGGCCCTCTATACTCCCTCCCAAACAGCATGGAGCACCCTTCCCGCCCCAGAGCCATGTGGCAGCCAGCTCCCTCCTCTGCTTCACCTTACAGGTAGGTAGTCAGCTCATGCACCTTGCCCTCCTTCCCAAACATCATGGAGCCCCCTCCCCACCCCAGAGCCATGTGGCAGCCATCACTGTCAACAGTGCCTCCTAACAGGTAGGTAGCCATCTTACTGGGGAAGGGGTTGTTGAGACCTGGCAGCAAGACCACTTCTCCCACAAGGCCCTCTGTACTCCCTCCCAAACAGCATGGAGCACCCTCCCCACCCCAGCCAGCCAGCTTCCTCCTCTGCTTCACCTTACAGGTAGGTAGTCAGCTCATGCACCCTGGCCTCCCTCCCAAACAGCATGGAGCTATATGACCACCACATCCCGCACTTGTTAGCCAACTCTGTAAAGCTCCATAAGTTGTAGCCAGAGCACACACAGCTAATCCCATTGAGAGGTCACATTAATCACAGTGTCATTGATGAAGCCACATGTAACTGCAAAGCAAAACCCGAGAATGCAATGCCAAAATCCAATGTGCAAGTCCCATTGTCTCAAAGCATAAAGGCACACATCAACACAGCACATGCATGGAGACTCAGTCAAACATCACAAACCACAGGAGGTCAGTACAAAAAGCACAACAGAAATCATGACGTTGCAGCATAGTAGACAGATACTCATAGAAAAGTCACAAATATCCTAGCATCAACTGAAGTGGATGAGCAACACGTTGGTACCAGAGGACATGTCCTTGGAAATACAATATCTGTACATATGAAATTGTTGCTTCAGCCATGTCACATCGCTAACGAGCAATGTATGTACCTCTACATCATGTTTGACTGCTGACAAACTGTTACGAATGCCAAGTAATGCCAATGTCAAAAGTCAGGTCATCTCAAATGAAATGTGCAAAACGTGATCATCAAAGTTGTGCTGTGTACTGAACATGCTGACAATCTAACCTCTGTTCAACAGGTGACTCGCTAGCAACAGCAGGCGACCGTGACATGAATGAGCCAAGCCAGTTTCCCCCCAGGAAGGTGAACTCGCGGATGCAGATTCCCTGTTTTTGTCGGATGAGGAGGACTGACCTGACCCATCCAGTGTGGCCAGGCAAGCTCAGACCAGGACCTCACTGTCCCCGCCCACCACCACGACTCCCACAACAACTGCAACAACAATGCTGACCCCTGCAACAACGACCTGTGCGGTAGCCACCTCCACCATCACCACCGCTGCCTCCAATACTGTCCCTGTGGCAGTTGTTGCCAATACCACCAGGCAGCCTGGGGACGCTGGGGACAGTGTGCGGCGACAGGCAACGCCACAGGTCCGTGTCTGCATGGCAAATGGGAGGCAAACTGGGGGACAGTCACAGGAGGACAATGAGACTGAGGCCCTGGCCACCGTGGAAACTGTCCTTGGTGCATACCAGCAGAACCAGGGACAGATGGGTCAGGTCCTTGAAGAAATGAATGAACTCCGCCTGCTGCAAAGGTCCATGGACACACGCTTGGGTCAAATTGCTGAGTACATGGGCCAGCTTGTGGGTGTTCTGAGGGACATGCATGGAGCTCAAATAGATGCCCACAACCCCCGTGGCCAGCCGGATGCTAGTCACAACACCTCAGCAGCGGCCACAGGGAGGGGTGAGTCACAACACAGCGAATCCTCAGACCCCTCTGAGCATGCAGAAGGTCACTCCCCTGCCAAACGGCAGAGGGGATGTCCGAAAAAGACCCCGGGACAATCATGTGGAAAAGCACCGTGCCGTACCAATTCTAGTAGCCACTGTTAATGTCACCAGTGTCACACCGAGCATTGACTTTGTTGTAGATCCGATCCCACGTTGCCACAATGATGGGAGTGTTCTGTTGGACTGTGGAATTCCACCATTGTGTGTACTACCCTAAGTATCCATGTACCAGCACTTTCAACTTCACCACTCACCTGTCACTCATGTCAAAATAAACACAATTCACGCCCCTATGTCTTTGTGTCAGTAACATGTTTATCATAGTAAGTAGCATGTTAACTCACATTGCAATGTATCACAAGATTTGAATGCGACAATCCATTGAGAGAGCGGAGTAACCTAGAATGACACAAGAAAATAACAGTGAGTTGACATATGATGGCATGACAGCTAAAGCACACCACTAGGCAACACTGTACAAGATGCCTCCCAGATAACACTGGCCAACACCATCAACATGGACAGAAGGGGGTTGGGAGGACACTACTTCACCTCCCAACACAGTTCACCCCTTAGCATCCTGGTAAAAGCACTTCAGTTCAAATGCTTACTTGATTTTCCGTTGAAGTATTTCACCAAGGTTGTTGTAGGTTAGTGCTGTGAATCTCTAGTCATATGTGTTCCTGGATATTATCCTTCATCAGTAGAGCTAAAAAATGAAATTCTGCGTTTGCTGAGAAATCTGCCACAATCCTCTCAGGTCTCTGTACCTCTCCCTGACCAACTATGGTGAAACACTTCAGCTACATTTCAAGTAATCATTTGAACTGAACTGCATTTACCAGGATGCTAAGGGGTGAACTGTGCTGGGAGGTGAAGCAGTGTCCTCCCATCCCCCTACTACCATCAACATGGAAATGACGTAAGTTGTAAAACTCACACAGTGCTGCACAATGTAACCCTTAGCAGTGTGCCAACAAGAGCCAGCATCCAAACACATCCTGTTAAATGGCCGTTGGGGACATTGTCGCCTTCACTAAGTCAAGTACAGTTACACAGGGCTTGTAATGTATCATGCAAGATTTTTGCATGTTTTACAAAAGGAACACCAGTCCCTGCCAACATTCCCATGCTAAATCTCCTTTTTAACGTAAGTTATCTTATCCTGAATAACCACAACCGCTGCGGTTTACGGGCAGGCGTCCCATATATAGTAACAGTTTAACAACGTGTAACTTGCTGTAGCAATGTTCTTGTTACTCCCCCATATGGGATTGTAGATAGTTAGTTGTGGCCTGACATTCCCACAATGAAAGCAGACTTCAATGAGTTAAGCAGGCTCAAAGCACTTTTGTTTCAGCAAGAAGTCGCTCTCACATCAGCCCGTGAGACCTTCGAATTGCAGGTGGCTCGAATGTCCAGTGAGATTCAGTCACTGCTAAACACGACTCTCCCACTTCATTTTGGGGAACTGATACACCAAATATTAAAAGCGTCTGATACTGAAGGCCTTGCACATATGTTATTAACTTGTGGGCTATGGCCTTGTTACTTCGTTTCAGACTATTTTTAGAGTACTACCGGCTGTAATTCATTCAATTTTTCAAGTGCATTTGGCGGTTTACCATCATTCTTTTGGCTGTTCTGCAGAGTGCTGGTTCTCCTACTGCTCTTACGCAATGGCTGCCCGTCCTGTGGTCTAAGCCAACCCCGGTCAGTTGCAACTGTACCGTGAATGAATGCAGGTTATTTTGGGATGTTTGCCATTAGCTGTGCTTCGCATCAGTTATAGGCTTGCCTTCCACTATGCCTATTTCACCTGCGTGCAACCTGTGTTCTACTGTCGCCGATGCCCCTTTCAATGGGCCATGGATGTCTGCCTTTCCAACACATCTCTTGCTGATCTGGATTATGACCTGTGGGTGAGTCCTTTGTTGGCCCACGACCAGGACTGTTCCGGTGATAGCCGTTCATGGGATGCTTTACAACGTGGCAGACGGGCTGCCAGCTGCGCCTGTGCATTTGCGCAGCGTCTACTGTGCCATGGCTACATCGAACCTCTTCCAGGTTGCCCTTAAATGCTCCTTTCATCCACGGGGTGCGAGGAGCACATCTGTTCCTTCATACTACTGGATTGGATGGCGGTCCTTTTTGCTGAAGCTGATTCTGATCGTCTTTTGAAACTGCTTGCCTTCGAAGCTGCAAGTGCTCTCTTGGATTCGTAACTACTTACCAGCATCCGCAACTGTTTGGAACTAATTCAATATTGTTTTACCTTTTCTCGCCTCCTTCAGAAATGTCCTTTGATTTATCTCAAACTTTGGCCCTGTCTGCATTCGCTTTGACTCTGCTTACCTTTGTGGTCTGTTTTGCTTGGTACCACATACCTGAGCAAGGGGAGGCTGGTAAATGGCCGTTGCGGACATTGTCGCCTAGTATGAGCCCGGCTTCCATTATGCACCTTTAGCGCATGTTAATACATGGTTTTGTTGTTTTTCAAGTAGCTTTGTTTATGTCTTTCACATGAGAACTGTCTGCAGAGCTTGTTCTCTGCGCGGTCCTGGAGTACAGTCTGAACATCATGTCCAAGGTCGTAAAACAATGTCCCGTGTTATTCTGTTCTGGTCAGGCCCTAGCACCCAGACTCATCAAACTCTCGCAGCTGCTAGAGCCCACGGGTGCCTTTTTGATATTATGGGGAGGCGGGCTAGGTGCCCCACACCTGGAGAGGGATTCTTCCAGAGAGAAGAGCGACACAGCACATGTGATGTACATTTCACCATCTATAGGCTGAGGAATGAGGTCTGCTGACAAAGCCCAGAGATCTTGGGATACATAATAAGACTTCTTCTAGCAAGGGGAGGGGGGATAGGCTCGTAGGTCTTCCTCCTGAGGGCTTATTAATATGACATCTCCCTTCATGGTATATGGATATGTTTCTATGCTGACTGTATTTGTATTATGCATTATTCTGCTTGTTGTGGCAGGTATACTGCATGTTAGGACACGTTAGTTGAAATAAACATTTGAAAACGTTTCTTGTCTTCAACTGATCTTATTGTGGACAAGTATAAGAGTGAGGGCGACAGGGTATGTCTTGTTACCGCGATTCCTGAGAGATCTGAGAGTGTTGTGTCCTGGGGTGTATAAGCGCTTGTTTCACTGTCAGTGAGTAGGAGAGCTAGTGATGCACTATAGCTATTCGGTCCTGTGCCAATGGGTACTCAGGTGGTAGGATGACTCAGTCCCTTCCTGCCCAAGTCCTATAATCCTGTCCATAGTTCTGTCTGTGGGCAGAATCCCTGCAACAATCCTCCAAGTTTGGGAGACAACAGCAAAGCACACATACACACGCATAGTAGCTCAATGCTAACTTACACTCAATGGAAGTAGTTGGCGATGAGCTGTTCACGCAGGTCAAGACTAAACCTGGGCGTAGGTCACGTAGTAGCGCTACGCATAGCTACGCGAAGTGCACTTCGCACTACGCGAGCTACGCGTAGCTACGCGAACTGCGTAGTGCACTGTGCAAAATGCTGTTCGCACTGATTGCACAGTGCCGGATGCTTGTCCGCACTGTGCAATGAGTGCAAACCGCATCTTGCACAGTGCAAGCGGTCGTTTTCTGCCGCTCGAGTAGATTTCTACTCGAGCTGCAGCTTTCTCAACGCAGACTGGTAGTTTCTCATCGCGAGCGGTCACGAGCATACGTGACCACTCGCAATGAGAAACCTGACCTCCCCGTGTTGAGAATCTCGCCGGGAGGTTTATTTTCCACGCTCGTGATCGGCAACTTGATGTTGCTGATCGCGAACGAGGAAAAAGTCTCGCCGGGATGTCATTTTGCTTGCTCGCGGTCGCCAACTTGACTTTGAGGACAGCGAGCAAGCAAAAAATGACCGCTACGCGTGTTTGCACTGTGCTACGTGCAATTCGCGTAGTGCGAAGTAGCGCAAACTTCGCAAACTACGCGAGCGTAGCGTAGTACTTCGCCCAGGGTTAGTCAAGACCTTCTTCCTCACCACTATCATCATCACTGGGCATGTGTGGGTGTGCAGCGGGGGGTTCCTGCTGCTCATCATCGTCCTGAATCAGGGGTATCTCTTTGCACAAGGCCAGGTTGTGTAGCATGCAGCAGGCGACTATGATCTGACACACCTTCTGGAGTGAGTAGAGTAGTGCACCACCACTCTTGTCCAGACACCGGAATCTAGACTTTAGAAGTTCAAAAGTGCGCTCCACCACACGAAGTGTCCTCCCATGGGCATCATTGAAGTGGACTTCCCCGGGCGTAGTTGGATTCCTCAGTGGGGTCAGCAACCCCAGACAATTGGGATACCCTGAGTCACCTAGTTGTGAGAAACACAGACAAACAATGTAATGGTAATATGTGAGGAGAGCAGCATGTCACACATACATCACACTCACTGACACAGCCCACTCATCAACAAGCCAGGCATGCTCTGGGTGAAGAATTGCCATCAATTGTGGTATGCTGCTGTTCGGCAGAATGTATGAGTCATGTGCCGAACCTGGATACTTTGCACACACGTGTGATATGATCTGATCTGCTTGGCATACCACTTGCACATTAATGGAGTGGTGATGTTTGCAGTTACGATAGATGTGTTCACGTGCCTGTGGTGGAAATAGGCCAATGTGGGTACCTTCAATGGCTCCCACAACATTTGGGATGCGTGCAAGATCATAAAAATCCCCCTTCACAGCTGCCAATTAATTTCTCCTTGGAAAGTGTATATAGCTGTCCTTGTAGGTCATCAATGCAGACAGGACATCACGCAACACCATGCTGAACATAGGCTGTGACATCCCACCGGCGCTGGCCACGGTGTACTGGAAAGACCCAGTGGCAAAGTAATGCAGTGCAGCCATCACTTTTACTGTAGCAGACAATGCAGCTGGATAAGTTCTGTTGGGCTTCAAATGGGGCTCCAACTGAGCACATAGCTCTTGCAGTGTAAGGCGATCCAGATGGAATTTCTTTATGATTTCTATGTCCTCCATCTTCGCCAGGTCTGGGACAGGGCGATAGATAGGTGGTCTCCTCCTACTTACTCTGGCAGGGGACAAGTGCAAAAGATGAGTAAAAGATGAGATGAGGGAAACAGCTTAACCAAATACTCACACAACCACAACATTGACAGGACTCTTGAACACGTGAAATGCACAAGTGACATGCATACAGACCTTGATTTTCTTCACTCAATCGACATACTAACTACTACAACATCAAAATAAGTCGATGTGTATGACATATGGTACACTGCTACATCAAAGTGTGAGCAGCCCTGTGGGTAGATGGCTCAGCACATGTGGTTAACAGCATCAATGCTGAGTTGCATGTATCTGCTGTCACTGCACGACCTCAAGCTTCAGTCCCACAATACACAACAACATTATGAAATGAGGCCAGTGAGTGTCAGCTGGACAACAATACATGAATATGCAGCACAGTGGACAGACAAATATGAACATTATGGGGTCAGTCCATTGTGACGGTGTGAGGATTTTGCATGACAGACATTGCCATGTTCACCAAAATGATACACAGTTACACATGGATTGTGTATACATGCACACATGGCTGAAAATGACTGATGATGTCGGCCAGAGCGATGTTTGTTTGTAACACATGTGCACTCCTCTGACGTGTGTGAAAACATATGCAGGCTATGGCAGCTAGGCACACTGTATGCCACAGCAGTACGTGTGTTGAAAGTGCTAGAGGTTACAAGCAGGCACGGCCCGTGGTAGGAGTGCCGGTCGGGCGGTGACGTGGGGCGGGGGAGGGGCAGGGTGGGGGTAGTAAACTACGGATTAAGGCCGAATACAGGTAAGTAAACATTTAAATAAATAAAACGAATTTCGTTGCGCGCACTGCATCGCAATTGGCGATGCAGCGCTCACAACGAAATTCGTTTATTTATTTAAATGTTTACTTACCTGTATTCGGCCTTAATCCGTAGTTTACTACCCCCACCCTGCCCTCCCCGCCCTATGTCACCGCCCGACCGGCACTCCTACCACGGGCCGCGCCTGGTTACAAGTATGTCTGATTTCCGTACAATGGACACCTCTAAATGTCAGCAAACATCACTGGCCCTTCATAAGACAACCCATGGCCGAGAAATCGACAGTCAAATAGCAAGGGATATTCATTAACATTAATACAGTGCGAGAGGCCTTTGTCCTTTTTGACTTCTTAACTCATTTCATTCCATGCTGGCCACAAGACATGACAATGAATGTTATTTCACTCTCCTTTTCTTGGACATACCATGTGTGTGAAGACTTAACTCAAAGGTCACACTTTATAATACCTTAACAGGACAGGGTGGACAAATCACTTTAGGCAAATGTGTTAAGATAAGTGATGCAATTAGCAAAGCGAGAATGGAATTGCAAAATGTGTTTACAGGCGCGGTAGCTGGCATCCACAGCGGTAACATGCATTGGCCCCAATTGAATGATGCAGGATTGCAGTCGCAGCTTCCTGACCTCCGCGGTGCATCACCACCTATGAGAAATAGCCATCAGCCAATGGGAACCGCCAGCGGCTTACATTTTTGATACTCGCGGTAGGCGTGCTCTGCCACTGCGGGGCCCAGCATTGGCCCCAATTGAATGATGCAGGATTGCGGTCGCAGCTTCCTGACCTCCGCGGTGTGTCACCGCCTATGAGAAAAATCCATCAGCCAATGGGAACCGCCAGCGGCTTACATTTTTGAAACTCGCAGTAGGCGTGCTCCGCCACTGCAGGGCCCGGCATTGGCCCCAATTGAATGATGCGAACCAGGCTGGTCAATGGTATCAGCAGAGCAACACTGGAATGAGCCTAGGGCCCTATATATATGCCTGTGAAATGTCCACACCTGTCACTTGCCTAGAGACACTGCTGCCTGCCATTCCTCACCACGAACTGCTGCTGTACCTCATCTCTGGAACCAGTCATGGCTCGTACTGAGAACCTGAAGGCCCGTCCCTTCACTACAGAGGAGCTGGAGGTCCTGGTGGACGAGGTCCTTGGACAGTACGGCTGGCTCTATGGTGCTCCAGAGGTACTGATAAGTGAATGCTAAACTTACTTAGAATGCTCAGAACATGTTACTCTACAGTGCTCTAAATCCGTATTTGTAAAGCGCGAACTACTCACCCTTACGGGTCTCAAGGCGCTGGGGGCCGTCGTGGAAATTAAGTGAGCTATTGCCCAGAGTCACATGGTGCTGAGCTGAGCTGCCGCCGGAGCCGGGGATCGAACCGTGAACCCTGTGCTCCGAAGTCAGCTGCCCTGGCCGCTGCACCACACCTCTCTGTGCCTCAGACTGCAAGCCAATATTGGTGCTTTCTGATTTTGTCGTCTGCATTTCCCATACATGACATACTACTTGATGCACTTGAGTATGTGGGGAGGATGGCACACTTGTCAATGTAGCAGCTCCATAGGTGCAAAACATCACACATGTGAATCTCAGAAAGGATGATGCACACGTGTTGGAGTCTGTGTAGCCAAACGAGTTCAAGTGCATGGTGTTGAGCCCTGTTCCCCCTGAGCCCTGAGTGCATGCAATGACGATTTTGCCAGAACGTGGTTTATCAGTAGTACAGTTACAACAATGACTTCATGAAATCTCTTTTTGAACACACATTCCTTGTGCCATGTCCTCTATGAGTTCATTACGTGTACATATGTACATTAGTGAGATGGTAAGTATCAATTGGTCAGAGGTTAGTGATTATGGGGTGTGCTCATTCTACAGGGATACTATGGAGATGAGCCCAGTATGCACAATAGTACAGGGCCTGTTACTGTCTAGATTAGTGTGAAATTACCTCTCCGATCTGATAAATGTACAGTGGACATGCCATCCTTCTTTTGGTGTCATGTGTAGACTCGTTCCTGTGTATGCGCTGTGTACTGACACACAATGCACCACTACAAAGTGTTACAAATGTCTCCTCATGTCTCCCATACCCACAGCTCAAGGTCCATCAGCGGAAGGCAATATGGAGGGCCATCGCCCGGAAGGTGCGGACCCTAGGGGTCTCTAACCATCAACACAACCACTGCCACAAGAGGTGGGGTGACATCTGCCGCCTTAGCAAAAACGTCGCCAAAATGAAGCTGGGCCTGGTTCCTTGGACTGGTCGGTTGGCGCGCCGGAGCATGACCCCACTATTGACCTGCATCATGGCAGTGACACAGCCAGAGCTGAATGGACGCCTGAGTGCCCATCAGCAGCAAGTTGGGGGTGAGTATAGTACAAACTGTGATGTTGCGCATGAAACACTGCACGAATCCCAGCCCAGAGCAAGGCAGTAACCTATGAGTTGTCTCTAGTGTGGTGTAATTGCCTCTCAGTTGACTCAGTGGTGAGTGCAGATATTCTGCGCCTGTACAACGTCTGGATTGTCATGTTGGCAGTTAACATCAGCATAAGTGTCAGTCTCTGTGGCATCAACTGGAAGTGAACATCAGTGAGCATCATAGGGTGATTTTCGAGATTGATGTTGTGCATTTCCATGTAATTGATACATCTACAGATTGCTTACCAATGTTCAACACTAGTTGTGTTGCAGTACCTAAATTAGTGGATGTAAGGATGTCATGTCACTTAACAATAGTTTCCTTTAACTTACTATGTGTGGGGTTCTATCACCTCAAACTTCCAGAGTGACACACACAGTGAATTCAGATGTGTAGCTCTCTTAGCTGAAGGCATGTAGATGTGCCTACAGACAATAGGATGTGATGTTGAGATGCCAACACATGCCTAGCAAATTGGCAGTATGTACGCAACATGGAGCATGACTGTCCAATAAGCATGTTAACATGCATCAGCTGATCATAGAAATAATTTGACTTATGCAGACAGTACATGGAGAGTCAAATGTGTGCCTTGAGTTCAAGCATTTCGGTTAGTATTGCCTAACATGTTTGTGATCCGGCCACTTCACTGAACAGTGTCTCTGTCTCCTACAGAATCTACCGAGGTCAGAGAAGGAGAGGGGCCCGAAACTGTTGGTGAAGCTACTGGCAGTGACAGCAATGCATGTGAAAACTCACATATCATGTTTGTATCCCAGAGACATGCAGCACAGTGAGAACAAAGGTAAGCAAGAGCCAGGCCAGATCCCAAGACTCACAACACAGACATTGCACTGACACACTCTGCATACTCACAAATGATGTGGATAAGATGTAGGTGTACCCTAGGACTGCAAGGTTACAATGACACACTGCACACTGCTCCGGCAACAACCCCAACATGTCCACAAACACTACACAAGCTGTCTGACCATGAAAACAAACAGGCACTCATCAACTGGATCATACATGTGTGAAAGGGCAATGCTCAAGGGCACATACACATGAACACCTCTGCTAATGACAGTACACTCACACTGTCTGATGACTCCAGTAAGCACATGTACATCCATCCATTTGACTATGAAGCCATACCTATCCAAGATGACAACACACCTACACTGGTGTGTATACATCAAGATAGATCATACAGATATGTTGTACCCTGTCCACCCCTCAAGTCATCATGTAAATTGGAATAGATTCTCATGATGGAGATCAAACAAATCTGACATGTGTGAATAAGTAGAGCTCAGCCAACATAATGAACAGGACCAGAGTGGACCATCACAGACAAGCAGCTCGCCGTCATCAATCCTCCGAGTCAAAAGTGGACATTAGTTGCCGGAACCTCTGGTAACACCTGCAATATCAACTTAAGTACATGCAAATGGGAAAGTGTGAATTCAGAGCATGGAACCGATGAACATATACACATATTTTGTACAGCATCATTAGTAAGGCCAGCGACAACGCTATATTTTTTATTACATAAACTCAGTATCAGCATGTAAAGTGCAAAACATTAAGGGCAACGGCCAGTCCAAACTCAAGACTGCACATGTGTGCTTTGAAATTCCACACAGATGATTGAAACACAGTCCACCACCATGGTGGAATATCACCAGGATAGGGCCAGCAAATGGGCAGCTCAGGCACCGCTCAGGGAGGAATGGGGTGGGAAAGGGGACTCTGCTTCAAATTTGTGGAGAACTGGAACTGGGTGGGGGATGACTGTCTGGGGTAGTCGGAGGACTGGACCTGGGAGGGGGAGAACTGGTTAAGGAAGAGGGATCCCTGGATGTGGGAGCCTGAGGGCTGGCTGGACCTGGTGGAGTCGTCGCACGGGGAGGTGGTGAAATAAAGTGGGGAGGCTCAGTGGCTGATGTTGCATGTGGAGGGCTGGGCCTCACTTGCTTGGGGATACGATAGGCCCCAAGTGTCTTGGGCCTAGGGATAGGTGAGGTGGCCACAACAGCTTCCTTCTTCCCAGAAAGTGGAGCAGGTGCTCGTGGATCCTTCCTGGAAAATCCTTTGGATCTGGTTGTACGCTTGGGGGGGTCGGGCTTTTACCGTGCCTCCCCTGTTTTGGAGCTACCACTACCTCACTGCTTCTCTGTCCATGCTTCCTAGGGGGTGGGTGGGAGTGGAAGTCCTGGGCACAACAGCCCTCTGAACTGGGTGGGGGGCAGTTGTGGCAGGCAACTGGCCCTCGGCAGCCAGGGCCACTTCCTGTGCTGATTCAGGATCAGCTTTGGATCTTGGAGGGCTCTTGGAGGGCAAGGAATGTGAGGTCTGCAATGTGGATGCATGTTTTTTGTGTTTCAACTTCTCTGTGTCCTGTGATGTGCTTGTGGTGGGGCTGGCATGTGTGCTCCTTGTGTGCCTTGGGGATGATGTCTCGTGTCTTTGCCGCTTGGACTGCTGTTGTCATGTGCTGCGTGGGGATGACTTGGTGCCTGAGTACTCGAGGCCTACACAATGTGAGATACTCCACTATGGCTTTTTGCTCTGTACACTCCTCACCTGTACAATTCTCGTGTATACACCACTTCAGTCAACACATATGCCACTGCTTGCCATGCACATGTTTGACCCTCTCCACCACTCCATGGTGTGACACTGTACTGTGTGCAAATGATTTGTATCCAGAAGCATTGTGTCCCTCAGCACTGTTTCAGTATGTGATATGTGCTATTTGATCCTACTGGATTTGAGTCATGGTTGCTGAGGTACAGTACAGATGGATTTCCAGCACAGTCCTCTTGTCTTGTTCCAGCATGGATGTTTGCCTGGGTTGTGTGGCAGTAGGTGATAGAAAAAGTGTGTAGCTGTTTGCTGCGACACTGCTACCCATCCTGGGCGCGCATCTTCCTCACTTTGCAGTCTGCAGTGTATACACTCCCAGCCCCCAAGCAGGTCTGCCACCTTTAGCCCGATCGGAGCTGTGTGAGTGGTGCTTATAGGTGGGGGAGAGGGGAGCAGCGTGCCAGGAGGAGTCAGCACAAGGCAGCCTTCAGGGGCCCTGAGGGTGTCACTCACGTAAATTGAGGGAGCCTCACACATTGGATTTCGCAGGTTTCCCCAAACATCGTAGAGCCGGCCCTGCCTGCACGCTTGCTGGGAGTTGTTGTTGTACCGGGCTTGCATGCGTGGGGATGTTTTGGACGTACCTCTGCTGTAGAGCACGGTGGCGTCTTATCTGCTGGTGATGCATCAGGTAGAGCAGCGGGAAGGCCTGTAGAGCAGGATCCATGGCGGCTCTGGTCGTATGCAGGTGTTCTGGTTCGACTTTTCTGCTCCGTAGTTGTGCTTCCGCCATCCGCGATGAGGTGGTTTTACCGCTGCCGTGGGATTGGCTGTTTGATACATCGTAATCTGGTTGGTGGACGGAACATGATTCCGCATGCAGTTCTTGCTCTATAGGCTCTATAGGCTCCGTCCGCCGCCCTTGCGTAAGGAAAAAACGTGCGGAGCCTGAAAGCAGTCGGAAAATGGCCTGTGTTAGCCCATTGTAATATGGTGGTCGCAATGACCACATCAGGAGCGGGAACATCAACGTTTTCCGCCACCGCCACCACTGCGGATGCACTTCCGTCCGCCATCGTAATGACCCCCTTAGTGTGTTTATGAATTAGTAAATAGTTAAATAAGTTAGGTTATATTTGTTAATTTTTCGATTTAAATTGTATTCTAATATGTTAATAGAATTTTCATGTAAAGTTATAAATATATATTATTAATTTAGCTTATGTGTCACAAACACACTGATACAGGTACTCATTCATGTACTCACACACCTATACAGTCATTCACACAGGTACTGACACACCCACACACTCTTGCACACCCACTCAAAATCCACCAAACATCCCATACAGTCAGTGACAGACCTATTTACACATGCAAATATCTACGTACACACATATTGTGTGCAGTTTATTTATTTTTTACGACAATCTTTATGGTTGTTTTTTCCAAACTGTTTAATGATGATTATTTTAACAGTACATAATTTGTGGGGTATGAGTATAGAACCTGAGAATAGTAGAAGTGAAAATGGATCCATAGAACATGTTTTTGCAGCAACAAACGTGGCATTTTTGTCACTCAAATAAGACAGCTGGTATTGTGATGACTGCAGCTGATGAAGGTTCTTCCAAGGGTGCTGTACTGATGGAATATTCTGCTGCACCTAGTTTCTCCTGCATGATTCAGTTGTATACCCTTTCATGAATTGTTTTTAGATGCTTCCAATTGGAACATGTCCCATGTGACTACTTCTTGGCAGTCCTTCTGGGTATCTGTGTGTTGCAAATATTACACTGCACATATTTATCTGTAATTTTCTTTTCTCTGAAGGTATTCTAAAATACTTGCAGACATCACTTTCTTTTGTGCTTGCTGGTGTAAAGATATACCTGCTTTTGTTTAAAGTGGTTATGCAGAAAACTGTATTTGTAAATAGTTAAATAAGTTGTATTATGTTTATTTGTTTATTTGTATTGAGTGCAATTCACAGTGTTCCTTAATTGCAATAAGGTAGTGTGCAGCTTTTGGATTTTTTCCACAATCTTTATGATTGTTTTTTTCCCCACTGTTCAATGATGATCGGTTAAAAGGTATATCATTTTTGGTGTATGAGTAAAAAGCTGTGAACAGTAAACAAAAAAGGGAAAATCAAATTCTTAATGATATTAATACATACCTTTATAATAATGGAAATGTCTAGTGATTGCTTTGAATTATGTCTTTGTGCATTGTTGAAATTGTAAGTTATTTGTGTAATTCTATAAATTGTAAAACTAATTAATATTTATGTGTTTTTCTTTTGAAACAGATCAATGGCACCATATTTTGGAGTAATGCACTTTACTAATTAGTTCCTGCAATGTTGTTTTATATTTTATAATACTAACACACCTAGGCACACATCAGTACAGCAAATCACACACCCAGCTACACACAGATAGAGGAACTCACACACACAGGCTCACACTGATACAGCCCCTGACACACCTAGACATCCATTGATACAGTCACTGACATACCCAATTATATACAAATAAAGGCACTGACACATCCAGCCAAACACTAATGCATCCAATAGAAAATGCAGTTACCCACTGACATACCCAGGGACACATCCAGCCAAACACTAATACATCCAATAACAAATGCAGGCACACACTGACATACCCAGGGGCTTACCAATGCAGACACTAACACACCCAGGCATGGAGCAATGCATACACCAACACAGCCAGCCAAATACTAATGCATCCAACTACACACCCAGGCACACACTGACACATACACAGACACATCCAGGTACACACCCATTGATACACTTACACACACACACACATATCCATGCATACTCTGACACAGCCAAGCACACAATCATACATACACTGACACACAGGCACACACTCATGCATACACTAACAGACCCAGGCACACACTCATGCATACATTAACACACCCAGGCACACACTAATACCTATACTAATACACACAAGCATACACAGATGTACACACTGAGTCACCTAGGCACACACTAATACATCTAGTAAAACAGCCTGACAGACACTCATCCATACACTAACACACCCTGGCAGACACTGATGCATACACTATCATATTGAGGCATACATTGACGCATACACTGACACACCCAGTCATACACCTGTGCATACACTGACACATCCAGGTGTACACTAATGCAAAGACTGACACAGCCAGCCAAACACTAATGCATACACACCCAGGCACTCACTGGCGCACACGCAGAGACACCCAGAGACTTACCAATGCAGACACTGACATACTCAGGTATACAGCAATGCAGACTGACACACCCCGCCAAACACTAATGCATCCAATAACACACCCAGGTGCACACTGACACAGCCAGGGGCTTAACAATGCAGACACTGACACACCTAGGCATACAGCAATGCAGACACCAACACACCCATCTAAACCCTAATGTATCCAATAAGGCACCCAGGGATACACTGACACACCTGACATACACTAAAGTACACTTTGATAGACTCAGGCATACACCAATACAGGCACTGGTACACCTAACCAATCACTAAGGCATCCAATAAGACATTGATACATACACTGACACACCTAGGCACTTACAAAAACAGACTTTGTTATATCCGGGCATACAGCAATGCAAACACTGACACACCCATCCAAACAATAATGCATCCAGGCATACACTGACACATACATTGGCACACCCAGACATACACCAAAGCAGACTTTGATGTACCCAGGCATACACTAATGCATGTATTAACCCACTCAGGGACACACTTATGCACACACTGACACACCAAGGCATACACTAAAGAAGACACTAACACACCCAGGCACACACTGACGCATACACTGACACACCCAGGGACACACAAGTACCAAGACTGACAAATCCAGGTATACAGCAATACAGACACTGATACACCCAGGGAAACACTAATGCATTCAATAATACAGCCAGACACACACTGAGACACCCAGGCATACACCAGTGCACACACTGAGACACCCAGGTATACAGCAATGCAGACATTGATACACCCAGTCATACACTAATGCATCCAATAATACATCCAGGCACACACTGATGCACACACTGAGACATCCAAGCATACACCGATGCATAGGCTGACACACCCAAGGCATACAGCAGTGCAGACACTGACACACCCAGACAAACACTAATGTATCCAATAACACAATTAGGCACACACTGATGCATACACTGACACACTGATGCATACGCTGATGTAGACACTGACAGACCCAGGAATACTTCAACGTAGAAATTGACACACCCAGGAATATGCTAATGCATGCAGTTACACACCCAGGCACACACTGATGCACCAAGGCATACACTGGTGCACAGAGTGACACCCCCAGTCATACACTAAGGAAAGCATTGACACACCCAGCCAAACACAATATGTAATAACACACTTAGGCAAATATTGATGCAGACACTGATACACCCAGACACACAGTCAAGAATGCACTAACACACCCAGACATACACTGATACACCCCCACAACACACCAGTACAGAGATTGACAGACCCAATTATACAGCAATGCAGACACTGATACAGCCTGGCAAACAGTAATGCATCCATTAAACAGCCAGACACACACTGGTGCACACACTGAGACACCCAGGCATACACAGATGCATAGACTTACACACCCAGGCATACAGCAATGCAGACACTGACACACAGCTAAATACTAATGCATCCAATAACATACTTAGGCACACAGTGCGCATACACTGACACACCAACGCATACACTGATGCAGACACTGACAAACCCAGGCATACAGCAAATAAACTGACACATCCAGCAATACACTAATGCATGGACTAACACATCCAGGCATACACTGACACACCAGCATACCAATGCAAACACCGACACACCCAGGCATGCACCACAGCAGACACACCCAGCCAAACACTAATGCATCCAATAACACACCCAGGCATACACTAATGCACACATTGACACACCCTCTCTCACACTGATACAGTCACTCACACATTAGAAACACAGAGTTAGCTCTTTGTTTGACAAGACAGTGGTTCTAACAAGAATCGATTCATTTTCTAGAAGGGTGTTTGTTTTTATAACATTTATTAAATTGTGTTCTTTTTTAAATTTTTTAACAAAAGGTGAACATGGTAGTAAAAAGGGTAAGGATGGAAAAATGCAAAGAAGCAACTGGCATCAGTGTTGAAAAACCATTATATAGTCACTGGAAGCAAAAATAAAAACATGATGCTACTTCACTGTATCCAAGAAAGCACCTACAAGCGACAAGCATGTGTCATTTTGCACAGTGAATAACCATGTCACTAAATTCTTTGCAGACAGCTGGTATTGTAATGACTGCAGCTGATGATGGTTCTCCCAAGGCTGGTGTAGAGGTCGACTTTCCTGCTGTATCTGCTTTCTCTCACATCATCCGGTTGTAGCCACTTTCATGAACTATTTTTAGGTGCTTCACATGGAACTTGTCCCATGTGAATACTGCTTTGCAGTGCCTCTGATAACGGCTTGCCGCAAATATTGCACTGCCCAAATATTGCTGTTACCTTCCTTTCCCAAAAAGGTATAGTAAATTGCTTCCGCATATCACTTTCTTTTCTGCGAGGTGATGTGTCTTCCTCCTCATCCTCAACAGATTGTTAATGCCCATCTTGGAAGGACAATGTAGCTTCAGCCATTCTGTAAAAGAAGAGCACCACTTGTTCTCAATCATCCTTCTAGAGACTTCACTGGAGAAGTAACTGCTCAAGACACTATTAATGCCACACCCTTGGCTCTTTGGTGTTCTATTTGGTACAAGAAAGAAGCCAAACTTATTCAGGCAGTCATCAGTGATTGTTTATCCTGTGAGCATGGTTCGGCCATCCCGTGGTTAAAGTATATCAAAGAAAGTTTCTCATGCTGGGATGTGCCCGCCTCATTGAGCACCCTGAGACAGTCTTGAAGAAGGACAGAAACCGGGTCCTGGACTGTTTTTTTAAGCATAAACAAGCTACCGGAAGTGGCCAAACCTGCAGTCCGAGGTTATGGCATCATTCAAATGGTGCCAACTACTGCCCTATACTTATTATACGTGATTAATGTATATGAGAGAATACTGCTGGCAAGGTTCAGGTTAGGCTCATTCCGTTGGCTAATTTGTTTTCCCCTTGGCCAGTATTCTTCGGATTCTCTTTGTATTCGTCCATGTGATGAGCATTCAAGCCAAACCATGTCTTCTTTTGTCAATTTTATTTGCTGTACACAAGGACATTTTTATTACCCTTATTACGTAGACATACATTTTCCAAGTGTAAAGCCTCCCTATTTTACCTGCTGCAACTCAATGACCACTGTGTATGCCATGCAGTTGCTAGCTCCTTGAAGTGTGTTGTAGCCAAAAGAAAAAGCATGTTGTTTTGATGAAATAGTTTTTATTTTCTATTTTAGAGTGTTGTGGGTCTTGTATTGTAAAGCAAAAGTTTGTCCCTGGCATCTTACTTTTTACCCATTTTATTGTCTTTTTAGCTTTGATGTCTTTAGATTCAAAATGTAGCACTGTCACTTTACATACTGTAAATTATTTTATAATTTTTAGCTTTTTCAACATATGTGTCTTATATTGTGTGATTCTTTCTTATTGTATGTATCTTTTATGATCTGCCTTGTGGAGATCGAATAAAGATGAATGCAAAAACAAAAAACCTGATTTTGGGTGTGGTGTTCATGTGCATGGGTGGGGACCTAATATTTCCAATCAGAATACAAGGTTTATCAGTGTTTTCAAGAAAATTTGTGAATCCTGTTTCTAAATTTGCATTTTCCTGAAACTGGTAAAATTGGTAAGTTTGTTGAAAAAGAGATATAAGGTGGTTTATATATACTTGCAAATATGTTCACACTGATGTAATTGATGACAATGGTTGGGTGCACATATTTGGCATAATTTATAAAATATTCGCGAATTCATGCGGATCCACGAAGGTACTGCGGTACCCAACAAATATAATTTCAAAAAACTATTTGCTCAATTACATTTAAAAAACGTCATATAATTTACGTTAAGTACATATGTGATTTTTATGTTATTAAACGTAGATAAAGTATATTTATAAAAAAAGAATGACTAGAGGCCAAAGAAAAGTACATTAAAAATCAAAATAAGCTGTAATACACATAGGATTAAAAATAGACCAGATACATAAACTAAAGAAACTCATAATTAGAGGGGCATAATACTTTAGAAATGGAATTTGAAAAACCATTTAAATGCACAAAAAAACTAAAGGCTACAGGGATGGTATAGTTAGGAAATAGAATTAAAAAACCCTTAGAAATTTGCTGAAAAAAACAAAGGTTACAGGGACGTTAGAGTTAGGCTCAGATTTCACTCATACAAAACCAGTGAAATTCATCGGTAATAGTTACCGGAGCTAACTATAAATTATGCCCCCGGAATGCACTGCTTATGACCTCACAAATTACAACACTCATGACATGGTCAGTGACATCACTGATGACATCTCAAATGACATCACTGATGACATCATCCACAGAACCACTCACACACCCACTCATACCCCATACAACCTCTCATACGCTCACTCCCACACCCACACAACCACTCACATATCCATTCACAGACCGATACAGGTACTTATACACCTACTCACTACTCCATAGAGCCACTATGCCAAGGAATATGAGGACATTTTAACCCAAAAAAGAAGCACTTACTTCATATAGTCAAGATGAAAGACCCTTGTTTGGTGGAGATTTACCTCTTTGTAGTCTTGTTGTCTTTTCTATAGGAGGATTCATGTTATCACATATTTCTGGATAAAGATGTACCAGGAACAATCACATTTCCAAAACGCACATAAAGTCATTCGTGACATATCCTCATGTTCCATTGTGCAGCTGTAGTGCAGAATACGTACTGGACATTTACCCACGTAGGTACTACTTAGTAATTAACCAGTAGAAAGTACTCCACCTGGGTAGATATTTTGTGAAAAACTGTTGACTCTTGTTGGATAAAAGGGCAGGTGCGGTTCATTTGTGGCTAAGTCACTCACACAGCTACTGACACACCCACACAAACACTTAGACACATACTCACACACTTGGGTGCTCACACACCCACTGAGAGACCCATTCAGACACTGATACACCCAGTCATAGACCCATTCAGACACTTACACACCGACTCACAGACACACTCTTGACACTTACTGAGACACTCTTGCACCCATTCACAGACCCATACAGCCACTCACACAGCCACTCACTGACCCATTCAGACACTCATGCACCCACTCACAGACCCACTCAGACATATACACCCACTCACAGAGTCACTCAGACACTCATGCACCCACTCACAGAACAATACAGCCACTCACACAGCCACTTACTGACCCACTCAGCGACACCCACACCCACTCACAGACCCACTTAGACACCCATGCACTCAGTCACAGACTGACTGTCACACTTATGGAGGCACTCAGAAGCCCACTCAGACACTCTCACACCCACTCACAGAGACTCTCACTCAGACACTCATGCACCCACTCAGACTCTCACATACCCACTCACAGACCCACTCAGACACTCACACACCCACTCACACGCCCAGTGAGACACTTTTACAGCCACTCCCAGACCCACACAGACACTCACATACCAACTCACACATCCATTAAGACACTCATGCACTCACTCACACACTGACTGAGACACTCTTGCACTCACTTACACTCTTACTTTCAAAGGTTACATTTTACAGTTAGGAAAAAAAATTAAGAAACCTTAAAAATGTACTTTAAAACCCAAAGGTTACAGGGATGTTATAGTTAAGAATAGAATTTAAAGAACCTTGGAAATTCACCGAAAAAAACAAAGCTTACAGGGACATTATAGTTAGGCTCAGATTTCACTCACACCAAATCAGTGAAATTCAGCAGTTATTGTTACCTGAGCTAACTGTAACTTATGCCCCCGCAATGCACTGCTTATGACCTCACAGATTACATCACTCATGACATGGTCAGTGATATAACTGATGACATCACTGATGACATCTCAAATGACATTGCTGATGACATCACTGATGATATCATTCACTGAACCACTCACAAATCCACTCACATACCCACACAACCACTCACACATGCACTCACTAATCCATAGAGCCACATACACACCCACTCGCCCATACAGCCAGTCACACAGCCACTCACTTCCCATATGTTATGTTAGCATGATTTCTAAAGCGCACGAATACCCGAAGGTGTCTTGGCGCTGGATCTTGATATAGCCTTGACAAAGAGAAAAAGGAGTTTTAAGATGAGTCAATTAAACAACCAAGTTTTCAGATTTTTTCTGAAGGAGGTGAGGGAATTAGCCGCTCTTGTACTTGCTGGAAGAGTGTTCCAGAGTTTGGCTGTACAGTAGCTTATGCTTCGACCTCCCCAGTTCGCCGTTCGAATTCTTGGTACCAGCATCAACCTGGCATTAGTAGACCTTAGACATCTACCAGGAAGGTACCAGGAAAAGACATTTTTTAGTGAGGCTGGTCCAGTATTGTTCAGTGCCTTATAAGCCAGGCACAGTATCTTAAACTTAATACGTTGTGCCACTGGTAACCATGAAGTTTCCGAATGGCTTCCGAGGTGGATTGATATTTTGGTAAATTTAGCAAGAGCCAAGCAGTGGCATTCTGTACCATTTGTAATTTTTTCAGGTGTTGTTTCTGTAACCCAGGGTAGAGGCCGTTACAGTAATCCAATTTAGATAACACTAACATTGTTACCACCGTCCTCCTAAGATTTAGGGGGATGTAAGGTGTTATCTTCTTCAATTTTCTTATCAAGTAGAATGCAGCTGAAACTGTGGCATTGGTTTGCTGGGAATATGTAAGTTTATTGTCAATCAACACCCCAAGGTTTTTAGCCTTTACTACTGGCTTTGGAAGTTCTCCGATTTCCGCCGGCCACAATACGTCATCCCACATAGGTTGGAGATTGCCAAAAATAACCACCTCGGTTTTATCCGAGTTTAGTTTGAGGCAGTGCCTTCCCATCCAAAGACTAATTTCCCTCATACAATTCTGAAATTGTGAGGCAGGCGAGACTCGGTTTTTATGCACCTCTACCACAATCTGAGTGTCATCGGCATATGATGTCAAATCAAAGCCGAAATGTTGAACAAGGGAGACAGTTCAAACACATAAATGTTGAACAAAGATGGGCTCAAAGATGAACCTTGAGGAACCCCGCACGGGAGTACGTACGGAGCAGCTTGAAACTGATCTAAGGTCACAGTTTGTTTCCTATTTTTTAGAAATGATGCTATTCAAGATAGGGCTAGATTCTTTACCCCTAATTTTTCCAGATGCTGGAGCAGTGTATCATGGTGCACAGTATCGAAGGCAGCTGACAAATCGAGGAGAATCAGAACAGCTGCACCCCCTTGGTCCATTGCTGCCCTGATCTCCTCGGTGGCCTTGATAAGTGCTGTTTCTGTGCTGTGCCCTGAGCGGAAACCAAATTGAGAGGGATCAAGTAATTCCTTTTCATGAATGAACTGTGTTAGTTGATTGTTCATTATTTTCTCAACTATTTTTGACGGAAAAGGTAGCCTAGCAATTGGACGATAGTTACTTGTAATGGTTATATCCAGGTTTGCTTTCTTTATCAAAGGAAGAATGGCTGCATCTTTCCAGATGACCGGGAATGTGCCTGATAAAAACATATTATTAAAAATGTTTGTCAATATAGGGCTCACCTCCTTTGCTATGCTTTTTAGTACTACAGGGGGGCAGGGATCTAACGGAGAGCCTGATTTTGTTTCCTGAATAAGTTTTTCCACAAGCTCACTCGGCACCTGCGAAAACCTAAAAACACCATTCTCTTCTATCTTGGTGGTAGATGGAGCTTTGTTTGATGTATTGGGAATAGTAGAGAAATTATTATATATATCATAGACTTTATTCCTAAAAGCGGTTGCTATGTTGTCACAAAGGATTTGACTATTCCCTGAAGTTGTTTTATTTGATATAGCCGTTAGCTTTTCTACCACCCCAAATAATTCTTTAGTTGAGTTTTTGGCTTGCTCAATTTGTCGAGTGAAGAAAGTCCTTTTTCCGTAATCAAAAGAGATTTATAGTTTGCTAATGCGCATTTGTAGCTGTTTTTATCATCTCCCTCATATTTTGTTCTCCAGCGCCTTTCTAAACGGCGACAATTTTGTTTCTCTAGTCGCAGAGCTTCAGTAAACCATGGGGCTGATGGTTGAGTGCGATTCCCGGACTTTTTCCGGTTGGTACTGTAGTCTTAAAGGCGTCATTTAGCCATTTTGTATAATCTGTTGCAGCCTGATCCACCTGTGTGCTCACAGTCGGCCGTGTCTGCTCCAGTTGGAATTCCAACGTGCTTTTATCTATCTTGTTCCATGCTTTATATGTGCTTTGCTGTATTTTACCAGCCTTAGCTTCCGGAACAGTTTGAACTGGGTAGTCGAATGTGATTAAAAAATGGTCTGACCAGACGAGAGGGTAGATTTCCTTCACTATTAATCCTGATACTGAGGAAAATATCCCATCGAGAGTATGACCTGCCTCATGAGTGGGTTTATGTACTATCTGAGTTAACCCCAGCATACTTAGAGTTTCTATTAGAGTAGTTGTGTCCTTGTCCGACTTTATCTCAAGGTGTAAATTAAAATCACCCAAGATGGTAAATGTCTTTGTAGTGAGGCAAGGTTCCAATAGTGAATCTAAATTTGCAGTAAAGCTAGATCTTGAGCCGGGGGGGCGGTGTGAGAAGAAGTTGGCCTGGCATATGCTGTCCACTAACATAAAAAAAGTGGGGGCAACCATATAGTCAGATTCCACCTTCCTACAGGCGGTATACCAACATGCCCTTGAAGGTGTTTTTAGGATTCACTTCTAGTTGAAAATTAAGCCCTTCATAATGAGGGTCAGAGGCTGGAGAAAATGTACCCTTAAATTAATCACGATATATTACCGCTAGCCCTCCACCTCTCTTAATGGGTCTGTCTAATCTGAATACGGCAAACCCTTGTGGGACTGCAACTACAAAATCTGGGTCTAATGCTGGGTCTGCCCATGTTTCTGTAAGAAATAGCACCTCCAGTTTTTGTTGCAAAATGATATCTGCTATTTCATATTTATGTTTACCAAGTGACCTTACGTTAATCAGGCCACAATGTATTTCAACACATGTTTTGGGACTTAGCTGCTTTGTTTTAGAATCAAATTTTAAAATCTGGCAACTTTTAATCATTTGCTGACCTGGAAGTAAAAAGCCACATACACATTTGAACTGAATAGGGTAACTTCCAGTGTCTAGAATACATCTTTTATAACCTGGACTGGTATCTGATTTATTTAGTCCATAGAGGTCTATACTTGTATATTGTATTACGACTGAACCAGCTGGACCAGGGTTTATGGCACTTGGCACGGGCCAGTTGCTCACACAGCAACTCACACCTCCACGTACACACACCTCTACTTACAACCTCTCACACACCCAATCCCTTACCCATACAGCCTCTCAACACAGTCACTCACTCACCCATACAACCACTCAGACACCCACTCACAAATCCCTATAAGCACTCATACATGTACTTACTCACCCATACAGTCACACACATAGACACTCACTCTCCAATACAACCACTCACACAACCAATCAGTTAACCAAACACCTACTCAAAGAGCCACTCATACACCCATAGAGCCACTTACACATGGTCACTCACCCATACACCCACTCACTCACTAATACAGACACACACACACTCGCTTAACCATAGAGCCACACACACACCCCCCACACTCACCCATACAGACACTCATGCAGCCTCTCACTCACCCATACAACCACTCACACACACAGTCACTCACAAATACAGCCAGACACAGCTACTTCCACCCCCATATAGTTACTCACACACACACTTATTCACCCATACAAGTAATCACACACCCATACAGCCACTCACACAGCCACTCACTCACCCATACAGCCACTCACACACTGACTAACTCACCAATACAGCCAGTCACACAGTCACTTCCACAACCATACAGTTACACACCCATGTATTCACCCATACAGCAACTCACACAGCCACTCACACACCCATAGAACCACTCAGACATCCACTCACACATGGATACACACAGTCACAGAGGCACCCACATTATATATGTTACAAATTGTATCACTCATTAGTAGTACACAGAGTATAGTAATTTACTTTTTGTAGTACCTTAGTATATATGTTTAACACATAAACATTTAGAAAACACTCATCAGTGATGTTATTTGAGATGTCATCAGTGATGTCATGAGTAATGTCACTGACCATGTCATGAGTGGCATAAAATGTGAGGTCATACACAATGCATATAATATATGTATATATAGGACTTCAGTTACAAAACCAGCACCTGTGGCTACACACCATCGAGGCAGGAACACGGCAGGGCGAGGATTTGCCTTCATTTCATCGCCAGGGTTTGCAACCCGTTTGCGCATGCAAAATCTAATTGGGCCATGTACAATCCCTATTTAGCAACTCACAATTTTTTTGCGACTCTCTAAATAGGAATTGTAAGTCGCTATTAGGAATTGGCGTTCCAAGGGCGTCCCTTCCTAATAGCAAAGTCAGAGGCCTATGTAAGAATGTTTTGCGACTGCAATTGCGGTCGCAAAACACTCGCAATTTACCGCCCTCTTCAAGAGGGTGGTAAAGCACTCGTAAATGTGAAGGGGTCCCCAGGGGACCCTTTTCCCTTTGCGCATGCAGAGGAAAATATTTTTTAGGGGCAGGCAGTGGTCCAAGGTACCACTTCCTGCCCTTAAAAAATTATACGAATACGCTTCATTTTTCTTTTTTTAAATGCATCCCATTTTCCTTTTAAGGAATACGGGCTGCATTTTAAAGAAAAAACTGCTTTATTTAAAAGCAGTCCCAGACATGGAGGTCTGCTGAGCCCAGCAGGCCACCACACCTGGGAGGGCAAGCCATTCCTAATGGGGTCTCAAATTGCGAGTGCCCCATTAATATGCATGAGGCATGCAATTTGCGACCCCATTAGGAATTGCTAACAGTGTCTCAGACACTGTTGTACATGGAATTTAGCGACTCGCAAATTGCGACTCGCAATTGATCGCAATTTGTGAGTCGCTAAATGATATGGTCGTACATCTGGCCCATAGTTACTTGAGATACTTTCACCTAACTAAAATGTACCTTTAACCTTTGTTTTTTTCATTTGAAAGAATTTATTTCAGTTAAAAGAAATAGATAGATAGATAGATAGATAGATAGATAGATTTTATATATATATATATATATATATATATATATATATATATATATATATATATATATATATATATATATATATACACACATATGTCAAGGTTACAGTTATGGTTATCTAAGATTTAATATATATGTAGAATAAAATGAAAAATATGCTACAGCATTAATAACTTAAATTCCAAATGTCTTTTTTATTATTAAATTATTTTGACATTAAATTTCTAAAGTTGAAATGCAAAAATAATTCTTGCGTAAAGTACATTTGTTTTGTCATATATTTATAATCATTAAAAGGTTATTTAATAAGTTAAAATCTAATAACAGTTTGTGTTATTTTTAGATAATGTTTAAGCCAATTTAACATTATGTGAAATTACTTTATATTTGTTACTATTTTTAGTATTTTATTTTACCATTATTTTCTATGGGGTTTTATTTGAAGTCCCTACCTCAATATTTTCTCACAGAGTGTGTTGCAGTAACAGTGGCTGGCCATGGGTGGTGCTCAACTTACTTCAGCTCTGAACTGGAGTACTTTTACGATTGTTTTGGGTTCTTTTTGGCTGTGGCAACTTCTAAAGTGCAGTTTGTAAATAGAAATGGGCTTACTCTTTTTTAGGTGGGTGTATGTACATCTCTGAACTTCACTTAACCACTCCATACCCCTTCCATAACACCTACCATATAGAAGCAATTCTACTCCATTTTCCGACCACGCCCGCTGTCTTCTCATATTTACTACCAAAACATATACCTACGTGTATGGAGACTCCACAACAGGGGCAGAAATCTCTGCACAGACAAATGTAGGACAGGCGGAGTCATAGAACTCCGCACATAGTTTGTGGATAGCATTTTGTAGTACATTTATAATACTATTTTAGCATTACAAAACACACTGCAAAGTGCAGTTTGTAAATAGCCCCCCTGGGTTTATGTGGGAGACGAATTATAAATAGGATGCAACAGTGATATGCAGCAGGTTTGTAGTGTGAAACCACAAGGTTTATCACTTTCCCTCCTATAAGGAAAGAGGGCCAGTTGCTGGTATTGATGGTCAATAATTGAATTCCCCTCAACTCCTTCCCACACTCACTTTGATGCTCACTACTTTGACGCTCACTAATTTGCACACTCACCCACTCACAGATAGTTTGCTGAACCATCTTACAAAGATATCATATTGAGCAGTGAAAGGTGTGTGTTATTTTGCCAGTAGTACACACATCCAAACAGAACTTTTCTGAGTTTTCCAGTCACACAGGCATTTAGGAATTGACAGTTAGTGAAAGGTAATAACTGGTAAAATCCTGTAATCAGACAAATCCTCGACTCCTAAACATAGCCATTCTAATTACAGGACATACATTTAAGAATTTCTGTGCCTAGATACAATTACTGCACAAGCACGACTAAAATGGAAAGTTGTCGGACAGTTGACCAAATGGCAACTTCCTATGCCTACCTCACAAAGCATGGAGCCATCTCAATGCATATGCTGAAAACGCAGACATGGAAGAGTATACCTGTGCCAGACGCAAGAGTGGGTACAGTTCCGTCTATTGGTGTGCGTTTCTCAGGAAGAACGCGGCCTGCAGTTGCTTTGTTTCTGACAATTAATGTACTACAAGACGGCTTCATATATAATGAAGTGATGCCTAAATTGGGGTTGATGAAGCGGTTGCATTAATCTCTGACTAACATGGTCTGACCGATTTTGTTTTACATGTTGTGGATACAATGATACATGTTACTAATGCCCATTTTCAGTCAGAACATCTGCATAATCCATTGGATGACTGGTTGGTTAGAATGAATTTTGTACCCTCTTTTATACAACTTTTTATAAATGACCAAATGAAATGATTATTTTATGCCACTTATGAGAACGATTTTTTTAAATTTACAATTGCCTATGTACTTTTATGATCTTATTTAATCATGATCGAATGAAGTCGAATTGAGTTTGAGATTGAGACTGGTTGGTGTACTGATTGATTCAAGCCTATCATCACTGAGGCGGGTCTGAAGCAGAAAGAGCTTCCTAGAGAATGACCTGGTTATCTTGACGAGAGTCTTCACATCTTGCTTCTTACCAGGATGAAAATCTGAGTTTTAATTATAAGCAGGTTATTAGTATAGGGTGTGACTCTGACAGAAATGACCCACTTAGAAATGAGGATAGGGGGATTTGAAGAAGTGGAGGCATCAATAAAAACATGACCCTATCGTAAAGAGATGGTCTCTCTAATCAGGAGACTGAGCAGTTCACTACCATGTGAGAGACAGAAGGTTTCTTTCTTTATGTATCACTTGGAGCTATTTAGTCTCCTTTGCCAAAAGACCCTGACTACAGTTAGTTTGAGTAGTCTAGCCTGGAACCTTCTTTGACTCCCACCATGAGGGTTCTATGTTTTCTTGCAAGGAGAGGGCAGAATAATACTCAGACAATGGCATCACAAGAAGCAACATTTCACTATAGTCTCCACTTGTAGTTTAGGGTTGCCTCCACATGCATTATGCTGTCCCTATTTTATGATGTTTGTTGGGCTAGTAACTAAGAAACCAAGGACCAATCTTTTTCCCAAACCAAATGACCTGTAGCTTGCCTTTCTTATCTGCAAATGACTATTCAAAATCCCATTTAATTGGACTTTATACCCTTGATGTTAATACCACATGGTTCTGTGTCAGCAATGATATTTGCAGGGAAATGTTTTTGTCATGTTTTCCCTTTTTTCTGAACATCTGCACTTTTCGTCGTAGGCAGTGGTTGTACACCTGCAAAATAAAGCCTCATCCTCAGGTGTACTGTTTACCTAATTGGTGAGCTGCTTTCTCAATTGCCATACTGCTCATTGTAGTAAATTGACTGCTGCTTGTATGCAGAGTATTAGCACAGCCATCCAAGGTACAGCTATCGAGCGCAGAGAGGAAAGGAATATTTTTCCACCTGCATTAAAACATAGCATGTGCGATTAGGGATTGTTTACTGCAGTCAGACTGCAGGACATAGTACCAATTAGAGGCATGCATTAAAACCTTAATTCAGTGGCTTTTGATTGGAAAGTGCTCTGGGACACGTGTTTGCAGCATGTACAAAGTGTGGTCTAATAAACTCTTGGTAAAGTGAGATGTTTTATCACCTCCAAGAGGTATTCTAGTTTAGGAACATGGAATACTTCCTGCCTGATCTCAGCTGAGTGTTTTACAAAAGGCATCCACATCCTTTGCTGGACGTTTGACCCGTCTGCTCAAGGTGCCCCTTTGCTCAAGCAGCTGGCAGTACAAAGGAGAAGCACACAAAGGCCGGAATCGGAAGGAGGATTGCTTTCTATCCTTCGTATGTCATATATGCCTCTGAATACCCCCAAGGAACCTCTCTGAATTCACAATATAGGACAGTGATAGAACACTGGCGATGCACTCGGTGGAATTCTGGGCTGTGTGCTGGCAGTAGAGTTTGTTTAGTTTAACGGAATGAGCTGGAAAGGCCAAGGCTGGAGTTAGGAGATGGAGAGAGCTTGGCACAGTTAAACAACAGAGGTATCATCTTACATTTTTGGGTGCATGAAATTGTGGTTTAGCTTTGTGCGATAAAATATATCCCAGGCACTGCTAAAGTAATTGTATCATCACACTGAAGTAAAGCGTGAGAGGCCTTCTTCGAAATTGGATTCATTTTCGTTAGGGGTCATCACAAACACCTGACTGGTTTTAACCCCTAAAATGTTTTGCTTTGACTCACTCTAATGAAAGAACCACTTGCAACAAATAAAAATATGAAGACCTCCCTGTTTATTGTAGTGAAAAATACATGTATGCTTAACAGAGGCTGTGGTTCTGTCTTGCATAACATCTTCAAGAATAATACAACTGCTCCCCGCTGCCTAGGTCCTGCCAGTTACAACTGGTCATTTCCTCTGCTTTCCATCTGTGCAACCCACAAGAGCCCATGGACAGAGAAAGATATAGCTAGTGTTGAGAAATCTAGAGAACTGCTTGGTGTGAATATTCCTCTCTGATCTTGCAGCGCCAGTTGTGATACGCCTCTTACAACTGGATCCCTTGAATTAGTGTGAGAAGAACCGGTCTTGATTTTGAAACTTTCCACCAAGGTGATAGTGGTACAGACCACTTAACTGCATTTGTGTTTCTTTGGAGTATCGGTAAAAGGTCGCACGCCTACTTCAAAAGATGGAATCTCAGTATCTTTGTGTTAGTAGTTGTGTTTTAATAATAGCAAAAACAAAAACAAATGAAAAAAAAAATATTACTCTTAAATGAAGATAGATACATTCAGATAGAGTACTCTAAAAATGTATGTCTAAATAATCCCTTTTAGCGGTAGAAAGAAAATTCACCAAGAGCTGAGCGCTGTCTTAAGTGCTGTTCCAAGAATGGACACATTCTGAGGGAAAACGGAAAATAATGATAGTGGTTCTCTCTACACACAATTTAGCATGGAGATTGAGGCTTCTGTTGAAGAGGCATATCCAACCTCACACTGTCCTTTTCCGCGACAGCCTCTCACTGTGTCCTGCTAAAGGTTTTCAAATTTAAGAGACACGTCTGCGTCTGAAGGTAAGACTTTTGATGGCGACGAATGACCACCATTTTCAAACCTATAGTAACTCACAAGCCATCCACAAAGGGTTTCCTTCATCTTTCTGGTATTTTACTCACTGCAGTTTTACATTTTTAAATACCTTTATTCGAAATTTAAAGTCATTATTTTCTTAACTATCTTCTTGTCGCGGTTAGTTGTTGCATATTTACTGCAATTCATTTCTCTGAGGTAGGCCTTGCTGCTTGTGCCAAGCTTGCATTGCAATCCGCAGAGTGACCTATTTACCATTTGGGAGTCGGATTTTATTTTCAGTTTGGTCATTAAAATACCATTTCAGCAATGTTCTGGTTGATAAAATAATACAGATTAATAGAACATTGAGTCTTAAAACAATGCAGAATATGACAATACATTTTCATAGTGCTCTCGCATATTATTTTGGTTTCATTTGAATTTGTTCAATTCAAAAAGTGTTTTCATTTTAATGATTTTTGCCATATAATCTCACCCATGATAAACTGAAAACGTCAATGTGTCTCAATATGTTGGCATTCAAAAAGAGAACTATATTGAATAAAATATATGGTTGATTCGCACAAATAATGATGATTTGATAATATATGTCTTGAATCTTGTAACGAAGCCAGAACTATTTTCACTTAGTTGGCATTTTGTTAGTGGGATACAGAGAAATGTATATTTAGCTTTGTATTTTACTATTTTTCTTTGGGATATTTTCTAAATAATGGGGTTGCAGGATCCACACCAGGAGATTTTGCAGGTTGACTAGTGTCATACGTGGCTTTGTCAATCATAATTAGAAAGGTACTAATTATGCCTATTATGCTGTAAATCATTTTAGCAAATGTTTTTAACAGCAGGGATCAGAGTTTGCCTTTCAGGCAGAACTATCATCATTTGGACAATCAAATGAAGGTGCTGTAGGCACCAGGGTTCCTGCTGCTTCTCTCTTTTTATAGCTAGCTCAACCATCTTCAGTAAAATCATATTTGTGAACTCAAAGGCTGCATTTAATGGATAACTATTTGACAAAAACATTGAACTGTATAGTAACAGGTGTGGTTTCAGAAGAAACAAGTATGTGTAATCGTATGTGGGTGCCTTGGTACGTGTGATGTGATACATGATACAGGCTATTTTATTAATTTAGATTTTAAACTTTAGAAAGCGCAAAAACATCCAGAGCTATTTTGCAGTCAAAAATCTTATTGGAACCATCTAACCTATGCTAAGTAAAAAAAAAAATCAAAAGAAATGAGCACATATCAAGGCAGGGTTTTATCATAAAGTGGAGATATAGTCAGAGGTGAAAGCATTCTGGATTCAAGTTCCGAACATTGAAAATGGCTACAGATTATAAAGACCTAGATGGACTAAAAAGACGTTTATTACGTGTTACTGTAGACAAGGAATCGTAAGACATAGATAATGTTTTACACTTTGTATTAATATTGGGAAGAGCCAAATCGCAGTATCTTCATTGTGCCTAATACCTCCAAGAGACGAAATGTGGCTAAAAGCTGTTGCGAAATGGAGAGTGTCAAATAGCAGTCTAAAAAACTTAAATAATAAGACAAACAGGTAAATAAATGTGAGGGAAATGTGTACTATGGGTTACCTATGGGAAAAGTTAGATGAAATGACATGAGATATCTGAGAATACATTTTAATGGATGCCAGGTGCCAAAATGTGGACATTAATATGTTGCTGAAAAGGTTGACTGAAATACACATATTACCTTTAGTGAGGAAGTAGGAGTATTTGGAAGGAAATGCATCCGAGAACTTTTCTCCTTTCTATGTTGCGTGTACTGCTATCAAAATGTTGATTGTATCAATATTGATCTGAGATCGGGGTATAGGAGTAACCTTAAAGGTCTGCACTGCTGGTTAAACAGTCAAACCTGCTCTCAGTCCCTTTAGCATGAATCCCTTCACTTTCATGGGCCATGGTGTGCTGTACATGGACCAAATAAAGCTTGTCTTGTAGATCAACTACCTTTCGCCAGAATTGCTTACTCTTTATTGACTTCCCTTTTGAATCTCTGAATCTGACAAAATAAATATGGCAACTGATGAATCAGCTTTCTGTAAGGCAAGGGACAGGGCATGTTTTTATGTGTGTTGTGCAGTGGAATCACCTGAAACCTTTGTGTGCATGCATAGCAGCTTTAAGTTGCCAACTTCAAAAATACTCTGTACTGCTGCACAAGCAGAAGAGTATTTTTATTCAGGACCAACTCCTGGCTGTGCACAGTCATCCATGTAGCACACACTCTTATTCACATGATTGGGTAAAACATTTGGAGTTTGCAGTTTGTTTTGTGTGTATTGCAAACATTTTTTTCTTGCATGCAGAATGCATCATACTCAAAGTAGTTAAATAAGAGGCCCACCACACCAATGCAGGTGTAGAGACTGAGCAGTATAATGTTTGCTTTTATTGCGGCTTGTTGTGTAGGTACGGTAGCAGCTATAACGATATGTTTCCCTGGTGCCAAGGATGCTCTTCAATATGGCTGTCTGCATTTTCTCTGTCGCAGTGAAGTGTTCTCCGGCTGTGATCTGTACATGATGGTGGGTGTCTGTCCCTCATTGTAAACTACATATGCATAGCCTGTGATACGAGGAATAACCCTTATAACTAAGGGCCTGATTACGATCTTGGCGGATGGGATACTCTATCATAAACGTGACAGATATCGCGGTTGTCGTGTTAAATGTTCCACAGCATATAATGGAATTGTAATTTGGTGGACTGGATATCTGTCATGCGTGTGACAGAGAAACCCTGTCTGCCAAGATTGTAATCAGGTCCCTAAGTTTGTTGTAATATCTCAAATTTGTCAATATTTAGGGGCCGATTCCGATTCGGGCCGGAAAACGTACCGACGGACTCGGTACGGGAAAATAGTCCGACCGACACGTACCGGCGCTGCCCGACCTGCGTAGTACGATGAAATGCATGTGAATCACGACCGACTCGTATGGAACACAAGCCGAATGACCGAACCGCACGGAAACCAGCTATCCGGCCGGGAAACAACGCAAATCGAACCGACCGACACACACCAGGAATGAACCCGACCGAAACGTACCCGCGAACTCCGACCCGCGCAGTACGATGCAATGCGTGGAAAACCAGACCGAGTCGCACGGAGCCCAAGCCGTACGACCGCCCCGCATACAAATCCCAGCCAAAGCAACCCAATACTCCTCGACCGACGCGTACTCCGCACATGAAACCTAGCAGAAACACAGCGTGAACGACTCGGAGAAGCTCGCACGAGACAACTGCAGCGTCCTACTCGGTCAGAAGAACGTCTCCTACATGCCCCAAAACTACAAAGGAAAAAATACAAAAAAAAGGGCCAAACAAGCAATTACAAAGCCAATAAATACTGGGGGGGGGGAACATGGAACAAAGACACACCCACAACTCCAACCATATAAAGGCCACAAATCCCTACCATGATCCTTTGCAAATTCAACTGACCTGCCAGCACAGAACATCATCAGACAGCAACCACAGACACACTCACAGCTCATCCATCACACAAGCCACACCACACAAGCCACACACCATCAGCACCTCAACAAATAGCACCCTCACATATACCCAGCAAAACCTTCACTCACACACCCTCACTTGCACACCCACACATACATCAATCACCACCACCACCCATCACCATGCCCCCAAAGAAGAATCCAAAGTTCCTAGACAGAGAATTGGAAGTCCTGGTAGATGAGATCCTCAGGGTAGAGCCCCAGTTGTTTGGTACATTGGTCCAACAGACCCCCATGCCGCAGAAAACCAAGATGTGGGAGAGGATCGTCGACAGGGTGAACGCACAATCACCATGTTTGCGCACAAAGGAAGACATCCAGAACAGGTGGTATGATGTGCGCAGGAGGGTCAAGGACCTACTCAAGAAGGATTACGCCTTGAGCCAACACACCGGCAGTGGCCCTCCTGCCAAACCAGTATACCTCAGGCCCTGGGAGGAGAAGGTGCGGGCCATCCTACCACCAGTGAGCGTATATGGACTATCAAACATCCCAGAGCCTGGTGAGTACACAACAAATATACACAATATTGTGTGACAATACACACACATCACTGTCAAGGGGATAGTCAAACCATGCACCCTTAGCAAATCCACAGCAACCAAAAGATAATCATACCAAGATGTGTATGTTAGTTAGATAAACACAATACATGCCATCTCATAGTGATATGTAACTGTGTCATGACATGTACAAACCCAACAACAAAGAGAGCCAGGCAGTGGCACAAATCTAACCAACAAACACAGTCAGATATGTAGCCACCACTAGAACACCACCTCACAGGGAAGCTCACTGAAAGGAAGGAATTCTGTGTATGCTGGTGAAGTCAGTGTAGCCAATAGCATGATGGGAGTTGTAGTCACAGATATTGCTCACCCTCACAATTGGCCCATCAACACCACTCTGAACCATGCTCACATCAAAGGGAGTGGAAAAGAACTTACAAGATGGCTGACACTGGGTACTGCTGTGGGGAGCACAAGGCCCTGCTGGGAACTGTGCACCAACCAACAGCAGGACACCACTGTCTGACATCCTGAAAGCAAACTTGCACTCCCTGCAATGGAAGCACGTTCCATGGTGGGATATCTGGCTGGGTGGGAAGGAGGACTGACAGCACTGACCATAGTTACCAGCAGCTGTTCTCACACACACCCTTAACACAAACTCCACACAACTCACATGGGAGAATGCAATGCCTCACACTCTAATTAAATATCCCACAAAGAACCACAACCCTGGGTTATGCTCTGTGAAGCACAGGGACACTTCTGGGACTTGTAGCCAAACTAACGCCAGGACAACACTGTCAGCCATCCTGTCAGAACAGGCACACTACCCCACAGGGAAGCAGAGTCAAAAGGAAGGAAGTATGGGCATGCTGGGAAGGGGGGTATAGGCAACAGCAAGATGAGAGTGGTAGTCACAGCTCAACATCCCCCACCCACATGGCCTAGCAAGCTCACACTGAAGCATGCATACCTCACAGGGAGTGGAAAAGAACTGACAAGATGGCTGACACTGGGTACTGCTGTGGGGAGCACAAGGCCCTGCTGGGAACTGTGCACCAACAAACAACAGGACCACACTGTCAGCCATCTTGCCATTGCTGTCACACTCACATACAGTGAAGTCCACTTAAAAGGAAGGAAGTATGGGCATGCTGGGAAGGGGGTGTAGGCAATAGCATGATGGTAGTGGTAGTCACAGATATTGCTCACCCTCACAATTGGCCCATCAACACCACTCTGAACCATGCTCACATCACAGGGAGTGGAAAACAACTGACAAGATGGCTGACACTGGGTACTGCTGTGGGGAGCACAAGGCCCTGCTGGGAACTGTGCACCAACCAACAGCAGGACACCACTGTCTGACATCCTGAAAGCAAACTTGCACTCCCTGCAATGGAAGCACGTTCCATGGTGGGATATCTGGCTGGGTGGGAAGGAGGACTGACAGCACTGACCATAGTTACCAGCAGCTGTTCTCACACACACCCTTAACACAAACTCCACACAACTCACCTGGGAGAATGCAATGCCTCACACTCTAATTAAATATCCCACAAAGAACCACCACCCTGGGTTATGCTGTGTGAAGCACAGGGACACTTCTGGGACTTGTAGCCAAACTAACACCAGGACAACACTGTCAGCCATCCTGTCAGCACAGGCACACTACCCCACAGGGAAGCAGAGTCAAAAGGAAGGAAGTATGGGCATGCTGGGAAGGGGGTGTAGGCAACAGCAAGATGGGAGTGGTAGTCACAGCTCAACATCCCCCACCCACATGGCCTAGCAAGCTCACACTGAAGCATGCACACCTCACAGGGAGTGGAAAGAACTGACAAGATGGCTGACACTGGGTACTGCTGTGGGGAGCACAATGCCCTGCTGGGAACTGTGCACCAACAAACAACAGGACCACACTGTCAGCCATCTTGCCATTGCTGTCACACTCACATACAGTAAAGTCCACTTAAAAGGAAGGAAGTATGGGCATGCTGGGAAGGGGGGTGTAGGCAATAGCATGATGGGAGTGGTAGTCACAGCTCAACATCCCCCACCCACATGGCCCAGCAAGCTCACACTGAAGCATGCACACCTCACAGGGAGTGAAAAACCACTTCAAAGATGTCTGACAATGGTGCTCTGTTGTGGGGAGCACAAGGCCATGCTGGGAACTGGGCACCAACAAACAACAGGACACCACTGACTGACATCCTGAGAGTCAACCTGAACCCACTGCAAGGGTGGCATGCTTCATGGTGGGATAACTGGGCTGGGGGGAGAAGGAGGGCCCGATGTCCTCCAAATACAACCAATGCTGTCCATGTACACACCTCAACATTCACATTGAAATGCTTCAAGTTTGCAGGACAATGTGCTACACCAATATCAACCTCTGACTGTGACAACTTAGGACAATGCAATGTACAGGCCCGCATCCAGCGGTACAGTCACAACTGTCAGGTGTGTGAACCATTGATGCCTGCAGAAACATAACATACATTGTGTGTGTCTCCCAAAAACAGGTGATGATGGGGACACAGCAGCAGACGATGAGGAGTCCCTGTCCCAGGCTCCGGGGGACACTGAGCTCACTGGTGTGGAACAGCCTCTGCCCTCCTCGGATGGCGAAGACCTACCTGGCCCCTCCGGTGTGAGTCATCATGCAGCACCAGCAGGACCACCATCTGCACCCCCTGCACCCACCCCTCCAACAACTGCCAGCACACAGACCACCCCCGCCGACATGGACAGACCAAGGACCACCAATGGCAACAGCACACGGACCCCGGCCCAACGTGGAGCAACGGACAACAACCCCAGTAACAACCCCCAAGGTGGCCTAGGGTCACCTGTGCATGCCACCGCAGGTCCCGCACGTGTCGCCAGGGGTGGTGGGAGGGGTGGTAGACATAGGTCACTGTTTGCAGAGGGGTCTGGACTGCATGATGACCCACAACTGGTACGCATTGCTGATGCGTACCAGAATAGCACCGGAGAGGTCAGCCAGGTAGTGGGGATCCTCAAGGACATTCAACAGCAGCAGGCTGCCCATCATGCCCGCTTGGACTCACACATGTCCCGTGTGGAGACACACATGTGCCGTGTGGAGACACACATGTCTGGCATGGAGTCCAAGTGGGACACATTGCAAGAACTGACAGCGGTGCATAGGGACATATTGACATGCCTCCACCAGATTAGCACCAACATGGCCACACCTCCCTGTGTGCCCACAACATCTGGTGCTGCAACAACTGCAACTGCCACAGGGAGGGAGGATGACTCTGGCGGAGAGTCCCCTGCACCGCAGCAGCCTGCACGTGAGGGTCCCCCCAAAGAAGAGGGGTCGTCCGAGGAAGGACAACTGAGAGGCCGATGGCCATGTACATCCCCCAGGAACCCAACACCTGTTCTGGAAATTCACCTTTGTGTGCAAACTGTTCACCCTGTCGAATGCAACCCAACTCCCCCACATGACATGGGGAGTTTAAGTTGGCCCAATGTATCAGATGACTGTTGACTTTACTCAGGACATTTCTGCTACCAAGACTTCCAACTCATCTGGGAACTTTGGATTCCAATCCCAATGTACAGCACCCACTATCCTGTGCACTATACTCACACATGTATGTAAATAAACTCACTAATACACCATACTTGCCTCTGTTGTGATACCAACGTGGTTTCTGTCATGGAGATGATGATCTGCTAAATGACACTGTGCATGCTAACTGCTACAGCAAGTACAACACCGTCATGTGAGTCATGGCGTGATACATATGAGGGAGACACACCACTAGGGCTACACAACACATACACACCAGGGCCATCTGACTCATCGCCTACACTGATGTTGCCAGGAAATACAGTGCAATGCACAGACACCACACCTATTCACAGTCTGTGTTAAGTACCCCACTGGTGCAGTAAGCAAATGTCAGTCAGATGTGTGACCACAGACAACGCACATCCCAAAGTGAAGCACAGGTTTATTACACATTTGCAACATGTTGTTACCACTACAGATGCAAGGTAATCCCACGTGGCAGTGGCCACACAGTCAACAAGTGTAGAAGAAAGAAAGTCCAGGGGTGTGTGGCACATCACCTGTAGGGAAACGACAGCTTCCACCCTGGAAGTTGAATCACGGTGTTGGGGGATCACAGTTGACCAAACAACTCTGAAAGTACCCTGTGAAGGACAGAAATGTCACACAGTCAAAAGCACTGAAGAACAGGACAGAACTGCAATACTCATGCCCAATACATGTCACAAGATACCTACACAAAACCAAGTTAGCATGTCAACACTGTTGGGGAGTACAGACTACCTGTATGGACACATCGCTGCACGCATACAGTCAAGTAGCACATGGCCACACTCAAACAGCACCAGAGCACCACCAACACATATCACGCAAACTCACATCATTGACATGACATCTCTGGATACTCACATTCAGCTGAAGAAGTTGGTGATGAGCTGTGTGCGGACATCACCCTCATCATCATCACCATCACTGGCATCGTGGCCCAGGCCAGGATCCTCCACAGGTGGTGGATGTTGGTCATCGTCATCCAGGATGAGAGGCAACTTCTTCCGCACTGCCATGTTGTGTAGCATGCAGCAGACGATGACAATCTTGCACACCTTTGCTGGGGCATATGGGAGGGCCCCTCCTGTCTTGTCCAGGCAGCGAAAGCGGCTCTTCAGGAGACCAAATGTCCGCTCGATCACTCTCCTGGTCCGACCATGTGCCTCATTGTAGCGCATCTGGGCTGGTGTCACAGGGTTCCAGAGGGGCGTCAGCAACCACGGCATGTTGGGGTATCCGGAGTCACCTACATACAGACAATTGCACATTAGCTGAGTTGCCTGTCGCGGGTACTTGGGCCTCCAACCCGAGTGAGGCACCATTTTTATCGGGAGACCTGGGGGAACGCTCGGTGGTAGGAAATTTATGTCAGCTTGGTGATGCCACAACTTTCCCACACACAAATGTGTGAAAAAAGTGATTTTTTCAGCAAAAGTTCAGGTTTGCAGGGGATTCTGGGTAAGAAAATGTTGGGGGATCCACGCAAGCCATACCTCCCTAGAATCCCCCGGGTGTCTAGTTTTCAGAAATGTGTGGGTTTGGTAGGTTTCCCTAGGTGGCCGCCGAGCCCCGAGCCAAAAAGTCATGGGACCCCCCTTGCAAAACCAGGTCGTTTTGTGATAGGCAATTTTGATGTCGCCTCAATACATTTTGGGCACTTGCCTGTCGCGGGTACTTGGGCCTCCCACCCGAGTGAGGCACCATTTTTATCGGGAGACCTGGGGGAATGCTGGGTGGTAGGAAATTTGTGTCAGCCCGGTGATGCCACAACTTTCCCACACACAAATGTGTGAAAAAAGTGATTTGTTCAGCAAAAGTTCAGGTTTGCAGGGGATTCTGGGTAAGAAAACGTTGGGGGATCCATGCAAGCCATACCTCCCTGGAATTCCCTGGGTGTCTAGTTTTCAGAAATGTGTGGGTTACTGTTAGAAATGGGATCTCTAGTTGGCAAGGGCTTGCACCTTTGTCCAAGTAGGGACCCTTCTTCCTAGTCAGGGTAAGGGTGTTACACTCGTGAAGTAACTAAGCCTGGGCGTAGTTCGCGAAGTAGCGCTACGCGAAGCTACGCAAAGTGCAGTTCGCACTACGCGAGCTACGCGTAGCACTACGCGAACTGCGTAGTGCACTGTTCGCAATAATTGCACAGTGCCGGATGCTTGTCCGCACTGTGCAATCATTGAAAACGGCATCTTGCACAGTGCGAGCTGTCTTTTACTGCCGCTCGAGTAGATTTTTACTCGAGCGGCAGCTTTCTCAACGCGGACTGGTAGTTTCTCATCGCGAGCGGTCGCGAGCATACGCGACCACTCGCAATGAGAAACCTGACCTCCCCGCGTTGAGAATCTCGCCGGGAGGTTTATTTTCCACGCTCGCGATCGGCAACATGATGTTGCTGATCGCGAACGAGGAAAAAGTCTCGCCGGGATGTCATTTTGCTTGCTCGCGGCCCCCAACTTGACGTTGAGGACCGCGAGCAAGCAAAAAATGACCGCTGCACTACGCTACGCTACGCGTGTTTGCACTGTGCTACGTGCAATTCGCGTTGTGCGAAGTAGCGCAAACTTCGCAAACTACGCGAGCGTAGCGTAGTGCTTTGCCCAGGGTTAGAAGTAACCCCTGCTCACCCTCGTGGTAGCTTGGCACGAGCAGTCAGGCTTAATTCAAAGGAAGTGTGTAAAGCATTTGCACATAACCAACAGTAACACAGTGTAAGCACTACAAACGGACACCACACCAGTTTAGAAAAATAACCAATTTTTATATACCCAAGACAAGACCAATTACGACAAAAATCCACAATACTATACTTTAAAAACGAATGCTTGATAAGGTAACTTCTTCTTTGCAGGAATAGTTCAAAAAAAAAGTTTGTACGAGTCGGTAGCTCCGTCCGAGCCTACCGCGATGCTGAAAACCACAGAGTCTAACAGTTACAGCCGACCGCGTCGATACGGGCCAGCAGAGTCGTGAACAGACTCGGTCACAGTACCTTTCTCGTTGTGGCTGGTACGGAGTGTACGAGCCGGTTGGCGTTCGTCGCGGTTGCGGTGCAAGACGGAGCGATGCAAGGTGCGGTGTCCCTCGATGCGGTGCAGGCAGCGGCTCGATGAGCGTCGTGCAGACGGAGTCGGTGAGTCCAAGGCGTGCGATGCAGGGTGAGACGATGCTCAATGCGGTGCTGACAGGTTGCGATGCAGGCGACCAAGCCGGAGTGCGGGAGCTAGCGTCGGACAGCGGTGCGAGTCGGAGCGGTGCGTCGCAGACGTGCGATCGGTGCCCCAAATGCAATGCGGTCACGACTCTTAAGCCAGTTGCAGCATCTGCGTCGGTTGGGTCCGGCTGGTTCAGTGAAGCGATGCGAACTGCGGTGCCCACAGGTCACGGTGCAAGCAGCGGCTCGGTGTTGACGGCGTCGGACGTCGCCTGAGGTGAGACCAGGGTTGCGGTGCGAAGCGGGGCGATGCGGTCTGCGGTGCAAACAGGTCACCGGTCAGGGATGGATTCGGTTGACGGAGTCGGTTGCAGTTCCCTTCCTCTGTGGCAACTGAAACAGCGTTCCAGAAGCGGTACCCAGAGGCTGGTGAAGTCTTTGTAGTCCCTGAGACTTCTTAACAGGAGGCCAGCTCGGTTCCAGGCCCTTGGAGACACTCAGCACAAGTTTGTAGAAAGTTCAGTCCTTTCACTGCCCAAGGCAGAAACAGCAGCTGCAGGCCAACCCAACAAAGCAACAACACAGCAAAGGGGCAGTACTCCTCCTGGCAGCTCTTCCAGCTCTTCATCTTGGCAGGTTCCTTGATTCCAGCGAGATCTAAATTCATGGGGTCAGGGCCCCAATATTTATATCCCAAATTCCTTTGTTCTCTGAAGGCAGAGAGGCCTTTGCCTAGTCCAAACCAGTTCTGGAGCACTTTGTTGACAAGTCTCCGTACCTTCTTTCAGAGAGTAGGCCAGGGACATCAGACGCACCACAGGAGGTGGAGCCAGCATTGTGGAGGGAAGGCACTGTCCTATTCAGGGCCCAGGTGCAACTCCTCCCACCCATCTACATGTAGATCTTGCTATTCAGCCCTGTGCTGACTCACCCTGTCTCCTGGCATCCCCCAGCCCCTGTCACTCACACTCCAGACAAGGAATACACAACCTCACAGAGGCAGGCTTGGATGGTTAGACAAGAAAATACCCACTTTCTAAAAGTGGTATTTTCAAACACAGAATGTTAAAACCAACTTCACTAAAAGATGCATTTTATCATTCTGAGTCCAGGCATACTAAACTCGAATCTCTACCATGTTCCCGGGGTCAGTTAGGATTATAAGCTGTAATAATCAAAACTGCCCGTTCTGGCCTAGGGGGAACAGGTAGCCTTGCAATAGTGAAAAACGAACTAGGCTGTAATTCACTATCAGGACATGCCACCCACACCAGGGCATGTCCTACCTTTCGCATACAACGCACCCTGCCCACAGAGGTACCTTGGGCCTACCTTAGGGGTGACTAACATGTAGAAAAGGGAAGGTTTAGGGACTTGCAAGTGAGCGCACTTGCCAAGTCGACATGGCAGCCCCAGGCTGCGCACAGGCTCTGCAATGGCAGGCCTGAGTTACACTTTACAGGCTGTTTGCGTGGGTGGCACAATCCAGTGCTGCAGCCCACCAACAGCATTTGGTCTATAGGCCCTGGCACTCGCAGTGCACTTTACAAGGGACTGACACATAAACCAAATAGGCCAATCATGGAAACGCCAATCCGTAACACATTTTATACAGGAGCACTTGCACTTTCCCACTGGACAGCAGTGAGGAAAGTGCGCAGAATCATTACACCAGCAAAAACAGAGTCAAAACCGGGAGGTCAGAAAGCAAAAAGTTAGGGGAAACACGCCAAAAGATGCCAAGTCTAACACATGTTCCCTCCAGCTGAAAGTAGGGAGAACTACCCAACCCCATTGGAGTTCTCTTCACTAAGGCGGAAGAACCTGGACAGACCATCTGCGTTGGCGTGTTCTGTACCAGGACGGTGTTCCACCGTAAAGTCCATTCCCTGTAGGGAGATGGACCACCTCAGCAGTTTTGGATTCTCACCCCTCATTTGCATCAACCATCTGAGGGGCCTGTGGTCTGTCTGAACCTGGAAGTGAGTCCCAAACAGTTATGGTCTCAACTTCTTCTGTGCCCAGACCACAGCAAAAGCTTCCCTTTCTATGGCACTCCACCTCTGTTCCCTGGGGAGTAGTCAGTTCGGGCTGGACTGTTCCCATGAGGCACAGGGTCAGACTGATTTGCATATGGCCATGTCTGAACTGGGGTGGTGGAGTGAGCTAAAGAATGATGATGGATTAAACCCAGATCAGTTGACTGGGGGTGAGTGTTTGATTGGCTCAAACGTTCCGTCCATCATCCCCTTTTGTATCGCCCTGGGGAGTAGTCTCCTGCTAAGGAAGACTACAGGCTGATCCAGGCCCTCTTCGTTCAGTTGTGAGAGCACCGCTCCCACACCATGCTCTGAAGCATCAGTCTGCACGACGAATTCCTTGGAGAAGTCAGGTGCCTTGAGCACAGGCGCCGTGCACATGGCTGCCTTCAGGGCATCAAAAGCTTTCTGGCAGGACTCAGTCCAGATCACTTTCCTGGGCTGCTTCTCAGAAGTCAGCTCTGTTAAGGGGGCAACGATGGTGCCATAGCCCTTAACAAATCTCCTATAGTAGCCGGTGAGACCTAAGAAGGCTCTCACCTCGGTCTGGGTCTTGGGGGGCTCCCAAGCCAGAATGGTGTCAATCTTGGGTTGTAGGGGCGCCATCTGGCCGCTTCCTACCTGGTGTCCCAAGTACACCACAGAACCCTGCCCGATCTGGCACTTACTGGCCTTGATTGTGAGGCCTGCACCTTGCAGAGCCCTCAACACCTTCTCAAGGTGCTGTAAATGTTCTTCCCAGCTGGAACTGAACACAGCAATGTCATCCAGGTAGGCGGCACTGAAATCCTCCAGCCCAGCCAACACCTGATTGACCAACCTCTGAAAGGTGGCAGGGGCATTCTTCAACCCAAAGGGCATCACCCGGAATTGGTAATGACCTTCTGGGGTTGAGAATGCTGATCTCTCCTTGGCCCCATCGGTTAAGGCAATCTGCCAGTACCCAGACGTCAAATCAAACGTGCTGAGGAACCGGGCAGCTCCCAACCGATCAATGAGCTCATCAGCTCTGGGGATGGGGTGCGCGTCAGTCCTGGTGACGGCATTGAGCCCACGGTAGTCCACACAAAACCGGAGTTCTGGAGTGGCACCGGGCGCAGCAGCCTTTGGGACCAAGACCACTGGGCTGGCCCAAGGACTGTGGGAAGGCTCAATCACCGCTAACGCCAACATCTTAGAGACCTCCTCCTTGATGCTGGCTCTGACCCGGTCAGTCAACCTGTAAATCTTGTGCTTCACAGGAGGGCTGTCACCAGTGTCCACGTCATGGGTACACCAGTGAGTAACACCGGGGGTCAGAGAGAACAGTGGGGCGAACTGTCCCAATAACTGGTGACAGTCCCCCTGCTGCTCCTGAGTCAGAGTAGGGGAGAGGATCACACCTTCTACTGACCCATCATGCTCCTTGGTAAACAGGAGGTCAGGGAGAGGCTCACTCTCCTCTTCCTCCCCATCATCTGTCGCCAAGAGCATACTCACTTCGGACCTCTCGAAGTGGGGCTTCAGGCGGTTCACGTGAAGGACCCTCAAAGGGTTCCTTGGAGCCTGCAAATCCACCAGGTAGGTGAAGTCACTTTTGCGCTCCTTTACCTCATATGGCCCAGTCCACTTGTCCTGCAAGGCACAAGGTGCCACTGGGGCCATGACCCACACTTTTTGCCCAAGTTGAAATTCGACCAGAGTGGCATTCTGGTCATACCATCTCTTCATTTCTTCCTGGCTTGCTTCTAGGTTCGCCTGAGCGAGTTTCCTGAAGCGGGCAGTTTGGTTTCTAAAGGCCAGCATGTAGCTAAATACATCCTGGGGAGTTTTCCTGGGAGCCGTCTCCCAGCCTTCCTTTACCAAACTCAGAGGCCCTCTGACAGGGTGGCCATACAGGAGCTCAAAGGGGCTGTACCCAAGAGACTTCTGAGGCACCTCCCTGTATGCAAAGAGTAGGCATGGCAAGAGGACGTCCCACTTACGCCTCATGGGTTCTGTTAGACCCTTGATCTTGCCTTTCAAGGTCTGGTTGAATCTCTCCACCAGACCGTTTCTTGTGGGTGGTAAGGAGTGGTGAACTTGTAGGTTACACCACACTCCTTCCACAAGGATGTCATATACTTGGATATGAAATTGGTCCCCCTATCAGAAACCACCTCTCTGGGGAATCCCACACGGGAAAAGATCCCCATTAATGCCCGGCCCACCACTGGCGCCGTCGTTGTCCTGAGAGGGATTGCCTCCGGGTACCGGGTGGCATGGTCCACCAAGACCAGGATGTACCTGTTGCCCATGGCTGTCTTGGGATCCAGTGGCCCCACAATATCCATCCCTACCCTTTCAAAGGGTGTTCCAACAACAGGAAAAGGTTGGAGAGGAGCTTTGACCTTCCTCCCACTCTTACCACTTGCTTGGCAAGTTTGGCAAGACCTACAGTGTGCATCTGACTGCCTTCGCATTTGGGGCCAAAAGAAGTGGGTGACAACCCTGTCAAAGGTCTTGTCCTGCCCCAAATGTCCTGCCAAAGGCACGTCATGAGCCAGACCCAGTAGGAAGGTCCTGAAGCGCTGGGGTACCACCAGCACACGGGCTGACCCAGGCTCAGCAACCTTAGGCTCACTGTATAGGAGACCACTCTCCCAGTAGATCAGATGTGACCCGGACTGATTACCAGCTGCCTGGTCTGCAGCCTGCCGCCGCAGACCCTCCAGAGTAGGGCACTCGTTCTGCTCCCTGCAGAACTCCTCCCTGGTGGGACCCCCTTCTTGCTGCCAATGGGTCAGCTCAGAGATGTCTCCCAGTTCGGCTACCTGCTCCCCTGTAGGCACCGGGGTGTCCCCCTCGAGGTCCGCCTCCTCCCGGTCCGTGGGAACTTCGGGGCCGGTTTCCCACGCCCCCTGCCCTTTCTCTGGCAGGGACTTGGGCCACTGTTCCAGGCTCCAAGTCCTCTTGATCACCCTTTCTGGCTGCCATTGACCGAGTAGACACGCATGCCCACTCTGGCAACCCAAGCATCTCCAAGTGAGACCTGAACTCAACATCCTTCCATAAGGACTGCTCCAGGTCGTTACCTAGCAGACAATCTACAGGCATGGTAGGGCTCACAACCACCCTCAAGGGACCTGAGACCCCCCCCCCCCATTCAAAGGGAACCTGCGCCACCATACACTGGCGCTCAGAGTTGTCTACAGCAACTACTTGGTGGAATGCCCCTGGGACTACCTGCTTCTCAGAGACCAGGTGACTCCGGACTGAGGTCACACTGGCTCCAGTGTCTCTGAGAGCCTCTACCCTGTTCCCATTAATGGTCACCCAGGTGCTATATTTCTTTGTGTTAGGGGGCACCTGGTTTCCTGGGACCATCTCACTGTCCCCTAGTGAGACAAGGGTCATTTCTGCGGGATCCCCACCCTCCTGTGGACACCCCTCCTCCCCAAGCGCTACACTAGCCAACACTTTGGACTGTCCACCGGTGGGTGGCTGTGACCCCTTTGGGCACTTGGGGTCCCCCTTAAAGTGACCTACCTGGTCACATGCATAACACTTGCGGGGGCCGGTCTCAACAGGCTTCCTGTAGAGACCCCTTTCTTCTTATCACCGGGGGCTGGGAACCTTTACCCTGGGTACTAGTTTGGGGCCCTTTAGAGAACTCCTGTGCTTTACCCTTGTCCCCCCACCTTTCTGCTGGGGACCCTGCCCACCTTTGGCTGAGTCTCCCCAAACGCTTTCTTGTGGACCCTGGTACTCACCCAGCGGTCCGCTTCCATAGCAAGCTTCCTGGGGTCAGTTAGCTTACTATCAACTAGGTGCTGGCGCAGATCTGCAAAACATAGACTAGACAAGTGCTCCCATGCAATCAAGTTGTAGAGCCCCTGAAAATCAGTTACACTACTGCCCTTTACCCAACCATCCAGCGACCTGCAGAACACATCCACACATTCCAACCAAGTGTTGGCATCAGACTTCTTACTGGACCTGAACTGATCCCTGTACTTTTCAGGAGTAAGACCATACTTAGTGAGAAGGGCATCCTTCATGTCAGCATAGGTGAGGTGATACCCCTTACCCAAAGCTATCAGAGCATCCCTTGCTTCTTCAGGGAAAAGTGGCCACAATCCTGCTCCCCAATTCTCCTCAGGGACCCCATTCATGTGTATGGCTGCCTCATAACCCTGAAACCACCTTTGTATGTCATCCCCCTCCTTGAACTCCTTGCCTACATTCTTGGGAATGTGCACAATCCTGTCTGCCTTTCTGGACGAATTGCTGCCACCATCTGAGCCTGACTTACTCCTAAGTTCTAGCTCCTTCAGTTCTCTCTCATTCTCTAAGAGCATCTTCCTCTCCTCTATGGCCACTCTCTTCTCCTCCCGCTCACTCTCCAGCCTGAGCTTCTGCAGCTCAAACTGCCTTGCATCCCGCCTGTCCTCCAGCTCCTCTGGGGACAGACTGCTGCTGCCTGACCTGGCGGGTTCCCCCCTACCCAAAAGCATATCCGCCCTGGAAATAGGCTCCTCCACCTCCTCACTGAGATTACCAGGCTGCCCACTGGCATGTCTGGCTGCTACCCAGGCCCTCAGCGCCTTTTGTAGCTCCTCCTTCCTTGTGAGGCCTTTAATTTGGACTTTCAGGTTTTTACAAATTGCTCGTAGTTCCTTTACGGCGTAGGTTTCCAACCTATCCTCCTCAAAGATAACTTCCAGAGATGCAACGGATGATGCAGCTGTGTCAAGCATGACAAAAGTAGTGAGTTGAAAACTGGCAAGATCAAAAATAGGCCAAAAGAAAAAGAACCAGTATGTGGTACGTAATGGTCTGCGATATGGTAGTAGTGCACACCAATCACTGTAAGTCAAGTGCAAACACAAGTCCTATCCTCACCGCTGACAACCAATGTTAGAAATGGGATCTCTAGTTGGCAAGGGCTTTCACCTTTGTCCAAGTAGGGACCCTTCTTCCTAGTCAGGGTAAGAGTGTTACACTCGTGAAGTAACCCCTGCTCACCCTCGTGGTAGCTTGGCACGAGCAGTCAGGCTTAATTCAGAGGCAGTGTGTAAAGCATTTGCACATAACCAACAGTAACACAGTGTAAGCACTACAAACGGACACCACACCAGTTTAGAAAAATAACCAATTTTTATATACCCAAGACAAGACCAATTACGACAAAAATCCACAATACTATACTTTAAAAACGAATGCTTGATAAGGTAACTTCTTCTTTGCAGGAATAGTTCAAAAACAAAGTTCGTACGAGTCGGTAGCTCCGTCCGAGCCTACCGCGATGCTGAAAACCACAGAGTCTAACAGTTCCAGCTGACCGCGTCGATACGGGACAGCAGAGTCGTGAACAGACTCGGTCACAGTACCTTTCTCGTTGTGGCTGGTACGGAGTGTACGAGCCGGTCGGCGTTCGTCGCGGTTGCGGTGCAAGACAGAGCGATGCAAGGTGCGGTGTCCCTCGATGCGGTGCAGGCAGCGGCTCGATGAGCGTCGTGCAGACGGAGTCGGTGAGTCCAAGGCGTGCGATGCAGGGTGAGACGATGCTCGATGCGGTGCTGACAGGTTGCGATGCAGGCGACCAAGCCGGAGTGCGGGAGCTGGCGTCGGACAGCGGTGCGAGTCGGAGCGGTGAGTCGCAGACGTGCGAGCGGTGCCCCAAATGCGATGTGGTCACGACTCTTGAGCCAGTTGCAGCGTCCACGTCGGTCGGGTCCGGCTGCTTCAGTGAAGCGATGCGATGCGAACTGCGGTGCCCACAGGTCACGGTGCAAGCAGCGGCTCGGTGTTGACGACGTCGGACATCGCCTACGGTGAGACCAGGGTTGCGGTGCGAAGCGGGGCGATGCGGTCTGCGGTGCAAACAGGTCACCGGTCAGGGATGGATTCGGTTGACGGAGTCGGTTGCAGTTCCCTTCCTCTGTGGCAACTGAAACAGCGTTCCAGAAGCGGTACCCAGAGGCTGGTGAAGTCTTTGTAGTCCCTGAGACTTCTTAACAGGAGGCCAGCTCGGTTCCAGGCTCTTGGAGATACTCAGCACAAGTTTGTAGAAAGTTCAGTCCTTTCACTGCCCAAGGCAGAAGCAGCAGCTGCAGGCCAACCCAACAAAGCAACAACACAGCAAAGGGGCAGTACTCCTCCTGGCAGCTCTTCCAGCTCTTCGTCTTGGCAGGTTCCTTGATTCCAGCGAGATCTAAATTCATGGGGTCAGGGCCCCAATATTTATATCCCAAATTCCTTTGTTCTCTGAAGGCAGAGAGGCCTTTGCCTAGTCCAAACCAGTTCTGGAGCACTTTGTTGACAAGTCTCCGTACCTTCTTTCAGAGAGTAGGCCAGGGACATCAGACGCACCACAGGAGGTGGAGCCAGCATTGTGGAGGGAAGGCACTGTCCTATTCAGGGCCCAGGTGCAACTCCTCCCGCCCATCTACATGTAGATCTTGCTATTCAGCCCTGTGCTGACTCACCCTGTCTCCTGGCATCCCCCAGCCCCTGTCACTCACACTCCAGACAAGGAATACACAACCTCGCAGAGGCAGGCTTGGATGGCTAGACAAGAAAATACCCACTTTCTAAAAGTGGTATTTTCAAACACAGAATGTTAAAACCAACTTCACTAAAAGATGCATTTTATCATTCTGAGTCCAGGCATACTAAACTCGAATCTCTACCATGTTCCCGGGGTCAGTTAGGATTATAAGCTGTAATAATCAAAACTGCCCGTTCTGGCCTAGGGGGAACAGGTAGCCTTGCAATAGTGAAAAACGAACTAGGCTGTAATTCACTATCAGGACATGCCACCCACACCAGGGCATGTCCTACCTTTCGCATACAACGCACCCTGCCCACAGGGGTACCTTGGGCCTACCTTAGGGGTGACTAACATGTAGAAAAGGGAAGGTTTAGGGACTTGCAAGTGAGCGCACTTGCCAAGTCGACATGGCAGCCCCAGGCTGCGCACAGGCTCTGCAATGGCAGGCCCGAGTTACACTTTACGGGCTGTTTGCGTGGGTGGCACAATCCAGTGCTGCAGCCCACCAACAGCATTTGGTCTATAGGCCCTGGCACTCACAGTGCACTTTACAAGGGACTGACACATAAACCAAATAGGCCAATCATGGAAACGCCAATCCGTAACACATTTTATACAGGAGCACTTGCACTTTCCCACTGGACAGCAGTGAGGAAAGTGCGCAGAATCATTACACCAGCAAAAACAGAGTCAAAACCGGGAGGTCAGAAAGCAAAAAGTCAGGGGAAACACGCCAAAAGATGCCAAGTCTAACATTCACCTAGGTGGCCGCCGAGCCCCGGGCCAAAAAGTCATGGGACCCACCCTTGCAAAACCAGGTCGTTTTGTGATAGGCAAGTTTGATGTCGCCTCAATATGTTTTGGGCCCTTGCCTGTCGCGGGTACTTGGGCCTCCCACCAGAGTGAGGCACCATTTTTATCGGGAGACCTGGGCGAACGCTGGGTGGTAGGAAATTTGTGTCAGCCCCGTGATGCCACAACTTTCCCACACACAAATGTGTGAAAAAAGTGATTTTTTCAGCACAATTTCAGGTTTGCAGGGGATTGTGGGTAAGAAAACGTTGGGGGATCTTTGCAAAAAAAAGGGTCATTTTTCACTGTGAAAATGTGGTGTGTCCACGTTGCGTTTTGGGCCGTTTCCTGTCACAGGCACTAGGCCTACCCACACAAGTGAGGTACCATTTTTCTTGGAAGACTTTGGGGAACACGGAGTGGGTGGAATTTTGTGGATCCACGCAGATTCCAGAACTTTCCACCACGGAAAAGTGAGGAAAATGTGTTTTTATTGAGAATTGTTTAGGTTTGCAAGGGATTCTGGGTACCAGAACCTGGTGAGAGCCAGTCAAGTCACCCCATCCTGGATTCCCCTGGGTGTCTAGTTTTCAAAAATGTATAGGTTTGCTAGGTTTCCTAGGTGCCGGCAGAGCTAGGGTTCAAAAACTACAGATAGGCACTTTGCAAAAAAGGGTCATTTTTCACTATGAAAATGTGGTGTGTCCACGTTGCGTTTTGCGCTGTTTCCTGTCGCGGGCACTAGGCCTACCCACACATGTGAGGTACCATTTTTCTCAGAAGACTTTGGGGAACGCGGGGTGGGTTGAATTTTGTGGATCCACGCAGATTCCAGAACTTTCCACCACAGAAAAGTGAGGAAAATGTGTTTGTTTTCACAATTTTTTAGGTTTGCAAGGGATTCTGGGTACCAGAACCTGGTGAGAGCCAGTCAAGTCACCCCATCCTGAGTTCCCCTGGGTGTCTAGTTTTCAAAATGTATAGGTTTGCCAGGTTTCCCTAGGTGCCGGCAGAGCTAGTGTTCAAAAACTATAGCTAGGCACTTTGCAAAAAAAAGGGTCATTTTTCACTGTGAAAATGTGGTGTGTCCACGTTGCGTTTTGGGCCGTTTCCTGTTGCAGGCACTAGGCCTACCCACACAAGTGGGGTACCGTTTTTCTCGAAAGACTTTGGGGAACACGGGGTGGTGAAATTTTGTGGATCCACGCAGATTCCAGAACTTTCCACCACAGAAAAGTGAGGAAAATGTGTTTTTTTTGACAATTCTTTAGGTTTGCAAGGGATTCTGGGTACCAGAACCTGGTGAGAGCCAGTCAAGTCACCCCATCCTGAGTTCCCCTGGGTGTCTAGTTTTCAAAAATGTATAGGTTTGCTAGGTTTCCCTAGGTGCCGGCAGAGCTAGGGTTAAAAAACTATAGCTAGGCACTTTGCAAAAAAAAGGGTCATTTTTCACTGTGAAAATGTGGTGTGTCCACATTGCGTTTTGGGCCGTTTCCTGTCGCGGGCACTAGGCCTACCCACACAAGTGAGGTACCATTTTTATCAGGAGACTTAGGGTAATACAAAATTGTAGAGCAACTGTTATTATCTATCGACTTTCAATGCATTTCTGCCTTCCAAATGAAAGACAATGTGTAAAAAAGAAGTCATTTTGAAAAATGACCTATAATTCTCATGCTAGTATGGGTACTCCCAATTTCGGAAATGTGCAAATATCTACTGTTTCTAAACTCTATATTTTGTTCCTATTTCAGAAATACATAGGTGTCTTTCATACCGATTTTTCCATGTATAAATTTTCCCAGAATAATTGCTATATACCCGGGACATAATAAAAAACCATTGCAAGACGCTGCTCAGTTATTGGCTCTGGGTTCGTCGGGTTCCTGGTGAACCTACAAGTCCTACATATCACCACAACCAGAAAGGGCCAGCGGATGTAATGGTATATTGCTTTCAAATAGCTGTCATAATTAGAAGAAGTTACAGGTGAAAACGTTGACACAAATGGCTGTTTTTTTCAACTAATTTTCAATTTTTCCTATATTTAACTGTTTGTTTCTTTAAAGAAAACTTGAAGGATCTACACAAATGACCCCTTGCTGAATTCAGAATTTTGTCTAATTTTCAAAAATGTATGGCTTTCCAGGATCCATTATTGCTTTCATACCCATTTCTACCATTAACTGGAAGGAGGTTCAAAGCACAAAAAATAGCAAAAATAGGCTATGTCCCAGAAAAATGCCAAAACTGTGTACAGAATTTTGGTTTTCTGACAAAAGTCTGCTTGTCCCTGAAAGCTGGGAAGATGGTGATTTCAGCACTACAACCCCTTTTTTGATGCCATTTGCAGGGAAAAAACCAGATGCTTTCATCTGTAGCCCTTTTTCGCATTTTTCCCCCAAAAACAAAATTTAGCTGTATTTTGGCTAATTTCTGGGTCCCCTCCAGGGGAATACACAAACCCTGGGTACCTTTAGAATCCCCATGATGTTGGAAAAAAAGGACGCAAATTTGGCATGGATACCTTATGTGGTCAAAAAGTTACAGGGCCCTAAGCGCAAACTACCCCAAATAGCCAAAAAAAGCCTTTGCACAGGAGGGGAAAAGGCCTAGCAGCGAAGGGGTTAAAATCAAGTAGGTCCAATCCCTACGCAACAGTGTGTAATTAATATTTTAATAACATGCAACTCTCTCGGTGCTGTGTTAGCAAGACTATATGAGTTGTTGTCCTTGAATTAAAATGTAATATATCATGCATAAATAGATTCTGTGAAATGACAAGTGTCTATGGTCCAAAACCTAAACCCAGTGAAAATAATAAGCCCTTAATTAAGGATTGTTCGAGAACAAGGGGTGAAAGAAAAAGATTCGAAAGAGATCCAAAACAGAAGAAGAGTGAAAACGAGAACCTTCATTAATTTACATGTCCCAGTGTTACTTTTTGTATCAAATAAAGGTGATTGAAAATAAACATGCTGCCGTAACCAGCGTGTACTCGATCTCGGTGATAAAAACAAGATCCGTATTATGAACTTATTGACTCCTTCGACTAGTGTTTCCAACTGTTTCGGTATCAACTGTGTAAATAATGACAAACCCCTGTCTGTTAAAAATAACCACTACCTTATATTCGGCTGTCAATACCTACATAAACACCGTACTTGTAAAACGCCCACCCGTATATTATGGTCCACTGACAACTTGTGATTACTGCCTGCTCGGGGAGCCAATCTTCCCACGCTACACATCGACACTACCGTTCCTCCTGTTAATAACAACAAACAAAGCTGATTTCTCAATAGAACTACAGCCCACATGTAGTGTGTAACTTCAACACACTGCCAAACGGAAAGCAAACAACCCTCAATTCCATACCTTCCTTCTCTCGATCTCTTCCTAGCAAGCTGGCGTTTCAGTGCATTGGATTCCAACCATGTACTCACTTGTCCAACTTTATTGAAACTAGCATGGACATCGATATAAGACCATGAAGTTGAAATATAGCCGCCATCTTTAAATGTGTAAAAATTATCTCTGATGATTTTCTGAATATACTATTGTTGTAACCAAAAAAGCTATTAAACAAGAATTTTTTACATATTGCACAATCCAAATGCGTTGTTACCTATGTTGTGTCCAAATAGTGCCTCACTCAATAAGTCCGTATAGCCAATGCGTGACCTACCATATGCTGAAACATACTTCAACCTTCATTTAAACGGTTGGTAGGGGTGCCATTGTGTCTCAACTCCAACCTTATGACTATTGAAACTATATTGAATCTAACCTTAACTACACTAGAAAAATAGCTCAAATATCACTGTGGTTCTCTATCTCGTTGAGCTCTCGTATCATTTGTGTAAAAACCGAAACCAAAGTTAGATAGCCTAAGGCAAGCCCGTCTGCGCCCGTTTGTGCCTGGGCCGGGTCTAGGGCTAGAACCCCTGGCCTTTTTATAAATGATATCCGGGTCTACTCAAGAGAGGCTCTACTGAAATTAAATCACAAAGTTATCGACTCTCATTGCACACGATTGGTGGCATTCGACACGAATCCAGCCTGCCCATGCGGGTATAAATTACCCCGAGCACAGAAAGTTAAGTCATGTCACTTAACAAGCGAGACACTTATAACAGATTCCAAATTCATAGCCATAAACTCGGACTAATGCACTCAAATAAGAATAATATTAATAAGCATTGCACCAACAAAGATATACAAGTGAATAAGGATTTTCAGTTTTTTAGCACAAACTGTCGTTCTCTTCCAAAACACAAATTGGACATTTTTGACTTACTAGTCAATGAACAACCTGACGCTCTTTTTTTAACCGAGACCTGGTTGAATGAGAGCTCTGATCCTGACGTTGCTGCCGCCCTGCCATCAAACTATACGATAGTCCGGAAAGATAGAGGTAAACAAATAGGGGGCGGAATAGCCATTGTTTTTAAAAACAACTACCGATGTAAATTTGAAAATCTACCATTTGAGAATTGCGAGGCAGCGCTTTTTAAGCTGTCTCTGACCCCTCATTTTACTTTCTCTGGTATTCTTGCATATCGCCCCCCGGGATCTGCTGCTTCCTGGGCAGCATCTTTTCTTGGTCTTATTGCCCCACTTCTTATGAGCACTTCTAATTTCTCTATTCTAGGTGACCTCAATCTACACCTAGATGACTTAACATGTAAAATCAGTGCCAATTTTATATCTGATATGGAAGCTCTAAATATTTATCTTTACAATTCCGGACCCACGCATAAGGCGGGTCATTTACTGGATCCTATTTTTTCCAATCTATCTAACTTGTACTGCTCCTTAGCACTTCCACTATGCTGGTCTGACCATTATATTATTAGATTCGGTTTGAAATCCCCAGATTGTTCGGGCTCTCCTGTTCCCATTCCGAAGACCTTAGCCAGGAACTGGAAAAAACTTGACATCATTACCTTAAATCAATTCCTACATTCTCGAACACCCATTCCAAAACAAACGGTCGACACACTTGCTGTTTTAGTACAAGACTGGCTTTTGAATGCCATTGACACCTGTCTCCCTCTTTCCCTAAAAAGAAATATTAATCACCGTGCTCCTGCACCTTGGTTTAATGAGCAATTGAAAACAGAAAAAGCCAAATGCAAGGTGCTGGAAAGAAAATGGAGAAGGGATTATGCCTTAGAGTCAAAAAGACTCTACAAAAAGGCAAAAAAGCCTATCATAAGCTATGTAAACCAACTCGTGCAAATTATGTGTCAACCACCATTACTGATGCTCTGAACTGTTCTAAAACTTTGTTCAATATGGTTAAAGAATTGGCAGGATCCAAAACTCAATCTAAACCTCCCCCACTTAATAAACAACAATGTGATGAGCTGGCCAACTTTTTTGTACAAAAAGTTGAGAAAATCTATCTGGAAGTAGCTAATAAGCATAATAATGTTTCTCCTGGAGTGCAGCCCGACACTCTTCCTCATAGTGCACCCAATCCATTACCAATGGGAATGACCCTTCCCGATCAGACTTCTATGATCAATGTACCTTCCAACTGCTTGCACTCATGTCCCCTATTAAACCCTGATTCTTTTAGCAAACTTCTTTGCAGTATTAAATCAGGGTCACCTAGAGACCCTTTACCTATTCCGGTGCTCCAACAATTGGAGTCTTCATCCCTGCAAGTTATTATGGACCTTCTAAATCTCTCGTTACAAGAAGCAATAGTTCCATCTGATTGGAAACACGCAATGGTGCTCCCACTTTAAAAAAATGCCAATGCTGATCCTGCTGTATATTCTAATTACCGACCCATCTCATTACTACCAGCCTTTTAAAAAATCCTTGAGAAGCATATCCATTCTCAGCTCTCTCTCTTTGTTGAAGCCCAAGGCATTCTCTATCCTTCTCAATCAGGTTTCAGAGCTGGCTTTTCTACTGAAACAACTTTACTGGGAATCATGGAAAGATTCCGGCAACATCTGGATGCCGGAGATACAGCTGCCCTTATCTTATTGGATTTAAGCGCAGCATTTGATACTGTGTCTCACACCGTCCTAATACATACTTTGAGAACATTAGGTATCTGCGGTCCGGCTCTCAAATGGCTTATTTCGTTCCTGGCCAACTGCACCTTCCAAGTTTTCTCCACAACAGCCAGCTCTGACACCTATTCATCACCTTATGTAGTGCCTCAGGGCTCTATTCTCAGTCCTTTGCTTTTTAACCTTTATGTGAGGCCTCTGGCTGTCGTAGCAGAAGAGGCGGGACTGACACTATTTTCCAATGCGGATGATTCTCAACTTATCCTCTCTCTCTCCGCGAAGGGAACTAATGGACAGTCCCCTCTCCAATCTGGCTTGAGTAAAATTGCATCATGGATGCAGATGAATTTTCTCAAGCTTAACGGGGATAAAACTGAGGTGCTAATACTCGACAAAGACAAGGGTCTTTGGGGCCCACAACATTGGCCATGTGAGATGGGTGTCCTACCTCAACCCTCCTGCCAAGTTCGCAACATGGGTGTCATCATTGACGACTCATTAACAATGCACCATCAGGCTGTCAAGGTAGCTGCCACCTGTTTTACCATCCTCAAGTGGCTAAAGAAGATCATCTGGATGTTACCTGAGTCCACCCAAAGAACAGTAGTCCAAGCTTTAATTACTTCAAGACTGGACTATGGAAATGTTCTTTATCTCGGCTCCAACAAGGAGGTGAACCGCAGGCTGCAGACGGTCCAAAATTCTGCAGTTCGACTTCTACGCCGACTGCCCAGGACCGCTTCAGTTTCCAGCCATTTACGTGATTTGCACTGGCTCAGGGTTGAAAATCGTATTCGATTTAAAGCCCTGAGCTATATGTTCAAAATCAAAGCAGGGACTGCACCTCAATATCTACTTTCCCTAACTCATCCATATGTCCCTTCCCGATGTCTACGTTCATCTTTTCAGGGGAGGTTTTCCGTGCCCAGGTTCAAGCTGTCTCGGATGGGCGGTCGATCCTTTTCCTTTCTGGGTCCCTCACTTTTGGAATGCCCTTCCCCCCACCATTCGGAACGAAACAGTCTACGTCCAATTTTGCAAAGCAATAAAGACCTGGCTTTTTAACAAATGATTCTGCTGTTAAATTTTACTATCTGGTTTTGCTTGCCTGGCGCCGGGAAACCCTTTTTGGGTAGCTGTTGCGCCTTACAAATTAAAAAAATAAATAAAATAAATAGCTCTCCACTGTTATGAGCTTGTATGCTGGTCTCATATTGTCTCATATTATGAACCAAACCCTACCCGAGTGCAGAAAGATTTTCATGAAAATGAAAAAAAAAAAAAAGTGTTGAGTTCGTAAAAAGTAGAAAAGAACTGGAAAAAACAGATCCCGAGAGGAATAAACCATGAAAGTGAATAAGTGTACTTTATAGAAAACAACTCATGTCTAGCTTGTCATTGAACCCTTTTGGCTCCATAATTTCCAATCGTCTAATCCAATACATCTCCCTTTGAGATAGCAGCTGGGAGTTGTTACATCCTGTATGTATGTCAACTTCTTCTATGATCTGAAATCTCAGCTGTGAGATAGTATGTTTCAAATTCAACCAATGGACCACTAGGTTTGAGTTGACATTCTGATTTCGTATCATACTTTTATGTTCTGTGATGAGGATTTTTACTTTACGCTTTGTTTTCCCAATGTATAACAAACCACATGGGCACTTTATGCTATATATCACGTTCTGTGTGTTACAAGTGGTAGAGTGTTGTAACTTTAATACTTCTCCTGATCTAGGGTGTGTGATAGTGTCTCCCACAATCACATTGTTACAGTGTATACAATTGTAACATTGTTGTGTACCTGTCATATTCTGTCTTGGTACTAATTGGAGAATTTTAATCTTTCTTTCAAGTTTTTGTCCTGGTATAAGTGAATATTGGTCTATTTGCGAATAAACCCTTGAAATCAGGTTTGTGTTGAATCAAATCCCATCTCTGGTTTATAATTCTTTTGATACTTCTTGATTGTGTAGAATATTTTGACATGAATACCAGATGCTTCAATTCTTTCTTGGGGCTCTTCTTTAGCAATTCCTGTCTATCCATCAGCATTACTTTTTGTTCTGTGTCATCCTGAAGGTTAGGAGGGTATTTCCTTTGTAGATACTTCTCTTTATAATCTTTGATGATTTTCAGACCCATATCATGTTCTGAATAACCCTGGGCAAAGTACTACGCTACGCTCGCGTAGTTTGCGAAGTTTGCGCTACTTCGCACAACGCGAATTGCACGTAGCACAGTGCAAACACGCGTAGCGTAGTGCAGCGGTCATTTTTTGCTTGCTCGCGTCCTCAACGTCAAGTTGGCGACCGCGAGCAAGCAAAATGACATCCCGGCGAGACTGTTTCCTCGTTCGCGATCAGCAACATCAAGTTGCCGATCGCGAGCGTGGAAAATAAACCTCCCGGCAAGATTCTCAACGCGGGGAGGTCAGGTTTCTCATTGCGAGTGGTCGCGTATGCTCGCGACCGCTCGCGATGAGAAACTACCAGTCCGTGTTGAGAAAGCTGCCGCTCGAGTAAAAATCTACTCGAGCGGCAGTAAAAGACAGCTCGCACTGTGCAAGATGCCGTTTTCAATGATTGCACAGTGCGGACAAACATCCGGCACTGTGCAATCATTGCGAACAGTGGACTACGCAGTTCGCGTAGTGCTACGCGTAGCTCGCGTAGTGCGAACTGCACTCTGCGTAGCTTCGCGTAGCGCTACTTCGCGAACTACGCCCAGGCTTAGTTCTGAACATATTCTTCTTATTCTTATGAATTCTGAGAACGGAAGATTCTTCAACAGATTCCCAGGATGGAAACTCTGATAAAGTAATATTTTGTTCCTGTCAGTGGGTTTGGTATGTACACTGGTGCTCAATCCTATTTCTCTTTTCTGAATGTGGACATCCAAAAAGGATATCTCTGTGTTACTCATACCTCTTGTAAATTGTATTCCGTTGTCAATTTGATTTAACTTCAGAATCTGTTGGCTCAAAGTCTCATGTGATCCCTTCCAAATTAGGAAGATGTCATCTATAAAACGACAATACATCACCAACTTCTCCTTCCATATGTGTTGCTCAAGTATATTCTCTGATTCAAATCTGGCCATAAAGATATTGGCGTACACCGGGGCCCCGGCGAATCCCATTGATGTACCTCTGAGTTGTAAATAAAAAATCACGTTCCTTTGGAAATAGCTATGGTACAAACAGAAATTTAATAATTCCTATAGGAAAACTCTGTGGGACTTTGTCTAACTGCTTCAACAGCGCCCATTCCACTGCCTCTATACCTTACTGATGGGGAATTGAAGTGTACAGAGATGTCACATTGATTGTGCAGAGCATCCAATCTTGCCAGTCATTCAATGATAGTTGTTCTAGTTTGTTTAAACAATGTGTGGTGTCCTTGATATAAGTGCACCATGTTTGCACTATGGGTTGTAAAAATGTGTCTAAGTATTTTCCAATTGGTTCAAACACAGAGTTACAACCTGACACTATGGGTCTAAATGGTGGATCTGAAATGTTTTTATGAACCTTTGGGAGCATGTACAATTGAAGCCTCCTGGGAAATGATGTAGTTAAAAATGATCTAGTTGAAGAGGAGATCCATCCGAAATCCTCAGCCTTTTGCAATATGATTCTCAAAACCTCTAATATTTCTTGTGTAGGATCCTTGTCCAGTGGCATATATGTCTGTTTATCGCTAATGTGTTCCGCCACCTTAGAAGTGTAAAAAACTTGATCCATCATTACCAATCGTCCACCCATGTCTGCCGGTTGAAACACAAGATCCTTGTTGGTCGCCAATGACTTCAGTATGTTCTTTTCTCTTTTTGTTAAGTTATGTTTGCAGTTGGGTCTATATTCAAGTTTGTTCAAATCTGATTTAACTAGTAGCTCAAAGGTGCCCAGTATCTTATGCGATATCGGTGCCTGATATGTACTTCTTGGTTTGAATTCCATAAACTCACTTTGATTTAAGGTACCCTGAGGTGGTAATACATTTGTAAAAAAATGCTTTACCCTTCATGTCCTCATAAAACTGAAGAGAGATATCTCACTTTCTAGCATGTTAGTGTTATATGTACTTACGAAAGATGTTCTTTTTTCCAATACATTCAGTTGTTCTGTTGTTAAAGTTACTGATGAGATATTAATAACTAAACTTTGTCTTGGCTCCTTAAATTCTTTCTTTGTTTTTCCTTTTCCTCTACGTGTTTTCCTTTTGTAGTTGTTGTTGTGGTTCTTGTTGATGTGGTTGTATTTGGTGGTTGGCCTGAATCGTGACCGGTGGACATAAAAGACGTTTGAACTAAAGACGGTGCCGTCTCCATATTTTGTGCTGCAATCATTGTCTTCTCCTGTTCAATGATGGTTATCAGTGCTCTAGTTGGATCTGTATCTTTATCAGATACAATCCTTTCCTCTGATGATGTGTTTGTTGTGTTTTTGATGTTCCTCCACTGGGCATAAACCTCTGCCCATGTGTACATTTTGTTCAGTTTATAGTCTATTGTGCCCCTTATAAACTTCCGTAATTTACTTTCTTGTATCTCTTTTGAGTAAACATCAAGTTTCCTATTTATATCATCCAAGTTCTTCTGACATACATTATCCTCTGTTCTACTTTCCAGTTCCATCTTGATCACATGAATTTCTTCATTGAGTTCTTTAATTGTCCGTGATAATTCCTCTACTAGCAACAAGATCAAATCCAGTGAACATTTGTTGAGGATACAGTACCATTTATCCATGAACTCTCTGTTGTACTGGAACCTGTACAGCATCGGTTTTATTGATAGTCGCAATCCTCGGGAATCCTTTTTACTTTGTGGTACTGAATTAGTGTAGATGCGTGAAGACGCTGATTTAATTCTTTTCTCATTAGATATTATAACTGTTTCAGTTGTTGCGTGGTTGAACCTCCCTGTGCGTTGAATGTTGTTGTTTCTTGTATTAATGCAGATATTTTTTGTGGCCTGTTCAACTGTGTATGCCTTTGTGCTTGCCCTGTTATCCGTTAAACTCGAAATTGACTCAAAAGACATTTTGTTCAATGTAGGTGCTATGATGCTATTGACCACTGAATCTAATGAACTTATATGAGTTATTGTGCACTCTTAATTATATCTAATTTTTCAACATTTAAACAAAAAGTCAAGGTTTGAGATTGTAAGAAACAAAAACAATACATATTTACGTCAAAGCATTGAATATGTTTGAGAATTATTTGTGATATTTTCTTTCAGAAGTGCCTTCGGGGTCCAAGGAATCAGTATCTTTGGCAGGATTTTGAATTGCAATACTGTGTATGATTGACTACATACGCATCTGAGGTAGCACGCTTTTAGTTTAAATGTTGAAAAATTAGATATAATAAAGAGTGCACGATAACGCATAAGTTCATTAGATTCAGTGGTCAGTAGTAAAGTTATTTCTCCTTGTTATACCTTCCCTGGGGAGACACACAGTATGGACACATTCTCAGGTTTGAAGATCCTTGTAAATCTGGAATTGTGTCAAAACCCATGGGCATTGAGAGGAAAAACCCACTGCAATGTTGATGGAACCTCTCCTTGACGTAGAGTAAAGCAAAGCAGCGCTTTGTGCTGACTTGTATTACTCCATTTCTATGAGGCCATGCAAAGCCACGCAGGGTGTCTTTGCGTCATCTCATAGATATGATTGAGAGGTTTTGTTATGTTTCATATAGGTACACTAATATAGGCTCAGGTTGCAACCAAACCTTTCACCTATATTTCCCCTGCCATTTCACTACATAACGGTTCTTGGGACTGACCTTTTACCTAGTTTCGGTACTGCTTACAGGACATAGGGTTTTCCTGAAAACTAGCCTCATTCATTATGCATGAGGATTCTTGGAAACTCAGCAGGACTACCATACCCTGCATAATAAATATGTATAAGGGTCATTCTATCCATCATCCTAAGTCCAACATGACACAGCAAGGTAGATCCCCGGAGGGTACCACTTGGGGTATATAAACACCATATCGTTGCTGAGGCAGGGAGAGGAGAAAAAGGACTTCCATGCTGACACACTGACGCAAGACGCTGAGGTTCCTGCATGCAGACACTCCAACTCCAGCTCGCAGTGTCCATCTCGAGACCAAAATGGGGTCCCACAGTCTCTCACTTCAGGTAAAGGGGTTGACTTTATCCAAGAGGGATTCTTGGCTCTACACCTACATACATGCTAGGTACACTTAGGTACATCTAGTTAGGGTTGCATCGTAGGAGTACACATTAATACTGTCATGTATTTTTATACCTGCCTGTATTCATTGTTTTAGCACTATGGTAGGAATCTTCCATCCTTTTACTCTATTGGTGCTTATAGTCATTTATATCTGTTTCTGTCTTATGGTTGTTTCAGCACACCTATTTTACACTAGAATGACGCTGGTTCAATAAATGCTTATTGAAACTATCCCCACTGTTTATTCTGCGTATCTCTCTGAGACAAAGTGAGCAAATTGAGCGAAAAGTACTGTACTATTTCAACGATCCCTGATGGGACAGATTTGTCATGTTTGATAGTTGCCAAGAACTATTCTCTCCTTGGTAAGAGGGATTTCTAGTGGCACTGTGAGCTTGCTGGTATACGGGCGAACATACCTGGTGGGGGTGTCTGGAATCAGTCTGGACACCAATCCCACAGTCTATGTTGTCTAAACGCGCAGATCCTACATAGGTTTATAAGAACTACACAACAGTTTGCGCCACTGGAGCATCATAAAAAGTCTGGAGGGTTTACATGTCCATCCGGCATCTTAACCTGTATGTATTCTTTAGTTGGAAGCATCACCAGATGCCCCTTGAGAGTCTGGCAGACTATCACCACTTCTGCTGCTCTGTCCAGAAGTGCTGCAACCCAAGTACCATCCAACCGAAGTATCCATAATTTGCAGATCATGTTTCTTTGCAAGACATTCCACTTTCTTCTTTTTGAAGTGAGTCTTTGAGTCCGAACCTTTCTTGGCTTTATTACTAACCACAACTTCATATGCTGATTCGTTTTTCTGAGACTCAGTCAGTCAACTTCTTTCTGCCCTTTTACTGGTCCCAGAGCCCTGAAAAGAATTGGAAGAATGGAAAAAAAAAAGATACCAAACAGGCCTTTTAATTAATTTTATCATTGTCCCTCAAATTATATCCCCACCTGCTGGACTCCTGATTAAAAGATGCCCACAAGTGTCAAACAACTAGGGTCACAAGGAGCACGGCTTGGAACTTTAGACAAGAGTTGCACACAGCGAGCCACCTTCTACAACCCCCTCAACAAGGGCTCATCACCTATTACTTTCAGATGCTGGGCAGCTCGCCACCTCCTGGTATGTCTGCCGGGAGGACTGAAGAGCCGGAAGAGCCGGAAAAGGTCACTGCGAGCAACCCCCTAGCATTGCGACCCGGCCAGGCACTCATCAAGCAGTTCGACATAAAAAAAACCCCATCTGGGGGAGGAAGCCACCTGCTGCCCGATGAAGGGGACCAGTACCGGGCGCAGGAAACATAGGTACAGGGGGGCCCAAACTCGCCCCCTTCTAGTGGGTGCAAAGTGCGAGACGCAGAGGAAAATAGTATAATACACAAAGAAAGGATCAGCGATTCTGATCCCGGGCGGCTCACAACAGTCGAAGGGATCGGTAGGCGGCCCATTGACGCGACACACAATCTTTTACCAATCAATGCCCTGATCCATCGGCCTCTGGAGGAGGACATGCCGGAAGTCATCGAGGGCAAAGACCCGACACGTACCAGCCCGCGAGACATCTCACGATCGAGCACAATGGCCTCATTAACTGTACGTCGATATCTTGATTAACCAGAGATAGGAGATCTCACCAACTCCTTTTTACAAAAATTAGAGCAAACGATTGAAAGGACTTTGGACCTTACCCCCCACCTTATCGGGAGAGGGGACGTGGTAGAAAATCTGGTTAAAGAGTGAGCAGGGATGTTCCCATCGACAGGCCAGAAGGATCGAGATGAGCAAGACGAGCAAGAAGATACCTCCCTTTTGATAACCATCAGAGAAGCACAGAAGTCAATAGCCAAGGCCCTGATATGGCAGGCAACTAAAATGGAGGTCCAAGTTGACCTTCTTCAATCAATAGCTGAATGCGTAGCGAACCAGGGCCGCAAATTGGATGAATTGGAGACAGTAATCAATTACAATAAGGTAATGATAGCTTGGACAAGCTCGTGTGCCGACATAATAGAAAAGTGGGCTGAATTGCCGGAAATACTGGGGGATATAGTGCACTAACCAAGAGCAGAGACGAATCATTAAAGATACCAGGAACAATTGAGTCGCTGGCAAAGGGCAATTACAAAGCGGCCACCAATGGCGAACATAGTCGAGCGAGGGATAAGGAAATAAAAGCCAGAGAAAATGAAAATGAGAACAACAGCCAAGAGACTCTGGCACCCCCGACAAAGAGTGATACCGAGGAAACTCTGGCAAGATCCGTCACAAAGGAAGCCGAAGAGCAGAAAGTGACCTTGGAGGGGGTAACTGGATCCAGATCAGAAGCACCCCTAACAAGGAGGGCAAAGAAAAAGCTGAAGAAACAGCTGAAGAGATCAAAAATGAAAAGAAGATCTATCCTGCCGGCAATGCTGAACAGCCATAGACCCGAGGAGAAAAGCAACTCACTGCCACTCTACCCGATTTTTAATCCCAAACAGAAGATCAAGAGCCAGCGCTTACTGGCAGATAAAGAAAAGGCCCCAAGAAAGAGAAAGAGATGGTGTGACACAACAAGGCAGGGTTCAAGAGGACCAGGCGGACCAGGTCGACCTATCACACCCAGCAGGGTTAACATCAATGGCCACCAAGGCGACAACAAACAGGGTCAGCATGGGCAAGGAGGACGCCGCCACACAAATAAGGCTTCATGACCTACTAGAACTGGAGGGTCACAAAGGCCCTATGGAGCTCACTACATCTCTAACGATGGAGCAAAAGCAAAAAGCTAGCCCACTGGTAAATAACAACAGGGCGGAAGATGAACAACACTGGCGAACCCTGATCAACCCCCCCCATAGTTTGAGATCAAGCAGCAAGTGCAATGGGGGGGGCCACACAAACAAAAAATCTTGCGGAAACACCTACATTATACGAGGTGGTGTTCACCCCCACGTACCACATAGAAGGCCCTCACGACATCTTAAACAGAAATAATATGCCCCACCTTTTTGGCCATGTCAAATCCCTGTCTCAGATCACTTCGGGAAACATAGAGTGGGTAAAGTTTAAAAGGTCAAAAGGAGACAGCCATGGCGATTCAACCCGGGCTTTAGCGAACATTCTCTCCAACGGGCAGTACTTGGTGAAGCCCAACAATTCGCAAGTTGGGGCATAGAAGTAACAGAACCCACCCAACCTAATTATCCCTTCGTCCTCATACCTCACAAAGAGGGGCCGGGGGCCACATCAATCCTGAAAGGTACCACCTACAACAGGAAACGAGGGGAATATATCAACGAACACCCTAAAACACCAATAAACGTTTCTATTTTTCAAAGAGACAACCTGCAAAGAGTGCTAATGGGTCAAACTAAACAGGTTCTAAGAGGCGAGAACTGGCAACAGCACCCCTAGCCAAAATCAAGTCCTCGTTGGAGAAGGAAGGGTAACATCGGTGCGGGAAGATCAACATCAAGGCCATAACTCGGACCTCCCCCAAGAACTAACCCTCATATCATGGAACATCGCAGGGTTAAATAAAAAAGCAGGGACCAAGGAAGTACAGGACTACTTCGCAAAAGGGGACATCATTTGCTGTCAAGAAACTTGGTCAATGACATCAACACCTATAGTGGGCTTCCATGAACATCGGATAAATGCAACAAAAAAAACCATTTTCGGACGTCCATCTGGGGGTCTTTCTATCTTCATAAGCCATGCGCGAAAACTCAAATCAACAGAAATAAGAGTAAACTCCCCAGACCTGCAAGCAATGTCAATCGTTGGGTTAAGGGAGGGCCACCTGCCGTTTAATCTGCTGCTCATAAACTGCTATATCAACCCGGCACTGACCGTCGCCAGTATGGAATCTTTTACCAACACGCTGGAAGATATATTACTAAAATATGAGCACTTCAATGTAATCATCGCAGGAGATTTTAATTTGAGAGGTTTGGAAAGTGCCCCGGACAAACAAAACAAAGGGCACAAGGCAGGCCCATTGCTCTCTCTTCTCAAAAACGTTAAACTCTACTCAACTCACTTCCTGATGAAACTACGATCACCCTTGTGGTGCCCCAAACCATCATTTCTGAAAATATCCACTATCGACTATATTTTAATCAACGAGAAAACGGCCGATATGTTGAAAGAATTTCAGGTCGATGATAGAGGGGAAAGTGACCATAGGCCTCTATGCGCAACATTCTACTTAGGAATGGAATCAGCAGACCTCCAGAAAATGATGGGAGAAACCACAGGGGATGAACGTTTCAGAGCCATTAAAAGAATAAAATGGACAACTAATCTCGAAGGGAAAATGCAAGAGTGGGCATTAACATGGCAGGCTCGAAGACTGCGGGAGACCCATTCAGAGGTGATTGGTCTCTGGGAAGCACTGACAGAAGAGCTGTGGCGGAAGCTGGGTAAAAAACACTGTAAAAAAACTCCTTGCCACAAGGCCCCTTCTTCAAAGAACCCACAGGTACCGAAGAGCTTGAGACAATGTAAAGGTGCGCTAATGAAGGCACTGAGAAGAAGAAAGAAAAGAGGAACATCGGCAGAGGCGTCCACCATAGCTGCACTGAGAACCGCCTTCAGGAGGAAAGTAGGTGAGCAGGAGAGGAAAGAGATGGAACAAAAATGGCTCACAGTATTTGCCCTGTTAAAGGAAAAGAACAACGCCAAATTATGGAGGTACATCAACCGCCTGAGCTCTCAACCTAGAAGCAAGGAGAACAACATTGCAAGCAACGAGTGGGAAGTGTACGTAAGGGGACTATACACTAGAGGTACACCAGCTGCTGAGCACGCCCCTCCTAAGAACATCTGGGAAACAGGCACTCAAATAGACATTCTCCCCAAGCACACAGATGAAGCAGGACATACGTTGTTTGAGGGCGATGGCTTCACAGAAGTTGAAATAACGAGGGAGATCAGGAAAATGAGGAACGATGGGGCGCCAGGCCCTAATGGCATCCCAGCCCTGGCTTTTAAATCAGTCCAAACATTCTTTGCCACAGTCCTTACCCCCTTATAAAACTTTTCATATTCAACGGCAATAATTCCACAATCATGGAAAGGATCAATCCTCTTTCCTATTCACAAAAAAGGCGATCACTCCAACCCTGCCAACTATAGGTTAGTGGCCCTGCTGGATGTAGAAGCCAAAGCTTTTGCCAAACTACTATTGAGAGATCTAGAGGACTGGGCAAATACTAACGAAATTCTACCATTCTACCAGACTGGCTTCAGGACAAACAGCGCAACAACGGACAACATCATGGCCCTGGCCTACCTTTCAAATCGTGCTGTGAAAGACAGGCACTTGCCGCTGTTTTGCTGTTTCATTGATTACAGCACAGCTTTTGATAAAGTCGATAGGGGCAAACTTTGGGGAAAACTGTCAGCTTGGGGGGTTCCATCAAAGCTATTGAAAGCCATCATATCCCTTCATGAGGGGACCTGGGTACAAGTCAAGATAAGCCCCACAGCTCTATCAGCAAAAGTCGAAACCAACAACGGACTGAAGCAGGGCTGTGTCCTGGCCCCCCTACTATTTAACCTTTACACAGCAGACATGGGGGGAGCTCTGAAAGAGGCAAGTCTAGTTCCACCGAGACTGGGCAAGGCGAGACTGGCAATTCTTCAGTACGCAGATGACACCGTAGTGATGGATCACACAAGGGTGGGCCTCCAAAGAGCACTAAAAGAGCTGGGTAAGTACAACAAAAAAAATCACCTGACAGTTAACCAAGGTAAAACAAAGATAATGGTATTCGGCAGATACCCCCACAAAAAACAAGCAGTCTGGAATTTGGGAGATCACCAAATTGGGACCACCACAGCCTACAATTATCTCGGGGTTTGGCTACATGAGAGGGCAACATCGGCAGCTCACATAAAACATCTAACTGCTAAAATCAACAGAGTAATTCTATCAATGAGACGCCTAAGTCAACGTTTGACCAGTCCCACAGCAGACCCCATGCTGAAGGTCCTTAGGGCAAAACTAATTCCGGCCATTAACTACGGTCACTTGGCATTTCCAGGAGCCTTAGACAAACTTATAGCAGCAGCGCAGGTCAAAGCCCACAAGATCGTGCTGCAAGTACCCAGGTATGCAAGGAACACCTGGTTACGGCTGGAATTAGGGCTCGGCAGACCTCAACTGGCCCTCCAGGGGGATCTAATAAAGTACTACATTAGAGTCCTTAAAGCACCACATAACTCTCTCAAATATCACTTTGTACCAATCTTCAGAGAAGAGAACTCTCCCTGGCACCCTAAGCTGGGCAAAGCAATAGAGACCCTAAACATCGAACCCAATAGTCTGTCCCTAACAGACATCCCGCATAAGGCCTGGTCGAACATCATGAGATGGCAGGTCCGCTCCATTTCATATGAAAAGGATCTAACCGCACTCCGACATAACACCCTTACGAAGGTATTGGACGAATCTTACACCATGGGGAAAGCCCAACCATACCTAAGGGAAGCACTAGGGGCCCAGGCCCACAAGAAAATCCTTTTCATGAGGCTAACAGCCCTTAGAACTGCGGACCTCAATCCAGCATGGGCACGAGCAGACGGAGCCGTTTCATGCCCCCTATGCAACTACAAACGGGAATCTTGGCTCCATTTATTATGTTGCTGCCCCAAACTGACCAGTGAACGACAAAGGCTGCTTCGTCCCATTTTTAGAGACCTTGGCATCAGAACATGCAAGGAGGCATCAGACTGGTGCATCTCGGAAATAAAAACCCACCACCTCGCAAGAGTGGCAAAATTCATTTACCAGATCGGACAGGCTCTAGACGCATGTGCATAAATGATTTTCCACAAGCTCTTGAAACTCAGAGACAGATTAATGCGCTAACAAGGTGTTTCCGAAACATCCACGGGCAAAGATGAGCTTGCCCGCCACTCCATGTGCTTTGACTGGAATATTACCGCAATATAATTAAGCTCCCGGATTGAAAGCAAATGGGTCCCTGCAATACAAGATTGACTGTCGGAAAAGGGTTTTTTAAAGCTCATAGGAGGTCTGGGGAGGGGGGTGGAATGGGTGGGCGGGCGGGCAAGGGGGGGTTGGGTTTTAATTTTAGCTTTTTACTGTAATGATTTTAAATAATCGAACGGTTAATAATAATAAATCAAATCAAAATCAATATCAAATCAAATATTCTTTGTTTTATTATTTTACTCACTGCTTCTTTTCAATCTCGGCATTGCTTTCTTCTTGCTGGAACCTTCCATCTAATTTTTATCTTTGAGTTGCAGATTAAACATGTAAACCTAACGTATCACAGCCCACAGAGTTATATTTCTGAAATTATTGTTTAGAAGTTCCTTTTCTTTATCCTGATGCGGAACTGCTGCTAGGCCACTGATGCACTGCCAGAACTGCAGCTTTTTAATGAACACTACTGAGGACTGTCGAGGAAACTGCCCTGAAATAGCTCACCAATTTCATCCCTAAATCCAGAGCAGGTGCAGGTCCATACATATTCTGCAATTGTTTTAACACCTCTGGTAGCACTGCCAAGCAGTGTGTGACATGCTTAGTAGTGTAAATACGTACAGATACTGTTCCCCAAGGATGAATGGGAAGAAACATGGTCAAAATTCTATGCCTAGCTTGGGGTGTTGTATGAGAACAGACAGCTTTCAATTGTTTGGTCTTACTAGTGATCCATGAGGGAATTTAGTTTCTTTTTGTGGGTGTTTTGCCCATGACAGCATGTGGAAAGTTTTCTTGTATTGTGACATTCACATGTGGAGCAGGTCAAGGAGTAGCTTTTGTAGGATATACTGTTGACGTCACCTATAAAGAGAGACTACCTGAGTCAGTAACTGCCTTATGCATGGAAGTGCCAAATTTGATGTGTCAGTATATTGCTTATACCTAGCCAGCTGATATGGTCCAGTTGGTCCTGCCATTACTTTGGGATCAATTCGAACATTCTGCACTATATGTGGCAGTAGCCCACCAAACCATGTCTGGTGTTCTTGATATCCTAGCGGTACTTTAAGTTAAGATATGGAACATATTTACCTGGTGTTGCAACTTATTTGCATGTACGATAGTGCCTATTTTTGGCCACATCCACCAATGAGCAAAATAATGCAAAACGGTTTGCAGTATGAGCATTTACAGTAAACGTTACCTCACCCCCAATGGTAAAGACCACATAGCAAGGAGATGTTGGGTGAATGTTACCCTGTAGCTTGGACCTATTGGAATTGGAGCTACAGCTACTTTTAGCCAACAGATTCAACAAACATGAGATTCAAATCAAAATGGAGTTAGACATTTTATAAGTCAAGTACTTGTCAACCCTACAACAAATAGGAAGTGCCTAAAAGAGCTAAATAAGGGGCCCAATATAACAATATTACAACACACATCTCTGCTAACTGTAATATTTGGTTTCTTGAGTGCTTCATACAAAACTACTCAAGGATCTAGAAAAGCCATGCCCCACATCTGATGCCAAATGACACGTTCTCTAGATTTTTCTAGAAACACTAAGGTCAGTTTTCTAGCTCCCCCACCCCCAGGACTAGAGACTTAAGGACTTATTTAGATGTTTGTGGATCCGATTCTGCTAGCACTTTTTTGACGGTCTTCCCACCTGCTAAACTGGCGGTCCGCCCTCTGTATTTAGATATTGGCAGGTCCATAGACAAAAGACTGCCAGAGTTCTAACGACCCTGCCAGGAATACTCTACCATGTCAATAGCCGCATAGGCAGAAGCGACTGTCACTGGGACTCCAGGCCAGAATACTGCCATCCGATTATGACGTGCCTTTCCGCCGTGGCAACTGTGGCGGGAATCCCTCCTACTTTAAGATGCCAAAATGGAAGGAAATGAGTAAAAAAAAATGTACCTTTTTTCCTGCTATCCACCTCCATTTCCGTCTTGTACCCAATTGTCCAGCTCCCTGCTTTGCGGCACCGACTCCACCACGATGCCAAACAACTCCAATGTCAACGAGATCTATGGTAAGCTACTTGTACAATTGTCCTATGTATCGTGTATTGACACTTACTGTAGCCTTGTGTACTTCTGCATTGCTCCTACATGGCTTTTTTTTCTTAGGTGTAATGCAGTAGTGTTAATTTTCCTACTTATAAAGGTAAAATAAACACACCTGCATTAACACTTAAAAAAATATATATTGTTGTGATGCTTGTGGGTGTTGTTCTTGTGTTGCCTCTGGTTGTGCATTCAATAGTGTGTGTATGTTGTATGTGTGGCAAGCAAAATGTACCAAAAAGGGGCATAACACATTATCTACATATACATTAGGACACATTCAAAACATATATGTGTATTAAGAAAATGATGTGTAACACTTACCTGTCTCCACGCCACCATGGCCTCACTCCATCAGGACACCACCGCCAGGACACCACCAGCACAACGGGAACATCTAAATCTGCTCTGCGCAAACCCACCACCATGACGGCAGTGGAGTACTGTTATCTAGCAGTGAAGACCGCTGCAGTCTCTGTCTATTGCCGCAACATCTAAATACATCGGGCGGACCGCCATCAGCTTGATGGAGTACTTTGGACTGCTGCCATGACAGGATGGTGTTAGTCCCAACAAGATCTAAAGCAGGACTTTAGTCAATGTACCAACCCTAATAAGAAATCCAGCTGTATTGCAGCCATTCAACAACCAACTGAGTAAGATTTGAGCTGTGTTTTAGGTAACGCTCAATCCCATGAAAAATTAATAGGATACTTAGTGGAATCCAGATCCCTCTCTCATTAAAGAATGACTCACTCTAGAAGAGTTAAACATGAGGGATACAAATTAAATATTTATTTAAAATCAGAATCCTAGTCTAGTGTATACAATATGCATTTTAACCTCAATCAAGATAAATAAAAAGGCCACAGCAAAATATTCCAAAAGTGTAAATATGACGAACCAGTCTAACATGGTTGCGGTGATAATTCTACAGCAATCCTACCCTCATTCTATTATTTCAAAGTGCTAACCATATTCTAGTACAGCAGAAAAAAAAACCTATTTCAGATTTCAAAGATGGTACACACTTGTCTACCTGTTTTAACAATAAATCTTTTGTTCAATACAGCATTTTACTGATCCTACATACTAACATTTTGATTAATTGACTTTCACATGTAACTAAAGCAGAGGAATACATGGATTAAAAAAACATATTATTCATAAACGAACCATTTTTTTTTAGTAATTATGTATTCACCATTACCTACAGGCCAGGTAAAGAGAATGCATAAGCAAAAGCTTTGTGTCAACTAGCTGCCACTAACTGGACACAGCACACTAGTGAACAACCACTGTCATTTATGCCTTCCACATTCAAGGGTTAGTGACTACATCTAATCTTTTTTTTACCAGAAGTAAGAGAAAGCCAAATGATGTTCATTAAACCCAAATACTGTTAGAGGACTTGCGGCATGTGCTGAAGGGTGGTGTGCTGTTACTTAAGATAGCTCTTATCACAGCTGATACTGTTCTTTAAAAGAAAGCAAAGTGCCTCTCTAATAACAATGTTCTAGAAGGCCATCCTGGATCACTGAAAATATACCTGCTTTTCTAATGACATCTTTGGTGGCCATCAATGCTCAAGCACATTCAGACATACATAGAAATGTGCTCCGTCTGTGCTCTCTGCCCCACAAGGCATACTTTGTCCCATTTGTATATATCCCAACCACTGCAAACTATTTCTATGGCCATCGTTGTGAAACTTCCTAAGTCCATAGATGAGCTTACCACTAAATTAAGCATTGTAGGCCAGCATATTTGCTCCTTTGATCCAGCTGCAATCAAGTTAGCACCCATTTTTCCATTAATATATTTTTGCTCCATGGTCTACCTTTGGTGCTCATCATAGACTGCAACACATTTTGTTGTCAACTTTCTGGAGAGCACTGTTGATGCCTTTGGCTTGGATGTTCACCTATCCTCCCTTACCATCCACAAATAGAAAGGCCAATGAGGAGGGTTAACCAAGAGTTAGAAACATTTCTATGCAGCATTTTATTGATCACAGAGACTGAGTGGGACTCCATTCTATTGGCAGAATTTGCAAACAAAAGGCAGATCATTCATTTTTGAAATGTCTCTGTGCTACTGCATTTGATGTTACTGTCCTAGAACCACACCTTTTTAGAACATGGTTAGCAGTGATGAGAATTTAGTGCAAGAACTCTAAGCTGCATGTACTCTTATCTAACCATGTTTTCATTAACTCAAGTTAGATAAACCTATAAAGAACATCAATAAAGCCCAAGTAGAACAACATACTGAACCATCATTGAAATTAGGCATAAAGTGTGGTTATCAACTAAGAACCTGTAGTTAAGAGGAGCTTGTAAAATCCAACAATGGTTCAAAGGTAAGCCAAATAATAAACTCAGTGGCCAGTGCACTATCGAATCTAAGAAGACTATTCCTACCTGTAGGTTTTGTGTAGACTTTCATGACTAAAGTCCTCTCTGATGCTCTTATTAAGAAAACAAAGATTCCACTAAAAAGCAATAATCTTTGCCTAGAAAGACCACTTTTTTATTTTAAAAGAAACACAAGTATAAGGAATATGTTAGTTCACACAGGACCCAGGAAAGACAACAGGAGAGAACAAAACACACTCTGGGACCTACTCAACGTCAAAGGGCATGTCCCATGTGGTCATTGCACAGTAAGTGCATATACCACACACAGAGACTACAGACCTCGGTCTAGGGCACGTATGGGAAAAGAGAAACCTTACCAATTTTATCTCAAGTAACATGAGATATATGATCACTTGCCCATGCAACTTAAGATATAGAAATGACAACTAGAAAAGTATGTATGAGGATTAAAGTGCACTGCAGCACATTCAGATGCCGTGGTAATACAAGGCTGACTTCATAACTAAAGGGCATTGTGAAAATGACATAGGATGGAAAATAACAGAAAAAGTGACAGTAAACCTTAACATAACCAAGGCCCTCACAGAATGTGAACAGAAATGGATATATAGATTGGGTACACATAAACAGGGACTTAATAATGAAATCCCCTGGAACTTTATAACCACACTAAGGAATTTAGACAGGTGGATATATACTATAGAAAATGGAGGAGAAGATAAACATTATACCTGGCTGATAAGGGCTGAAACCCCGAAACCGGTCCTAGGATGATTATTTCCAGTCCAGGGAGAACCTGGCTTGGCAGGTCAGGCTGGACTGTTCCCATGAGGTACAGGGTCATGACTGATTTGCATATGGCCAGGTCTAAACTGGGGTAGCATGGTGAGCAAAAGAATGATGGATTTAACCCAGATCTCCTGACTGGGGGCGAACGTTTTGATTTGTTCTGCATTCCGTCCATCAATTGTGTGTCTTTTTCTTTCTCGCCCTAAGTGCGCCGGGTATGCCCAGATGTGGGTCCCGGGCTCACTGTGCCACTGGATTCAAGCTATCCTGGCTGATGAGGGGTGAAACCCCGAAACCGGACCTAGGATGCTTGTTTCCGGTCCAGAGAGGACCTGCCTTGGCAGTTTGGGCTGGACTGTTCCCATAAGGCACAGGGTCAAGACTGATTTGCATATGGCCAGGTCTAAACTGGGGTGACATGTTGAGCAAAAGAATGATGGATTTAACCCAGAACACTTGACTGGGGGTGAATGTGCTGATTTGTTCTGCATTCTGTCCATCAATTGTGTGTCTTTTGCTTTCTCGCCCTAAGTGCACCGGGTATGCCCAGACCTGGGTCCCGGGCTCACTGTGCCACTGAATTCAAGCTATCCTGGCTGATGATGGGTGAAACCCCAAAACCGGTCCTAGGATGCTTGTTTCCAGTCTAGGGAGGACCTGGCTTGGCAGTTCGGGCTGGACTGTTCCCATGAGGCACAGGGTCAAGACTGATTTGCATATGGCCAGATCTAAACTGGGGTGGCATGATGAGCAAAAGAATGATGGATTTAACCCAGATCTCTTGACTGGGGGCGAATGTTTTGATTTGTTCTGCATTCTGTCCATCAATTGTGTGTCTTTTGCTTTCTCGCCCTAAGTGCGCCGGGTATGCCAAGATGTGGGTCCCGGGCTCACTGTGCCACTGGATTCAAGCTATCTTGGCTGATGAGGGGTGAAACCCAGAAACTGGTTCTAGGATGCTTGTTTCTGGTCCAGGGAGGACCTGGCTTGACAGTTCAGGCTGGACTGTTCACATGAGGCACAGGGTCAAGACTGATTTGCATATGGCCAGGTCTAAACATGGGTGGCATGGTGAGCAAAAGAATGATTGTTTAACCAGGATCTCTTGAAAGGGGGCGAATGTTTTGATTTGTTCTGTATTCCATCCATCAATTGTGTGTCTTTTTCTTTCTCACCCTAAGTGCGCCCGGTATGCCCATATGTGGGTCCTGGGCTCACTGTGCCACTGGATTCAAGCTATTCTGGCTGATGAGGGGTGAAACCCCAAAACCGATCCTAGGATTCTTGTTTCCGGTCCAGGGAAGACCTGGATTGGCAGGTCGGGCTGGACTGTTCCCATGAGGCACAGGGTCAAGACTGATTTGCATATGGCCAGGTCCAAACTGGGTTGGCATGGTGTGCAAAAGAATGATGGATTTAACCCAGATCTCTTGACTGGGGGTGAATATTTTGATTTGTTCTGCATTCCATCCATCAATTGTGTGTCTTTTGCTTTCTCGCCCTAAGTGCGCCAGTATGCCCAGACGGGGGTCCCGGGCTCACTGTGCCACTGGATTCAAGCTATCCTGGCTGATGAGGGGTGAAACCCCAAAACCGGACCTAGGATGCTTGTTTCCGGTCCAGAGAGGACCTGCCTTGGCAGTTTGGGCTGGACTGTTCCCATAAGGCACAGGGTCAAGACTGATTTGCATATGGCCATATCTAAACTGGGGTGGCATGATGAGCAAAAGAATGATGGATTTAACGCAGATCTCTTGACTGGGGGCGAATGTTTTGATTTGTTCTGCATTCTGTCCATCAATTGTGTGTCTTTTGCTTTCTCGCCCTAAGTGCGCCGGGTATGCCAAGATGTGGGTCCCGGGCTCACTGTGCCACTGGATTCAAGCTATCTTGGCTGATGAGGGGTGAAACCCAGAAACTGGTTCTAGGATGCTTGTTTCTGGTCCAGGGAGGACCTGGCTTGGCAGTTCGGGCTGGACTGTTCACATGAGGCACAGGTTCAAGACTGATTTGCATATGGCCAGGTCTAAACAGGGGTGGCATGGTGAGCAAAAGAATGATTGTTTAACCAGGATCTCTTGAAAGGGGGCGAATGTTTTGATTTGTTCTGTATTCCATCCATCAATTGTGTGTCTTTTTCTTTCTCACCCTAAGTGCGCCCGGTATGCCCATATGTGGGTCCTGGGCTCACTGTGCCACTGGATTCAAGCTATTCTGGCTGATGAGGGGTGAAACCCCGAAACCGATCCTAGGATTCTTGTTTCCGGTCCAGGGAAGACCTGTATTGGCAGGTCGGGCTGGACTGTTCCCATGAGGCACAGGGTCAAGACTGATTTGCATATGGCCAGGTCCAAACTGGGTTGGCATGGTGTGCAAAAGAATGATGGATTTAACCCAGATCTCTTGACTGGGGGTGAATGTTTTGATTTGTTCTGCATTCCGTCCATCAATTGTGTGTCTTTTGCTTTCTCGCCCTAAGTGCGCCAGTATGCCCAGACGGGGGTCCCGGGCTCACTGTGCCACTGGATTCAAGCTATCCTGGCTGATGAGGGGTGAAACCCTGAAACCGGTCATAGGATGCTTGTTTCCGGTCCAGGGAGCACCTGGCTTGGCAGTGTGGGCTGGACTGTTCCCATGAGGCACAGGGTCAAGACTGATTTGCATGTGGCCAGGTCTAAACTGGGGTGGCATGGTGAGCAAAAGAATAATGGATTTAACCCAGATCTCTTGACTGGGGGCGAATGTTTTGATTTGTTCTGCATTCCGTCCATCAATTGTGTGTCTTTTGCTTTCTCGCCCTAGGTGCGCCGGATATACCCAGACGTGGGTCCCGGGCTCACTGTGCCACTGGATTCAAGCTATCTTGGCTGATGAGGGGTGAAACCCAGAAACTGGTTCTAGGATGCTTGTTTCTGGTCCAGGGAGGACCTGGCTTGGCAGTTCGGGATGGACTGTTCACATGAGGCACAGGGTCAAGACTGATTTGCATAAGGCCAGGTCTAAACTGGGGTGGCATGGTGAGCAAAATAATGATGGTTTAACCAGGATCTCTTGAAAGGGGGCGAATGTTTTGATTTGTTCTGTATTCTGTCCATCAATTGTGTGTCTTTTGCTTTCTCGCCCTAAGTGCGCCGGGTATGCCCAGACGTGGGTCCCGGGCTAACTGTGCCACTGGATTCAAGCTCTCCTGGCTGTTATGGGGTGAAGCCCCGAAACCAGTCCTAAGATGCTTGTTTCCGGTCCAGGGAGGACCTGGCTTGGCTGTTCGGGCTGCACTGCTCCCATGATGCACAGGGTCAAGACTGATTTGCATATGGCCAGGTCTAAACTGGGGTGGCATGGTGTGTCAGGCCGTGACAGGTAGCGCCTGCCCTACATGTGGGGTTTGGCGAAGGGATAGCTGGACTACATCTCCCAGAAGGCCATCCTTCTGGGAGGGACTACGCCTTGTTAAATTACAGCCAACGCGCGGAGCATTGTGCGTAATTCTTGATTCTGCCGTGGATTCGTTGCAGGGCGGCTGCCCTGTGTGAGGAACAGTGTTCGCGTGTCTGGGGATCGCGCACGCTGGGTTTTGTGCAGTCCAGGCCCGGAGCGGCTTCTTCCTGGAGTCCTTGAGCTGGGTCCGCTCTGGGCTCTTGCTCGCGATTCACGGAGCACCCGAAGGAGTGGGAGTGTTCCGGGTTCCTCTCCTCTCTGCGGCCGCAGAGGGGAGTTATTATGTGAGTTCAGTGACACTTCCCTGAAAGCCTTTATTTCAGAGGGAATTCCGAAGCACACCGTGCCCGTACTTTTGTTTATTGTTTCATTCTTAGAGACGTTATTTTTGGAATCAAGTACTGCTGCGAGACTTTGGAGTATGCTTGCCGCTTTCTGGATTACTCTTGGGACAGGGGAACAGAAGCATCTTTTTTCGCAAGCCTTTTGATCTCAGTTTTCGGCAGTACCCTCCGAGACTATTATCCTGTGCTCTTTCCTGTCCGCTATCTTATGGTTTTGGTTATATGATTTCAAGGGAATGAAGGAAAAGGGTATGTATGAGGTTTATGTTGTAGTATATGACGGAGTGGAGGTGATGAGTGGAGCATTGATCATTTCTGTTTCATTTGTAGGTTGCATGTACTCCTTTTTGAGAGAAGGTATCTCAATGTGAGTAGAGGACGTTCATCGCAGCTGTGGGAGTCTTGGACAGGTATTGGTTTTCACTAGTGAGACTCTATGAGAGTAGACAGTGGGATAATAAGAGTAATATTAATCTTGTGTTTCTTTGTTACAGGTCTCCTATTCCCTGCTGTTCCTACCCTAATTCCTATCCCTCGCTTGATCGCTTCAATACTCTGTGTCTATACTGTCAGAGTTGGGGATATCAAGAGGTGGACCCCTTTGAGCATCGCCCAGATCCCGAGGAGTACTTGTGGTCCCGACAGAATTACGCACCCACGAATAACACTCCTCCCGGTCTGGGCCATTCGCAAAGATGGCGTCCTTGGACGACGTGTTACAGGCGTTGGTGGCCGTACAGCAAGAGCTGGTTGCATCTAGAGCCGAAACAGCGGCACTTAGGGAGAGAGTGGATAGGCAGTCCAGGAACCCCTTTGCTGTCTCAACCACTAACCCCCAGATTCAGGTGACTGTACCTCCTCCCATTCCCTTGGCTAGCCCGGAGAGGTATTCCGGAGATCCGTTGAAGATACAAACTTTCCTGACTCAAATAGCACTACACTTCTCCTGTAAGCCGGCTTCCTTTCCTAATAACTTGTCGAGGGTGGCTTTTGCCATCTCGTATCTGACAGGAGATGCCGCCAACTGGGCGGTGCCTTTGGTTAGGAATGACGATCCATTGCTTAATGATTGGACAGCCTTTCGTAGGGAATTCGAGAGGGTGTTTGATCGCAGGGCTACCACGTTCAGCGCGGACAGAGAGCTATTAGAGCTTAGACAGGGGAAGAGAGACCTGATAACCTACATGACCGCTTTTAACCGATTGGTGGCCGAAACCGCCTGGCCAGAGGAGAAAAGAATGTCACTGTATTATCAGGGACTAAGGGATGATATGAAGGATGTGCTAGCGCAAATAGATCCACAACCCACCACATGCACTGATTTAATCAACCTCACTTTGAGGTTAGACCATAGGATAGCTGAAAGGGGTGGGGATCGGAAAAGAGGAGAGAGGTCGTTAGGTGGGTGGGAGCATGACGGCCGGGCAGCACCTAGCCCACAAGAAGTAGGATCTGACCCCATGGATGTGGGAGCTATAAGGCCTCCTTTATCTAAAATTGAGAGAGAGAACCGCAGAGCTCAGGGTCTCTGCATGTATTGTGGAAAGAAAGGCCACTATGTGAGGGACTGCCCCCTTAAGCCCAAGAAAAAGAATGCTTACTATTCGGGGAAAAAGGTAGCAGTGGTAGAGGTGCAGTCCTCAGGAAACGGAGATGCTACTGAGCTACTTATGCCCAGGGAAGAAAGGCAAGAGAGGGAATTAAAGATACCTTCCCTAGCTATTGCAGAGGTAAAAAGCACAGAAGCACACATAGTGTTGCCCATGACCCTTATGACAGGCCAACAACGACACCAGGTATGGACTATGATCGATTCCGGGGCCACAGGGAACTTTATCGATTGTGGGTTGGTTCAGAGGCTGGGATTGCAAAGAGTACCTAGTGAGAAGCCAGAAAGGGTGTTGGCAGTGGACGGTACTCCGTTGAAGTCAGGACCTATTACGGAACACACCGAAGTGGTGGAACTAGTGTTGAAGGGGGACCCTCTAGATCACGTAGAGGACCTAACACTGAACATCATTGAGGCGCCTCAATATGAGGTCATACTGGGCATGCCATGGTTGTGGCAACACAACCCTACCATCGATTGGAGGTTGAAGACCATATGTTTTCAGTCAGAGGAGTGTAGAAAACAATGCATGAAAAACACCTGGTCTCAAACCTTGGCTCTGGCACAGACATACTATGTCGCCACTGCAATCGAGAAAGAGACAGAACTACCCCTAGAGTATGCCTTATATAGTGAGGTGTTCTGTGAAGCCAAGGCGGAGGTGTTACCCCCGCACCGCGACTACGACTGTCGCATCGACTTGATTGCAGGAGCCACTATACCGTCCTGCAGAGTCTATGCATTGTCCGAACCCGAGACCAAGAATCTGCGTGAGTACTTGGATCATTTCGTAGATATTGGCTTCATCAGACCCTCTCGTTCGCCAGCGGCCTCTCCTCTTTTCTTTACGGCAAAGGCGAACGGTGAGTTGAGGACGTGTATCGATTACCGCCTATTGAATAAAAACACGGTGAGGAATCGGTACCCGCTTCCACTCATCCCCATGTTACTGGATCAGGTGAGGGAGGCCTGTATATACACCAGGCTGGATCTCAGAGGGGCCTACCACTTGGTTCGGATACGCGAAGGAGATGAGTGGAAAACGGCGTTCAAAACGCGTTATGGGTTGTATGAATACTTGGTTATGCCGTTCGGGTTATGCAATGCCCCGGCGGCATTCCAGTATTTTCTCAACGATGTGCTCAAGGAATACGTAGATCAGTTTGTCATCGTATACATAGATGACATACTGATCTATTCGTCTTCCCAGAAACAACATATGACTCATGTGACATTGATACTCAAAAGGTTGCAAGAGCACAGCCTGTTTTGTAAGCTCAGTAAGTGTGAGTTCAGTGTGACAGAAGTTGAGTTTTTGGGAGTAGTATTGAGTCCCCAGGGTTTCAGTATGGCGGAGAGGAAAGTAAAGGCGGTGCAGGAGTGGCCTGTTCCCAAGAGTGTGAGAGATGTACAGTGTTTCCTGGGTTTCTCCAATTACTATCGGAGATTCATCTCTCACTTTTCTCAGTTGGTCTCCCCTGTTACTCGTTTGCTACGAAAGGGAATGCCTTTTCTTTGGAATGCGGAAGCTATGGAGGCTTTTACCCAGTTGAAAACTGCCTTTTGTACTGCACCAATCTTGCGACATCCACACACCGACATACCTTTCGTAGTTGAAGCAGATGCGTCGGACACAGCGATAGGAGCGGTGTTGTCCCAGCGGGACAAACATACAGGACAACTGCATCCGGTGGCCTTTCTGTCTCGTAAACTAAACGCCGCAGAAACTAACTATACCGTGGCAGAAAAAGAGCTTTTGGCCATCAAGAAGGCCTTCCAGGAATGGAGACAATACTTGTGGGGGGCGCAACATCCGGTTACAGTGTACACTGACCACAGAAACCTCCAGTTCATGAAAACCGCCCGACACCTCTCACAAAGACAGATGCAGCGGATGTTGTTCTTCACAGAATACGACTTCATAATCACATATTGGCCGGGGTCAGAGAACAAGAAGGCGGACTTGTTGTCCAGACAAGGAGAGAGTGCTAAGCCACGGCAAGAAAACACTGAGGCGATAGTTAGTCCCGACAGAATACTATGTGTTGTAACCGTGGATCGATTCCTTGACCATGTCACCAAACATCAATCTCTGGATTGGTGGCAACGATGGGCAGAAAAAAGCAATCTTCGAACCCTCAAACATGGAGTGCCATTGTACAACAACAAGTTGTACTTACCTACTCACACGCTTCGATTGCAGGCCTTCAACTGGTGTCATGACGCGGTGCTGGCCGGACATCCAGGTCATAAGAAGACCCTACACCTAATCCAGCGACACTTTTCATGGGAAGGTATGGTGAAGGATGTCGTGCAATGGGTATCACAATGCGAGACATGTGCTCGTGCAAAAGGGGAGCAAGTCAAGACCAAGGGGAAACTGATGCCTCTGCCCACACCATCGCAGCCATGGCAAACGATCAGTATAGACTTTGTCCTAGGATTACCATTGGATCAGGGATATGATGCAATCCTCGTCGTCATAGACAGTCTCACTAAGATGGGTCATTTTATCCCTTGCAAGAACCTTCCCACTGCAGGTCAAACAGCTCAATTGCTACTATCTCACGTGGTTCGCTTGCATGGGCTCCCAAAAGTTATCGTGTCAGACAGAGGACCTCAGTTCATTGCTAGGTTCTGGAGCATGTGGTGCAAAGCACTTCACGTGGAAGCGGCGTTGTCAACTAGCTTGCATCCTCAAACCGATGGACAAACGGAGCGCCTGAATCAGACTCTAAAGAAGTACCTGCGATGCTATTCCAAAGAGGCAACTGAATCCTGGGTGTCCTTACTATGGCTGGCCGAACTGTCGTATAACAATGCATGGCACAGCTCCATCAAGGAAACCCCGTTCAGGGCCAACACCGGGTTCCATGCTAACACCCTGCCTCTGGCTATACCCTGCGAGGTTATGAATCACCCTACAGTTCTGGCTCAAATGACGGCTCTCCGAAAAATACACAGCAAGATCCAAACCAACTTGGACCGGGCCAAACAGTCCTACAAGAAGTGGGAAGATCGGCATAGGCAAGAGGGGCCTACGTATCAGCCAGGAGATCGGGTATGGCTCTCTACCAGGAACATCCGTTTTCGGATGCGCAACATCTTCCATCCCCGGTTCATCGGCCCGTATACCATTCTCCGCAGAATCAACCCAGTGGCGTACAGGTTGAAGCTGCCGGCTTCTCTGAGGATCCACCCAGTGTTTCACTGTAGTCTGTTGAAGCCAGCTAAGAGCGCCAGACGCAGGGCGGTGCCTCCGGTGGTAGCGGATGGCCAAATTGAATATGAGGTACAGCGCATCCTGGACTCCAGGTATCGGAGGGGACAGCTGTGGTATCTGGTTGCCTGGAAGGGGTACCCGTCAGAAGATGATTCCTGGGAGCCATGTGTCAATGTGCACGCCCCTCGGGCGATTCGGCTCTTCCATGTTCGCATCCCGGCAAGGCTGGTCCCAGGAGGCGCTTGGGAGGTGGGCGTACTGTCAGGCCGTGACAGGTAGCGCCTGCCCTACATGTGGGGTTGGCAAAGGGATAGCTGGACTACATCTCCCAGAAGGCCATCCTTCTGGGAGGGACTACGCCTTGTTAAATTACAGCCAACGCGTGGAGCGTTGTGCGTAATTCTTGATTCTGCCGTGGATTCGTTGCAGGGCGGCTGCCCTGTGTGAGGAACAGTGTTCGCGTGTCTGGGGATCGCGCACGCTGGGTTTTGTGCAGTCCAGGCCCGGAGCGGCTTCTTCCTGGAGTCCTTGAGCTGGGTCCGCTCTGGGCTCTTGCTCGCGATTCACGGAGCACCCGAAGGAGTGGGAGTGTTCCGGGTTCCTCTCCTCTCTGCGGCCGCAGAGGGGAGTTATTATGTGAGTTCAGTGACACTTCCCTGAAAGCCTTTATTTCAGAGGAATTCGAAGCACACCGTGCCCGTACTTTTGTTTATTGTTTCATTCTTAGAGACATTATTTTTGGAATCAAGTACTGTTGCGAGACTTTGGAGTATACTTGCCGCTTTCTGGATTACTCTTGGGACAGGGGAACAGAAGCATCTTTTTCGCAAGCCTTTTGATCTCAGTTTTCGGCATTACCCTCCGAGACTATTATCCTGTACTCTTTCCTGTCCGCTATCTTATGGTTTTGGTTATATGATTTCAAGGGAATGAAGGAAAAGGGTATGTATGAGGTTTATGTTGTAGTATATGACGGAGTGGAGGTGATGAGTGGAGCATTGATCATTTCTGTTTCATTTGTAGGTTGCATGTACTCCTTTTTGAGAGAAGGTATCTCAATGTGAGTAGAGGACGTTCATCGCAGCTGTGTGAGTCTTGGACAGGTATTGGTTTTCACTAGTGAGACTCTATGAGAGTAGACAGTGGGATAATAAGAGTAATATTAATCTTGTGTTTCTTTGTTACAGGTCTCCTATTCCCTGCTGTTCCTACCCTAATTCCTATCCCTCGCTTGATCGCTTCAATGCTCTGTGTCTATTCTGTCAGAGTTGGGGATATCAAGAGGTGGACCCCTTTGAGCATTGCCCAGATCCCGAGGAGTACTTGTGGTCCCGACATGGTGAGCAAAAGAATGATGGATTTAACCCAGATCTCTTGACTGGGGGCAAATGTTTTAATTTGTTCCCCCTCAGGACATAATTCTGATGCATATATGCATGTTTCTGTTTGAGGAAGATCATTAAATAAAGAGTAATCTCTATCGGTAACACATTAATCAATTTACACTAGTGCCCTAAAAAATCGGTTTAGCTAACAACATGACTCCCTCTGACAATTATGACAGCTGTTGCCAAAGTGTAGGACAAAACTTGGTATTGGGTACTAACAAGCAATAGTGCTGACTTCCAACAAATGTTTTGTTGATAAAATCAGTTTTCGGTTCAACAAAAAATTAAGGGGCATATTAGCAAGAACGGCGTTAAAATTATCGCCGCTTTAGCGGCAGGAAACTGCCGCTAAAGCGGAGATAATGGGCTTGATAATATGCCCTTGAGAATTCCAATAGAAGCCAGGATCACAGCAGAACATGGGCTTCTATTGGTATTCTCAAGGGCATATTATCAAGCCCATTATAGCCGCTTTAGCGGCAGTTTCCTCCCGCTAAAGCAGCAATAATTTTAACGCTGTTCTTGCTAATATGCCCCTAAGTCTGGGTGGTGAACTCCGCTCGCGGAGTTTGCAGAGTGTTCCGCACTCCGTGTTACGCGGAGTTCCGAAAAACTCCCCTTCACGAAGCGGAGCGGAGTTTTTTTCCTCGCTCGCATTTGTCAATATCAAGTTGGTGAGCGCGAGCGAGGAAAATCCACCTCCCGGCGAGATTTTTCCGTGTTCGCGATCGTCAACATCAAGTTGGCGATAGCGAGCATGGAAAATCAACCTCCTGGCGAGATTTCTCAACGCGGGCAGTCAGACTTCTCACTGCGAGTAGTCGCGTATGCTCGCGACCGCTCGCGTTGAGAAACTGTCCGTTTGCTTTGAGAAAGCTGCTGCTCGAGTAAAAATCTACTCGAGCGGCAGAAAGGAAGCAGCACCCGCTTGCGCTGTGCATGGTGCCGTTCGCGATGATTGCACAGTGCGGACAAGCATCTGGCACTGAAAATCATCGCGAATAGCATTTATCTAACGCACTCCGCCGCTTGCGAAGCTTCTCGTAGCGCAGCAGAGTTTTTTTTGCACTTCGCGGAGTTTCGCGTAGCGGAACTCCGCGAACTCCGCCCAAGCTTACAAAAAATGGGAGTCTTAGAATACACTGCATCTCAGTATGAGATGTGCGACATGAAACTACATTTCCCATGAACCTTTCACTAACTGGTGGGCCAAATTTATCATGCATGCGCCGATGAGAGGACATGCGGCCCCTCTCGTCAATTGCGCTTCAGCACAAATGCTGCAATGGAGCCACTGGGGATCACCAGCACAGCTAAATGGTGGCATCCTTAAGCAAATAGCGGCACACAACCTTTGGAGTGGTAAGGCTACAAACCCTGAGACAGTCACAAAGTACATGATGGTAAGAGGGGGCAATAAGAGGGACACATTTCTCACCTTCAATTCTGTCAGAGTGTGACAACAGGGACATGCACCACCAGCCCGTATACGGTGTGATTATGCACCGGGGAGATTAAGAACTTATAACTAAGAGAGCGCATCACAAACTATGTGTGACTTCATAAATATCACATTTACATGTACTTGTAATTATGGAGATACAACACTTACATCACTTTTTAATACTGTACATATCTACATGAATTGCATCTGCCTATGGTAATGCAAGGTGACTTAGAAGTTGTTTCCTTTGCACTGATATGCATGCAACAGTGTGAATTTGCATGCCATGTATACCATGTTGTCATTGTGTAACCTGTTTCTGGCCTCTACAACAGAGAATAGCCAAGATTTATGAATTATTCTTCCTTCTTTACTGCACCTTTATGAATGTGATGAAAACAGGTACTGATAGAGGCCTTTTCAGCTGAGGGACAGGCAAGAAGGCCGGCCTCAGATGTCAATGCATGTTATTGTATATGTGTGTCTATGATACTACAAAGGACGGTTGACTGACCTGACACAATAGACAGGACAGCAGAAATTCTGCATACAAAACACAGGCCATAAATTAGGAGTATTCCTGATGAAAGTCCGGGACCTATATATATCCATTTTCAAGGGTTGAATCAATATGACAGAGTATTAGGGTAAAGGGGTAGCAAACTTCCCCTTAAAACAACTCAACCAATAGTTTTTAATCATACCACTTTTTATTTGAAACCCCGTTAAATCTAGGAACAACATCCAAAGTCCTCCCTGGGATATGATGGAGACCTCCCTTCTTTTTATTGTCACCCGATGACGAAGCATGACATCAATAAGGAGTGTGAGGGTCCATAAATGATAAGCAAAAATTCTGCTTTCAAGGACAGAATGATAAATCTACATTAGGGCACAGAATAAGGGGTGGTAGGATCCTTTTTTGTAATGTGGATTCTAGATTGGGAGACATCTTGCATTTCCAAATAAACGTTCTCTCCCCCCTTGTTCGCACATATGTGTGGGTCCTGACAATAGGTGCCAGATTTATGCCTGGCACAAGCTAGTGGGTGGTAAAGAATCCTGGGAGTGCCATAACCAAAGGGGTAAAATTCCTGGGGCCAACCCTACCAACTCTGGGCATCTTCAAGATGGCAAAAGTATTTGTCCATACCAAACCTGGGCTCTGAGGGGTGGGAATGTGTAGGAAGGAAGTGTAGTATGATACTCCTGGTACCCTTCAAATTCTAACACTAAAATCCAGTTTGGGGCAGTCACTGGGCCCATAATAATCTCAGAACTGACATCTGGTGGAAGAAAAGTAGGGTTTTCCAGCAACTGCACAGTAGATACACAAGATTTATCTTGCCATCTTGTTTTCCTTCCTTTCACATGCGCTCCAAAGTGTTAAATATAAAACCCAGCAGACATGTCAATCAGGCATTGACATTCAAGTAGGATTTGATACTGTAATGTAAAAAAGGATGCTCACAGCCCCACCCTGCATATTCTGTCAGGTTCAGAGGATCTCTCTGCCCATTCAGGTCAGCCTTTTGTTTGCTTCTGGGAGGCACTTCACACCTTTTTCAAACCTATTTAAATGCTAATTAGTGGCTGGCATAAGTGGGATATCAAATCCAAATTTAGCTTCAGGCAGGGAAAATGTAACTTTCTAAAGGTTACTTTTCCCTAATTTAATAGTAATTAGGAATCTGACTTAAAATTGCCTTTGAAAGCTATATCTCTCATACAAAACATTCAACAACAACAAGCTGGACAGCCGGAACAAATTGAGGGAACAGTGGTGCCTAGATGTGGGGGACCTGGAGGACGTAGACTGGGAGGCAGCCATGATGCACCAGGGAGAGGTGGCAATACAATCTCACCTGTGCCTGATACAACTTAAAATTCTCCATCTGGTATATTATGACAGGGAACAGTGCTTTGTATGGGGAAGGCAGCCTCCCGGACTGTCTCCGATGTGGGGGTGCAAGGAGTTCTTATATCCATACGCTTTGGAGATGCCCGGCTATTCAGACATAATGGGCAAGGGTGGTGAGAGAACTGAGTCGGGTGGTGGGTGAAACCAATCCTCTTGATCCCAAATATATCCTGTTAGGGGTGACAGAAAATGTTGACGTCTCTAGGGCACAACTCTTTTTGTAATTTCAGACTAGTAGTAGCCAAGCAAGATGTGGCACAGTATTGGGGGTGTCTGAATCCCCAACATTGCTGGAATGGAAGAGAGTAATGGACCAATATATGCTGGCTGAAAAGGTCACGTGCAAAAGCAGGGGGTGCCCACACAAGTTCCGCAAAGTGTGAGGGGGTGGTTGAGATACTATGATATTCATCTCTCACCGGGAGCTGTAACTTCCTTGACATAAAAGTATTGTGGTACTATGTGTGGGAGTGTTACTGTAATCATCATTGTGATTTCTCCTGTATATAGAAATGTCATACAGTTGCCTCTTGTACTTAAATGTGTGGGTGTGGATGAGTGCATGCCTCCCTCACTGTTTAGTATTTATTGTTCGGTGCATGTTCTGCACCCTAATGCAATGTTTTCTGCATTATTCATGAAACACTGAAAAAACAAATAAAGATATTTAAAAAAAATCTGACTTCTTCATTGAATTGGAATCTTAATAAATATTAAAAATAGTGGATTAATAATTTTTCTAGCTAGTCACAGTCACAAGATTTAGTATTAGGATTTTTAATCTGTACGCCAGTTTTCTACATAGGACACGTGGGCCTGCCACAGTGAAAAATACATTTTGGTTGCTCATCACTGTAAGGACATGTTAACATTAAATTTCTACATGTCCTACTATTGAAAACCATGCACCCTGCTTTGTGGATGACAAGACGTGCATATGGGTGACTAATTAATATTTAAAAGAGAGGTTTTGATCTATCAAAAGGGTTTATTTTGACAGGTTGAATTGCAGTTTTTACACTGCTTCCATCAGGCTACACTGGTAGGCCTGAAGCCATGTTTTACAGTGTCACTGTAGTGGATGGCACAATAAGCACTGCAGTCAACCAGTGACATTAACTTTCAGGCCCTACATACATTTTGTACCATATACTAGGCACTTATATGCAAGTTTAATATACCCATTAGGAATATGCCAATTTAATCATATTTAAAGGAGTAGCAAAGGCACTTTACCGGTTTATTAGCAGGGTTAAAGTGTATAGAGGTTTAACACTAGCAAAAACATAGGGTCAATTTTCTCCAGAAAGATAATGGGCCCGATTCACAGAACTAACTTACGTCAAAAACGTAAAGTTAGTACTTTAGTATTCACAGAATACACTTACTCATTTTGGTATTCACAGAATACACTTACTCATTTGGTATTCACAGAATACACTTACTCATACTAACTTTATGTCCGCACTCGGGCCGGAGATTCCGGCCCGGTGGTGGAGGTTCCGGCCGTTTGTGGAGATTCTGGCCCGGAGGTGGAGATTCTGGCCCGGAGGTGGAGATTCCGGCCGTTTGTGGAGATTCCGGCTGTTTGTGGAGATTCCGGCCGGTGGCGGAATCTCCACAACCGGCCGGAATCTCCACAAACGGCCGGAATCTCCACCTCCGGCCGGAATCTCCACCTCCGGGCCGGAATCTCCACCTCCGGGCCGGAATCTCCACAAACGGCCGGAATCTCCACCACCGGGCCGGAATCTCCGGCCCGAGTGCGGACATAAAGTTAGTATGAGTAAGTGTATTCTGTGAATACCACAATGAGTAAGTGTATTCTGTGAATACCAAAATGAGTAAGTGTATTCTGTGAATACCAAAAGGTACTAACTTTACGTTTTTGACGTAAGTTAGTTCTGTGAATCAGGCCCAATATCAGGAGTCAAGACACTGCCAAGTTTGAAAGAGAGAGCACAAACATAAAAAACAGGAGACAGCACTCATCGTATGTACTCAAAGATTCTAGGAACAACATTTCTCTTCGACATCAGGTTCACACCACCACATGTTCAGTTCAAGCTGTACTGCAGGAACCCTTGATATTGGACCACAGTTCAGATGAGATCTGGCCATACAACAAATGTTCTTGATATCTCCCCTTCAGTCTTGTACACAATTTTCTTTCAATTGCACATCTTAGTTCCTTGTCTCCGACTCATACTATGTATAAGGACCTGTTGTTTGCCATGTAGATTTGTGCTCTGTAAATACCAATATATTTTTATATATATATTTGTGCTATGTAAATACCAATACATATTTTATATATTATCTACTGAGCGGTCGCCAGTAGATAGTTATAGTTAAAACCTATTATCCATAGGAAATCCGCGACATTCTATTTGAAATAACGTTGGCGCCGGTTAACGAATCTTCGCGAAAGTTTCCAACTTGTTGGGGCGCTCCGGTCCGCTCCTATCCTGAAAGTCTCGGGGTGATACGTCAAGCGGGGGCCGAGAAAAAGGGGGTCCCAAAACGCGTTTTCCCCATTCATTTTTCCATAGGAACCTTTAGTCGCAGCTACAGCCCGAACTGCTGAACGGAATTACACCAAATTTGGCAAAGAGGTAGCCCTTGGTTCAGTGTCGTGCCTTTTGCTTAAATGGTGTAAATCCGTTCAGTAGTTCCTGAGAAAATCAAAAGTAAAGTCACATATATATCTGGGCGGAGCCTAACCACACATGTCATCGTGAGATCTGATTGGCTGTCAGCACTTCATCCTGGAATTGCTGGCAGCCATCTTGGGACCAATATAAATGATAGTACCTCATTGAAATGCATTGTAGTGAATAGAAGATTTTGAGGGTCACCAAAAGGAGAACTATAAAGGGTGATAACAGGCTTTAGTTACATTAGAATTTATTTGTTGATGGTACCATACTAATTTTAGGAATTGTGGTGTATTCTAAGGTGATTTTACCATGTGAAAAACCTTCTGCTGGGATATCATGAATCATGTTTGAGAGAACACTATTTTCTCATGCTTGTCCCATGGAGGTTTGGAAGGTGCTCCAGAAGCTAAAATGAGAGCATATTTTCTGTAAATTCACATTATCTTTCTCACTCATGTGAGAATGAAGTCTGACATTCTCAGTAAAACATGTACATCCAACAAGGGCAGAGACTGTCAGTTGATTCCTTTGTGTTCTACTGCAGCTTCCCAGAGTGTTCTAAAGAACAACTAGAGTGCTAACAGCCTTACTTATGACAAAAGTATGGCACACCTGAAGCCATCTTGATTGGAATAAACTGGTAACACTTAAACAATTTAATTTAAAAAGGAACAAAATGATGGGGTTCATTTTGTCATAGAAATTATGGTTAGTGCTGTAGAAAGAAAAATTAGGACATGTTTCAAGTGTGATCTCAAATATCTTCCTGTTATATTTCAACAGGAGCAGCCTGCCTGTTGATGCCTTTGTGTTCTACTGCAGCTTCCCAGAGTGTTCTAAAGAACAACTAGAGTGCTAACAGCCTTACTTATGACAAAAGTATGGCACACCTGAAGCCATCTTGATTGGAATAAACTGGTAACACTTAAAACATTTAATTTAAAAAGGAACAAAATGATGGGGTTCATTTTGTCATAGAAATTATGGTTAGTGCTGTAGAAAGAAAAATTAGGACATGTTTCAAGTGTGATCTCAAATATCTTCCTGTTATATTTCAACAGGAGCAGCCTGCCAGTTGATGCCTTTGTGTTCTACTGCAGCTTCCCAGAGTGTTCTAAAGAACAACTAGAGTGCTAACAGCCTTACTTATGACAAAAGTATGGCACACCTGAAGCCATCTTGATTGGAATAAACTGGTAACACTTAAACAATTTAATTTAAAAAGGAACAAAATGATGGGGTTCATTTTGTCATAGAAATTATGGTTAGTGCTGTAGAAAGAAAAATTAGGACATGTTTCAAGTGTGATCTCAAATATCTTCCTGTTATATTTCAACAGGAGCAGCCTGCCAGTTGATGCCTTTGTGTTCTACTGCAGCTTCCCAGAGTGTTCTAAAGAACAACTAGAGTGCTAACAGCCTTACTTATGACAAAAGTATGGCACACCTGAAGCCATCTTGATTGGAATAAACTGGTAACACTTAAAACATTTAATTTAAAAAGGAACAAAATGATGGGGTTCATTTTGTCATAGAAATTATGGTTAGTGCTGTAGAAAGAAAAATTAGGACATATTTCAAGTGTGATCTCAAATATCTTCCTGTTATATTTCAAAAGGAGCAGCCTGCCAGTTGATGCCTTTGTGTTCTACTGCAGCTTCCCAGAGTGTTCTAAAGAACAACTAGAGCGCTAACAGCCTTACTTATGACAAAAGTATGGCACACCTGAAGCCATCTTGATTGGAATAAACCGGTAACACTTAATACATTTAATTTAAAAAGGAACAAAATGAGGGGTTCTTTTTGAAATAGAAAGTATAGTTAGTGCTGCAGAAAGAAAAATTAGGGCATGTTTTAAGTGAGATCTCAAATCCTCTTCTATTTCATTAGAAAATTCTGACATGCAGACTGAAACAATCACTTTCAATACCAGCAGCAGACTACCAGTTAACTCCCTGGTGAGCAGTAGCTTTACTCCAGTGATCTAATGAGCAACTAGAGTGCTAACATTCTGAATTTATGGCAGATGTGAGACACATCTGAATGCCTTCTTGATGGAATCAAAGTAAAACACTGAAAGCATTTCCTACTGAGGAGACTGCAGTAAATGAAGAAATTAGGAAACTTCATAACAAAGAAGTCTTCCAAGATGGCCACCAGTGAAAAAAGAGCCCAAATGTAGCACAAATATTACCCAGATGTAGCCCACATATAGCCCAATGACAAAAGTGTGCAAAACACTTTTTATTTTTAGTTTTTTTGCAGTTTTATGTAGTGCAGACTGGTCAGGTATTGGAGCATTGCATCTTAAAACATGACCCCCCTACACTACAAAAACACCACTGCACTACCTTAAACCCTAAAACACTACCCCCAGCACGACCCCCTACACTACACAAGCACCACTGCACTATCCTAAACCCTAAAACACTACCCCCAGCACGACCCCCTACACTACCCAAACACCACTGCACTAACCTAAATCCTAAAACACTACCACCAGCACGACCCCCTACACTACCCAAACACCACTGCACTACCCTAAAACATGACCCCCTACACTACACAAACACCACTGCACCGCCCTAAACCCTGAAACACCAGCCCCAGCACAACCCCGTACACTGCCCGCACACCACTGCACTGCCCTAAACCCTGAAAAACCAGCCCCAGCACAACCCCGTACACTGCCCGAAAACCACTGCACTGCCCTAAACCCTGAAACACCAGCCCCAGCACGACCGCCTACACTGCCCGAAAACTACTGCACTGCCCTAAACCCTGAAACACCACCCCCAGCAAGACTACCTACACTGGCCGAACACCACTGCACTGCCCTAAACCCTGAAACACCACCCCCTGCACGACCCCCTACACTGCCCAAACACTACTGCACTGCCCTAAACCCTGAAACACCATCCCTCAGCACGACACCCTACACTGCCCGAACACCACTGCACTGCCCTAAACCCTGAAACACCACCCCAGCACGACCCCCTACACTGCCCGAACACCACTGCACTAAACCCTGAAACACCACCCCCTGCACGACCCCCTACACTGCCGGAACACCACTGCACTGCCCTAAACCCTGAAACACCACCCCCAGCACGACCCCCTACACTGACCTAACATCACTGCACTGCCCTAAACCCTGAAACATCACCCCCAGCACAACCCCCTACACTGCCTGAGCACCATTGCTCTGCCCTAAACCCTGAAACACTAGCCCCAGCACGACCCCCTACACTGCCCGAACACCACTGCACTGCCCTAAACCCTGAAACACCACCCCCAGCACGACCCCCTACACTGCCCGAACACAACTGCACTGCCCTAAACCCTGAAACACCAGCCCCAGCAAGACCCCCTACACTGCCCGAACACCACTGCATTGCCCTAGACTCTGAAACACCAGCCCCAGCAAGACCCCCTACACTGCCCGAACACCACTGCACTGCCCTAAACCCTGAAACACCAGCCCCAGCACGACCCCCTACACTGCCCGAACACCACTGCACTACCCTAAACCCTGAAACACCAGCCCCAGCACGACCCCCTACACTGCCCTAACACCACTGCACTGCCCTAAACCCTGAAACACCAGCCCCAGCACCACCCCCTACAATGCCCGAACACCACTGTACTGCCCTAAACCCTGAAACACCACCCCCTGCACCGCCCCCTACACTGCCCGAACACCACTGCACTGCCCTAAACCCTGAAACACCACCCCCTGCACGACCCCCTACACTGCCCGAACACCACTGCACTGCCCTAAACCCTGAAACACCACCCCCTACACTGCCCGAACACCACTGCACTGCCCTAAACCCTGAAACACCACCCCCTGCACCGCCCCCTACACTGCCCGAACACCACTGCACTGCCCTAAACCCTGAAACACCACCCCCAGCATGACCCCCTTTACTGCTCGAACACCACTGCACTGCCCCAAACCCTGAAACACCACCCCCAGCATGACCCCCTACACTGCCCGAACACCACTGCCCTAAACCCTGAAACACCACCCCTGCACGACCCCCTACACTGCCCGAACACCACTGCACTGCCCTAAACCCTGAAACACCACCCCCTGCACGACCCCCTACACTGCCCGAACACCACTGCACTGCCCTAAACCCTGAAACACCACCCCCAGCACGACCCCCTACACTGCCCGAACACCACTGCACTGCCCTAAACCCTAAAACACCACCCCCAGCACGACCCCCTACACTGCCCGAACACCACTGCACTGCCCTAAACCCTAGAACACTACCCCCAGCATGACCCCTACACTACCCGAACACCACTGCACTACGCTAAACCCTAAAATACTCCCCCCAGCAAGACCCCCTACACTACCCGAACACGACTGCACTGCCCTAAACCCTAAAACACTCCCCCAGCACGACCCCCTACACTACCCGAACACCACTGCATTGCCCTAAACCCTAAAACACTCCCCCCAGCACGACCCCCTACACTACCTAAACACCACTGCACTGCCCTAAACCCTAAAACACTACCCCCGCATGACCCCCTACACTACCCAAATACCAATGCACTACCCTAATCCCTAAAACACTACCGCCCGCACAACTCCCTACACTACCCAAAGACCACTGCACTACCCTAAACTCTAAAACAATACCCCCGCACGACTCCCTACACTACCCAAAGACCACTGCACTACCCTAAACCCTAAAACACGACCTCCTACACTACACAAACACCACTGCACTACCCTAAACCCTAAAAAACTACCCCCAGCACGAACCCCTACACTACCCAAACACCACTGCACTACCCTAAACCATAAAACACTACCCCCAGCAGTACCCCCTACGCTACCCAAACACCACTGCACTAACCTAAACCCTAAAACACTACCCCCAGCAGTACCCCCTACACTACCCAAACACCATTGCACTACCCTAAACCCTAAAACACTACCCCCAGCAGTATCCCCTACACTACCCAAACACCACTGCACTACCCTAAACCCTAAACCCTAAAACACTAACCCCAGCACGACCCCCTACACTACCCAAACACCACTGTACTACCCTAAACCCTAAAACACTCCCCCAGCACGACTCCCTACACTACCCAAACACCACTGCACTACCCTAAACCCTAAATCTACCCCCAGCATGACCCCCTACACTACACAAACACCACTGCACTACCCTAAACCCTAAAACACTACCCCCAGCACGACCCTCTTCACTACCTAAACACAACTGCACAATTTGTTACAGGCGTTGCAACGCAGACCTGTGGTGCTTACTGGAAGTACCTGGTGGGCTAGTTGGGCCCCAAGGACTCTCAGGATTCAAGGTGACCTAATCCCCCAACTTAAAACGCGCCACGGGGCGCGTTTGCACAGTGGTGAAGGGAGGGGGCGGGGCCTCAGGTGACATGTGCGCAAACACGCCCTGTGGTGCGTTTTAAGTTGGGGAGATAATTCCCTTTGAATCCTGGGGGCCAACTAGCCCACCAGGTACCTTCAGTAAGCACAACAGAGTTGCGTTGCAGAGAGGTGAAAAAGGTGCGTGGCCTCGGAACGCCTCTCTGCAACTCAGCTCTGTGGTCCTAACTGTAGGTACCTAGGGGGCTAGTTGGGCCCCAGGGACCCTCAGGATTCAAGGGGACTTAATCCCGCAACTTAAAACGCGCCACGGGGCGCGTTTGCACACATGTCACCTCAGGCCCCCCTCCCTTCACCACTGTGCAAACGCGCACTGGCTCTGGTTAGTCAGAGTCAGTTACCACCAGTACCCGTCTGAAAAAGTTGTGGGCACAGGATGATTTTGCAACAAGGCCTCTTTCTGCTCCTCTGTTGGTTCTTTCTGCACATCTTTTGCTTCTTTCTGTGCATTTTTTCTTCTTTCTTCACATGTCCTACCTCTGTTGGCATAGTTAGAAACTAGCATTTAAAAAACCTTTGAAATTCACTTAAAAAATCATAGGTTTCAGGCACGTTATAGTTAGAAATTAGCATTTAAAAAACCTTTGAAATTCACTGAAAAAACCATAGGTTTCAGGCACGTTATAGTTAGAAATTAGCATTTAAAAAACCTTTGAAATTCACTAAAAAAACCATAGGTTTCAGACACGTTATAGTTAGAAATTAGCATTTAAAAAACCTTTGAAATTCACTGAAAAAACCATAGGTTTTAGGGACAGTTATAGTTAGTTGGACATTGCACTCGTACAAAACCCGTGAAATTCCCCTGTTATAGTTAGTTCAGCTAACTATAACTCGCGCCCCGCAATGCACTGCTGATGACGTCACATATTACATCACTCATGACATGGTCAGTGACATCACTGATGACATCACTGATGACATCTCAAATGACATCACTGATGACATCATCCATGTGATAATTTCATGCATCTTCTCACACCCTAATATAACTTTTGATACACCCACTCTAAATTACAGACTGCCATTCTCAAAACCATAGACACTCCAACACCAAAAACTACATACCCACTCACTGATTCTTAGGTCTACACACACATCCACTCACTCACCTGTACAGTCACTCATACTTACAGTCACTCAGTACAGGACTATCATATGCACTCATACACCTATATAAATACTCACACACCGCCACTCATCCATAGAGGTACTCACACACCTAGTCAGTCATGCAAAAAATTAATCACACACCCATTTACTCACCTATACAGTTATACACACACCAGCTCACTTACTCATACAAATACTAGCACATTCTTACGCTCTTATACAATAACTGATACAAGCACACACTCATCCATACAGCCACTCTCACAATAACACACTCTCACTTATAGCCATTTAAATACTCTAACACACATATATACTGCCTTTTACATATGTAGTTACTCGCACATGTACCACTGAGATATACATTCACTCACTAACACACCCATACACACACTCACCCACCCAAGCAGTCCATCACAGATGCACTCTTGAAATCATGCACCCAGTGAATCACCCACTCACACATCTATGTATAGAGTCACACACACCCCACTCACACAAACACTCAGGCAGCCATACAGATACTCAGAGAACCAATCAATAACCCATATAGACACTCATGTAGCTATTCGCAAATCCATGCATCCACTTACACACCAACAAACAGACGGATACAGACATTCACACAGTTTAGTCACTAACCCATGCATTCAGTAAGATACGTTTAATCACTCACTTGTAGAGTCAGTCACTCACGTACTAAATCATCCATTCAGACACTTATACACCCACTCATTCTTCAATACGCCTTTCCCTATATATTAAACATATTTAAACTTTACAGAAACACACAGTCACTGGATGATGTCATCAGTGATGTCATCAGTGATGTCATTTGAGATGTCATCAGTGATGTCATCAGTGATGTCACTGACCATGTCATGAGTGATGTAATATGTGACGTCATCAGCAGTGCATTGCGGGGCGCGAGTTATAGTTAGCTGAACTAACTATAACAGGGGAATTTCACGGGTTTTGTACGAGTGCAATGTCCAACTAACTATAACTGTCCCTAAAACCTATGGTTTTTTCAGTGAATATATATATATATATATATTATCTACTGGCGGTCGCCAGTAGATAGTTATAGTTAGGACCTATTTTCCATAGGAAATCCGCGACATTCTATTTGAAATAACTCTCTTGCCGGTTGACGAATCTTCGCGAAATTTTCAAACTTTATGGCCCGCTACGGTCCGCTCCTACCCTGAAAGTCTCGGGGTGATTCGTCAAGCGGGGGCCGAGAAAAAAGGGGGGTCCCAAAACGTGTTTTCCCCATTCATTTTCCCATAGGAAACTTTAGACACGGCTACAGCCCGAACTGCTGAACGGAATTACACCAAATTTGGCAAAGAGGTAGTTCTTGGTTCAGAAAGAACCCTTTTTTTTAAATGGTGTAAATCCGTTCAGTAGTTCCTGAGAAAATCAAAAGTTAAGTCTCATATATATCTATGGCCGAGTAGGGTCCGCGTACCCTCCCGACCACGAGCTGCATGCTAATTGGCTGTCAACACTCCAAATCAGGAAGTGTTGGCAGCCATTTTGTCCCTCGGTAGAACCGAGGGACAGAAACAAGTGCGCAAAGCGCAAAAAGGGGGAAGGGTAGAAACACCCTGACCCCCTAGGTCTGCTCAGGGGGTCCCACAAGGACCCCCTGGGCAGAAAAAAGCATTTTTTTTTTTTAAATCGGCAGGATGCGCTCAGGGGGCCGATTAGAAAAAAAACCCAGAAGAAACAAGTGCGCAAAACGCACAAAGGGGGCAGGGTAGAAACACCCTGACCCCCTAGGTCTGCTCAGGGGGTCCCACAAGGACCCCCTGGGCAGAAAAAAGCATTTTTTTTTTTAAAAAATCGGCGGGATGCACTCAATGTGCGCGGATCCCGCCGAGAAAAAAAAAATCGAAGCGCGGTCTCCCGCGCTTCAATGTTAATTTGCCCCCGGGTGGGCCAAGTCCCGGGGGCATGGTGGGGGGGGTTTAAATTTAATGTGGGGGGCCTATAAGGCCCCCCAAGCCCCGGGGACTGCCACCCCCTGGGGCTTCTTTTTAAAAAAAAAAAATTTGACCTGTGTGGGGGGCTCCAGCCCCCCCCACACGCCCCGGGGACCGCCACCTCCCCAGGGCACTAAAGATTTGAATATGGGGGTCCGTTACGGACCCCAAAGCCCCGGGGACCACCACCTCCCCGGGGCTGTGCACTGGATGGGAGGGGGCCGCGCGTCCCCTCCTGGAGCCCTTGATGGCCCTGGGGACCGCCACCCCCAGGGCCAGCTCCTGCAGTGTCCCGGGGTGCCTAACCCCGGGACACTGTAGTTTGCTGTGACAGGACGGGAGCCTCGCGGCTCCCCTCCTGTCATAGCAAACTTGGTTTGCATTTTGAACGAGAGAGCAGGAAACCTGCTCTCTCTTTCAAAATGCAAACCCAATTAGCTTTCCACATGGGGAGCAGCATGTTAGCTGCTCCCCATGTGGAAAGCAATGCCGGCTCCCATAGGACACGGGGAGCCGGCGGGACTGTGGGGGATTGGGGACCCCCACAGTCCCCAACCAGAGGCCAGGCCCCGGGGGATGGGGTCCCCGGGGCCATAAGTGGCCAGGGAGGGGGGCCACGGAGCCCCCCTCCCCAAATAAAAAAAAAAAGGGCAAGGCCGGCCCCGGGGGATGGGGTCCCCGGGGCCTTAAATGGCCTGAGGAGGGGGGCCACGCAGCCCCCCTCCAAATTAAAAAAATAAAAATTGAGGGCATGCCCCGAGGGATAGGGTCCCCGGGGCCAATACAGGCCCAGGGAAGGGGGCCACGCGGCCCCTTTCCCGTTTTTTTTTTAATTTAAAAAAAATGCTCAGGCCCCGGGGATGGGGTCCCCGGGGCCAAAAGTGGCCAAGGGAAGGGGGCCACGCAGCCCCCTCCCATTAAAAAACAATAGAAAAAAAAAACGACCGGCATCGTGCCGGAGGCCCCGCCCCCTCCCTGCAGTACTCTGCAAACTGCGCCCCCTGGCGCGTTTTAAGAAGGGGAAGTAATTCCCCTTGAATACTGGGGGTCCCTGGGGGCCAACTAGCCCACCAGGAACCTCCAGTATGCGCCAGGGGCTGCGTTGCAGAGAGGTGTACAGAGGCCATGCCCCTTTTACACCTCTCTGCAACGCAGCTCTGTGGCGCTTTTAGAAGTACATGGTAGGCTAGTTGGACTCCAGGGACCCTCAGGATTGAAGGGGACTTAATCCCCCAACTTAAAACGCGCCACGGGCGCGTTTGCACAGTGGTGAAGGGAGGGGCGGGGCTTCAGGTGACATGTGTGCAAACAGGCCCCGTGGCGCGTTTTAAGATGGGGAATTAAATCCCCTTCAATCCTGAGGGTCCCTGGGGCCAACTAGCCCACCATGTACTTCTAAAAGCGCCACAGAGCTGCGTTGCAGAGAGGTGTAAAAAGGGGCGTGGCCTCTGAACACCTCTCTGCAATGCAGCTCCCTGGCCATACTGGAGGTACAGGGTGGGCTAGTTGGACCCCAGGGACCCTCATGATTCAAGGGGCCTTAAGCCCCCAACTTAAAACGCGCCACGGGGCGCGTTTGCACAGATGTCACCTCAGGCCCCGTCCCCTCCCTTCACCATTGTGCAAATATTCCTCTAAAATCAGCCGAACTACGAATTCCTATTTACTCACCTGTTATCAGGAGAGACCTCAGTGCTGCATCTTTCAGCCCAGTACTGATCCTGAAAAGTAATTTTAACCGTACTTACCAGTAACTTGAATTTCCTTCCATAGGATATCATTGACTGGATTCACTTGGAAATTCTTCTAAGTGTGGAATTTTGGAACTTTATAATATTCCTCTAAAATCAGCCGAAATACGAATTCCGATTTACTCACCTGTTATCAGGAGAGACCTCAGTGCTGCATCTTTCAGCCCAGTACTGATCCTGAAAAGTAATTTTAACCGTACTTACCAGCAACTTGAATTTCCTTCCATAGGCTAACATTGACTGGTTTCACTTGGAAATTCTTCTAAGTGTGGAGTTTTGGAACTTTATAATATTCCTCTAAAATCAACCGAACTACGAATTCCGATTTACTCACCTGTTATCAGGAGAGAACCCAGTGCTGCATCTTTTAGCCCAGCACTGACCCTGAAAAGTAATTCTAACCGTACTTACCAGTAACTTATATTTCCTTCCATAGGAATCCATTGTCTGGTTTTCAGCAGAAAAGTTTCAAAGTGTCAATTTTCAGAAACTACAAATATTCCTTAAAAATCGCATGTATGACTTAAACGCATTCTTTCAACTGTTTACAGGAGATGCACCAGTGCTGGATCCAGGATCCAACACTGAGTAAGAAAAAAGTAACGATAACACTACTTACCTGCTAAGTGAATTTCATCCCATAGGATAACATTGGTGATTCTATGTGAAAAAGTTTCTAAGTGTCAACTTTTAAAATACAATAATATTCCTTAAAAATCAGTACTGTAACCAAAACGCTTTTACTCAACTGTTTACAGGAGATGTCCCAGGACTGAATCTAGGATTCAGTCCTGTGGTTAGAAAAAGTAATCCATAAAGTAACTAATTGCATTTAACTAGAAATTCACATTGAGCTCAATGTTGCATTGTGTTTGAAATTGTGTTGCCCATTGCAACAACTGTAACTACTGTACTTAAAACTCTATTGCCTATTTGCAAACTATTTAAACTAAAGTAATTCATTCTGAGAAAGTATATTTTGTAATGTAATGTATAATGTAATTACAATGTAATTTAATAAATAAAATATCTAAAAATAAATAGTTTTAAAAAATGTAGTAAATCAGTATCAAAAAAATAAATATAACAATTAATACATTTAAAAATTGTCATTTACAAAACCTTTGAAATTCACTGAAAAAACCATAGGTTTTAGGGGCGTTATAGTTAGAAATTAGCATTTAAAAAACCTTTGAAATTCACTGAAAAAACCATAGGTTTCAGGCACGTTATAGTTAGAAATTAGCATTTAAAAACCTTTGAAATTCACTGAAAAAACCATAGGTTTCAGGCACATTATAGTTAGAAATTAGCATTTAAAAAACCTTTGAAATTCACTGAAAAAACCGTAGGTTTTAGGGACAGTTATAGTTAGTTGGACATTTCACTCGTACAAAACTCGTGAAATTCCCCGTTATAGTTAGTTCAGCTAACTATAACTCGCGCCCCGCAATGCACTGCTGATGACGTCACATATTACATCACTCATGACATGGTCAGTGACATCACTGATGACATCACTGATGACATCTCAAATGACATCACTGATGACATCATGCAGTGACTGTGTGTTTCTGTAAAGTTTAAATATTTTTAATATATATAGGAAAAGACGTATTGAAGAATGAGTGGGTGTATGAAAGAAAGAAAGAAAGAAATTGTACTTGTAAAACGCACTTATACCCCCAAAGAGGTGTCCTGGCGCTGTACGCATACCGCTGTGGAACCCTTCCTGGCTTTTCCCGACCGACACGCACCAGGAATGAACCCGAAAGAAACGTACCCACGAACTCCGAAACGCGCAGTACGATGCAATGCGTGTAAAACCAGACCGAGTCACACGGAGCTCAAGCCGTACGACCGACACACATACAAAACAGGGAGCTGAAGCAACCCAATACTCCGCAACCGACGCGTATGCCGCACATGAAACCCAGCAGAAAGACAGCGTGAAAGACTCGGAGAAGCTCGCACGAGCCAACTGCAGCGTCCTACTCGGTCAGAAGAACGTCTCCTACATGCCTAAAAACTACAAAGGAAAAAATACAAACAAAAAGGGCCAAACAAGCAATGACAAAGTCAATAAATACAGGGGAAAAAAATCATGGAACAAAGACACACCCACAACTCCACCCATATAAAGGCCACAAATCCCTACCATGATCCTTTGCAAATTCAACAGACCTGCCAGCACAGAACACCATCAGACAGCAACCACAGACACACTCACAACTCATCCATCACACAAGCCACACACCATTAGCACCTCCCAAATAGCAGCCTCACATACACCCAGCAAAACTGACACTCACCCACCCTCACTTGCACACTCACACACACATCAATCCCCACCACCACCCATCACCATGCCCCCAAAGAAGAATCCAAAGTTCCTAGACAGTGAATTGGAAGTCCTGGTAGATGAAATCCTCAGGGTAGAGCCACAGTTGTTTGGTACATTGGTCCAACAGACCCCCATGTCGCAGAAAACCAAGATGTGGGAGAGGATCGTCGACAGGGGGAACACACAATCACCATGTTTGCGCACAAAGGAAGACATCCAGAACAGGTGGTATGATGTGCGCAGGAGGGTCAAGGACCTACTCAAGAAGGATTATGCCTTGAGTCATCGCACCGGCAGTGGCCCTCCTGCCAAACCAGTATACCTCAGGTCCTGGGAGGAGAAGGTGCGGGCCATCCTACCACCAGAGAGCGTACATGGACTATCAAACATCCCAGAGCCTGGTGAGTACACAACCAATATTCCCAATATTGTGTGACAATACACACACATCACTGTCAAGGGGATAGTGAAACCATGCACCGTTAGCAAAGCCACAGTAACCAAAAGATAATCAGCCCAAGATGTGTATGTTAGTCAGACAAACACAATACCTGCCATCTCATAGTGATATGTAACTGTGTCATGACATGTACAAACCTAACAACAAATAGAGCAAGGCAGTGGCACAAATCTAACCAACAAACACTGTCAGACATTTTGCCACCACTAGAACACCACCTCACAGGGAAGCTCACTGAAAGGAAGGAATTGTGTGTATGCTGGTGAAGTGAGTGTAGCCAATAGCATGATGGGAGTTGTAGTCACAGATATTGGTCACCCTCACAATTGGCCCATCAACACCACTCTGAACCATGCTCACATCACAGGGAGTGGAAAAGAACTGACAAGATGGCTGACACTGGGTACTGCTGTGGGGAGCACAAGGCCCTGCTGGGAACTGTGCACCAACCAACAGCAGGACACCACTGCCTGACATCCTGAAAGCCAACTTGCACTCCCTGCAATGGAAGCACGTTCCATGGTGGGATATCTGGCTGGGTGGGAAGGAGGACTGACAGCTCTGACCATAGTTACCAGCAGCTTTTCTCACACACCCCCTTAACACAAACTCTACACAACTCACCTGGGAGAATGCATTGCCTCACACTCTAATTAAATATCCCACAAAGAACTACCACACTGGGTAATGCTGTGTGAAGCACAGTGACACATTTGGGACTTGTAGCCAAACAAACGCCAGGACAACACTGTCAGCCATCCTGTCAGCACAGGCACACTACCCCACAGGGAAGCAGAGTCAAAAGGAAGGAAGTATGGGCATGCTGGGAAGGGGGCTGTAGGCAATAGCATGATGGGAGTGGTAGTCACAGCTCAACATCCCCCACCCACATGGCCGAGCAAGCTCACACTGAAGCATTCACACCTCACAGGGAGTGAAAAGCCACTTCAAAGATGTCTGACAATGGTGATCTGTTGTGGGGAGCACAAGGCCCTGCTGGGAACTGTGCACCAACCAACAGTAGGACACCACTGACTGACATCCTGACAACCAACTTGCACTCCCTGCAATGGAAGCACGTTTCATGGTGGGATGTCTGGCCTGGGGGGAGGAGGAGTGCCAGCTCCGACTACAGCTACCAGCAGGCCTTTACACACACACCACTTCCATCAACTCCAAACAACACACCTGGGACCGTGCTCTACAAGAGACGAGAGTGAGTGAAAAGCCACTTCCAAGATGTCTGACACTGGCCTCAGCTGTGGGGAGCACAAGGCCCTGCTGGGAACTGTGCACCAACAAACAACAGGACCACACTGTCAGCCATCTTGCCATTGCTGTCACACTCACACACAGTGAAGTCGACTCAAAGGAAGGAAGTATGGGCATGCTGGGAAGGGGGTGTAGGCAATAGCATGATGGGAGTGGTAGTCACAGCTCAACATCCCCCACCCACATGGCCCGGCAAGCTCACACTGAAACATGCACACCTCACAGGGAGTAAAAAGCCACTTCTAAGATGTCTGATAATGGTGCTCTGTGGGGGGAGGACCAGGCCCTGCTGGGAACTGGGCACCAACCAACAGCAGGACACCACTGCCTGACATCCTGAAAGCCAACTTGCACTCCCTGCAATGGAAGCACGTTCCATGGTGGGATATCTGGCTGGGTGGGAAGGAGGACTGACAGCTCTGACCATAGTTACCAGCAGCTTTTCTCACACACACCCTTAACACAAACTCTACACAACTCACCTGGGAGAATGCATTGCCTCACACTCTAATTAAATATCCCACAAAGAACTACCACACTGGGTAATGCTGTGTGAAGCACAGGGACACTTTTGGGACTTGTAGCCAAACAAACGCCAGGACAACACTGTCAGCCATCCTGTCAGCACAGGCACACTACCCCACAGGAAGCAGAGTCAAAGGAAGGAAGTATGGGCATGCTGGGAAGGGGGCTGTAGGCAATAGCATGATGGGAGTGGTAGTCACAGCTCAACATCCCCCACCCACATGGCCGAGCAAGCTCACACTGAAGCATGCACACCTCACAGGGAGTGAAAAGCCACTTCAAAGATGTCTGACAATGGTGATCTGTTGTGGGGAGCACAAGGCCCTGCTGGGAACTGTGCACCAACCAACAGCAGGACACCACTGACTGACATCCTGAGAGTTAACCTGCACCCACTGCAAGGGTGGCATGCTTCATGGTGGGATAACTGGGCTGGGTGGAGAAAGAGGTCCGGATGTCAACCAAATACCACCAATGCTGGCCATACACACACCTACTCTGCAAAAACACATTGCACACGTGGGACCTGTCACTCCCAAAGTAAAAGCCCTGGCAAGATGGCTGATACATGGGCATGAGAAATGATGTGCCTGCAATTCACACCCATGCACTGGCCAACCCAAACACGTACACACTCACAGCCATTGCAACTCTATGTTAACACACACTGTCAGGGGATGCAGTGTCCATGGGTGCCCCCTGGCCTGGCTGTGAAGGTGTGTCTTGCAGATGACAACTGTGGAGAATCAGACATACTACATAGCACAAAACACACAGGAAGTCACAGAGACATCATTGACAGGGGACACCTGACAGTGAATGCAATGGACACACCAATATACCGGACACTGTACCATGGTGTCAGTCACACAAGTTGCGGTTGTGAGCTGCATTCCACTCCCACATCGTTCGGCAACATATGCATCCTTCACACAACACACCACTCACTGTCATAGACACTGTAGACACAAGCACCAACCTGGACTGCATTTGAGGAGACATGCTACTCACAGCAGCAGAACTGCAACACACACCACTGGCCATCACTGTCATGACAATGGAAAAGCCAGAGAGCTGCCATGCCCAATCCTCATCACCATGGAGGACATTGACAAGATTAATCACGTTTGCACGTACAAAATTCAGCAACAACATCATTAGCTACGTTAACAACATCACTTGTATGAAATGAGACGTGAACTAGGAACCCAGACAACAACACAGATACTCCCAAGAGATCCCAGGCATACCGGACTGTGACCACGTTGTCCAGACACACCAATGTGACGCACAAAGACTGGCAAAAAAGGCAACCACACATGGCCCAATCTTGAAAGATATCCTAAGTGGAATTGCACGTATGTCCCTGTTAAAGGGCAAATGTGGACAAGGATGACACACCTGTGTCAGGCACGTGATGGCCCTTGAGTAGCAATGCACATGTACAGCCAATCAATACATGAGCTGGTCATGCACACACCTCAACATTCACATTGAAATGCTTCAGGTTGGCAGGACAATGTGCTACACCAATATCAACCTCTGGCTGTGACAACTTAGGACAATGCAATGTACAGGCCCGCATCCAGATGTACAGTCACAACTGTCAGGTGTATGAACCATTGATGCCTGTAGAAACATAACATACATTGTGTGTCTCTTCCAAACACAGGTTATGATGGGGACACAGCAGCAGATGATGAGGAGTCCCTGTCCCAGGCTCCGGTGGCCCCTGAGCTCTCTGGTGTGGAACAGCCTCTGCCCTCCTCGGATGGCGAAGACCTACCTGGCCCCTCCGGTGTGAGTCATCATGCAGCACCAGCAGGACCACCATCTGCACCCCCTGCACCCACTCCTCCAACATCTGCCAACACACAGACCACCCCCGCCGACACGGACAGACCAAGGACACTGAATGACAACAGCACAGGGACCCCGGCCCACCGTGAAGCAACAGACAACAACCCCAGTACCAACCCCCAAGGGGGCCTAGGGTCACCTGTGCGTGCCACCGCAGGTCCCGCACGTGTGGCCAGGGGTGGTGGGAGGGGTGGTAGGCAGAGGTCGCTGTTTGCAGAGGGGTCTGGACTGCATGATGACCCAAAACTGGTACGCATTGCTGATGCGTACCAGAATAGCACCGGAGAGGTCAGCCAGGTAGTGGGGATCCTCAAGGACATTCAACAGCAGCAGGCTGCCCATCATGCCCACTTGGACTCACACGTGTCCCGTGTGGAGACACACATGTCTGGCATGGAGTCCAAGTGGGACACATTGGAAGAACTGACAGCGGTGCAGAGGGACATATTGACATGCCTCCGCCAGATTAGCACCAACATGTCCACACCTCCCTGTGTGCCCACAACATCTGGTGCCGCAACAACTGCAAATGCCACAGGGAGGGAGGATAACTCTGGTAGAGAGTCCTCTGCACCGCAGCGGCCTGCACGTGAGGGCCCCCCCAGAAAGAAGAGAGGTCGTCCGAGGAAGGACAACTGAGAGGCAGATGGCCATGTACATCCCCCAGGAACCCAACACCTGTTCTGGAAATTCTCCTTTGTGTGCAAACTGTTCACCCTGTTGAATGCAACCCAACTCTCCCACATGACATGGGGAGTTTAAGTTGGACTAATGTATCAGATGACTGTGGACTTTACTCAGGACATTTCTGCTACCAACACTTCCAACTCTTCTGTGAACTTTGGATTCCAATCCCAATGTACAGCACCCACCATCCTGTGCACTATCCTCACACATGTATGTAAATAAACTCACTAATACACCATACTTGCCTCTGTTGTGATTCCAACATGGTTTTTGTCATGGAGATGATGATCTGCTAAATGACACTGTGCATGCTAACTGCTACAGCATGTTCAACACCGTCATGTGAGTCATGGTGACGTGACACATATGAGGGAGACACACCACTAGGGCAACACAACACATACACACCAGGGCCATCTGACTCATCGCCTACACTGATGTTGCCAGGAAATACAGTGGAATGCACAGACACCACAACTATTCAGAGTCTGTGTTAACTAGCCCACAGGTGCAGTAAGCAAATGTCAGTCAGATGTGTGACCACAGACAACGCACATCCCAAAGTGAAGCACAGGTTTATTACACATTTGCAACATGTTGTTTCCACTACAGATGCAAGGTAATCCCACGTGGCAGTGGCCACACAGTCACCAAGTGTTGAAGAAATAAAGTCCAGGGGTGTGTGGCACATCACCTGTAGGGAAACGACTGCTTCCACCCTGGAAGTTGAATCATGGTGTCGGGGGATCCGAGTTGACCAAACAACTCTAAAAGTACCCTGTGAAGGACAGACATGACACACAGTCAAAAGCACTGAAGAACAGGACAGAACTGCAATACTCATGCCCAATACATGTCACAAGATACCTACACAAAACCAAGTTAGCATGTCAACACTGTTGGGGAGTACAGACTACCTGTAAGGACACATCGCTGCACGCATCCAGTCAAGTAGCACATGGCCACACTCAAACAGCAACAGAGCACCACCACACATATATGCAAACTCAAATCATTGACATAACATCTCTGTATACTCACATTCAGCTGAAGAAGTTGGTGATGAGCTGTGTGCGGACATCACCCTCATCATCTTCATCATCACTGGCATCGTGGCCCAGGCCAGGATCCTCCACAGGTGGCGGATGTTGGTCATCGTCATCCAGGATGAGAGGAAACTCCTTCTGCACTGCCAGGTTGTGTAGCATGCAGCAGACGATGACAATCTTGCACACCTTTGCAGGGGCATATGGGAGGGCCCCTCCTGTCTTGTCCAGGCAGCGAAAGCGGCTCTTCAGGAGACCAAATGTCCGCTCGATCACTCTCCTGGTCCGACCATGTGCCTCATTGTAGCGCATCTGGGCTGGTGTCACAGGGTTCCTGAGGGGTGTCAGCAACCACGGCATGTTGGGGTATCCAGAGTCACCTACATACAGACAATTGCCCATTAGCTGAGTTGGAAAAGAGGGTGGAATACAACATTGCAGAACACACACAATGGTACAAAGTCAGTACACACCGACAAGCCAGGCACGCTGGTTCTGCATCTGTGACATCATCCTCGGGATGCGACTACTCCTCATTACATAGGGATCGTGTGCAGAACCGGGAAACGTGCACACACATGTGAGATGCTCATATCTGCAAGACATACCACCAGAGCATTGATAGAATGGTAATGTTTCCTGTTCCTGTATGCCTGCTCATGTGCCTGTGGTGGTACCAAAGCCACATGTGTCCCATCAATGGAGCCGATAACATGTGGCATCCTCCCCAGGGCATACAAGTCACTGTTGACGTCAGTGAGTTGTTGAAGTTTAGGGAAATAGATGTACTGGTTCAGGTATCTCAACATCGCCTCCAAAACATCGTGTAGCACACGGCTGAACATGGTCTGTGACATCCCACCAGCAGACGCCACAGTGTGTTGAAAGGTACCAGTGGCAAAGAAGTGTAGGGCTGCCATCACCTTCACCTTGGGGGTCAGCGCTGTAGGGTATGGCCGGCCAGGTTGCAAATGTGGGGCCAACCGCACCGCCAATTCCTCAATCAGCGGCCTGTTGAAGCGGTACCGTCGGATGCAGTCACGTTCAACCATGGTTGCAAGGTCAGGGAATGGTCTATGGAAAGCTGGTGCCCTGCAGTGCATAGGTGAACAAAGAAAGATTGTCAGTCACCCCACATATGTGGCATTGACCATACTCAATATTACATGATACATCATTACGAGACACAAGTACTTGATGTGTGTGCCGTTCTGTATGGACATATATGGCACCTACATGGCCATCATCTAACATCTCAGTTCAACATGTGTTGACAACAAGTTCCAGGTTGTGCTATGGGAAATCATTAGGCTGTGTCACAGTACCCATGTACTGCTGTCACGATCCAAACACACACCACAGTGACAAGTGAGGACAGATGTGCCCCAGGCATCGCAGCTCTTTGACAGGTAGATTCCCAGGGACCCTGTATTGCCACATGGACACTGACATTACATGGCATATCATGTACATGTCAGCAAAACAACCATGACTCCCACAGGTAGTGGCCCCTGTTGCCTCTGCAGGACAGACATGGACGTCTGTGACACACACACGCACAACATCAAAGTCGATGCACAAACAACGTGGATGTGGAGACTGTCTCCCATTGTGCACATGGAATCAGAGGGCCTGATTCACAGAACTAACTTACGTCAAAATCCTAAACTTACAACAATTTTGGTATTCACAGAATGAACTTACACATTTGGGTATTCACAGAATGAACTTACACATTTGGGTATTCACAGAATGAACTTACACATTTGGGTATTCACAGAATGAACTTACACATTTGGGTATTCACAGAATGAACTTACAACAATTTTGGTATTCACAGAATGAACTTACACATTTGGGTATTCACAGAATGAACTTACAACAATTTTGGTATTCACAGAATTAACTTACACATTTAGGTATTCACAGAATGAACTTACAACAATTTTGGTATTCACAGAATTAACTTACTCATTTTGGTATTCACAGAAGGCACTTACTCATCAATGAGTAAGTGCCTTCTGTGAATACCAAATGTGTAAGTTACACAAAATGTGTAAGTTACACAAAATGTGTAAGTGTCTTCTGTGAATACCAAAATGAGTAAGTTTATTCTGTGAATACCAAAATGAGTAAGTTCATTCTGTGAATACCAAAATGGTAGTAAGTTTAGGATTTTGTCGTAAGTTAGTTCTGTGAATCGGGCCCAGAGACATCTGAAACACAACATGCAAACAGACTGTGGAGGGCCATCACAATTGTGGCAATGGGTCACCCTGTGACATACATACTATCCCACATGGGACTCGGGGTGTATGTGACATAACATACACATACACAACCTGGAAATGTGACCATGCCACATGCTCTGAACTGAACAGTTGCACATCACAGTGGTCATGTGCACAACACACAAAGGATTCTGTCCCCATGAACACGTGCACAGCCTGGGAGTGGCTGCCCCCAAGTGCCACCCAACAAACCACATGTTGACCCCCATACACACACAGGTAATGCAGCCTTACATGCCTTAGGATACAGTGTGGACAGGCTGTGGTGTTGTAGGTGTGCCCCTGAGTCCCTGGCAAGTAATTGTGGCTGGCATACGTTCACCAGTGACAACCATGGTGACATATGCGAGTGACTTGTACAGGGGCACGTCGTACAGCAATGGACCGATCCGTGCGCACGCATTGGCCATTGCATATGATGTGGACGGATGCGTGTTGTGTTTCGAAATACGCGTCGTACAGCAATGGACCGATCCGTACGCACGCATTGGCCATTGCATATGATGTGGACGGATGCGTGTTGTGTTTCGAAATACGCGTCGTACAGCAATGGACCGATCCGTGCGCACGCATTGGCCATTGCATATGATGTGGACGGATGCGTGTTGTGTTTCGAAATACGCGTCGTACAGCAATGGACCGATCCGTGCGCACGCATTGGCCATTGCATATGATGTGGACGAATGCGTGTTGTGTTTCGAAATACGCGTCGTACAGCAATGGACCCATCCGTGCGCACGCATTGGCCATTGCATATGATGTGGACGGATGCGTGTTGTGTTTGAAATACGCGTCGTACAGCAATGGACCGATCCGTGCGCACGCATTGGCCATTGCATCTGACGTTGACGGATGCGTGTTGTGTTACGAAATACGCGTCGTACAGCAAAGGACCGATCCGTGCGCACGCATTGGCTATGGACTGACATGTTAACGGACGCGTATTCGAAGCTTGTACGAGTCGGATGCAGTGAATTCAGTTGGCCACCCACAACAATGTTGCAAATTCATGGGTGTCATCAAGTTGAAATTTTGAAGGATGCTGTAGGCGTGTTTAAGTGGTGCAATTCCATGGATTGGCCAGATTCAGAAGATGCAAACGACTTGGACCTATCACTTTGGACACATGGGACAGTATCTGCCTCTGCAGCACACATATAATGCTGGCTGTTCCCCTGAGAGCTCACTTGCCTGCACTACATGCTCCAGGACGACATCTGCCACTACCACTGCTGCTGTCTCTGCATCCTCTGGCTACTGCAATGGCACGTACTGTGGAGAGAGCCCCAGCCTTCAGCACTGAGGAGAACCAGGCCCTGCTGGGCAGCCTCCTTCCACAGTACAGCAAGCTGTATGGGAAACCAGGGGAGCAGGTGAGTGTGCTGTCCACTGCCTTACTAATTGTGCATGTTGTCTGACTAGCAAGACTTACAGTGTGTACACCAGTGGCTAGCATGCTCACTGAGTAGTTGTCACCCCCAAAGTGTGTAGTTACATGCACTGAACAGGTATAGTGCAGTAACAGTGCATTCCAACAAGGTTTGACTTCCCAGACAATGATACCATTTAGTAACTGCTGGACAACTGTTCATAGCCATAGTTGCACTACCTGTGTACATCATATGCCCCTGTGATTGAGACATGTATATCCAACTGTGTGATGCACGGATATGTTGCATGTGTAGTAATGGCCTTTTCACTTTGTTATCCTCACAGGTTGATGCCCACCAGAAGCAGGAGATCTGGCTGACCATCGCCCGGGCAGTACGAACTTTGGGGGTCTACAGGCGCAGGATCCGCAACTGCCAGAAGAGGTGGCAGGACCTTCGTGGCTGGACCCAGAGGATCGCAAGGGTCCAGCTGAAGCTGTCGCCTCCTCGCAGGAGGGGCGGACACCGGACCCTGACCCCCCACATGCTCCAGATTCTGGCGGTGGTCTTCCCTGACCTGGATGGGCAGCTGAAGGCTAGACAGCAGCAAGGAGGGGGTAAGTGCTAGCCTTCTCTGGGTACTATGACTAACATGCTCTATGCACTCCTTTAGCCTGGTTCCACTTCCAATACATGCTTATACTGCTTATACTGTCTTGTCGTCCTGGACTCATGTCCCTCACTTGTGTCATGCCCCCTCCTCATCTGATACACAGGTGTGGCCCTTACAGTCTGTGACTTAGGTCACTTGGGTACTGTGTACTTGCAGTTACCTGTGGTTCAAGCTGGGGACAGCATCAGTTACAGGAACTTTGTTGTGGGCTGCATGGGTGGTACAATTGCTCACACAATGCCTGTGATCTGACATGTACTCTGGGTATGGCTTTAATATGTGTTCCAATTGCTGCTCTGACTCACCACATGTCTGGGGTATGTGCCACACACCCATGCTGCAGCAGAGGGCAAGGTAGGAGCATCAGGAGTATCTACATCATGTGTGTGACACATGCATAGCCACCTGCCTAGTGTTCAGGGTAATACCATGTTGCACATGGACCAGGACTGTAATGCCTACTCCGGATATCGAAGGCACTCTGTTCTCCCACTCCCGTGTGTCAGCATACATATTGGGCATTGTGAAGAGTGCACTCAGGTGTCTGCTTCTGTGTCACCGTGGTGTGGCCTTGCTTTTGGACTCCTGGAGTGTTTAACAATTTGGGGTGGCCAGCCATCTGAGTTGTGACTATAGGATCTGCACATTGGTTAATGCATAGGTCTCTGATCCCTTGACTGTGCACAATGGTGTATGAAACATTGAGGTGCAGGCAGCTTTGGTTCATTCTCATCAGACGGTGAAGTGCTCATGTGTATGGATTTGTGTTTGCAGTCACTCAAATGTCTCATTTGAATGACGTGGGATCATCTTAGTCCTCATGATGTGGGTGGCCAGGGGTGCACATGTGCACCTGTCAGCTACAGGGCTTGCATTCCCAAAACTTCCATGATTGTGACACAGTGCAGACTGGTGTTGTGTGTATGCACTGCCCCTGTGACAGGAGACAGTTATGACTGACTTGCCAGACAGGCCTGTGCCATGACATTCAACTTGCAAAGGGTGATCCAGCAGTAGTGTGATATGTCCTGCATGCACACCATTGTTGCATTGTCTATCAGGACATGAGGACCTCATTGTGTCTGGTGATGGAACCAAAACCCGCATAGCGACAGAGACTCTGCCCATCACTTTTCCTGACACATGTACTGAGTCAGTGGCAGGAGATGGCATGTGTTTGGAGTGACACATTTCCATATGTTCTCTTGGATGTCCAACAACTGTGTATGTGGTGCATGTGTGCACATATGATTAGTCGCATACAACAGGCACCAGACAGATGGGTGCATGGACAGGTAGGATATGAGTGGCATGAATGACTGTCAGGCAGACAATGGGCTTCTTCAAATCAGTGTCAGCACTTATTGCAATGTCTAGCGAATGATGGCAGGGCTTGCTCTGTGATGTGCTGTACTTACTGTGGTGTGTGTGGTCAGTACAGGTGACTAATGTTGCTCTGTTTATCCTGATTGTTTGCAGATACATCCACGGCCACAGGAGGAGACAGCTCCATGGACCAAGAGGAGCGGCAGAGCCAGACTGGGTCCACTGCAGAGGAGACCGAGGGACCCAGTGGCACGGAGGGTGAGGGAGCCACACTGAGGAGACCTCAGCTACGACCACCTCGGCTGAGGAACACAGCACTTCCAGTGAGGACTCCCTTGTGGAGGCGGGTGTCAGCAGACCACGGACAAAATCGAGCAAGTCTGTCCCCACCACCACCACCATCTCCACCCTCCCATCTGCTCCCATCCCACATGTCCGTGGAGGCTCCCATGTAGGGGAGCGTGTCTCCTTCATGCCAGGCACCGCACCCCTGCCTCTGTCTCCCCTGCTGCCCTGAGTGTGGAGTCTGTGGACTTGCTGAAACAGATCCATGTAGGGCAGACATCAATGCTGAGTGTCCTCCATGCACACACGGGTCTGTTGACACAACTGGTGTCATTCATGGAGGGCATGTCATCTGGCATGTCTGCCCTACATCGGACCAATCAGTCCATGGCCTCCTCACTGACGGCAGCAGTGTCCCTCCTGCAACAGTCCCTCACCCCTTCTACCTCTGCCCCATCCACAATCCCCAGCACCCTACCTGTCCCAAGCACACACACACCGGCATAGGCACGCACCAGCACAGACACAAGCAGCACACAGACACACATGCCAAACTCCAGACGCACACGCACGCTCAGTCAGGGGACTGATACCTCACTCACAGGGGATGGGGCCCAGACACACATACACGCATCCACGAGCACTGCGCAGTCCTCAGATACCTCTCCCTCCAAAACCCCTTCCCTTGCCTCACCTGCAACCCCCTCCCAGAAGCTCTTCCTCTGTGAGCTTGGCCTCTTCCCCCACAGATCCATCTGAGCCAACGTACAGGCAGAAGAGGCGACCACCACACACAGAGGGAGTGCCCCTCACACCCGGACACCCTCCCCAGGCACAGGCAGACTGAGGACCCCATTAGGAAGTCCCCCGGACCAGGAAGGGCAAGACCCTACCACCACCACCACGCAGCTCCACCACGCAGTCTCTCTCCTCCATCCCCCAGGCCACCACTCCACAGGTTCCCCCGCCACACCCTGCCCCAGGTTCCCCACACACCGATACCGCATCCCCAAACTGCTTAGGCCCTCCCCCTACCACTTGCTCTTCCACCCCCAACCCAGACGCTCGGCCTGTTTGTGCCACTGGTGTGGAGACCGGGTCACCCCCCTCTGTCCTGTCCACCTCATCTGCCCCCCCTTCCACTCCCTTGGAGTTATGCACTGCAGTGGAGTCCACAACCACCCCGTCTGACTTGGGCACTGCAGTGGGGACCCAGTCCACTCCATCTGACCGGCCCACTGCAGTGGTGCCATCACCCACACCATCTGACTTGTGCCCTACAGTGGTGACGGCCCCCACTGAGTCAGACACCTCCACTGCAGTTGCCGGTGACACTCCTGCACCCACCACCCCTTCACTGCCTCCTTCTGGCATCCCCTGATCCTGTCCCTGCGGTGCCTGGCCTGCCCCTTGTATGCCCCTCCGAGGGGGATGTCCCCTGTCCGTACCAGTGCAGGCAAGCAATGGGTGACAAGTTGTCACATATCACCCTGTTCGGACTGTGTATGTGGACTGGCCATTGGCCTTAGTTTCTTTTGGACTTCAAATTTTTCTTTCACGTTTGCTGAATAAAGCCTCTTTTTGTTTACTAGTGGTTTTTCTTTTGATGTACATGATGTAGATGAGTATCATCATGCATTTGCTGTTGTAATAGTGTTCAGATCAGGAAAATGAAGTGTTGCTGTGATGGACTCCATGTGGTCCTGGGATATGTGTCCTAATCTAGTCTGGTTCCATAGCATCCTTTGCTGCAGTCTGAGGGTGTAATGTTCAGCATTTGACACAGGGCTGTACGTTTTGCATTTGTAAATTAACATCTGTGGCTTACACTGATGCACATCTGATGGGCTTACCACTGTTCAATGTTTCTATTTCCCTGACTGTGTGCCCATCTCCACTGGACATGCAGTTTAGCACATCAATGTTGAAGGACTCATCTGTGTATACAGTGCAACTTGCTTGACATGTGTTTTGGGTATATGCAGATGACTGAAGTGACACTCCCGTACCCAGGCTGATGTGAGCAGAGCCTTCAGTGTGTTGTAATTGTAGATTCACTGACCGAGTGTTCTGCTGACATGTTTGAGTCGTGCACAGACAAGGTTTGGCACAGCGGACCTTCCACAGGAGTGGAGTGCCCTCATGGCAGTGTGTAATCCCGTGACATTGCCTGGGCCCGTGTTGTGTGTTGTGTAAGCATGTCTGTGTGTGTTCCCTTCCCTTTTCCTACACAGGCCCGTGTCCCTATGGATGTTCCTGTTTGTGATGCTTGCTGAGTTGTCCTGTGTTCACCCAGCATCTTGAACCTGGTATTTCTGGGATGTGGGTGCATGGCAAACTAATGTTCATCAGGTTGTCATCCCAGGTTGTCTTTGTTGTCAGGGCTGGGGATGTGGGCAAACGCAGATGGGACACAGTCAGGATTCCCCTTGGCACTTGTTGGTTACACAAGTCATGTAATTTACAGTTTGTGGTAGCTTTCAGTGATTGTGACACGTTGTGTGTGTGACTGCTGCCACTCCTCAGGGTCAGAGCTGCAATGTTGGAAGTTGTCTACGTGTGTTCTTTGTGTGTCACCTTGGCTTCTTCATTGGTGTGTGACTGTGGCCGGGATCCCATTGATTGGGGTGGATTTCACGCCATGCCCATGTACCGCATACTGTGCAGTGTGTCAGACATTCACGAGTCTTGCTGACTGGCCATGTGTGATGGGTTTCTGCACCTTAGTTCCCACCAACACCCCTGGGATTGTCATGGGTGCATGTGCAATGTTACCAGTCCATGTGAGCTTCACTGCTGCACATTGGTGGAGATCAAGGTGTGTGGTGTTGAGTGTGCGCAAATGTGAGTTGTTGCACGGCTAGACCCCTACCTCCATATTGGCCTTGGCTGACAGGCCGTGCTGATTGATTTGTGCTTGTGTAGGTGTGATGGTAGTTTGTTGCTCAGGACACATGGCTGTGGTTCACAGTGTGAACGACATCTACCTTTCTCATCACAGTGGGATTATCATGCAGGCTAGTGTCACCACAATGTGGGGTCCCTGGGGGTAGTGCTGTGGTGGGTCTGTCTCTTGCTGTGTTAGTTGCTGTTCCTACAAGCTTGTGTGACATGTGTAATTTGGGCTCCCTCTCATCTAACGATGCCTGATTGCCCACATAGGGGAATCCGATCCATGAGTTACTTTTGTATGGCACTGTATACACATCTGTGTAATTGGAAATCAGGCCTCCTCATGTGTTGTGTGGTTGCCTGGGGACACAGGCACACACCCCCATCTGTTGTGTTTGATATGCAGTGTGAGGCTGCCTGTTTGTGTTTGTGCATCTGCACCACTGCATTGGCATATCTTTAGTGTGCCATTGCCTGTATGTTGTTTGGAGGATTTCCCCTGCTGTCCCTGGGACTCCTAGGTCATCAGTCAGCACAATAATCATGGTTTGTATGTCCCATTGCTGCCATGGTATGGTATTTGTTCACCTCACATCTACAGTCTCCACAGGATATCTACATTTGTGTGTCCATTAGTGCAGATATGTGGGTCTGCATTATGATGGTCACTTCTGTCATTGTGTAATTGATAAATGGAGACAATGTCAGCCCCCATAGGTGATGTTTGTCTGCACATGGCCAAAGGTATGTTTTATTTGCACTGCACTGTTTGCCTCACCCAATCTATGTTGCTATGGGACACAACCACTACTTTGCCACTGATGTGTTTGTTGTTCTGTGACCAGGAATCATCCATGCTGTTTGGCAGTTGCAGCTTTTTCCATGACAACACTTCCCTTTTGGTCACTGTGATGATGGGGGTTTAGACCCCATTGCCACAATGTTCAAAATGTGCTACAGCTATGGACCCCACACTTACCTTTTGGTCACTGTGATGATGGGGGTTTAGACCCCATTGCCACAATGTTCAAAACTGTGCTTCAGCTATGGACCACACACTTACCTCTTGGTCACTGTGATGATGGGGGTTTAGACCCCATTGCCACAATGTTCAAAACTGTGCTTCAGCTATGGACCCCACATTTACCTTTTGGTCACTGTGATGATGGGGGTTTAGACCCCATTCCCACAGTGGTCATGGTCTGCTTGCATTGTGAAGGCCACACACATTTTTGTGTGACACATGTGATAGGGGGTCACATTGTATGTTCAATGTCATGTTCAGTGTTGTAGGCATTTGACACAGACTACACACTCTTGTCATGATGTTGGGGAGATGTCTTTTGCTGACATTCATTATGTTGGAGTATGCTGGTTGTGTCATGTATTACCCGCCCTATGAGTGGGGATGGTAGTAGTGGTAGGCATCCAGCCCCCCATGAGTAGGGGTGGTGGTAGTGCTAGGCATCCAGGCCCCCATGCGTAGGGGTGGTGATGGTGACAGGCATCCAGCCCCCATGAGTAGGGGTGGTGGTAGTGGTAGGCATCCAGGCCCCCATGAGTAGGGGTGGTGGTAGTGGTAGGCATCCAGGCCCCCATGAGTAGGGGTGGTGGTAGTGGTAGGCATCCATCCCCCTATGAGTGGGGATGGTAGTAGTGACAGGCATCCAGGCCCCCATGAGTAGGGGTGGTGGTAGTGGCAGGCATCCAGCCCCCCATGAGTAGGGGTGGTGGTAGTGCTAGGCATCCATTCCCCTATGAGTGGGGATGGTAGTAGTGACAGGCATCCAGGCCCCCAAGAGTAGGGGTTGTGGTAGTGGTAGGCATCCAGCCCCCCATGAGTAGGGGTGGTGGTAGTGGTAGGCATCCATCCCCCTATGCGTGGGGATGGTAGTAGTGACAGGCATCCAGGCCCCCATGAGTAGGGGTGGTGGTAGTGCTAGGCATCCAGGCCCCCATGCGTAGGGGTGGTGATGGTGACAGGCATCCAGCCCCCATGAGTAGGGGTGGTGGTAGTGGTAGGCATCCAGGCCCCCATGTGTAGGGGTGGTGATGGTGACAGGCATCCAGCCCCCATGAGTAGGGGTGGTGGTAGTGGTAGGCATCCAGGCCCCCATGAGTAGGGGTGGTGGTAGTGGTAGGCATCCAGGCCCCCATGAGTAGGGGTGGTGGTAGTGGTAGGCATCCATCCCCCTATGAGTGGGGATGGTTGTAGTGACAGGCATCCAGGCCCCCATGAGTAGGGGTGGTGGTAGTGGCAGGCATCCAGCCCCCCATGAGTAGGGGTGGTGGTAGTGCTAGGCATCCATTCCCCTATGAGTGGGGATGGTAGTAGTGACAGGCATCCAGGCCCCCATGAGTAGGGGTTGTGGTAGTGGTAGGCATCCAGCCCCCCATGAGTAGGGGTGGTGGTAGTGGTAGGCATCCATCCCCCTATGAGTGGGGATAGTAGTAGTGACAGGCATCCAGGCCCCCATGAGTAGGGGTGGTGGTAGTGGTAGGCATCCAGGCCCCCATGAGTAGGGGTGGTGGTAGTGGTAGGCATCCAGGCCCCCATGAGTAGGGGTGGTGGTAGTGGTAGGCATCCAGGCCCCCATGAGTAGGGGTGGTGGTAGTGGTAGGCATTCAGGCCCCCATGAGTAGGGGTGGTGGTAGTGGTAGGCATCCAGGCCCCCATGAGTAGGGGTGGTGGTAGTGGTAGGCATCCATCCCCCTATGAGTGGGGATGTAGTAGTGACAGGCATCCAGCCCCCCATGAATAGGGGTGGTGGTAGTGGTAGGCATCCATCCCCCTATGAGTGGGGATGGTAGTAGTGACAGGCATCCAGGCCCCCATGAGTAGGGGTGGTGGTAGTGGTAGCCATCAGGCCCATATGGGTGTGTATGGCATTGGTGATAGCCATCCCGCCCCTATGGTTCGGCTGTTGCTAGTGTACGTCATTTCTGCATCCCTATGTGTGTGACATATGTCGGGTACGTGTCGTTTGTTTGTGTAGTGGGTGTCTGACTTACCGTCTGCACCGTACGCGTCCGTACCGGTTCCGGTAATAGATGTACAGTATTGGTAGGACCTGCGCAATGGGATTCATGTTTGGGTCATCTCGTTCGGGTTTCTCGTGGCTTCGACTCGTACTCGTAGCTGGCTTGTTCGTCTCGTAGCCGTGGATCGTCTTGTGGCGCGAATCGGAGCTTATGTGCAGCTCTCCCGGATGCTCTGACGTGCCGGACGTAGCGACCAGTTCGGCGCGTACGGAGTGCGCATCATACTAGTCCGGCCGGAAGGTGCTGTGTAATTACTTCCGTGCGACCCGAATCGGCGTTTACGGATCCGGCTCGGGCAGGGAACTGGAGCTGGAATGGGTACGTACGGCTCGGTCAGAATCTGAGCTGTAATGCGCCCTGAATCATACAGGGCCAGCCTTTTTGCAAAATCTTCTTGTTTGGTATGAACCAACTAGACACCTTCGTTCATCTGGTGCTAAACTCTTGAGAGTGCCCAGAATTCGTACCTTACTCTGGGTGGTCGCAGCTTTCATTACTGCGCTGCTAAACTCTGGAATTCCCTACTGACTGACTTGAGAAACGCGCGATCTCTTGTCTCTTTCAGAAAAGAGCTAAAAACCTGGCTCTTCCGCAACTAGTGACTCACCAGTGGCTTACCTTGTCCGTAGCGCCAAGACACCTCCGGGTATTTGTGCGTTTTACAAATCTTAATAACATAACATAACATCGTACTTGCTCGTTCGGACGACTGTTCGAATCGGTCGGGAAACCCGCGTTCGGCTTGTATTTTTTCCGGACGAATCGTATTCGGTGCGCTTCCGGCCGAGATCGGAATCGACCCCTTAGTATTTATCTTATTTGTATGAATTCAGCATCATTCCAGTATGGCCGCCATGCTAACGTAAAATGCAGTACTGCTTGCAATAAGTCAGTTTTCTCTTTTTTTGTACTGCACATTATATATGCATGTCTGTCCCACAACTCAGTGTGTGAGCAAGCCTGCTGTGTCAGGCGAAACGCGTTACTGAAAATTAAACAACTGGTGGTGGAAAAACCTCTTTGTGATCGTTTTACTAAACGTTGTGGAAGAAAAAAAATATATATATATATATACTTAAATACATACAAATACATGCTTATATACATACAAATACATGCTTATATACATACAAATACATGCTTATATACATACATACAGACATGTGAGAAATTGGGTTACTGGTTGAGGGGGATGAAACTCTACTCAAGCAACAACCACAATCCTTGCAAGGTGAGGCAAAACCAAACCCCAAATTAACCTGTGCTCAACCCGTTGGAAGGTTGCAGAGAGCAGTCAGGCTTAACTTAGAGGCAAAGTGTAAAGTATTTATGCAGCCCTTCAAACAGTAAGAGAAATACACAACAGAAAAAAAAATCTTTCACCGATTTAGACAAATAGAATTTAATTTGATAAATAAATCAAGAACAAAATAACAACCATCAAATCAGAGAACCGAAGATATGCAATTTTAAAAATGTAACTGAAAATAGCACCAAAAAGCTCAAAGTGCCACTCACAGCTATCTGGTCATGCGAGACTGGGAAAAAGTCACAAGGTCAGGCTGACCATGATGGAGGGCAGTTGGGATACAGGAACCAGGTTAGTCCTGCTAAAAAGTTACCTTCTCAGTCCACCACAAACGGTCCCGTCGCAGGTGTGGGGGATCCGTGAGGAGCAGGGAAGCATTGGAGCCGGTTGTTGATGTAGTGCAAAGAGAAGGCATGGCGTTGTGGATGGTTGTCACTGTAGCATGAAGATCCTATGGTCATCATGTACGATCTGGCTGGAGCTTTGTTGTAGCACTCCCTACAAGCGGTCGATGCTGTAGAGCGAAGGGTCGGGTCGGCTGAACTTTCCGTTGGCGGGCTGTGCGAGTAACAAGGTTTTGGCGCCAACTGGCCTGTTCGCGATCACGCGGAGCCCAAAAATGTCAATTCAGCTCTACGGAGACCCCCCCAGATTCCAAGACCTGAGAGGCACCACTTGGGCTTCAGGGGCTTAGTCTGGCTGGATCCGGTGCTGGCTCAGGTCATTGGAAGCCTGTTGTGTCCTTGTGGCCTTGAACAGGAGGAGATGCTGAGAAGTCACGCATTGAATGAGCGACCGCCAACTTGGCCAGCTTCCCACCCGAGGATCCTTAGGATACTGAATAAAGGACCATTTTGAAGGCTTTAAGTATTCCTCCATGACTCCATCACGTTGTTGCTCGTGCAGACCACGACCCCAGACAACTGCTTTGGGACCTTTCAGGCATCCAGGCAGAATATACCCCAACTCGGGTTCAGCCACCCCTTGGGCAGGAGAGGCATCTCTAATCGCGATATGGGCCTGTCCAGATCCTTTCTGGTTGTTCATTCTTCCACTGTCCTGAAGAGGCTCTGAATCCTTAAAGGCCGAAACGCATTGACAGCACCAGTTGGAGGAGTCTGCTTTGCTCAGCTTGTAAATCCTATAAAAGATAGCCCTACGAACACACACTAGGAAACAGTGGGCTAATATGTCCTCCTTGGGTTTTTGTTTTTTAAAATGTATTTAATTTGTGGATTTTCAAATACAGAACATCACAACAAGCATTGCCAGTACTAATAATGCATCATCACAGCACATTAATCATATCAGTCCACATTACTCAAGCAGGGTAATCAACATAGTAGGCTTGTACAAAGGACCCGTAGAGCCATAATATCACTTTCAGTCATCCTGGGCGGTTAGCAGATATGGGGTAAGGGAGGAACATATATCCCTATAGCAGGAAGCCTGTGTAAGCTCCTCAGAATAACATTCAAGTTGAGTGTGACAGTACGCCATGTCCGTCAACCAGTGTTTATGTTTTGGGGACATTTTCTTACCCCAGTGCATGGAGACTCTTCTTTCTGCCAACAACAGTGATCTAGCCACTGGTTTGCGTTGGGGAGGCTGCAAGGTTTAAATAGTCCTAGTAGGCAGACCTGAGGAGCACACGCCACCGTTTCCATGACCACTTTTGAGAGTGACTGTGTTGCCTGTTCCCAATATCTATGAATCATCAAGCAGTCCCACGCCAAGTGTAGAAAATCGGCATCAGACACTCCACATCGTATACAGTTAGCTGCATCACAAAGCCCATAAGTGTATAGCTGTATCAGGGTATAGTACATTTGATGTAAATATTTAAAATTAATGATTCAAAGATTACAGTTCGAAGTTAAGTGGCCTGTGAGCATGCAGCAGAAGTTCCTTCCTTCCATGCTAAGCTGGGGAGCAAGCAGGCTTTTCCATTTGTCAAGCGGTCCCGCTAAAGTCAGTTGCCTGTCTATTTGGGACGCATTATACAAACGTGTGATTAAATGTTTACATGTATTTGTCATGAGTAACAGCTGAAGTGCCCCCAGTGCTTCTGGTTCTGCAGGGAACTGCGGATTTTCATTACAGAGTGCTGCCTTTGACCTACTATAAATAAAAATGAGCATGGGGTAACAGTAGAGGTGCTCTTCAAATCTGCTGCGGTTATAAAAATCCCTCCCCTATACATATCTCACTGCGTGTTCAGACCTACTTCCCTCAAAATAGCCAATGACCCAGGCTCTTCCATCACCAAGATTGTAGGGTGGTGCAGATGTGGCAAAGCCGGCACATAAAGAGGGTCACATAAAGAGGGTCAATCTGTGCTCTTTTCCCTATCCCTTTCCACGCATGCATGGTACACTGTACTGTGTCTATCTCCATCTGCGATAAACTGGTGCAAGTTTTAGGGATCGTTGCTCTGAGTGGCACAGTGTGCATCTTGTCAATCTCAACTGCTATGTGTGGGGTGTATGGTGGGGGTAGTGCCTGTAATGGGCAAAATGCTCATGTGCACAGAGGTAGTAGAGCTGAAAGTCGAGAGCTGCTAACCCTCCCTGACTGTACGGTAGTGTAAGTATGACCCAGCTGATTCGAGGTTGCTTCCCGGCCCACGTAAATTTAATTAAGAGTGAGAGTATTGTACAGAAGAAGGCCTGTGTCAGTAGTATAGGAATATTCATGAACAGATACAAACATTTGGGAAGCACAACCATTTTCATGAGTGCTATTCTGTCAGCGAATGATAGTGGGAGTCTTCTCCATCATATAGGAATTTGGCAAACCCAAAAGTGAGACAACAGACGTCCCTCTCTCCCAAGACCTCTGCAACAGACTCAGCTCCTTCTTTAAGCTCAAGATCAAGACACCCTACGAAAATTTCGATGACCAAGACCTCTGCACTGCTTCAACCCCGAGCGACGCCACCCAACAGACCTTACTTACTTGGAATCCACTGACGACAGAAGACACCCTAAAACTATGAAGAGCATCCACGCCGGAGTACCTTCAGACTCCTGCCTGCCACACATCTTCCACAGGGCAGCCACAGCCATCGCACACGAGCTACGTCAAACCATCAACTGCTCCCTCGAGACTGCCACATTCCCCAACAACTGGAAGTGCGCCGAAGTCAACCCCCTCCTAAAGAAATCCTCTGCAGACCCAATGGACCTCAAGAACATCAGGCCCATCTCGCTGCTTCCTTTCGCAGCCAAGGTTATCGAAACGACCATCAACACCCATCTAGCATACTTCATCGAAGCAAACTACATCCTAGACAACTCCCAATCTGGATTCTGCAGCAACCACATCACCAACACCATACTCCTCGCCACCACAGATGACATGTGCGCCCTCCTTGACCAAAGCCAGACGGTAGCCCTTATCCTCCTGGACCTATAAGCAACCTTCAACACCATCTTCCACCGCACACTAACCACCAGACTCCACAACGCCGGCATCCAAGGAAAGGCCCTAGACTGGATATGCTCATTCCTCATGGGCAGAACACAAAGATTAAGACTCCTGCCTTCCTCTCAGAACCCACACAGACCAGCTATAGAGTTCCCCAAGGATCCTCCCTCAGCCCCACCCTCTTCAACGTCTACATGGCCCCCCTTGCAACCATCATCAGAAACCATCAGCTCAACATCGTCTCCTACGCCGATGACACCCAACTCATCCTCTCCCTCACCAAGGAACCCGACGTCACCAGGCACAACTTCCAAGAAGGGATGACAGCCGTCACTACCTGGATGAAGAGCAGCTTCCTGAAACTCAACTCAGAGAAAACAGAGGTCCTCATCCTCGGCTCCACCCCCTCTGCATGGGACGACACCTGGTGGCCCTCCGCCCTTGGAAATCCACCCACACAGACCACGCATATAACCTCGGTATCATACTGACTCATCGCTCACTATGAATCGCCAGATCAATGCCCTCTCCTCGTCATGCTTCAACACCCTCTGCATACTATGCAAAAGACTTTCCACTTTCCACTCACCACTTTCCTAGACACTCTAGGGGAAACGCTTAGCCACTACCTGCTCAGATACGCTAATTTCACCATTCTTGGAGACTTTAATCTCCATTTGGAAAATGGTAGCGAACCAGGGGTGGCTACCTTCAGGGAAATAATCAAACCATTTGGATTATGTCAACTAGTAGGATCGTCGACACATCGGGCAGGGCATACACTGGATGGGGTTTGCACTAATTTTCCCCTCCTCTCAACTGACCCTCCTATAACCCAGATATGGTCGGACCACAATTTCATTCCTCTGAAAATCATAATACCTAATACCACTTATATAGCCAAGAAGGCGGTTGTGATACAGCCCAGGCGTAAGTGGTCTCAATTGGCCTCCAACCCTATGCTGGCCAAAATTGCACAAGACCGTACTCCAGCCCTCATTGGGGATTGTACAGAGGACTCCCATCGCTTTCACACCTGGATGACGTCAATAAGTGACAAATTAATACCTCTTAAACCTTCCAGGAAGATAAGCAAAGCCAAATTTTACAAAGACCCCTGGTTCACTCCAGATCTAGCTAAACAACGTCTCCAATGCAAGCAGTCAGAACGCAGATGGAGAAGGGCTTATGACCCAGTAGACCGACAAGCTTTCAAAATAAGTAGGAAACTATATCAGACATCCATCAAAATAGCAAAAAAAAAATTACTTTCAGAACAAAATAGTGGAGGCCAATAACAATCAAAAACTGATTTTTGCGATTGTAAAATCCTTTACTGATCCTAAAGTATTGCATAAAGAAATTCCCCCCTCTCAGACCCTATGCAATGAAATCGCAAATTATTTTGATGACAAGATAAGGACCATTCAAAAGGATTTTGGAACAGTTATGATACCAGAATCCAACATAGATCAGGAACTGGGCCCTGCGGATAGTAGGCCTAACATGCAAGATTTCCAACCAGTCTCATTGGAGGACATGTGGTCAGCAATCGCAGCCTGTAAATCAGGCTCACCATTGGACGCTTGTCCCCCAAGGATTTTACATCAAATGTTACACATCGTCAACCCAGTGATTAACCACATCGTAAATTCATCACTCCTCACTGGTACAGTCCCTGACGAATGGAAACTTGCTATAGTGAAACCCTTAAAGAAAAAGCAGAATGTAGACATCTCTAACCTATCGAATCTCCGTCCTATATCCTTGCTACCAATTCTGGGGAAGATTACGGAAAGATTTGTCAATAAAGAGCTTTCGAAATTCTTCGAAACCTCTACGTTATTCCATCCACGCCAATCAGGATTTCGCCCAAACCATTCCACAGAGTCCGCCCTATTAGAAATATCAGACACACTGAAATTTATCGCAGACAAAGGCAGGAAAGCAGTACTGTTCCTGCTTGATTTGTCTGCGACATTTGACACCATTTCCCATGAGATACTTCTGGCTCGAATAAAATCCAGCGGCATTTCAAATACCGTCCTGACCTGGATCAAGTCCTTCCTGACCAACCGCAGGCAAGCGGTCTCATTGGGCACCTTCCTTTCCCCTGAACGGTCCATCACAGCTGGAGTACCCCAGGGCTCTTCCCTTAGCCCGCTCCTATTCAATATATACATGCCCCCCCTTATCTCTCTCATCTCGTCTTTTGGGATTGAAGTCACATCTTATGCCGACGATACCCAGATGATTCTATCTCTGGACAAAGATTCTTCATCGGCGGAAGCAAACTTCAAGCTCTGCTTCTCAGCAGTCATCCGGTGGATGAAAGATAATCATCTCCGGTGCAATACGGACAAGACAGAGATTCTTCTGATGGGGAAAGATAACCCTTTTCAACCCAGGGCCTGGTGGCCGGATGATGTTATAGCTCCCCCGGTTGACGTTGCAAAAAATCTGGGAGTATTGTTTGATGCTCCCCTTTCTTTTAAACCTCATGTACTAAAAGTGGCAGGAACCTGTTTTGGTCTAATTAGAACGCTAAAAAAAATTATTCGATTTGATCCCCCTAACGGCTAGGAAAACAGTGGCAGTGGCGTTGATTCTTTCACGCTTGGACTACTGTAACAGCCTTCTGGCAGGGATCAATAAATCTACACTGAAGAGATTACAGGTGGTCCAACATGCGGCAGCTCGTCTGGTCCTGAAACTTCCACGTAGGTCCTCCGCATCGGCTGCTCTATAAGCTCTCCATTGGCTCCCTGTACATAAGAGAATTCTATTCAAAATCCTCTTAATTACTTTTAGAGCAGCACACAAACAGGGCCCAACTTACCTGTCAGCAAGATTCACCCCTTATACCACAACTAGGACCCTCAGATCTTCCTCAGCGCATCTTCTTAAAACCCCCAGTTACAGATGCAAAACCAGGGGAGGAAAATCAGTTACGGTCTTAGGAACCAGAGCATGGAACCTTCTGCCAGACAAACTGAGACGCTTCGAAACAGAAAAACAGTTCAGGAAGGCTTTAAAGACCTGGATCTTTGGTATACCAGACGAAGTCTGTCACTCTCTTATATAGGTTCCTCCTTCTTCAGCATGCTTGACCTTAACCGGATAGCGCCAGGATGCTCCTTTCGGAGTGACAGTATGCGCTTTATAAGTTCCCTATTCAATTCAATTCAATTCAAAACATTCAAATGGATAGCCCCCTACTCCAGGAAAACAGTCATTCATGCCCTCATCACCAGCAGACTCAACTACGACAACGCCCTCTACGCCAGAATCAAAAAAAGCTCCCCTGCAAACTTCAGACCATCCAGAACGCCATGGCCAGACTAATCCTCGATATCCTACGGCGCAACCACATCACCCAACACCTCCTTGAACTCCACAGGCTCCCCATCAAAAGAAGAATAACTTTCAAGCTACTTACACACACCTACAAGGCCCTCCACAACATCAGACCACAATACCTCAACAACCTCCTCTCCTTCCATATCCCCAAGAGAAACTTCCGCTCAGCCGACCTTGCCCTAGCCACGTCTCACGCTTCTACAGGAACAGAGCGAGTGGAAGATCCTTCTCCTATCTCTCAGCCAAGACCTGGAACGATCTCCCCCTTCACCTCCAGCGAAGCCTGACACTGCATCAATTCAGTAAAGACCTCAAGACCTGTCTCTTCGAATGACACCAATGGAGCTGCATACACCCCCGTGCCTTGAGACCCTAATGGGTGAGTAGTGCGCTTTACAATCCCTGATTGATTGATTGAGTCTGATCCCCCTCAATACCTGCTCTTCAAGCAGAGAGATTGCCCTATCATAATTACAACGTACAACCAAGGTTAGATCCCTGTGCACCCATATTCCCAAATAGTTGATAGGGCCATCACACCATTCTAGAGAGTATTCCAGTGTGTGGGTTTCTGTGTATCTCATCAGGAGGAATATAGTTGATTTTGACCAGTTTATGCCCAGTCCTGAGTGCCACTCATATCACACGTCTTCCCATGTAAGGGATTCCAAGTGTGTGCCAGGGTCCCTTACAAAGCACCATGTCGTTGGCATAGAAAGAGATGGCCAGCGGGTACAGGTGGAAACGCAGTGCTGCATCTGTATGCCGCTAACATAATATATATGGCTGGGGCTCCAATGCTATTGCAAACAAAAGTGGTGACAGCGGGCAGCCCTGGCGCATACCTCTATAGAACGGGAAGGCTCTGGACGTATGCCTGTTCACTCTCACTCTAGCAACAGGGTCTGTGTACAGCAACCGCATCCAGCATATGAAGGTCTCCCATTCGATGCAGTATCACAAACATAAATTGCCATTGGATGGAGTCAAATGCTCTGCGGCGTCCAAGAGGACTGTCGCAGCTGGGAGCATGGGCTCCAGCTGGGGGAGTACTGCAAATAAGGTACGCAGATTGTGTGTATTAGACCGGGCCAGCATGAAGCTTGATTGGTCCAGATGGAATGTGGTGGTCAGCAGAAGGCACCGCAGTCATGTGGCGAGGATCTTAGCAAGTATCTTGGCACCTATATTTATGATGGAGAATGGCCTGTATGACTCACACTTTTCAGGGGGTTTGTCAGGTTTTAGTAACATGACTATGAGGGCATCCCTGAGTGTCGAAGGGAGACTCTGTGTTGATATGCTTCCAAATACATGTTGTGCAGGTGCAGGACCAGTAAATTAACATATTCTTTATAGTACTTCCCTGGTAACCCATCTTCCCTAGTCGCCTTGCCATTAGGTAATGTGCTAATAGCTTCTCTAATTGTATTTATGGTTATAGGGCGCACCAGGAATTCCCTGTGGCCTCGAAAGAGCCACACTAAGACGATATCTTTCAGATAGGTCACCTTTTCTGCCTCTGTCGCCGATTCACGTTTTGCATACATGCATTCATAAAAACTAACAAAAGCATTAAGGATACCTGTTGTGTCATAGGCCACTGTCCTCAGCAGTCATCTCAATTATATGTAAACATGCCCAGGGTTCTTTGATTTTGCTATCTAAAATGCGGCCAGGTTTATCCCCTTCACTATATGTAGGAAAGTAGGATCTGCTTTTATGGTTACCCCCACTTCTTGCCTGGTGCTATGCTGTTTCTGACTAGTCTGACCAGGATACTGCTAATGAGGACCCCAGTTTCTCTGATTTCTCCCTTAAATTGTAATGGTAAGTACTTAGGTACATCCCAGATTGAATACTGGGGTACCCTTATAAGTCCCTAGTATATGGTACTAAGGTACCCAGGGCATAGGTACCCCAGAGGTCGCCTATAGGCTGAAGCATGTATTATGCCACCTATGGGAGACCCTTCAAACTATCACTACAGGCCTGCCATTGCAGTCTGTGTAAGCTGGTGCTTGCACCACTTACTAAAGATATAGGTTTCCCTACATCTAGGGTCACTGCACTTAAAACCTATAAGTCACCCCTACAGCATGCCTTTTCAATCCCGAAGGCAGGGTGCTTGGTTCTAAGTGTGAGGTGCCCCTGCATGAGCAGGACACCCCTACAGCCTTCGGAGTCTATTCTACCGAGTTGTAAGTGAGACAGCCATATCACATATAGAGGGGCACCGCATCATTACGTGATGACCATCTCGAAACTGGCTGTAAGGAACCCTATATACCCTTGGTATCAAATATGTTAGAATTATACCCCCACAGCGTTTTTGATTCAAATGCCCTCCGTTGGGTCTTCAGTGATCCCGGTACCAGTCTTCTAGACCTGGACAGCACAACATAGCTGCTGCCGACCAGAGACACGATTCTGCCCTCCTGCTGCTGAGCCAAGCTCGAACTGGGAAAGGCAGAACAATAAATATCCTGTCAAGGCAGGTGTGATCACCTCCCAGACAGGGTTTAGTGTATTGGGGCCGGGTGGGAGCGCTTGCCAGTGTGGTTGAGTCTGCTTGATGGGCACATTTGGTGCCCTCCATGCATAGTCCAGTTCAAACCAGTTCAGGGAGCCATTGGCTCCCACTCTGGTACAAAACTGGACAAAGGACAGGGGAGTATCCTCCCCCTTGTCCAGCCCTCCTTAGGGAGTGACCCCTGGATCGTCCCAACCCTTTCCTTAGGGTATTTAATAACCCTGGGCGTAGTACTATGCTACGCTCGCAGAGCGTGCGTAGTTTGGCCTACTACGCACTACGCGAATTGCACGTAGCACAGTGCAAAAACGCGTAGCGGGCATTTTTTGCTTGCTCGCGGTCCTCAACGTCAAGTTGGCGACCGCGAGCGAGCAAAATCAACATCCCGGCGAGACTTTTTCCTCGTTCGCGATCAGCAACATCAAGTTGCCGATCGCGAGCGTGGAAAATAAACCTCCCGGCGAGATTCTCAACGCGGGAAGGTCAGGTTTCTCATTGCGAGTGGTCGCGTATGCTCGCGACCGCTCGCGATGAGAAACTACCAGTCTGCGTTGAGAAAGCTGCCGCTCGAGTACAAATCTACTTGAGCGGCAGAAAACGACCACTTGCACTGTGCAAGATGCCGTTTGCAATGATTGCACAGTGTGGACAAGCATCCGGCACTGTGCAATCAGTGCGAACAGCATTTCCCTACTGCACTACGCAGTTCGCGTAGCTACGCGTAGCTTGCGTAGTGCGAAGTGCACTTCGCGTAGCTACGCGTAGCGCTACTATGCAAACTACGCCCAGGGTTAGTATTTAAGGGCTTACCTGAGGGTGGGTCCCTAGATTCGTCGTAAGACAAGAACCAATTCAGACACGACTTCAACTTCGACCGTCTGGGCACTCTGGACTTCACTGGACTTCGCTCTGGGCATCAAGGCTGCATCCGGGAAAACTCCTGCTGCTCCTGATCTCTTCGCCCTGCTTGTTTGCTGCAAAGTCCATGCTTGTGCTCCATACAGGAAACCTTCCAAGGCCTGTGGGCATCCAAGACACCTCAAGGAATCTCCCTTGAAGTGAAGGAGTCACTTGCCTGCATCTGCAGGCACTGCAATGAAGCTGACCGGTCTGCTGATCCTGGACTGCCATGGACTCCGAAAGGTTCAGCAACACAGGTGGTAGTTCTTCACATCTCTCGAGGCCTGCCCTGTCCTCCCATCAAGTTTGAGGCCAGTATACCTCATCAGAGCCGCAGGAACCAAACCCCTGTGCACCGCGTGGACTTGCCGTTGCAAAGGCTTGTTGGCTTCCTTCCATCAAGATCTTTGGGCTCCCAGTAGTCCCAACCTCAAGCATCTCCAGTGACCAGAATCTTCAACCACACTGCATTGCTTGCACCGTGGGCCTGCTTCTTTTGGTAGCTGCTCGAGGTCCTCTTGCGACTCCAGTGCCTTTGGCCTGTGGGTCCTTTTGAGGGTCACATTTGTATTCTTGTGGGCTCCCCTGTTTACTCGGTGCCTTACCTGACTCCCCTGCTAGTGGTGAGTCTCCTGGACATTGCTAGTCCCAACATTGCACCTTCTTCTACTCCTTCATTGGTTGCAGTTGCCAAGGCTTGTTGGTGCTCCCGCCAGATACCGACCCCTCAACTCTCAACATCCAACGTGGGACAGCTTGTGTATGGCTCCTGGTCTTCCACATGATCGCCTGGTCCCCACAGCTGCAGTTTCAAGGGCACAGTCAGCTCTCCTGCAACACCCTACATCGGTGGGCATTCGTCTTCCATGCCTCCAGGTCACTCCTGAGTAGCATAGACTCTGTCCCCTCTGCTTACAGGTTCTTCACATCTTGAATCCACCTTTGCGTTCCACCAGGCACTTTCACCTTCTCCAGCAGCGGCATCTTCCTGAAGTCCTCCATTGGGTTCGACAACGGTTTCCGATGCCACTTCACACCTATGCACCTGGCTCCCCTGGTGCAGGTATCCTGGTTCCTAAGGTATCCACGGGTGGGGTGGCTCTCCAACCTTCTGTCTTCCAAGGGGTTTCTTCAGGGTCCACTGGGAAGGGTCCTTCTTCTTTAAAAGTGCAACCACAACTTACCCATTGACTTGCATTGATCCTGCGGTCGTGTTCCCACCTTCCACACAGCCTCTGTGGGGCTCCTGGTTACTTACCTTGGGTGGTTCCTTGGGCCCCCAGCACTTCTACGTCTTCTGGGTATAGTCTTGACTCGAGTTGTGGTTCGCATACCACTATTTTAGTTTATGGTTTGGTCTCCCCTTCGGACCACTGTGTATTTGTGCTACTTACCTGTTTCTATCGTAAAGTGTTGTGCGCATTGTGTATATCTCCGGCTAGGAGATATCTGTATGTGTTAGTGAGTGTCTTATAATAAATACATATTTTTATTAATACACTGTGTGGTTCTTTTTCACTTAATCTATACCTATAAGATTATGTTCTGGTAAAACAAACTTCTTTACACTCCTTATGGACTAAGCCTGAAGGCTGCTCTCCACAGCTACCACTTAGAGAGCTTTCTAAGGTTGTCTAAGACCACTAAAGTCACTATTAAGGTTGTCTGGATCAGTGCAAGGTGTCCACTTACATAAGTGTACATCATATGCTGAGCCAGCCTCTCACACCATAGGCTCTAGCTCGGCACCTGCGTGACATGTGCAGAGCTTCCTGTTCTGTTGTCTCGTTGTATTCTCTGACCCTTTCTCGTATCTCCGCCAATATATGCCATTTGGCGTCTATTTCATATCTGTGCTCTAGCTCCATTAGTATAAATTCTATATGTTTGAGGCGGGTGCGGATGGATTTAAGAACCCCAGCCTGTAGACCTATATATGTACCCCTAATTGTCACCTTAAATGCCTATCATATAGTAGCATTACTTTGCACGGACCCTACGTTGTCATGGAAATAATCCACTGTTGCTGTCCTCACCCCTTCCTTAATGACCTGGTCTAATAATGAACAGGCCTGCAATCTCCACTAAAACTGTGGCAGGTTATGTGTAGGTATAGTTACCACCAGGAGAACCGGAGCATGGTCTGACAGTGTTTACGGTAGGTGCCGGACATCGATCTTCCATTCACTCACTTCCCTCATCACCAGCCAATATTCGAGCCGAGACCAGGAGTTATGAACGGTCGAATGGTAGGTGCCCTTCCTACCCTCAGGGTTCCTGGCCCTCCAAATATCAATGAGGCCACACTCTTGCATTCCTGCATTTATCACTTCAGTTGTTTGTCTACCCATCCCACCCAGTGCAGACGAATTATCTATGTGCGGGTTTAAAGGAGCATTAAAATCCCCCCCACCAGATAGCTGTCAAAGACTGCAGCTTATGCAGTCTGTTCCATATAGTGGTATAGAGTTCTGGGTCGTATACATTAGGCCCATATACATTGACAATGGCAATCAAAGTGCCACAAAGTTGCCCCTGCATGATGACATACCGCCCCTGATCATCCATTTCCGAATTAGGTAGAGTAAAACGGATATTTTTTTTAAATTACCACTGTCACACCTCTCGAGTATGAGTAATAGGAGGAAACCACCCTCACCCCAACCCATTTTATAGCAATGACGCGCTCTGTGCGTTGCGTGAGGTGCATCTCCTGTAACAGCTCCACCTAGATACAATGCCAGTCCAGGTCTGCTAGGACCTGCCTTGCTTTTTTTTTATTGCTAAGGCCCCGTACATTCCAAGTGACCCAGGGCAAGTGTCCTGGTGTTGACTTTATTGTGCTTTCGGGCCTACCTTCAGCCACTACTAATCAGGACATGGTATAAATATACTTCTGTGACACTGAAATGCATACAGCAAGCAATTTGTTTCCTGGCAAAACAGTTTGGTAACTCAAACTCCCAACCCACCCACCTTAGCATCCCAATCATGGCTAAGAGTTCCCCATGTAGACAAAAGAACACATAAAGAATATGAAACATAAGTAATTGAGTCAGCACACAACCGGGTGCTACATAATCCACAAACATGCGGGGTGCACCCAATAGGGGGCCGCTAGTGGCCAGTGCTCCCCCATAGAGTGAGGGCAGTCAGGGCAATATCTCAAGGACCAAAGCTTCCCATAACGTTTGAGCAGTGCCTAAGGAAGGGTGTCCTCCAACCTTCTGACATTCATTGCCAATCTTTGTCATGCACACGGATCCACCCCCCACAACCCGGCCTGCCAGTCTTTTATCCATAAGGAAACATAGAGTTAGGCCCACAGCACCTATGTTGGGAGGACAGTTCCAATGAGCAACCAGAATGAACAGTCGCACCAACTACTCTCATTACCTCACCATCTAGCAGGCCTCAAGTCTCAAGTCTGCAACAATACTCTTCAGGTGCGTTCCTATATAGCCCCATCATCAGTATCAGTGCCCTGGTGACTCCTGTTGGGGTACTCCAGCTTTTTGATGAAAGCGATTGTTCCTTGGGGGTCGTGAAGATTTTTGGTTTGCCCCTGTGCTGAATCCTTGACCAGGTGGGGTATAACATTGCATACTGCACATCCATGGTCTGTAATTCCCTCCCTCCGTGGCATCTGTACCACCGCTGTGAAATCTGGATACAGTGCCACTGCATTCCCTTGATATGATGTGGCGCCTGTCTTGCGTGCCAGTCGAAGTGCCACATCGCGGTCTCGATAGTTTGGTAGCTTAGCTATTATGGGTCTCGGCGGTGCACCTTGGATCAGACGGGGCGAGAGATCTATGCGCACGCTCAACTATCAGTACTGGGAGAAAATGTTCTGCACCAAACATCTCTTTGAGCATGGTCTCAGCATATTGCTCCAGCCTGCCTGTGTTCATAGATTCTGGAACACCTGTGATACAGAGGTTGTTACTAAGGGATCGCACTTCCAGGTCCTCATTTTTGGCTTGTGTAACTGCTAGTATTTTTTCCATATTCGAACATTTAGTACTGACTGAGGTCAGGCCATTTTCAGCAGTGGAAATGTGCTATTCAACTTCCATGATGTGAGTGCCCTGCTTGTCTAGTTTAGCCGCTATGTGATCCATTCAGAGATTTAATGCATCAATTTTATCATCAATTGATTGCAGGCTTTGTTGCATTGCCTGTAGCGTGGAACCACCACTGGCCGGCAGATCTTGTACTGACTCTGAAAGCGCATGTTGCTGAGCCTTCGTGGATCACAGGGCCTAAAAAGCATCAGCCTCGATTGGTGCTTGTTGGTTTTCCTCATGCCCACAGCGTGCAGTCACACCCACCTGCCCTCGAGGTGCACGTGGCGGCTGATGAGGTGTAGCAAGGGTGAAGCAGAGCGCTCCCTGCCAGGCAAGCACGTCACCCTCAGCGTCCGACTCTCGTGTCGCCTTAGGGTATCTTAGTGCCTCAGAAATCCTCACCAGTCTGTGCCACAAAGTCTGTCGTGCCACCGCAGAATACACCGGGCTCCCAGAAATCCCACCATTCACAGCGCACGATCAGCAAACAGCCTCCATCCACCGTGGACCCAAGGAACACAGCGAGAGATCTCACTATTCAGCCTTTATAGTGCGCCAGACAACAGCCTCACAGTTGTCAGTCGCAGGAATTATATCCCCAGCACAAGTAGCGATCTGCCTCTCTGTCTCACCTCCTCAAAATAATTTAATCTCACTGAGCAGGCACCCAAGCAGTGACATTACTTATATAGCCAGTAGGTATCTTCATAGGCAACAGTTCAAGCAGTGGAGACCTCATAAAGTGACTATTGCTCTGTCGGTGCGCCGTGCCAGCTGCAGCACCATTCACAGGAGCTCCAGGCAGATCGTCGGAGTAACCGCCAATGCTGTTCAGCTATCGGCCTCATCAGCATTCTCCCACTGGCTGGACAGCACCCCCTCATCTTGCGGCTGAGAGCGGCCCGCCTCACAGAGCTGGTCGTACAGCCGGCAGTCCACCGCCTTTGGGGCTGCCGGGTGCAACACTGCACCCGGCATCCTTACCGCAGGGCACCACCCCGCGTCAGGTGCGTCACAGGCTGAGTCTCTGTAGCCTCCCACCTGTATGTTTACTACCGCCATCGCTGATCTGGCACGGCGCCAGCACTCACCCTTCCACAGTCTGTAGGGATCCCAATCAGGTCATTAGGATCGGTCGGGTGTTCTCTGTCTCTTGCACCATACAGGCCGCAGCTTTCTCTGTGTCCCACGTGTCCTGGCGGCTGTGCCGTGCATCTGCACATTAGAAGTGCATGATGGCCGCCATGTTATCTCTGCTGCTCTCAGGGTGTTCTCCATAGCTTGCCATTTGGTTCTGTAGCAATTTGTCATTTGCAATGTAAGCTCGCCACAGCACTCGCCAGGATGTTTGTGGTCATCCACACCACAGAACAGGGTACGATGATGGCTCTGACACAGGATAATGTGCGGATTGTAGCCCCCACCAGAGGAGATGCACTATGGTGCGGCCATCTTGTTGCAGCCTCTCTAGCGCCCCCCCCATGGGTGTTCTTGTTATAGACTACCTACTACATGGACTGTGCAAAAAATTATGAAGCACAGCCATGATATGTATAAACAACTGGAAGACTGAGGAAAGATTCTAGTTGCTACACAAACCGAATAGTCAGTATTTGTACAGCACATTTTCTTTGTCTGTTCATTTTGTATAATATATGTATAACTGTATGTCATAAGTGTTATTATTATGCACACTTCAGGTACCTGTACCCGGAGTGAAGATTACTATGTGAACTAAATAATCAGATTAAATAGTGCTCTGTATAATTAAATACATCACTAGTGACTAATTTAAATTATCACGGTGGAAAGTACTTTGGTAATAATTTATTCCCATATAATACCGGTTCTTTTGCATATACTGTTTCTTCCGCATGTCTTGTGGGATCATTTAGGCCAACCCCTATATGTGTATACAACTTGAACAGGAGGCCAGCAGACTAGCCCTTGTAGTCACTCTGCGAGTCCTGCGCACATGTGCAATTCCAATCCCTTTGACTCAGGCAGGCGGGCAGAACAGCAGCAATCCAGTAAGGCAGCGGTCCAGCAAGGTAGTAGTCCAGCATGGCAGCAGTCCTGAAGAGTTGGTGTCTAAGGTCCAATATTTATCCTTTGAAGTAGGAGAATTTTCTGGAGGTTTCCGTTTGAAGTGCACAGGTTTCCTGCCTCCCCTGCCCTGGCTCCAGTCTAATTACAAGGGATATGCAGCCCTTTTTGTGGAGGCTGAATGCAGCCTATTCAAGTGTAAGTAGGGCTGTGTGCAGCTCCATCATCCCATCCTGTCAGTGATGCCCCATCCAGGCCCACCTAAGACCTCTAGTATGTGTGGCTGTCTAGGAGAAAAACACAAAGCCCAACTGCCAGCTACACCCAGTCAGGTGACCCAGAGACAGGATGTAGGCACAATGGGGCACATGCATCAAAATTCGGTAAAGCGATTCCTTATTAGCGAAAAATAAGGAATTGCAAATAAAGACTCGCCCATCGAGATGCATGTACAGATTCGGCACTAATTAGCGAATCGCAACAAATCGCTAAAAAATACTGAATACAGGATTGCGAGTCGCAAAAAGACAAATTAGCTAATACCGAATTCGGTATTACCGAAATCGGTATTACCGAATTCGCAAAAAACGGGAGGCGCAAGAAGCAGGCTGATGACATCACAACCAGGAAGTCATCCAGCCCATGCTTCATTCAGTGCCCTGAGGAGCTCAGAGGAGGAGGCAGAGGACTGAAGATGATCTGAGAGACTTCACCCTCACAATCCGGCTACACCACACCTAGCCAGGATGGACAAAAATGCTGCAAAGACAACTGCCACGCCCAGGAAGAGGAAGAGAAAGTTCTCAGAGAGGGAACTGGAACACCTGATAGAGGGGGTGAGCAGCAGCCATGACAAACTGTTTGGCAAATTGTCCCTGAAGGTTCCAGAAGCTGAGAAGCGAAAAATATGGCTGCGCATTAAGGAGAAGGTAAATGCTGTGGGAGTCACACACCGCAGCATTGACGAACTAAAGAAGAGGTGGTACGACCTCAGGAAACGTGCCAAGGAGCGCATAGCAGAAAGGGTGAAGGAAGCAGCTGGCACAGGAGAGGGACCATCCAAAGTACCTGCCAACACAGCCCTGGAGGACCTCGTTGAGTGGACGATTGAGCCTGAGGCAGTTGTGGGAGTCACCCAAATGGACACTTCCGGCACAGCAACCACACAACAAGGTAAGAAGCATGCCTGCGCTAATACGCTGCATATTGTATACCCATGCACATCCCCCCAGGCAAATCACAGTGTGCAGGAAGAAGTCCATTACACATATACCCTCACATACGAATAGCATCATGGGAGTTGTAGTCATGTTAGACAAGTGTGCATGGATAATCGCCAATGCGCAAAAAAAGACACCAGCAGAACATGTCCGACAGTGTGTTTAAATCTGTGATTTATAATGTGTAAAATAGGCTAAATGATGAACAGATAGAGGAACAAACTAAAATAACAATGCACTGTTCCACACACAGATGCATCTCCGGTGGACTCAGATGACACTGAGCACCTCATCATTTCTGAGACACCAGCAGAGACGGATGGAGAGACTCCGCTGGACCCTCAATCCCACCACCACCACCACCACCACCAAAACGCAGGGCACCTGTACCCGCACTGCAGGAAATGGAAACTGAGCCGACCCCAGCACCCACAACAGTCCCCAGCCAGACACGTTTCCCTTCAGCAGCTCCGACACCTGCACTTGGCCGAGTCAGACAACGGCGCAGGTCCAAGAGCAGTATTATGTCAGATTCAGGACAAGCTCCGAATGTCTATGCTGGGGTTGAGTCGCAGATGCTACGTGTTCAGCGCCTGCAGGGGAGACATATGGGAACAATAAACCTGCAGATCTCCAAGCTGGCCAAAAACATGAGCACGATGTCAGACTGTGTGCGTCACCTAACGACAGTTGTGGCAGAGGGGAATCAGCAAATAAACAAGAGCCCACAGGAGCTCACCCGTGCCTTCATAGCAGGAAAACGCACTAAGCGCAGGAGGCATCGGCAGGGCTTGCTTCGTCTTACTGCAAATACTAGGGCCATCACCAAGCTCTGCAACAGCACTGCTGTCCTGTCACGCCACTCCGTGTCACTGCAGATTGACCTAGGACATTTCTGCGGGGATGTTGCTAAGGCCTTAGGCCAAGTGACCACTGCTGTGGAACATCTACAGTCTGGGACAGTACGTGCCAGCAACTTGGAAGGGGAGGAGGGTAGTGAGGAGGCATCGAGCATGAGTAGCGTGTCCGTGCCGGAGACCACTAGCAGGAGTCGCAGTTTGAGCAGCTCAACAGCCACAGGCACACATCAGGGTGATGTCGAGGAGCCATGCGACAGGAGGCTGGGGATACGTGGCAAGAGGCGCTAGACATGCAATTCTGCCTCTTTGTCCATGGTGGTGTAACCATGTTTCACTTTGATATTGTAATTGCACTCCCGTGCTGTTAACGATTAGGTTTCATTTCATCAACCAATTCAATCACCGTCATGTTTCATTAACATTAATATTTACTTTGACCTGTGCTTATGTGAATAAAACATTAGCATTCAAAGATATTGTGTGATGGCAAATTCTTACCAGGCTCAGAAGTGATGTTGTGTGATGTATGTCCGCCTCCTATGACCTTCAGCTGTGTTTGGCACGTGTGACTGTCGGTGTTGTGCGGGTGGTTGGTCATCCCGATCGTTGTCATTTCTGTCCATCTCGATGGGAATCCCCCTTCTGGTTGCAATGTTGTGCAGCATGGCACATACTGCTACAATCCTGCAGCAGGTCTCGGGGTTGTATTGCAATGCACCACCAGTCTTATGTAGGATCCGGAAGCGACTTTTCAGGATCCCGAATGTTCTCTCAACCACATTTCTTGTGCTAATATGTGCCGCGTTGTAACACTGTTCCTGTGGTGTTGCTGGGTTGAGGTAGGGGGTCAGGATATATTCCCGCAAGGCGTATGCGCTGTCACCTACAGGGTGGGAGCAAAGGGTTAGCCGCAGTAATGCAATTACATATGGGATAATGATGTAACAAATAGGTATATGTAGGTACCAAGTAGGTGTCCCTCTCCAAATTCACCGTTGAGCAGACGCCTGTGGATGCCACTGTGCCGGAATATATATGAGTCGTGTGTGCTCCCTGGAAATTGTGCCACTATGTCCGTGATTATGTGCGTGGCATTGCACACGACCTGGACGTTGATCGAGTGATAGGACTTCCTGTTACGGAATATGTACTCGTTGGCTGAGGGGGGACAGATGGGGACATGCGTGCAGTCAATGCATCCTATGACATGGGGGAATTGTGCCACCTGGTAGAACTCCAGTTTGGTCTGGTTCAACTGCTGTGGGGTTGTGGGGAAGGTGATGTGGGTATGTATCATTGTCAGCATGGCATCAATGAATTTGCGGAAGAAGCGTGAGAGTGCGCTTTGTGAGACGCCTCCGGCTACCGCAACGACCCCCTGGAAACTCCCGGACGCCAGTAGGTGCAGGCTGCATAGGACCTGGACGTGCGCAGGAATGGCATTTGTCCTATGGGTCTGGTGCTGCAGTAGTGGTTCCAGGTCAGCAATTAGGCGCATTATCATGGCACGATTCACACGGTACTTGTCATATACTTCCTCGTCATTTTGGCCCAGCAATGTAATGCGCACTCTGAATACCCTCTCCTGGATCCTCCTCCTGCGCTGTGCTGCTGCATTTATTCTCATCCTCCTTGCAAGCACGTAGAGGGCTGCCATTTTGAAAAACAAACGGGGTCTCCAGTGGCATTTTTGAAGGTTTTCAGATGGTTTACACCTGTTTTTTTTTTATTTTTTTATTTGTGTTTCATCAACTTTACCTCCTGGTTGAGATTCCCCTTATTCTGCTCATGCTAATTAGCGATTTCGTTGAAATTCTGTATTTTGCACTTTTGATGCATTCCTTTGCGATTCTTTATTTGCTAATCGCTATTGGCACGCGCAAATGATGATTTCGCTATTTTCGAATCGCTATTTTGCGATTCGGTAATTTATCGGGGGCTTTTTTTGTGATTTTGTAGTTTTTTCGCTATTGGGCTTGATGCATTGGAATATGTTGCTTTGCGCTCGGTAACGGCCTATTTTAACGAATCGGTAATTTGGCGAGGGGTATTTTGCTTGATGCATGGGCCAGTAAATGGCTAAAGCAGGAAAATGCTAAGTTTCTAAAAGTGACATTTTAAAAATTGTAATTTAAAATCCCACTTTATAATAAGAGAGGATTTTTCATTAAAATTCCACAGACACCAAACATGAACTGGGCACCTGTTCCCATTTGGTACAGCTTATTAAATGTAATAAGGTAGCTCCAATACTATCCTATGGGAGAGGTATGCCTTGAAATAGTGAATAATGAATTTAAAAGTGTTTCACTACCAGGACATGTAAAACTTAAAAGTACATGTCCAACTTTTTAAATTCACTGCACCCTGCCCTCTGGACTGTTCAGGACCTAACCTAGGGGTGACTTATCTGTATTGAATAGGAAGATTTGGGCCTGGCAAAAGGTTAATTATTTTGGCCTTGTTGAAATGATAGTTTAAAACTGTACACACAGGCTCCAATGGCAGGTGTGAGACATGTTATTTAGGGATACTTGAGTGGGTGGCACAATCAGTGCTGCTGCCCACTAGTAGCATTTAATTTACAGGCCCTAGGTACATGAGGGACCACTCTACTATGGGCTTATAATAAATTAAATGTGTAAATTGGGTATAAGCCAATTCTGCCATGTTTAGGGGAGAGGGCACAAGCACTGTAGCACTGGTTAGCAGTGGTAAAGTGCACAGAGTCCTAAGGACAGCAAAACGAGATCAGCGAAAATAGGATGGGTGAAGGCAAAAGGTTTGGGGAAAGACCACCCTAAGGCTGACAGGTCTAACACTAAGCATAAAATCACATAAATGTTTTTATAAATTTTTATTATTTACACAAACATATTTGTATATGTTTATATACCACCTTAGTTGTTAAAAACACAAGAAAATGGCCGAATTCGTCTTTCTTCACGGCATGATGCAATATTTCCTTCGTGTAAACCTTTTAGTATGGAAGTCTGCTACGACTGTTTTCAGAAATATTCCCTATGGTCTTATATTAATAAAGATATCATGGAGCCTGTACAAGTGATGATACAATTATGACATTCAGGGGCATATTTACAAGCCCCTTGCGCCACTTTTGCGCCGCCGTTGCGTCACGCATGTGACGCAGCGGCGACACAAACCATGCGCCGCGTTGCGCTATATTTACAACGTGACGCATCTAGGGAGATGCGTCACGTAGTAAACCCCTGCGCCACATGAAACCTGCGTCAGGTTTCATGTGGGCGTACCGGCGCAGGGGGGGGTGTTCCGGCGCAGGAACGCCTCGGAAAAGTGACGTAGTGAAATCTACAAGATTTCACGCAGTCACTTTTCCGACACTGGTGCGTCAAATCCTTACGCCTGCTTCAAGCAGGCGTAAGGATTGACGCACCATGTTAGGGATAGGGAAGGTTGGAACAGTGCTGGAGTTGCGTCGCGCTTGCGACACAACTTCAGCACTGCGCCAACCTTCCGCCGGCAGATGCGTCACGCATCTGCTTATCCTTGCGCCACGATGCGCCACATTGTAAATGCGGCGCATCGTACGTGGCGCAAGGGTAAACTTGCGTGACGCATTTTCCCTGGCGCATCCCTGCTGATATGCAGGGATGCGCCAGGGAACGTAAATATGCCCCTTCGTACTCTTTTCTGTACGTACTCCTTTCCCATTCATTTATCTCTTTAACTCTGAAAGTGTGCACCTTGAGCCTTTATTTCTACGCGTCATAGAGTAGCTTTTTTAATATATTTTCGCCAGTTCAGAAGTATGATTAAAATTCGTAAAGTAGGCAATGGATAAGTTATGCTTAGGCGTGTGCATTGCGCGAACGTTTTTTGCCAGTTAAGGTACATTTCTGTGCAACTCACGTATATAATTTCTGGAATAAGATACAAATGCACATGTATAGGATTTACACATATTCGCAAGTTACACAAAAAGTCCTAAACATGTACATAATGTAAGCCGTGCGTACCTTTCTTAAGTGCAAGTCCAGGAAAAATCAGTGATTTGCACATGTTTAAAACTGTGATCTTTTTTAAACACAGACAATTATTATCTTGTGTAACACCCTTCCCTCAGAAACCTAGTAAATATTGGATTTTTGATGCTGTGGACAAATTTCGGCACAACTTATGTCAGGTCTATTCTGGTGTAAATTAAGTGATATGATAGGTGTAAAAAGTACAATCTCATACCTCTACTGACTCAAACCTACAAGTTATCTATGACATTTTAGTCTTTTTCATTGCAATCGTTTGTGTCCATTAGTGCACATTTATTTTCTATCTTAATAGAATTCACCTTCATTGTTTGATGTATTTCTATTCCAGTGTGCTATATCAATATTATTCTCTGTCACTCTGCTTGTTTTCATTACTTTGCTCATATATTACTTAAGAAAGTGCCTTTGGTTATGGTGGTGCTATAGAAAACTCCAAAAATATAAAATGCCCCAGAATGTTCTATTTTGTGGACATAAAAGAATTGTGCATCACAAGTCCGTAGTTATTAATCTAACACTACTCTGGGCACAACTATTACAAATCAGTACACAATTTCATGGTGAATAAGGTACAGGTGTTCATAGTATATTAACCACAAGAAGCAGAGTGTATGCTTTATTTTGTGACTTGAAGTAGCGCAGAATAGAGTTTGCACAGTTCAAATATTTTGTGCAAATTCAAGTACAGGCTGCACTCAAGTGGATGGACCTTTGTCTGGAATTGAGGGTGAACATTAATAGATCAGTAATACATCAATAACAGTGAAATCCATTTGGCCCCACAAGAATGACAGAGAGGAGTGGATTTGCAAACCATGAAGGTTTATTAGCAGATTAACAGAGTTACAAACAAAATTGGCAAAATTAATCATAAATCAATAATCACCTTATGACAGCATGGTCCAGTGTAATCCAAATCAAGTTAAATTAGCAAATACAAAGGCAGGAAATTCAAAGATAGTTTATTGCCACTGGTGGGCCTCCCAACTCCTTAATGCGGTTCTCTCACAGCCCACAGACTGTGGGTCAGGACTGTTGTGGATATACTCATGGTGGGGGACTGTTAAGTCAAGGGCAGACTGAGAACCCTGGACGAACTCACAACAGATGATGGTTTGCTTGCTTTGCAGTTCCTCACCTATGCAGCTGTCACCTGGACAGTCCATGTTGTGAGACAACGGGGTCAGTCAGAGCCACCATTGCATGAAGTTTTACAGATTGTTCTTACTTTTGGGGAAGGTCGTAGCATAGTTTTCATGGCTTTATAAATCGGCACTATTACAGACACATCTAGATTTCATGTTGCTCCGACACAGTTGGGAGGCGGCCCTGGGCAGAGAGCTGCGAGATGGGAAATAGCATTGGGTCTTGGAACTTGTTCACAGTGCATCTCGCAATACCCAATTTCAGTACACCCAGTTCAACTTCCTATACATGAAGCATCTTATGCCCCACCATCCTAATGCATTGCAGGGTACATCTGACCAGAAATGCCCCCAGTGTAGTGAATTTGATGCCGGCTTCATACATATGAGTTGGTCATGACCAGTGGCTACACAGTTCTGGTGGAAGGTGGTGTCCGACTTAGAGAACATACTGGATAGGACTGATGTGTGGGGGGTGGGGATGTCTCTTGGGACTGTCCCTTACCCCAAGGCTATCAAAGGTGGGAATCACATTCTTGAGCTTAACTCTGGTGATGGCCTGATGCACCTTAGCCATGCACAGGAAATCCCCCGGTGGGTCACATCACTGTAGGTGGAGGACTTAGGTTGGAAGATGGGCATGGACGGAGGAATCCGCGTTGCGAGAGGAAGACACTAGAGGTCTACATCGCCGTCCAATCGCAAATGACTGGGCAACTATACTGATGGCTTCACAGGGAGGGAGTGGGAGGACAAGAGACATAAATCGGTGGATGGGCCTGGTCTAGAAGAGATATTCTGGGGGAATGCCGCTTCTAGGCACGCAGAGGCCCAAGGAAGGGGGTAGTGTCCATGTATGGGGAGAGGGCCGACTGATACTTAATTGGACGCACAGTGGCCCGGTGAGCATTGCCTAGGATTATGTTGCAGAGGGGGGTAGAAGGGTGTGAGGTGGGCGGGATTCTCAATATGGCTGTGGGCTAACAAAGTGGTGATGTTTGTGAAGCTGCAGGATGGGTTGGAGATTGGAGGAGTTTATGGAATGTTAACCTGTCTCCTAGGTTACTGATTTACTGCTGTGCACCTCAAGTATACTATTGAGCGTAGTGTACACACTGGTTTGTACATGAATGTCCGATATTGCTGCCATGTCAAGTTTACACCCACTAATAAAGACAGTTAAAAGAAAAAGTATTCAAAGATAGTCATATGCAAATTGAATGAGATTTGGTTCTCCTGAATGGTAATTTCCTAACGCTAATCTGATAGCCCCATTGAATCTCCCTCTCTCCCCCCTTTAAATATTAAAACGGCTCTCCTTTTAGACAGTTTTACCCCTTTACAAGTACATGCAGTGGAGGAAATGCTTAAATCTGCCAAGTCTGGGTCGCCTATGGATATCATACCAGCAAAGATTGCTGCGTTACTATCTGCTCAGCTTGCTCCATCTATGTGCGTGTTATTACATCTCTTGATGAGCGAAGGCCAACTTCCCCAGGAGTGGAAGGCAGGGCAGGTAATCCCGATTCGTAAAAAGGCGAACCTATCCGCATCAATTCTGTCTAACTATCGCCCCAAATCTCTTATTCCTCTGATGAGCAAACTATTGGAAGGATATATCAATAAAAAAACTTACGGAACACACTGAGTCTACTGGTTGTCTAGACCCTTCTCAGTTGGGTTTTAGACCTATGCACAGCACGGAGTCAGCCCTGATTGCGGTATCTGATCACATCAGATGCACGCTGGACAATAATCAAGCTGTACTACTAGTGCTGCTGGATTTGTCCGCATCTTTTGACACAGTGTCTCATCAAATTGTATTGCGAAGACAGGAGGAGATTGGAATTTGTGGACGCTCTCTTCAATGGTTTGCGAGCTTCCTAACTCACCGTACGCAGGTCATTAATTTAGGCTCCTTACGATCCCGTGTTATGGACCTTACTAAGGTAGTACCCCAGGGCTCCTGTTTAAGCCCCATGCTATTCAATATATATGTGGCCCCCCGTGCAAAGATTGTGAGGGAATTTGGTTTCATCCCCATTTCTTATGTGGATGATACCCAACGGCTTCGATCTATTAATAAAAGTTCTTCAACCACAAAATCTCACTTCTCAGAGGGCAGGAAAGCGATTTCCATATGGATGACGAATAACTTCCTCCAGCTAAATGCTGGTAAGACTGAGATTATGTTATTCGGTAATGCCAACACACTCTGGTCCATGGATTGGTGGCTGGCGGACTTGGGCACTGCCCCCATCTCTAAGACGGTGGTTAAAAACTTAGGTGCGTACTTAGATCAGAACCTGTCTATGCAGGACCAAGTTGGGGCTACCTCTGGGACCTGTTTCCACATTTTGCGTTTGTTGCACAGAGTTTTCTCCCTCATTCCTCTAGCTGAATGTAAAACCTTGGTTCAGGCACTGGTTATCAGTCGCCGGGACTATTGGAACGCGCTTCTGTCCGCGGTCAATGAATCATTGTTGAATAGACTACAGATAGTACAGAATACGGCGGTGAGGCTGGTTACTATTATGCCTCCTAGAACGGCCTCCCTCCCCCTCCTGCAACAACTTCATTGGCTGCCCATCCGTCAGAGAATTATATTCAAAGTTTGCTGCATTGTACATAAAGCCTTAAATTGCAAAGGACCCAGTTACTTAGCGGAGAAATGTATTCCCTACCAGCCAGGCAGGGTCTTACGCTCTGGTATGAAATGTCTCCTTACTGTTCCTCATGTTAAGAAAGCTTGTACAGGAGGCAACGTATTTTCTTATATGGCCCCATGGCTATAGAATCGATTACCCCACACACTTCGAAGCTGTGATGATCATCTGTGCTTCAGGAAACTCCTGAAAACTGAACTTTTTGAGATTTAACTGTCTGCTGCCCTGTTATCATGCTGTCTCAGCACGGAGATACCCCTTAGGGGGTGAGTCGTGCACTTTAGAAGCTTTTAAATTAAATTACATTTAATTAGATTAAGTTAAGCTGAGGATGCAGATGAGTTTGGGGGAAGTTTAAGCAGCAGGTGTTAGCAAGTAAAGCCTCTCAAAAGCAGAACCAAATGAAGGTTCTATCAAACAAAGAAGAATGCATTTGCTTGAGAGTTTAACCCTATGAACGAGGCAAAGTAAGCATAGGTTTCAAGAGCCTGAAAAGAGGTATCTGCTCTCAGAAAAGTAGATAGGAGCATCTGAAATTAACTAGCTCAGCAACGCACAATTAAAACTGCTCCACAGTTCCCCAGAGGCAGGGACCCATCAAACCCAGCCTTTTCCCAATAAGACGTTGTTTCATACAAAGGAGGTTTACAGTTGCAGGGCCTTCAGGAGACATCTTGTACAGGAGAGTGCATCACAGTCAGGCTGCCCCAGGCACAGGTGAAAGAAACTCTTTATCAAACGTTTGGTGAAACTATCAACAATAACAGTTCTCATGAAAGCTGAAAATAACTGAAACAATTCATTATTCAAACTATGGCAGTTTAAAGAAAGGGTGAGGTAAGACACAGCAGACAGAATACAATGTTAATGTTGGCGGGAGTCGTTTAACTGAGGCCTACATTAACTATGGCTAACTTAATGTGAACACGTTTTAACTATGATTATCTAAAACTTGTGAATCACTACCTATGATCAAACTTAACATGAAATCACTCTTAAGATATGTATATAATGTTCATATGTATATAATGTTCATGGTTAAGCAAAACGAAAAATAGGGACAGAGGGTGACCAATTCGTGAGTAAATCAGGCCTGCACGCATTACGAATTCATTCTGACATTCGCTTGTTTTTCTGATAGAATAAACGCTTTGCGAATATTTAATTAACTTACACTTATCTATATGAAACTAGAAGTAAAGCCATGCTTCATAACGAGAAGTCGTCGCTTTTAAATAAAAAATGAAGCCAACTGCACTTCGGTGAAGAGACTCTTGTTTGAAGTTTTTACATCAGGCAACATTTTAAAATGGCGGTACAGTGGTCTACACCGTAGCTGTCGGGCAACTGTGATGAAGTAACCATGCATGGTTCCTACATGTTACCTCCTTTCGTGCAGTACCTTGATATTCTTGCTTCGGCAAATAGTGTCATTGCGTTTCCCTGTGTTCTTTGGTTCTACAGCAATTTGAAAACTGTGGTCGAATATCTTCAGTTCTTGTTTTATCATTCACGATTGGTAAATTTATGCAGAGTACTAACTAAAATACACTACTACATGTTGCAAACGCATGCAAATACATAGTTGCTGACATCGCTTTGTTCTCAATAAAATGATTTCCCTTTCAGAACACTGTTCATCTAAGTGCGCTAATCAAAGGCAGTTTATGTACGATTAGACCTGAAATGTTTCAAGATGGAAACTTATGCCCACCCCCTTATTCCGAGCATCACAATGTCAAATGTTCTGCAGGCATCCCCCTGGGCAGCTGCCAGGCTAATTATGGCTAGTTTCACTATGAAGAATGCAGTCATTAAAATAGACTTTTCCACACTCTCCAGTAATGAGCATTCTTTCCACTTGCTGTAATCTGCAGCCGCATATTTCTTTGTAAGAAACGTTCTTGTTATTTGTTGCCCCCTTGTTATTAATAAAATCATAACCACTGTTGAAAGGCATTACTTTCACCACACAGAGTCGTCTACTTCTGACTAATTTCTAATCTTCTTTAAGCATTGTGATAAAAGTGGGAACACGACATTCTCTTGCCCTCTGCTCATTATTTTTCACATTACCACTCTCAGTGGGTGCCCCGCATACTTTACTAGGGTAAAGGAGACTCGCATCCGATGCTTGTGTTTAATAAAGAGAGCGAATAAGTGAGCTCTCGTTATTAAGGCAAAAGGGCAACCTACTTTTTGTTGCCCTCGGATAACACCTAATGCACGCCTCCTACCCAGGAAGTGGCTGCGTCAGCGGTGGCACCTCCGCTAACGTGGAGGAGCGTCGCCCAACTGCTCTTCGATCAGTGTATAAAGGAAAACTAAAATTATAATAGCTAATGTTATTATCATTCTAGTTTTCCTTCCTGTTCGGGTGCGGGCGGACCGGGGTGGTCCGGGCTAGCCAGTGCAGGGGGCAGGGGAGGAGTGTGAAGCACACTCTAAAGTGTGCATGACGGTTTGACTGGCCCAAGAGGGCCGGTCAGACCATCATGCGTACTTTGCATCTTCCCCACCAGGCTGCATTACACAGCCTGATGCGGAACATGCAAAGCCTCCAAGCCCCTGTCTGAGTGCCGCACCATGGCGCTCACACCAAACATCATTCTGCTAAAGGCAGTGCTGTGATTGAACAGGGGATTCTGGAGGCTGAGAGCTTCCTGTTGCGGCACGGAGGAGACTGAGCAGAGGAGGCAGCACCCAGCGGCACCCAGGCAAGTCATTTTTTTTAATTCCGCCCTCCACTCCCCCCTCTATAGCCCTCCACTCCCCCCACCATCCATGCTTAGTAGCGGCCGCTACTAGTTGCTATTCCCCTTGTGCAAAGCCTGAAGTCTTAAGAACCAAGGATGCGTCGCAATGGCAGCATTTCCACGTTCCTGCACAGCGTCACCCCGATAGAGGACGAAGTTGGTGCCTGCGGGTACCGCCACATATGCAAAGCACACTGTCCATTTCAACCTCAATGCGGAGCCTCCTTCTCACCAAATCTGGCAACCCTTTACGACCCAGATGTAGCACACATTTTTATAGCCAACTAGTTGTCCCTGATCACATTTGCATTTTTGTTCTAGTTATGATTCACCCACAAAATGAGTCTGTTTGATACCCAAGTTCTGCATGCTCAGCGCTTGGGGTGACACCTCCTCATTCCTGAGGTAACTCTTTCAGGAGGATCAAGTTTTGGGGGCATATTTACGGGAGGCTTGTGTTGCATTTGCACCATGCACTGTGGTACATGCATAATGCAAAAATCTAAGTCAGATTTAAGATGCCACGCAAAGTGGCCCTGAGTGGCCTCATAAGTCTGAAGTAGCGCAACACAGTGCAAATCGCTGCATTGTACTACTTTACCCTGGGTAAGCATTCCATGGACTTTACAGTGGGTTTTCTCACACAACTCTCATGGATTTTGATGCATTCCCAGATTTACAAGGACTTGTAAATGTGAGAATGCACCAAATGGGGATGCTTGGATGGGAGCTATGTCCCCTGTCCACTTTCATCATGAGCTGTAAATTATTTTGTTTCAGCAACACCTAGTCAGAGGGTCACCACCTGAATACCCGCCTATCCTGGAAGAGTTTGTATTCTGTCAGAAAGTCAGGATCTTAGGTTGCCTTCATTTTTAAACACATACAAGTCACCCCTAGGGTAGGCCTTGGACAACCCACAGGGCAGGGCGCAATGTTTTTAAAAGGTAGGGCATTTCACATAATACTGCTCACTCTTCTACAAAGCAGACACACTATCACCAAAACACATTCTCTAAAATGTCTACTAATAAATGCTCAATCAAAACCAGACATATTATTCATAACTGAATCATGGTTGGAGATGATATGGCTCCAGTCTTGCATGATGCTGTTCCTCTAGGCTATCAAACGATCACCCAAAACGTTTAGGCAAAAAAGAAGATGACCTAGCTGTTGTGTTCAGGCAAACATTACATATCACTAAAGTTGACGACCTCCCCATAAAAGATTGTGAGGCCTTTGTTACCAGATGCAATCCTACACCATCTTACTCCTGTAACTTCCTGCTCCTTTACAGACCTCTACCTAGCAATGCGACATTCACAGACACACTTCTAGACACGGTTTAAAACTTGATAACACTACGCTACAACCTATGCGTTCTGAATGACCTCAACATTTGGTTTGACAAACCCAATATTCCCCATCCAAAAACAATCATCGCTGGCCTAGACGCACTCAACCTGCATCAGATCGTCCACAAACCCACACACATCGCTGAACACATCCTAGAAGTCATTTTTGCTAATTCAGAACTAGCTGCCTTTTAAACAATAACTCCAGTAACATGATCAGACCGCCATTTGCTTGCTTTCCAACATAAAACATCATTAAGCAATGCACCTGAAACCACCTTATGTGAATCCTCCTATCGACCGTGGAACAAACTCAATTTGGAACAGTTTGAAGCGCAACTAACATCCAGTACAGATCTAGAAACAATAAATTCTGTTTAAAACCTCTATGTGGCTACAGGAAGCTTAAGATATCCTGATACCACTAAAAACCACACAACAGAACAAAAGAAAACAAGCATCTTGGAGAAATATAGAGATAAAACAGCAAATTAGAAAGCTGCAACATGCCTGGCTCAGAACAAACACCAATCATGAAAACTTCGCCTACAAAAAATTAACGGATTATATAAGTCAGCTATTAAAAAAGCGAAGAAAAGATACAATTCAGACAAAATTGAAAATGATAAATGTGCAAATAAAGAATTCTATAAAATTCTCAATGAATTTCATAAACCAAATTAAGTAGAAGGAGCTCATCCCGTTAAACAAGATTTCACAGACAAACTGGCAAATCATTACACAGCCAAAGCAGACACGTTGGGCTCATATTTAAAACAAAGACAAAGCACCAGCACCTACCCTTTTCCAAAACAGCAATCCAAGAATATTCTAACCCAGCCTCTCCGTTCCTTCCAACACATTTCACACGATGAATTTATGGATCTGGTCAAAGCAAGCAGGCCTGCTGGCAGCACTTCTGACTCGTGTCCATCGCAAACCTTTAAGACAATTCTTCTAACAACCTTTGCTGCCACTACAGTAAGAAGAATCATCAATAACTCCTGAACTACATACTTATTTCCAGAAGAACTTAAAAACTCATACATACGCCCATTACTTAAGAAAACAAACTTGGACCCGCTGAACCATGACAACTACAGACCGATTACAAATAGACCTTTCCTGGGCAAACTGATAGAAAGAGCAGCGTTTGCCCAGATGTCACAATTCACTGAAGATAATGCCATACTTCCAAACGGGATTCTGTCCAGGAAGAGGCACGAATCTGCCCTCCTTGCCATCAGGGATGACCTGAAGAACACAGTTGACCGCAATGGGGTTGCTGCGCTATTTCTCTTAGACCTCTTGGCTGCCATTGACATGGTTGACCATGACACTCTGATACAAAGACTACGTAGTCGGCATAGGGGGGACTGCGCAAGACTGGATCACATCCTACCTTCGCAACAGAACTAATGTCACCCATACCCCACGTTTCTCATCCAAACCATACTTCACGAAAGCAGGGTCCCTCAAGGCTCTATCATCTTACCCATGCTTTTCAACATCTACATGAAGTAATTACGGGCACTGATCAATCAATTTCACCTCGCTTGCTATAACTATGCAGATGACATGCAAATACTCCTTTAATTGGAATGCCCCAAAGACATTAGAAACTCGCCAATTTTCAGTTGTCTCAGAACCGTGGATCAATGAATGATGTGGGGCCATCTCAAATTGAATGCTTCCAAAACAGAAATACTCACGTGTGGCAATTGGAAAAATGATGACCCGCTCACCAAAATGGCACCAGAGCAAGGGAAAGGGACAGGAATGCACTTTATTGGATAAATACAGCACATTACTGCCCTTTCCCTGTGATGTGGGTGTCAGGATCTCACCTGTGTTTCTGCAGAGACGTCATGGAAGTGAAGCAAACTCCGCAACGTCCCCTAATCACCTACTGAGCCTGATCCGATCCAGGTAATCAGTGGTAATCCGGGGAAGAAGGGAAACAAAACAAGGAAAGAGGGGAAAACACTCCTCGAAGTATCCAAAACTCCACCGGAGCCGTCCAGAAGAGGGATGGTAGGAGCAGGCATACCGCTGTGAAAAGAAGATCGTATTTTACATGTCAAAGATATTCACCCTATCTCTATTGCTATATCTAACAGATAAGGTCTTATCTTACCTTACAGCTCCCTTGGTCCCTTATGTGTATGAAGGAAGATGGGGATAACTGCTGCGTGTGCCTGAAACCTGAAAAGGTATAATGCATATAAGTGTCAAGGAGGTAACCCCAAGGTATACTCTATTTTAATGAACTAAGATCCTTCTTACCTAACTGCTCCCTTCTTCTTTCATGTGAGGAAAAGAAAAAAGGAATAAACTGCTGCGTGTGCCTAAACCATAAAGAAAGTAAAAGGTTTTCCATGAGCATAAAGCAGTGTTTACAAACTAAGCACTATATGGATTATGTGAACTATGCCCACCTATGCACTCCAGTGGCAGGAAGTAACTGAAAAGAAGGGACATCCTTATACTGGTTACTGAGAGGCAAACTCAAGGTTCCACAAAGGAGGAAACTCCATAACACTCCAAAACCATATACCACAGCTTGGAAGCAATATGGCAAAGAACAAAAGGGCAGAACTAAGCGTCATATAGTTCTCTCAGTTTAAAAGGGAAAACACGAATTAACTGAGGCAGAAAAAGGCTTTAACCAAAATATAGCGCAACGCGCTTGTTACCGTAACCACCGGTTAAAGTGAACAGGTATCTTCATCTCTTATCAGAAGCAAAGCGGAAAGTCGAGGCAAGGAGCTGAGAGCAATCCAAAAGAAACCACCGGACTGGCGTCTCCGACGTGAATCGACGAAGGGAGTGACGCGACGACCCGGAAGGGGAAAGTGAGGAATGTCGGCTCGAAACTGGAACGCGAAGCGAAGGTACGCGGGGAAGTTCCGCTTTTAACTTTGCCTGACTCGTACTACGCATGCGTGCCGCATTCCTGCGGCCATCTTAGTAGTTCTGTGGGAGTGCGGTGGAGAACGTCAGCTTGGCAATCCTGACAGTGGGGCAGCGCAACAAGGTGACTTGCTGTGCTGCCCAGCGCCACAAAAGTCATGAATATGCACCTGGATGTTTCCTGTGGTCGCATTATGGGATTCTTATTATATCTTTTGCAACAGTTAGTACTCCAGCAGCCTGATGACTCACCAGTCCTGAACTAATTCATGAAGTGCAGTCTGTGTCCCAACAGCACTCTTCCAGGTCTTCGTAATGCCTATGGTTAAGAGGTAGACTATTATGATGCTGATATTGGCATGCAGAAAGAAGTAAAACCTAAAGGAAAGATCTGGCAGCATTTACTGGATAATGCCTTCTCCTTGATTGGCTGTTAGCTTTACCCAAACTCCCATGACTAACTGGTCAGTTTTAGATATTAGAATTTTAAAACTCACCATCTATCCTGTAGCTATAAAGAGTATACCTGTATGTACCGACTACTGTGGATGTTTCTCCAAACTACTATCCACCTGGGAAACCCACATGCCTCTGAAGTACACTAGCATATATGTGCAGTGCAACTCCTCCCATACTTCCCAGAATATAGCACCTTCAACTTCTCAGTCATTGCTAACAGTGTCATTGTCATTGGTTCTCCCCCGATCCATCTTGCACCATCAAATCATCACCCTCTGGGTCAGGCACCCCACAGCCATTTATTCCGTCTTCCTTGGGTGATGATGTTTAACACTCTGAATTGGCCATTCTTTATGCTCTTGCACAATCCTGAATTTCAGCTCAACAGTCTTCTGAAAGTGAGAACTTTCACCCTGCTGCGTGTTTAAAGGAGACTCTACAGTCATCAATGCCCATTTTCTACTTAACCACAATCTGCCTGGTAAATGATTGCATGGCCTATGGCCTCCTTCTAGGCACACACAGCTCTAGAGTCTGGGTGGGAATGGCAATGCTTTCTTTGCTGTTAGTGCATTTGTATAGGAAGAACAGAAGTCACAACCCAGGATTCTCCTTGTACCTAAATAATGACCGTTGAGGCTCCCATTATGCCAGCACAATGATTGGCATTGTCACATCAGCAACCTGGGGCAACAATCTTGGAAGAAGGTTTGAGGAGTCGGCCAATCATCCCTGGCCGGTGCCTCTTTAACTTGCCACGCATACTCTCTGCCTGAGCTAGAAGCCAACGCCTAGAAAAACAGGCATTGTCAATGGTAATAGGTCTAGCTTTAAAAGAATGTTGTATGGTAATGTGAAGTATTACAAGAAAATAGCATGGGAATTAATAAGTAATTGTGTGGAAGCAAAGAACTTTAAAATAATATTGGTATAGGTTAAAAGACCAGGTAAAGTTGCACTTGCAAGCAAGACCTAACAATCCATGTAGGTTAATGACTGCCCTCCTCCGATCAGTGCTGCTCCTAGAGAAAAACAATATAAATTATCTAGTTATCTAAGACACTTTAATAGCATTCCAATGTCATGTGTCTGCCCCTGGAAGTCCAACTCAGGCAGCTGGATTTTTCGAAGGGCACATAAAAATCTGGCGTTGATATATCGACGATGTGTTCATGTTATGGAGAGGCACATCAGAACATCTTACAGAATTTCAAAGCTGGCTGAATCAGAGGAATTCAGACATCCAGTTTACACTGAATTTCAGCAATACTGAGATAAACTTTTTAGACCTTCTGGTAAAGCATCACGAGGGAGCCTTGTATACTACACTATATGGAAAGGAAACAGACAGAAACACTTTCCTGCACTTTTCCAGCTTCCACCAGCGAAACCTGCGCGAAAATCTTCCATACAGCCAGTTTTTAAGAATAAAGCGCAATTGCACCAAAAAGGACGATTACTTTTACAATGCTAATGCTCTCCTGAACAAACTGATTGAAAGGAATTACCCCAGAAACTATTAAAGCGATCAATGAAGAGAGCGTGTTACACTCTTAGAGACACTCTGTTGATCCCAAAAGAAAAGCCTCAAGAATTGCCATTAGTCTGCGTTACTACCTTCTCTGGGCACACAAATGAAGTGAAGAAAATCGTAAAAAAGAATTGGCACACAGTAGAGGGACTGGACGAATGTAAAAATATACCGGTCTTTGCTCTAAAGAAAAACAAAAGCATCAAAAATAAACTGGTCCGAGCAAAGTCGACAGTGAAAAGATGTCCACCATCATTAAGAACAATGCTAGCCTTGCCTCCCATCAAAGGCCACTGTACCTCCTGTGCAAGTACCATTGAAGGAGTACAATTCACCTATGGCAACACAAATGTGAAACATGAAGAATTTACAAATTGTAATACACATAATGTTATATACTGTGTATTATGTCCGTGCCTCAAGGCCTATATCGGAAAAACTACACAGCCAGGGAAGAAAAGAATAACACAACACCGGTCGAGAATAAGAAGCCAAGTAATGAATGCACCCATGGTCCAACATTGCATGGAAAAAGGTCATTGTCCCAATGACATCAAAGGACAGTGCTGAAACATGTTATAGGAAGCAACACTGAAAGTCTACTTTCAAGATTCGAAGCAAAAACAATCATGTATCTGGGAACTATAGAAACGCCCTAAATGAATTAAATGAGATCATGTACTGTGCATAATACTGGGTTGCTCGATAACTTGAAATGGTACACAAATAGATGCACCTGCGAGACAACAAGGCAGGGTAATCACCCCACACGCCACGACTACTTATGCCACATGTGCCTGAGAGTAGCAACGCCACCAAATGATCCGGCCCTCCCCGAGTTGTAGGAGTCTTGTACCCATGCCGGTAACACAACACATGCAAAAGAGCAGGAGTGGAATAAGAGGAATAGGCTTACATTAAGCCGCAAGAGAAACGTATCCATGACAACCATCGCAAGTCGACGTACAACAGGAAGACAGGTAAGGTCACGCGACGCTCAGGATGCACGTCAGACGCCTGGAAAGATACGTGGAAAATAGAGGAAAAGATTCGCTTTGAAAACATCCCCGCCAGCGTTCCCAGCTGATCGACCTGACTAAGGAGCAACTTGGAGCCCGGTAGCCCCAATCGCAGGACTAAAGTCATGACAGCATGAAGGTAAAGATGATGTACTCTAATGATTTCACGGACCTTCGAGCTGTGCAGCATGCAATCACTGTGGTGCTTAGCACAGCCCCGGTGTTTGGCGAGCCACGGTGTATGCTGCATAAACTTGCAGTTCGCTCAAATGCACTTTGCACTTTGTGACAAGAAAGCACCTTTTCGCTCTCACTCACAATATCATGTAACGCTAAATGAGGTGCAATTTCACGCATATTTAGGCACAAGATATTTCTATCGGCCACACTTTATTAGTAAAAACCAATTTGTTACACAAGCTTCCCATAAACTTAGAGCATGACTGCATTGCACCATTAGTTATACGTACTGTAAGTCCAAATCTCTCTCCTGACCCCGAATAAAAATGATCTTTTGCTCTTTGTCAACAACATTGGCAGTTGCCTTGACCAATGAGGCGAGATGAAGTTCGGGAAATGTGACCATCAAGCACCCGACATCCCTGCTTGACCTACAACATTTGAGGTTGAGAAAGACAAAAACATCCGGTATGTAAACGAGCAATCCTCAAGAAAATAGTAAAAAGTACATGTTTTATACAACTAGAAGTAGACATACTCATAAAAATTCAATCATTTCTGCCCTACGAAAGCTGCAGTGTCCTACGCGAAACTATTGATGCCCTGATAAATACCTTCACTAAAAACAGCACCCGGTCCATTCATGAAGGTTGAAACATGTCAGCTTTTGCTCTCCTTGAGGCCAAGAGTAACCATAAAAGAAAATCTCGCACAGAACAGCATAGTGTCTGGGCTTGATTAAGTAAGCACAGACGTAGAGTTCTAGACCAGTACTCTGACCCCCGCAGGACCTTAAAAGTACTGAGCATCGAGGATCCAAATAGAATAGGTCCCGGTAACGCACAAAAGACTGTAGGACAGAGGAGTCTCTCACTTCTTGAAGCATTTTATGTACTTTGTTTAACACTATATTAAATGTGTAGTTTTTTCACGTATTAATTTTGTCTTTAAAACACTTGATGTTTTGTTTGTGTAATATGTAAAGATTGTAATGTGTGTCTACATCGTTCATTGTGAAAACCACAAATGATATTGAGGTGTATGTATTTATGTCAAAAAAGGAAAAACTCTATAAATATGAGAAAGATTTCTAAATTATAAAGTTCAGAGTTAATAAATATGACTTCTGAAATCTAAAAATCTATCTGTGGTAGAGAGGTACCTTTTGTATTACTAGTCTCTTGCCTCTTTCTGCAATCTCTTACTGCCTTCTGAACCTCTCTTGCTTCTTTCTGCACATCTTTTGTTTCTTTCTGTACCTCTCTTGCTTCTATCTGCACTTCTCTAGCCTCTTTCTGCACCTCTCTTGCTTCTTTCTGTGCCACTCTTGGTTCTTTCTGCACCTCTCTTGCCTCTTTCTGCAATTCTCTTGCCTCTATCTAAACCTCTGTTGCTTCTTTCTGCACTTCTCTTGCCTCTTTCTGCACTCCTGTTCCCTCTTTCTGCATCTCTGTTGCCTGTTTCTGCACATCACTTGCATCTTTCTGCATCCCTCTTGCCTCTTTCTGCACCCCTCTTCCCGCACATCTCTTGCCTGTTTCTGTACCTCTCTTGCCTCTTTCTGCACTTCTCTCACCTCTTTCTATACCCTCTTGCCTCTTTCTGCACCTATATTGCCTCTTTATTGATCTCTCTTGTCTCTTTCTGCACTTCTCTTGCCTCTTTCTGTACCTCTCTTGCCTCTTTCTGTACTTCTCTTGCCTCTCTCTGCACCTCTGTTGCTTATTTCTTCACCCCTCTTGCCTGTTTCTGCACCCCTCTTCCCTCTTTCTGAACCTCTGTTGCCTGTTTCTGCACCTCTCTTGTCTCTTTCTCTACTTCTCTTGTCTGTTTCTGCACCTCTCCTGCATCTTTCTGCATCTCTCTTGCCTCTTTCTGCACACCATTTGCCTCTTTCTGCACCTCTCTTGCTTCTTTCTGCACCTCTCTTGCTTTTTTCTTCACCTCTCTTGTTTCTTTATGCAACTCTCTTGTCTCTTTCATCACTTTTCTTGCTTCTTTCTTCACCTCTCTTATTTCTTTCTGCACTTCTCTTGGTTGTTCTTCACCTTTCTTCCTCTTTGTGCATTTCTCTTGCCTCTTTCTGTATTTTTCTTGCTTATTTCTGCATCGTTCTTCCTCTTTCTGCACTTCTATTTCATCTCTCTGTACTTCTCTTGCTTCTTTGTGTACCTTTCTTCCTCTTTCTGCACTTTTCAATCAATCAATCAATCAGGGAATTGTAAGTGCGCTACTCACCCGTGAGGGTCTCAAGGCACTGGGTTGGGGGGTAAGCAGCTCCGTTCAAAGAGCCAGGTCTTGAGTGTCTTCCTGAAGATGTTCAGGGAGGGGTGCGTCTGATGTTGAGCGGGAGCTTGTTCCAGGTCTTGGCTGCGATGTTAGGAGAAGGTTCTTCCACCTGTTCTGGCTCTGCGGATCACGGGATTTTGGCGAGGGCGAGGTCGGTGGATCGGAAGTTTCTCTTGGGTACGTGGACGGAGATTCTCTCGTTGAGGTATTGGGGTCCGGTGTTGTGGATGCATTTTTAGGCATGGGTGAGTATCTTGAAAGTGACTCTCTTCTCAACGGGGAGCCAGTGGAGGTTCCGTAGGTGTTGGGTGGTGTGCTCGTGTCGAGGAATGCCGAGGACGAGTCTGGCTGCGGTGTTCTGTATGGTCTGGAGCTTGTGGAGCAGAGACTTGTTGATCCTGGCGTAGAGGGCATTCCCGTAGTACAGTCTGCTGGCTATGAGTGAGTGGGTGACGGCCTTCTTTGATTTGGGGGGATCCACTTGAAGGTCTTTCGGAGGATTCGGAGGGTGTTGAAGCAGCTGTAGGCGAAGCCGTTGACCTGCGGGTCATAGAGAGGGAGGAGTCGAGTACGATTCTGAGGTTTTGGGTGTGGTTCGTGGGTGTGGGGGGCTGCCGAGGGCAGAAAGCTACCAGGTGTTGTCCCATGCCGAGGGGGAGGGTCCGAGGACGAGAACTTTAGTCTTCTCCGAGTTGAGCTTCAGGCAGTTTCTGCTCATATAGGATGCGACGTCCTTCATTTCTTCCTGGAAGTTGAGTCTGGTGGTGATAGGGTCCTTGGTGAGGGAGAGAATGAGCTGGGTGTCACCAGCGTAGGATACTATGCAGTCTGACGATGGCAGCGAGTGGGGACATGTAGATGTTTAAGAGCATGTGGCTGAGCAGTGATCCTTGGGGCACTCTGCAGTTGATTTCTGTGAGTTTGGAGAGGAAAGGTGGTAGTCTGATTCTTTGGGTTCTGCCGGTGAGGAACAAGCGGATCCAGTCGAGGGCAGTTCCTTGTATGCCGGCGTCATGGAGTCTGAAGCTGAGTGTGCGGTGGGAGACGGTGTCGAATGCTGCAGAGAGCTCGAGTAGGATCAGGGCCATGGTGTGTTCTTGGTCGAGGAGGGTGCGGATGTCGCCTATGGCGGCGAGTAGGGCAGTTTCGGTGCTGCGGTTGCTGCATAATCCGGATTGGGAGGGGTCGAGGATGGAGTTTTCTTCGATGAATTTGATTAGTTGTGCATTGACGGTCTTCTCTGTGACTTTGGCCGTGAAGGGGAGGAGGGAGATGGGTCGGTAGTTCTTGAGGTCGGTGGGGTCTGCTGAGGGCTTCTTGAGCAGGGGTCTGACTTCTGCGCATTTCCAGTTGTCGGGAAAGATGCCGATCTTGAAGGTGGTGTTGATGGTGTGTCGTAGTTCGGGAGCGATGGCGGTGGGGGCTCTGTGGAAAATGTGCGGGGGCAGGGGTCCGTGGGAGCCCCTGAGTGGATGCCTTTCATGGTCGAAGTGGTGTCTTCGGTGGTGACTGGGGTCCAGGAGGAGATGGTGGGCTGGATGGCGTTGCTGGAGCAGGAAGTGGTTTCGGAGTTGGGTGTCTGGTCGTTGAAGTTGTCGTAGAGTGCCTTGATTTTTAGATGGAAGTAGGATCTGAGCTTGTCGCAGAGTTCCTGGGAAGGGGTGATGTCCGTGGTTTCACTGGGGGCTTGGTGAATTCCTAGATGACGCTGAAGAGTTGCTTGGAGTTGCCGGTGTTGGCGAGGATCTTGTTTTGGATGAAAGTCCTTTTGGTGGAACTGATGCGTTGGTGGTATTCCGTCATGGGGTTTTTGTACGTGGTGTGATCTTCTGGCATTTTGCTCTTTCTCCAGTTCTTCTCAAGACGTCTGCAGGAGCGTCTGGATTCTTGGAGGTCGGAGGTGAACCAGGTGGCTTTCCTGGGGCGTTGTCTGTCTGGGTTCCGTAGTGGTGCAAGCTTGTCTGCACAGCTGGAGATCCATCTGTGGAGCCCTTTGGCTGCGAGGTTGGCGTCGGTCGATGTGGTGGGGGCGTCGCGGTTGAGGGTGGAGTTGAGTTGTTCCTCAGTGACTTTGCTCCAGTTCCTTCATGGTGGGCGCGGTGCAGGTTTGGGCGGCGTGGGTTTGTCGACTTGGAAGTGTACGCAGTGGTGATCTGTCCAATGGGGTTGCGTGGCATGGCTAAAGTGGATGTTGTTATCTCCTGCGAAGATGGGGTCGAGGGTGTGTCCTGCCTTGTGGGTGGGCGTGGTGATGAGCTGTTTCAGTCCGATGTTGGCGAGGTTGTCAAGGAGGGCAGCGGAGTTGGGGTCGCTGGGGTTGTCGAGGTGGAAGTTCAGGTCTCCGATGAGTATGTAGTCCATGGAGGCGATGGCATGGGGTGCGATGAGGTTGGGGGTCTGTAGGCAAGGGTGCCACGGAGTGAGGTTCTGGGGCTGGTCTGGATCAGGAAGTGAAGGTGTTCAGTGGTGAGGAAGGAGTCTTTCGTGGTGGAGGTGGAGAGTCGGAGGGAGCTCTTGTGTACGATGGTGAATCCTCCTCCTGGGCGTTTGGGGCGGTCCTCCCTCTGGATCTTGTATCTGTCGCGGATGGTGGTGGCGATGTGGGGGGTGGAGGAGGCGTTGGTCCAGGTTTCTGTAAAGAAGGTGACGTCTGGCGAGGAGGTCCCAGATCTCTACGGCATGTCTGGGCAGGGAGTGCATGTTGAGGAGGATGCACTTCAGGGCTTCGGTGTTGTTGGCGTTCAGTGCGGGGGCCGTGGGGGTGCGTAGGTGGTGAAGGATTGGCGCCAGTGACGGCAGGAGAACTGGCTGTGGCTGGTGTTCGGCGTAGATCGCTGACAGTTGTTGTTCCTTCCGGGGTTTAGTGCAAGGAGGGCACTCAACCCCGGAAGTTGTAGCGGAGTTGTAGCGGTGGGAGGTCGCAGATCCAGGGTTCCTGGTACTGGCTGCAGTCGGGTCACGGACGGGTGCAGACGGGCTTGCCTTTGGCATGCCTTTGATGCGCCAGCGGTGTGCCCGTTGCGCGCGGCCTCTGCGTGGCCACACAGCGGCAGCCATAAAGTAGGGGAGGGGGAGGGAAGTGCAGCTGGGAGGTGGGGAGCAAGAACCGGCAGGGGGAGGGGCCTCCAGGGCAGCAGCGGTGAAAAAAGGGCATGGAGAGCAAAGCGGCAAAAAAGAAAACACAGGCACAGGTACAATAGACAAGACAGGCACAATAAGAAGACAGTGAAGAGGCTAGAAAGAAGACAGAAAAAGCGGGCACAGAAAAGACAGAAAAATGGCACAAAGACAGAGACAGACAGCAGCGGCCAGCAGAAGAGCAAGGCTCTCCCACTGGACCACCAGGGATGAGGTGCAGGCAGGAGCTTAGGGGTGGAGGAGGGCTTTGAACACCTACCTGCACAGGGGCAGTGGCAGCAACACTACCGCAGAGCTGCTGGGGGGAGAGAGCAGGTCTCTGACCAGGAGGTCAGAGGTCTAGCTCAATCGTCCTAGCAGCGGCCGCCATTAAGTAGGGGAGGGGAGGGAAACGCAGCTGGGAGGCGGGGAGCGGGAACCGGCAGGGGGGGTAGGGGCCACAGGGGCAGCAGCGGCAGGAAAAGGGTACGGAGAGCAATGGGCACAGAAGGCAGAAAGCGGCAAAAAGAAAACACAGGTACAATAGACAAGACAGGCACAATAAGAAGACAGTGAAGAGGCTAGAAGGAAGATAGAAAAAACGAGCACAGTAAAGACAGAAAAACGGCACAAAGACAGAGACAGACAGCAGTGGCCAGCAGAAGAGCAAGGCTCTCCCACTGGACCACAAGGGATGGTTGCCTCTTTCTACACCTCTCTTCCTTATTTCTGTAGCTCTCTTGTCTCATTCTGCACTCCTGTTCCCTCTTTCTGCAACTCTGTTGCCTGTTTCTGCACCTCTCTTGCCTCTTTCTGCACCACTCTTGCCTCTTTCTGCACCCCTCTTCCCTCTTTCTGTACGTCTCTTGCCTCTTTCTGCACTTCTCTTACCTCTTTCTGCACCTCTCCTGCTTCTTTCTGCACTTCTCTTGCCTCTTCCTGCACTCCTTTTGCCTCTTTCTGCACCTCTCTTGCCTGTCTCTGTAGCTCTCTTACCTCTTTCTGCAGCTCTTTTGCTTCTTTCTGCACTTGTCTTGCTTCTTTCTGCACCTCTCTTGCCGCTTTCTGTACCTCTCTTGCCTCTTTCTGCACCTCTCTTACCCCTTTCTACACCTATTTTGCTTCTTTCTGCAGCTCTCTTGCCTCTTTTATCACTTCTCTTGCTTCTTTATGCACCTCTTTTGCCTCTTTCAGCACCTCTCTTCCCTTTTTCTGTACCTCACTCTGTTCTTTCTGCACCTCTCTTCCTTCTTTCTGCATCTGTCTTGCTTCTTTCTGCATCTTTCTTTCTCTTTCTGTACCTTTCTTCCTCTTTCAGCACCTTTCTTCCTTTTTCTGCAGTTCTCTTTCTTGTTTCTGCACTTCTCTTTTTTTATTTGTTATGAAGAGAATAGCAATGTAATTGTATGTAATTGCTTGGTGGTTATAAATATTTATATATAATTAATTTAAAATTATTAATTGATTTAACAAACTATTGAAACTGTTCTTTGTTTTTTTGAAATGTATTTTATTTGGATCTCAAATTAAAGATGGCAAGAGGAAGGAGAAGAGTACAAAAAATACAGTACTACTTAAAGAAAAGTGAAAAGAGTACATTAGAAAAAGAGCAAAATGTTATTCAGGATAAAATCTCTTCTGGCAAGAGCACTAAACAGTTTCTTAAAACGGTTGTAGAGAGATAAAAAAAAGTCAATATTATTGAAAGGAAAAAGAAATGTTTTACAACAAATCAGAAGGAAAAGAAGGCAAAAAGCATATAAAGATATACGTATAAGAAGGTTTAGAAGTAGAGTAATTCAAAATTTATTAAAAGATTGTAAAAAATATAAAAGAAGATCAGCAGCCTATAAGAAATAGCAACACATTTAAAGTGTAGTAGATAGTGCTTTTGAATTAAAACAAACATTATTTATATTAATATTGAAGAGAACATTGGATAAGACAATGGTGTTTATGAAAGAGAAAAACAAAAGAAAAAAACTTGTTAATACAAATAACTTTTGTAAACTTTTACTTGTGAATGGAAGCACACTTCCAGTGCTGAGCCTTTCTTTAATGAAGAAAGCAATTTTCAAGAGAGCACATTAGTATATGCAGTTGATACTAGTGGTCGATACTATGAGATGAAAGATGGTTCTCCCATTCCCCCCAAAAAAATGGTTCCTAGGAATGTGGAAGAAGTAATAGCTGAAGAAGTTGAAGGGAGGCGTACAGAAGCTCCTGTATATAACTGGAATTTTAGCAGTATTTGCAGTATTCAACAGGAATCTATTAGACTAGATCCATGTAAAATAAGAAAATATACCAAGTTGCAAGGTCATTCTCTGGCTTGTCTTTCAAGAAAAGTGTACCAAAGTACTTTTCATCATTTAAGAATGTTAGTTGTACACCACTCTGAAATGCTAAAGTTAGTAAGGAGATTCTACTATGCAAAAACTCCTGCATTATGGTTAAGGGAAATGAGCACAGCTCTATTTCATGGTTCGGTATCGGATGTACAAAAAGTTTGAGAGGATATACAGTTTGGTTTTTTGGTTCAGAAGACAAGTGTAGGCAAAGTGAGAGTTTGATAAGTGTAGATGTTGAAGAACACGGGAAAGAAATTAGTATTGATGAATTTGCAGAAGAAATTACAAAGTTTAAGACAGTTTTGTATGAAAAACCAAACTATGGGCTCATTATGATGGCGGAAGGACCGCCACCGCCAGCGGTGCGGTGGCGATCCCTCCGCCATCGAACAACGATTCACCGACCGCCAGATTAGGATGGCGGGTGGATCCAAACTGCGACCGTGGCAGGCGCAAAGACCGCCCGCCATGGATCCGCCACAGGCAATAGTCATTATTGCCTGGCGGAGCGGTCTGCTTACGTAAAATGGTGGCGGTTCCTACCAGGCACCGTCATCCAAATTGCGATGCGGGCTACAGCCAGCCTTTCCATGGTGGTGAAACCGCCATGGAAAGGCTGGCGGGGATTGGTTTTGGGGGCCCGTTGCAGGCCCCCCTTGTTTTGGGGGAGGTGTGGGTGCACTGGGGGGGTACTATTTCACAGCACTAAGTGTCAGGCACCGTGTGGTGCCTGCCACGTTGTGCAGTGAAATGCACAACCTACATTTTTGACATCGCGGCGGGTGCTGCAGTCAGCAGCACCCGCCGCAATGTTAAATTGCAAGATACGACCTCCATGGTGACGGTTGCATCCTAATTTGGTGTGCAGGACCGCCGCATGCACGGCGGGCAGTCCCACTCCCCTACATGATGGCGGACGGACTAAAGTCCGTCCGCCATCGTAATCACCCCCTATGTTTGTATTTGTTGTCGACGTACTCACTATAAAATTCAAACTCAGAATGTTGATTTATATTTAAAAAGTGAAAAGGAAAATAATGATAAGTGACAGCAATTTGGTGTTTATTTGTTGGTAGAAGGTCAGTTTGAGTTGGCTACTGATCAAGTTATTTGCAAATACTGTTACAACAAATTAGAAGATAACAAAATGCCAGCTAGAGCAGTACATAACACCTTAGAGTTGCTACCTATTCCTCAAGAACTGGCTGATTTAAATGCATATGAGTCTATTCTTAATCAATCTGTACACCCATTTCAGGCCATATTCGTATGGAGCCTAAAACAGGCAAGCTGACACCAACAGATTTACAAAGAGGTCTGAAAGGAAGAGTTGTGTACTTACCTTTAGATTTTAAGAAAAACACTGAAACTGTTGGTGTAGACAGGGAGGAAAATAAGCCAGAAGTTATTAACAAAGAGTCAAAAAATCTATCAAGAGTTTGTATATGTTACTAAACTTCATAAGGCTACATTGTACGTGGTACAGAATAATATTTTTATAAGAATGTAAATGTTGATGAAGAAGTAATATGCTTAGAAGATGAAACAGTAAGGTCAAGTGGCCAAATGGAAAAAGTGGACAAGTCCAGGAGTGAAGAGATTTATGAACTTTATGCTATACATCCTCTGCATTTGAAAGAAATCATTGGAAACAGTATTGAATTATTTCAAATGAAGGAAGCAAAGGTAAGTCCCATGAGTGTATGGGAAAAAAGTTTAGAAGTTCATTGTTTTCCACAGCTATTCCCCACTGGAGACGTTGAACGATTTGATGAGCGAGCTGTATGGATTCCAGCTTCAGAATTCTGGTCAACAAGATTGTACTCTGAAGATCCAAGATTTTGACAGTGCATTCCATATATATTTCATCTTCTGTTTGAAAGCGGTTTGTCTGCACATTCATATGCAGTGAACCACTTATTAAAAACAGGAGTACATTTTCAACATGTTTCTGCAAAAGAGTTCATGGACAAAGTTCAACAAAGAGATTAAAATTTTGAATCTCAGTTAATTAGTTTGATGGCATGTCAACGTGGTAGCAATGAATATTGGTATCATTGTCATGGTGAACTTAAATACATGTTAAGAAATTTAGGTACAGCTCCATGGTTTGTAACACTTTACTGTGCTGAATATGCGTGGGAAGATTTACTTGAATTTCTACGAGAAGCAATTCAAATGTTAAAAACATTGAATTGAATACACCTGGAGAACTCTGTTCCTTAGATTCTTTAGATGGGTATTTTAACATAGGTTTCAAAGTACGATGTCATTTATCTGCAATAAAAACATTCCACCTCTTGGAGAAATAACTGATTTCTTCTGGCGAAAGGAGTACCAAGCCAGAGATGCTCCTCATATAAACATGCTATTATGGATAAAGAATGCACCAAAATTTGGAACTGATAGTGATGAAACTGTTTGTCTTTCAGTAGGCCTGGGCAGTGAACTTCGCTCCGTTCGTGGAGTTTGCGGAGTTTTCTGCACTCCGCACTCCGCGGAGCTCGCAGAGTGCAGAAAACTCCGCTTCGCGATGTGCAGCAGAGTATTTTCCCCGCTCGCGATCGCGAACGGTAAGTTCGCGAGCGCGAGCTGCCGCTCGGGTAGAATTTCTACCCGAGCAGCAGGAATACCAGCACAAACTGCAGTTCGCACTGCACTCCTCCACTCGCGGAACTTCACGGGGTTTTTTTGTAACTTCGCGGAGTTCCGTGTAGCAAAACTCTGCGAACTACGCCCAGGCCTATCTTTCATCGAACAGTATGTTACATGTGCCATTCCAAGAGATGAAGGAGAAAAGAGCTTGAGACAACAGGTTTTACGGTTTCAAAGTCATCGATGTGGGAAATACTGCCAGCAAAAATACAAGTGTAAAGGGAAATTCTATACAAAATGTCATTTTGGATTCCCACATCCTATAATTGCTAAAGGAAGAGTAAATAGTTTTTTGTCAGCAGTAAGACATACAATAACTCGGAAATCTCCCAAGAATACATACAACTTAAAAAGAACAGAAGCTTCAAAATACATTAATGACTGCAATCCAGTTATTTTGAAAATATGGAATGCAAACATGGATATTTAGTATGTTTCAGATAATTCAATTGCTGATGCTCGCTATGTTACATCATATTTGACAAAATCTGAAAAGACAGAGATGAAAGAAATGTGAGAAGAAATTTCAGCAGAGAAGAGTCTTAGCAAGAAATTGTACAGCTTCAGCTTGAAAATGCTTTCCCATAGAGAGATTGGATCCTATTAATGTTGGGTTCATTTGAGCTCACCCAGTTTATATTCAAAGTGAAGAGAAATCATTTGGGTAAGTCTAGGTCTTGCCTCCACACGAAATTGAGTTTTGAAATCTTTACAAAAATCAAATACTTAGCACAGTATGAAACAGAATGTACTGATATTGTTAAAACTAATATGTTGGATACATACTATCCCAAAAGAAGTCCACATCTTGAAAACCTATGTCTGTATGAAATACTTCAACACTATATGTTTAAAAAGAATGTTAGAGAAAATATAAAAGAAGAAAGATATGCAATATTTGGATGTGATGGATGTCTAGTGAAACATGTCAAAGGGAATCTTATTAATCACAGAAAACTGACTTGTGATAGTGCTGATAAGAGAGAATTTTTCTATTTAGCACTTCTGAAACTATTCAAGCCTTGGCGTACTGAAACAGAATTACTTGGAGATTTTTACTGCTATGAAGATTCTTTTAATGCAACAAAAGACCTCATTCAGTGCACAATTTTTCCATCTTATCTACAAATATTAAATGAGGAGATTGAACAAGACAGTACAATTGCAGCTGAAATAGCTAGAGAAAGTTCACAAGGCAGTCAAAGTTCTGGTCCACTGAGTCAAGATCCACTAGGACAACCAATTATTGAAAACGAAGCAGCGATGAATGAATGAGGCAGAAACTGCAACGCAACAAGCACAACAGGATATTATTCAGTTGGGAAATTTAGAGGAACAACTAAATATTGAACAAAAAGAAATATGTCTACAAGTCAAACAACAGGTACACCATGGTTTGCTGCATGGAAAAAAAAGAATGAGAATGTTCATCATTTAAACCTATTCTAATGTACATTAGTGGTCAAGGTAGAACAGGGAAAGTTTCTTAATTAAAGTTTTGACCAGTTATCTACACAAAACTACAGAATCACATTTATCTTGCATTGTAACAGCTCCAACTGGATTAGCAGCACCTAACATTAAAGGTATTACTTACATCAATTACTTATGCTACCTGTTAAACATGATAATAAATTGGAATATCAGTAGCTATCTGGAGAAGCTTGTTATGAAGTCTCAAGAGCACTGAAGAAAATGAAACGTTTAATCGTTGATGAGGTGAGCATGGTCTCAAACTGAATGCTTGCCTTTGTACACTTGAGAATGCAAAAGATTTTAAAAACTGATTACAATGTTCTGTTTGGAGGAAAACATTTAATTGTATTTGACGACTTACTACAACTTACTCCTGTAAAAGGAGAACCTGTTTTTAAAACTCTTCTCCATGATGACACAAGGAAATATTTGGGAAGTATTGAGAATGTTAATATTTGGTTAAACTTTAAATATAAAGAACTTGTTAAGAATATGCGACAAGCAGGTGATGAAAATTATGGCAATATTCTTAAAGACATAAGAATTTGTGTCTTGACTGAACATGGAAAACACGCTTTAGAAAGTCGACCACTAAGGAACTTGTTTACAACTGGAGAAACAGCAGCTGAAGTAATGTACCATATGCATGTAGAAAACAAATCTATAGTTTGTCTAATGCCTACACTGCAAGAGTTTTCTACATTTAATCAACAACTTCTCAAACTGGAAAAACAAGAAATTATGGAAATTAAAGCTATTGACCAAATCGAACACCAGGGAGTGACAATTCTTCTTACTGAGAAACTACAGGCTAAATTAGATTCTTTGGAAAAGTCTGTATCTAAAACTGCAGGATCAGAAAAGACTTTACATGTATGTAAAAACTGTAGAGTCATTTTGCGGCGTAATTTGAATGTAGAAGAAGGATTAGTAAATGGAGAAATGGGAAAAGTTGTTGATTTTGTAAATTTTCAAAATAGACATGGAATAGAATTTTTGATTATAAAATTTGATCATGTTCGTGAAGTAAGACAGATTTGGCCTTGTGTTTTACTTGTAAAAAACTTATATGTTCGCAGACAACAGTTTCCTCTGTCTCTAGCATATACAGTAACTATACATAAATCTCAAGGTTTAAGTATAGACAGAGGTTTTGTATATATTGAAAGTACGGCGTTCAAAGAGGGAATGGCATATGTTCCATTGTTTCGAGTAAGAAAATTGTCTGATTTGAATTTGATAGATTTTGATGAGGAAAATGTTAGTGCTGATGCAAATTGTGTAAGAGAGTACAATCGCTTAAAAAGACTTTATGCTCCTGATTTAGGTGAATATCCCATATATGAGAAACGTATAGGGCCTGATTCACAGAACTAACTTACGTCAAAAACGTAAAGTTAGTACTTTTTGGTATTCACAGAATACACTTACTCATTTTGGTATTCACAGAATGAACTTACTCATTTCGGTATTCACAGAAGTTAGTAGTCCTAACTTTAGGACTCCTAAATGCCTTCTGTGAATACCGAAAGTCTTAACGTTAGGATTTTTCTCAGTTTAGGAGTAGTAAAGTTAGGAGTCTGTAAAAGTAGTGAGTGTGTGTGTGTTTCTATATGGGTGAGTAAGTGGCGGTGTGATTGAATGATTGGGTGAGTGAGTAGGTGTGTGAGTAGCTCTATGGGTGACTGACAATGTATGAGTGGCTGTATGGGTGTATGAGTGGATATCTAAGTGACTGTATTTGTGAGTGATTGGATGTATGAGTGACTGTATGGGTGAGTGAGTGGATGTGTATGTAGACTTATGAATCAGTGAGTGGGAATGTACGTACTGGTATTGGTGTGTCAAGGGTTTCAAGAATGGTAGTCTGAAATTTGGAGGAGGTGTATGATAGGTTATATTGGGGTGTGAGTTGGTGCATCAGAGATTATATGGATGATGTCATTTGAGATGTCATGAGTGATGTCACTGACCATGTCATGAGTGATGTAATATGTGATGTCATCAGAAGTGCATTGCGGGGGTGTGAGTTATAGTTAGCTCAGCTAACTATAATAGCTGAATTTCTCTGGTTTGATGTGAGTGAAATGTCAGCCTAACTATAACTTCCCTGTGACCTTTGGTTTTTTCTATAAATATATATATATATCTAAATGGTGGGAGGCCATCTCCCTTCAGGATTACGTGGATAAAGAGATGGTCCAGAGAGGATTGAGAATATATATAACTCCCTCCTACGAGTCACCTGATCCAAGTATGCTGGAAGAGTGGGCAATGAATTCTGCCAAAAGCTCATGAACAATGATGGAAATACTTATAAAGTATGCATGGAAAGATAGAGAGGCAACTCTGGTCAGTATCAAGCAACTAAGAGATGACATTGCTAAATACAAAGAACAAGATATTGTAACCAAATTCATGAGCGAAATGAAAGCAAGACTTACTCACTATGAAGATGACATCAAGCAAAGAAAATTACACCGTGATTGTGTGGATTATGAGACAGGGCGCATTCTCACATGCAGCTGAAAATATGTACGAGTCTAATCCACAGAATCCATCTGGATTGGCCACGATATCACCTGACGAATCGAGGGAAACTTCCAGTGAAGCGGACATTGATACACCTGCAACTTCAATTACATCAGGCAGTTCGACGTCAGGTAGCGACACAGATCAGAGGCCAAAGACTTTTTTAGACGAGTGCCGGCTGTTACGCCGGGGACGTCAGACCACGAGAATTACGCCCAAACCCAAGAGCAGGAATACCAACCAACGAGGAAGAGGAAGGGGAAGAGGCCAGGGGGGCAACGAAAGAGGAGGAAGAGATGAGTCTGTTAGTTGGTATGTAAGTGGCTGCATGGGTTGGTGAGTAGCTACATGAGTGTCTATATGGGTTACTGATTGGTTGTCTGAGTATCTGTATGGGTGCCTGAGTGTCTGTGTGGGTGGGGGGGTGTGACTCTGTGCATAGATGTATGAGTGGGTGATTCACTGGGTGTATGGGTTCAAGACTGCATGTGTGAAGGGCTGTATGGGTGGGTGAGTGTGTGTATGGGTGTGTTGGTGAGTGAATGGATGTCTCAGTGGTACTTGTGTGAGTAAATACATATGTGAAAGGCAGTATATGTGAGTGTTGGAGTATATAAATGACTATATGTGAGAGTGAGTGATTGTGAGAGTGGCTGCATTGATGAGTGTGTGCTTGTATCAGTGATTGTATAAGAGAGTAAGTATGTGTTAGTATCTGTATGAATAAGTGAGGTGGTTTGTGTATAACTGTATAGGTGAGTAAATGGGAGTGTGATTGATTCTTTGCATGACTGACTAGGTGTGTGAGTAACTCTATGGATGAGTGGTGGTGTGTGAGTGTCTGTATAGGTGTATGAGTGCATATGATAGTGCTGTATTGATGAGTGACTGCATGTATGAGTGATTGTATGGGTGAATGAGTGGATGTGTGTGTAGACCTAGGAATCAGTGAGTGGGTATGTAGTAACTGGTATTGGTGTGTCTATGGTTTCGAAAATGGTAGTCTGTATTTTAGAGTGGGTGTATCAAAGTTTATATTAGGGTATGTGGAGGTTAATCAGATTATCATGTGGATGATGTCATCAGTGATGTCATTTGAGATGTCATCAGTGATGTCACTGACCATGTCATGAATGATGTAATATGTGTCGTCATCAGCAGTGCATTGCGGGGGCGCGAGTTATAGTTAGCTCAACTAACTATAGCGGCAACATTTCTCTGGTTTTGTAAGAGTAAAATGTCCAACTAACTATAACGTCCCTGAAACCTGTGTTTTTTCCAGTGAACTTCTAAGGTTTTTTAAATGCTAATTTCTAACTATAACATCCCTGAAACCTATGGTTTTTTCAGTGAATTTCAAAGGTTTTTTAAATGCTAATTTCTAACTATAACGTCCCTGAAACCTATAGTTTTTTCAGTGAATTTCTAAGGTTTTTTAAATGCTAATTTCTAACTATAACGTCCCTGAAACCTATGGTTTTTTCAGTGAATTTCAAAGGTTTTTTAAATGCTAATTCCTAACTATAACGCCCCGAAACCTATGGTTTTTTCACTAAATTTCAAAGGTTTTTTAAATGCTAATTTCTAACTATGCCTACAGAGGTAGGACATGTGCAGAAAGAGGAAGAAAAGCGCAGAAAGAAGTAAGAGAAATGCAGAAAGAGGCAATAGAAGTCCAGAAAGACAAAGAAAGGTGCAGAAAGAAGCAAGAGATATGCAGATAGAACCAACAGAGGTACAGAAAGAGGCCTTGTTGCAAAGTCATCCTGTGCCCCCAAACATTTGCTGACTGGTACTGGTGGTAACTGACTCTGACTAACCAGGCCCGGAGCCAGTGCTATGCTGAAAGACACTTAGAATACAGTGAAACACCTACATACACTAGGGTACACTATGGGTTGGGGTACCCCTGTGATTGGCATGAACTCCCCTGTAAGGCCCTAGTACATAATAGGGCAGGGGGATTAAAACTACCTCTAAGTCCCTAGCATATAATAGGGCATGGACGTTTAAAGGCCAGCAGCCCTTTTCTGCACTTGCATGTGTGCACTGCTGAGCCTGAGGTCAGCTTACAAGTAGCCCTGTGTGTGCAGTAAGAGGCAAGAGAAGTACAGAAAGAAGCAACAGAGATGCCGAAAGAGGCAAGAGAGGTGAAGAAAGAAGCAAGAGAGGTGCAGAAACAAGCAAGAGACGTGCAGAAAGAGGCAAGAGAATTGCTGAAAGAAGCAACAGAGGTGTAGAAAGAAGGAAGAGAAGTGCAGAAAGAGGCAAGCGAGGTGCAGAAAGAAGCAAGAGAAGTGCAGAAAGAACCAACAGAGGTGCAAAAAGAGGCAAGAGGGGTGCAGAAAGAGGTAGGAGATGTGCACAAAGAGGCAAGAGAGGTACAGAAAGAGGCAGGAGGGGTGCAGAAAGAAGGAAGAGAAGTGCAGAAAGAGGCAAGAGAATTTCTGAAAGAAGCAAAAGAGGTGTAGAAAGAAGGAAGAGAAGTGCAGAAAGAGGCAAGTGAGGTGCAGAAAGAAGCAGGAGCAGTGCAGAAAGGACCAACAGAGGTGCAAAAAGAGGCAAGAGGGGTGCAGAAAAAGGTAGCAGGGGGACACAAAGAGGCAAGAGAGGTACAGAAAGAGGCAGGAGGGTGCAGAAAGAAGGAATAGAAGTGCAGAAAGAGGCAAGAGAATTGCTGAAAGAAGCAACAGAGGTGTAGAAAGAAGCAAGAGAAGTATAGAAAAAGGCAAGTGAGGTGCAGAAAGAAGCAAGAGCAGTGCAGAAAGACCCAACAGAGGTGCAAAAAGAGGCAAGAGGGGTACAGCAAGAGGTAGGAGGGGTGCACAAAGAGGCAAGAGAGGTACAGAAAGAGGCAGGAGGGGTGCAGGAAGAAGGAAGAGAAGTGCAGAAAGAGGCAGGAGAATTGCTGAAAGAAGCAACAGAGGTGTAGAAAGAAGCAAGAGAAGTGCAGAAAGAGGCAAGTGAGGTGCAGAAAGAATCAAGAGCAGTGCAGAAAGAACCAACAGAAGTGCAAAAAGAGCCAAGAGGGGTGCAGAAAAAGGATAGGAGGGGTGCACAAAGAGGCAAGAGAGGTACAGAAAGAGGCAGGAGGGGTGCAGAAAGAAGGAGGAGAAGTGCAGAAAGAGGCAAGAGAATTGCTGAAAGAAGCAACAGAGGAGCAGAAAGAGGCAACAGAGGTGCAGAAACAGGCAAGAGAGGTGCAGAAAGTAGAAGAGATTTGCAGAAAGAGGCAAGAGAAGTGCAGAAAAAGAAAGAAATGTGCAAACAACAGAAATGCAGAAAGAGGCAAGAGAGTCGCAGAAGGAAGCAACAGTGGCTTGCACACCATTATTACCAATTTAACACCCACATTTAGCAATAAGTAACAGGCGACAATTCTAGGTTTGCAAAGGTCCTTCCACCACGCTGTAACACATGTCGCTGCATTTTTGGTAACGTTTGAGCCGTTTGAGCTACAAACAAGGCTTTTTTTGTTCAAATCTGCAGATTAGGGAGCAGATGCTGAATTATATGGCTAATGCGGAAAATATATAATTGTGCGAAAGTCGGTGCAGCCAAACAGTCGCATAATTCCAGTGGCCATGCTCATACCTCTGACTAGGTCCACAAGTACTCCTCAGTGATTCCTTCTTTTTTTGTCTCACATAGTTGAGCTTCTATGAAAACGAGGAAGACTAAACCTCAGGTTACCACTCCACAACACAGACTACCATACCACATAATTACACTCCATAACACATAATCCCACTCTACATAATTCCTATAAAATAAATACCACATACTTTCTAGCCACATAATTTCACTGCACAATTTACCACATAATTCCACTACACACAACGTACATCCACTTCACTCCAAAAAACATTAGTAAAAAACTTTTACGTTTACAATGCCAATAGCTCTAACTCTCGCAAATGCGAAACCTGTTACATTGCAAACACTTCTCTAACTAGTAGTCACGTTTGCAGAGTGGTGGAGAAAGGGTGCTGTGCCTCCGGCCAGCGCTCAGGAATTCCGCTGCGTAGGACTTACAGGAGGTACCAGGAGGGCTTCTTGGCCCCCAAAGTCCCTCAGGAGTAAATGGGACTTCATCCCCCATTCCCTAGTCTGCCAGGAGGTGCGTTTGCAGAGTGGTGGAGAAAGGGGGGCATGGCCTCCGAAGACGTCTTAGCAATCCCACTGTGTGGGACTTACTGGCAGTAACAAGAGGGGTAGTTGGCCCCCAAGGACATCCTTGGGGGCCAACTACCTCTCCTATTACCTCCAGTAAGTCCCACACAGCAGGATTGCTAAGTTCTCATAGCAGGCCACGCCCCCTTTGCCTACCCCTCTGCAAACATGCTCCCTGGTGCACTCTTGGTTGGGGATTGAAGTCCCCTTCGCTGCTGGGGGTCCTTAGGGGCCAAGTAGCCTACCTCTTACCTCCAGTAAGCCCCACACAGTGGGATTTCTGAGAGGTGGACACAGGCCATGCCCCCTTTCTCCACCACTCTGCAAACGCGCCTCCAGGTGTGCTCTTGGTTGGGCGATGAAGTCCCCTTTCCTCCTGAGGGTCCCTGGGGGCCAACTAGCCCTCCTGTTACCTCCAGTAAGCCCCATACAGCTGGATTGCTGAGAGTGTTCAAAGGCCACTCCCCCTTTTTACACTACTCTGCAAACGTGGCTCCTGGCGCACTGCTGCTCGGGGGATGAAGTCCACTTTAGTCCTGAGGTCCTCAGGACACAAGAGGACCTCATCACCCCACCTCCAGCAATGCACTAAGAGGCGCGTTTGCAGAGTGGTGTAAAAAGGGGCGTGGCCTCAGACCCCCTCTCAGCAATCCCACTGTGTGGGGCTTACTAGAGGTACCTGGTGGGCTAGTTGGCCTCTAAGGACCCATAAGATTCTAGGGGACTTCCTCCCCAACTCAAAACGCACCAGGAGGCGTGTTTCTAGAGTGGCGCAGGGAGGGGGCGGGGCCTCTGGCGAGATGCTGGCTTCTGTTTTTTTTTCCTTTTGTTAGAAGGGGGGCTGTGTGGCCCCCCATTCTGCTAACATTTTTGAAGCCCTGGGGACCCCATCCCCCAGGGCCTGAGCATTTTTTTATAGAAAAAAAAATGGGAAGGGGGCCACGTGCCCGCCCTTCCCTGGGCCACTATTGGCACCGGGGACCCAATCCCCCAGGGCCTGGCCTTGTTTTTTTAATTGTATTTTTTTATTTTTGCCGGGAGGGGGGCCGCGTGGCCCCCCTCCCCTGGGCCACTTCTGGCCCCGGGGACCCCATCCCCGGGGCCTGGCCTCGTTTTTTTTCATTTTTCCCGGGAGGGGGGCGGCATGGCCTCCCTCCCCTGGGCCAATTCTGGCCCCAGGGACCCCATCCCCCAGGGCCTGCCCAGCCTGGATTTTTTTACGGGGAGGGGGGCTGCGTGGCCCCCCTTCTAAGGCCAATTATGGGGGGGCAGGAGCCGAGTCACAAGATTTCTGCCAACACTTCCTGGTTTGGAGTGTTGGCAGCCAATCAGAATGAAGCTCGTGCTCGGGAGGATTCGCGACTCCTCCTCGGTGCTCAAATATCAATATTTTTATTTTTTTAATTTCTCAGGAACTACTGAACGGATTTACACCATTTAAAAAAAAAAAAAGGTCGCTCTCTGAACCAAGAGCTACATTTTTACCAAATTTGGTGTAATTCCGTTCAGCAATTTGGGCTGTAGCCTGTTCCAAAATTCCTATGGAAATTAACATGGGGAAAACACGTTTTGGGACCCCCCCTTTTTTCTCGGACCCCGCTTGATGAATCACCCCCAAGCTTTCAATACAGGAGCTGACCAGAGCTAGTCTTAGTTTTGAAAATTTCACAAAGATTCGTCAAACGGCGCCAAAGATATTGCCAAAGAAAAAACGCTTTTTGAATAGAAACAGGGTCCTAACTATAATTACCTACTGGCGACTGCCAGTAGGTAATATATATCTATATATATATATCTATATATATATATATATATATATATATATATATATATATATATATATATATATATATATATATATATATATATATATATATATATATTATCTACTGGCGGTCGCCAGTAGATAGTTATAGTTAGGACCACGTTTCCATAGGAAAAGCATTTTTTGATGTGCTTATAACTTTAGCGTCGTTTGACGAATCTTTGCGAAATTTTCCAAAAAGTTCCTCTTTTCAGGTGAGATCCTATCCTGAAAGTTTGGGGGTGATTCGTGAAGGGGGGGGCTGAGAAAAAAGAGGGTCCCAAAACGTGTTTTCATCATGTAATTTCCATAGGAAACTTTAGACAAGGCTACTGCTGAACGGAATCACGCCAAATTTGGCAGGGAGAAAGGTCTTGGTCCAGAAAGCCCGCTTTTGTTTAAATGGGGTATGTCCGTTCAGTAGTTTTAGAGAAATATCAAAGTTTACAGATATCGATATTTGAGAAGTCTGACATCTGATTGGCTGCGGCGTTACGAGCACGAGCGTGTGGCTCATTGGTTGCGAACTGTTGAAACTAGGAAGTGTTGGCAGCCATTTTGTGACTGAGTTGAAAGGCGTAGGGCGAAACAAAAGAGAAAAATTGTATAAGAGGGTATAGTAGGAACACTGTGGTCTTACTTTTAAGCAGTCTGTATGGTGCAGAGGCAGGGAGTTTGAATGTTGCGTAGCCTGTGGAAATCACGTCCGCAGAACAACGGTGCGCGGTATTGCGGCAAGGTTGCGTAGGCTCTGGAAATCCCGTCGGGAAAACAATGCGCCGTATTGCGGCAAGCAGTGTGTAGGGTGCACACAGAGGTAGTGTGAATGTGCGGTATTGCGGCAATGTTCAGTAGGCTGTGTAAATCATATCGGGAAAATAGAATGCGCCGTATTCCAGCCTTCCTTTAATATAATGCGCAGTAATGTTTACTTATAATGCGGTGTTCACTTTTATCACGGACAGTGTCACTTTCTTAGACGAAATTTAATATTATGTGAGAGGGCGTGTTCTGTTCGTGTGTCTGGAACAAAATTAACGTTTAATTGGCTGAGGTGTTCCAACAACGAGCTCAGTGTTCATTGGCTGCGAACCATTGAAAGTAGAAATGTTGCAAGCCATTTCCTCCCCGTCCGCAGAGTAGCAGGGACATCTGATTGGCTGACGTGTTCCAAGCAGGACCTTCACAAGCTTAATGTTCATTGGCTGCGAACCATTGAAAGTAGAAGTGTTACCAGCCATTTCCTCCCCGTCCGCGGAACATCAGGGACATCTTATTGGCTGATGTGTACCAAGGAGGACCTTCCCAAGCTTAATGTTCATTGGCTGCGAACCATTGAAAGTACAAGTGTTGACAGCCATTTCCTCCCCATCCGCGGAGTAGCAGGAACATCTGATTGGGTGACGTGTTCCAAGCAGGACGTTCCCAAGCTTAATGTTCATTGGCTGTAAACCATTGAAAGTAGAAGTGTTGCCAGCCATTCCCTCCCCCTCCGCGGAGCATCAGGGACATCTGATTGGGTAACGTGTTCCAAGCAGGACCTTCCCAAGGTTAATGTTCATTGGCTGTAAACCATTGAAAGTAGAAGTGTTGGGAGCGATTCCCTACCCCTCTGCGGAACACCATGGACATTTTATTGGCTAAAGTGTTCCGAGTACAAGTTTGCTCATTATTGGCTGGGAACGGTTCACTGTTGTGAACCATTTTGTGACGCACTTCAATGGAGTACGGGAAAAGAAAGTAGTAGCGGGGAGGGTAGGAACACTATTAACTCTGTACAGTGGTCACAAGGTGGTGGACAGGGATTGTGAAGGTAAAAATTGTTTTTTATATATTTTAAGGGCCATTTATATAATTGGCGTAGGGTGTACAAATCACGGCGGGAAAATAACAAAGTGTGTTGCGGTCTTCTTTTATTAAGTTTGCGGGTGGGATACTTCCCAGGAGCACTGTTTAGTTATAATGTGGTGTTTACTTTTCTGATGGGGTGCTGTGGTTTCAGTCTAGGTTTCAAATAGTTTTATTAAGCAATTACAAATATACTTTCTTCGGAAACTGAAGCTGTATATATCAAAGGGGTGACAAATAAAAACGCAATTCATAAAATATCCCTTAAGCGTGGGCACACCCTCCCTTTTTTTCTGCTATAGTTTGTAAAAGTGTTGCCCCATATTCTTGATAATATAAGAGGGCATGAGTTACTTTTAGATAAAGTAGAAAAGAAGTGCTACAAGAAACACTCCCGCACTACATCATCTCAGGTCACAAGAACAATAACAAGTAAAAAACAGTTAAACACAAATCACTTTATATTACATAGAAATGTACGCTTTATCATTTTTTATAATTTCTATTCTGTAGAATTCGGGAAAGTTCGGTCGTAGTGCTTAGAGGTCTCTCACTGCTCCGCTAACAAATCACGTACTCCTTTAAGAATATATAGGAGAGTAGTATAATAATATGCACTGCTGGTCATATATATTCTATAGGGAGAAGGTGAATAGGAACCGCAACAGACAAAAATAGAAATAGCATGAGCAGTGCATTGCGGGGGCGTGAGTTATAGTTAGCTGAACTAACTATAACAGTGGAATTTCTATGGTTTTGTACGAGTGAAATGTCCAGCTAACTATAACGCCCCTGAAACCTAGGGTTTTTCAGTGAATTTCAAATGTTTTTTAAATGCTAATTTCTAACTATAACGTCTGTAAAACCTATGGTTTTTTCAGTGAATATATATATATATATATATATATATATATATATCATTCCAAGATTTGCCCCTAGAGCAAGGATGCACTTGAACAGCAGCTTGCTTGTGAAAGCCTTTATTTCAACAAAAACTGAAACCTGCATTCCAATAAAAGTACCAGCCTGACACGTTTCAGAGCTACTTGCTCCTTTCTCAAAGGCTCAACACTGAGGTTCACAAGCTGACACACCTTTCAATTAATAATTACACGCCCTCTGATGGGCCACCCAGGTGAGTGATTCCACATTGCCTTCTGGGATCTGTAGTGTGTGCCAAGAAATACCTGCCCAAATGGGTGCTGTGTCTCTCAGGTTGTTGCAGATTTTCAGCCCTCCAATGGGCCTCAGAGTGCAAGTTTGTTTTTCAATTTAAATTGCTGCTGTTCCACTTTTAGGCTCTGGCATAATTCCAGCCTCGCGGCCCCTTTAATGACCAGGTGGTGCAATCCTCAATGGCTGGGCTGCCGTGATAAATCATTCCAAGAGTTGCCCCTAGAGCAAGGATGCAGTCGAACAGCAGCTTGCTTGTGAAAGCCTTTATTTCAACAAAAACTGAACCCTGCATTCCAATAAAAGTACCAGCCTGACACGTTTCAGAGCTACTTGCACTTTCTCAAAGGCTCAACACTGAGGTTCACAAGCTGACACACCTTTCAATTAATAATTACACGCCCTCTGATGGGCCCCCGAGGTGAGTGATTCCACATTGCCTTCTGAGATCTGTAGTGTGTGCCAAAAAATACCTGCCCAAATGGGTGCTGTGTCTCTCAGGTTGTTGCAGATTTTCAGCCCTCCAATGGGCCTCAGAGTGCAAGTTCGTTTTTCAATTTAAAGTGCAGCTGTTCCACTTTTAGGCTCTGGCTTAATTCCAACCTCGTGGCCCCTTTAATGACCGGGTGGTGCAATCCTCAACGGCTGGGCTGCCGTGATAAATCATTCCAAGAGTTGCCCCTAGAACAAGGATGCACTGGAACAGCAGCTTGCTTGTGAAAGCCTTTATTTCAACAAAAACTAAAACCTGCATTCCAATAAAAGTTCCAGCCTGACGCGTTTCAGAGCTACTTGCTCCTTTTTCAAAGGCTCAACACTGAGGTTCACAAGCTGACACACCTTTCAATGAATAATTACACACCCTCTGATGGGCCACCGAGGAGAGTGATTCCACATTGCCTTCTGGGATCTGTAGTGTGTGCCAAAAAATACCTGCCCAAATGGGTTCTCTCTCTCTCAGGTTGTTGCAGATTTTCAGCCCTCCAATGGGCCTCAGAGTGCAAGTTCGCTTTTTAATTTAAATTGCTGCTGTTCCACTTTTAGGCTCTGGCATAATTCCAACCTTGTGGCCCCTTTAATGACAGGGTGGTGCAATCCTCAACGGCTGGGCTGCCGTGATAAATCATTCCAAGAGTTGCCCCTAGAGCAAGGATGCACTCGAACAGCAGCTTGCTTGTGAAAGCCTTTATTTCAACAAAAACTGAAACCTGCATTCCAATAAAAGTTCCAGCCTGACGCGTTTCAGAGCTACTTGCTCCTTTCTCAAAGGCTCAACACTGTGTTTCACAAGCTGACACACCTTTCAATGATTAATTACATGCCCTCTGATGGGCCACCCAGGTGAGTGATTCCACATTGCCTTCTGGGATCTGTAGTGTGTGCCAAACAATTCCTGCCCAAATGGGTGCTGGGTCTCTCAGGTTGTTGCAGATTTTCAGCCCTCCAATGGGCCTCAGAGTGCAAGTTCGTTTTTCAATTTAAATTGCTGCTGTTCCACTTTTAGGCTCTGGCATAATTCCAACCTCGTGGCCCCTTTAATGACAGGGTGGTGCAATCCTCAACGGCTGGGCTGCCGTGATAAATCATTCCAAGAGTTGCCCCTAGAGCAAGGATGCACTCGAACAGCAGCTTGCTTGTGAAAGCCTTTATTTCAACAAAAACTGAAACCTGCATTCCAATAAAAGTTCCAGCCTGACGCGTTTCAGAGCTACTTGCTCCTTTCTCAAAGGCTCAACACTGAGGTTCACAAGCTGACACACCTTTCAATGAATAATTACATGCCCTCTGATGGCCCACCCAGGTGAGTGATTCCACATTGCCTTCTGGGATCTGTAGTGTGTGCCAAAAAATACCTGCCCAAATGGGTGCTGTGTCTCTCTGGTTGTTGCAGATTTTCAGCCCTCCAATGGGCCTCAGAGTGCAAGTTCGTTTTTCAATTTAAATTGCTGCTGTTCCACTTTTAGGCTCTGGCATAATTCCAACCTCTTGGACCCTTTAATGACAGGGTGGTGCAATCCTCAACGGCTGGGCTGCCGTGATAAATCATTCCAAGAGTTGCCCCTAGAGCAAGGATGCACTCGAACAGCAGTTTGCTTGTGAAAGCCTTTATTTCAACAAAAACTGAAACCTGCATTCCAATAAAAGTTCCAGCCTGACTCATTTCAGAGCTACTTGCTCCTTTCTCAAAGGCTCAACACTGAGGTTCACAAGCTGACACACCTTTCAATGAATAATTACACGCCCTCTGATGGGCCACCCAGGTGAGTGATTCCACATTGCCTTCTGGGACCTGTAGTGTGTGCCAAAAAATACCTACCCAAATGGGTGCTGTGTCTCTCAGGTTGTTGCAGATTTTCAGCCCTCCAATGGGCCTCGGAGTGCAAGTTCGTTTTTCAATTTAAATTGCTGCTGTTCCACTTTTAGGCTCTGGCATAATTCCAACCTCGTGGCCCCTTTAATGACACGGTGGTGCAATCCTCAACGGCTGGGCTGCCGTGATAAATCATTCCAAGAGTTGCTCTATGGAGAGCTTGAAGATATTGTTTTAATGCAGAACCCATTGAGGGTAATATTTCAGCGTAGGGACTGCAAGTCCCAGGAAGCAAAGCGGTACAGGAGCCCATTGGAGGGCGATATAATTGCCAATTAAGAGACTGCCTCCCTACGCATCTGCAAACGAACAAGCCACGACCCGTGATCAAGGAGCAGGAGCTCCGAAACGCGTTGGGTGAGGCGATGAAATATCCTGTTGTGTTCGCTGATTGCTGAATAAAGACTCTGCTGCGAAGGCTGGGGTCTGCCTTTCATTGTGTGCGTCTCCGTTGTTTGGGCAACTTTTGGATGATATATTTCCGGCCGGTCCCGGTCGGGGAGACAGCACCACTGTGTACATTACGGACTGCCGATTCCTGATACACGGGAGTCCTCATGGCAAGATGATAAGGGAGCATTATATAATCAGCGGGCACACTGGAGGCTCTATGGAGAGCTTGAAGATATTGTTTTAATGCGGAACCCATTGAGGGTAATATTTCACCGTAGGGACTGCAAGTCCCAGGAAGCAAAGCGGTACAGGAGCCCATTGGAGGGCGATATAATTGCCAATTAAGAGACTGCCTCCCTACGCATCTGCAAACGAACAAGCCACGACCCGTGAGCAAGGAGCAGGAGCTCCGAAACGCGTTGGGTGAGGCGATGAAATATCCTGATGTGTTTGCTGATTGCTGAATAAAGACTCTGCTGCGAAGGCTGGCGTCTGCCTTTCATTGTGTGCGTCTCCGTTGTTTGGGCAACGTTTGGATGAGATATATATATATACATACATACATACATACATATATATATATATATATATATATATATATATATTATCTACTGGCGGTCGCCAGTAGATAGTTATAGTTACAACCTATTATCCATAGGAAATCCGCGACATTCTATTTGAAATAACTCTCTTGCCGGTTGACGTATCTTCGCAAAATTTTCAAACTTTGTGGCCCGCTCCGGTCCGCTCCTACCCTGAAAGTCTCGGGGGATTCGTCAAGCGGGGGCCGAGAAAAAGGGGGTCCCAAAACGCGTTTTCCCCATGCATTTTTCCATAGGAAACTTTAGACACAGCTACAGCCCGAACTGCTGAACGGAATTACACCAAATTTGGCAAACAGGTAGTTCTTGGTTCAGAAAGAACCCTTTTGTTAAATGGTGTAAATCCGTTCAGTAGTTGCTGAGAAAATGAAAAGTAAAAAGTTAGTGATATCTATGGCCGAGTAGGGTCCGCGTACCCTCAGCGCACCCTGCGCGCACCGTCCCGATCACGAGCTGCATGTTAATTGGCTGTCAACATTCCATTCAGGAAATGTTGGCAGCCATTTTGTCCTCGGTAGAACCGAGGGACAGAAACAAGTGCGCAAAGCGCACAAAGGGGGCAGGGTAAAAACACCCTGACCCCTAGGTTTGCTCAGGGGGTCCCACAAGGACCCCTGGGCAAAAAAAAAATTTTTTTTTAAAAAATCGGCAGGATGCGCTCAGGGTGCGCGAATCCTGCCGAAAAAAAATAAAATCGAAGCGCGGGCTCCCGCGCTTCGATGTTAATTGGCCCCCGGGTGGGCCAAGTCCCGGGGGCATGGTGGGGGGATAATTTAATGTGTGGGGGCCTCAAGGGCTCCCAAGCCCCGGGGACCGCCACCCCCGGGGCTTTTTAAAATGGTGCGGGAGGGCTCTGAGCTCTCCCGCAGCCCCGGGGACCACCACCTCCCGGGGCTTTTTTTTATACATTATAAACCCTGTGTGGGGGCTCCAGCCCCACACGCCCGGGGACCGCCACGTCCCCGGGGCACTAAACATTTTAATATGGGGGTCCGTTACGGACCCCCAGAACCCCGGGGACCACCACCTCCCCGGGGCTGTGTACTGAATGGGAGGGGGCGCGCGGCCCCCTCCTGGAGCTCTTGATGGCCCTGGGGACCACCACCCCCAGGGCCAGCTCCTGCAGTGTCCCGGGTGCCTACCCCCGGGACACTGTAGTTTGCTATGGCAGGGACGGGAGCCTCGCGGCTCCCGTCCTGCCATAGCAAACTGCTTTGGATATTGGAAGAGAGAGCAGGGAAACCTGCCTCTCTTCCAATATCCAAGCAGATTGCTTCCACATGGGGAGCTGCATCTTAGCAGCTCCCCATGTGGAAAGCAATGCCGGCTCCCAAGGGACGCGGGAGCCGGCGGGACTGTGGGGGATTGGGGACCCCCCACAGTCCCCAACGAGAGGGCCAGCCCGGGGGATGGGGTCCCCGGGGCAAGTAGTGGCCTAGGAGGGGCCTCGCGGCCCCCTCCCCAAAAAGAGAAAATAAAATTTTTAAAAAAAATGGAAAGGCCGGCCCCGGGGGATGGGGTCCCCGGGGCCTTAAAATGGCCAGAGGAGGGGGCCACGCTGCCCCCTCAAAATAATAAATATAGAGGCCATGCCCCGGGGATGGGGTCCCCGGGGCCAATACAGGCCCAGGGAAGGGGGCCACGCGGCCCTCTTCCTGTTTTTTTTTTTTTGTAATTTAAAAAGGGGTAAGGCCCTGGGGGATGGGGTCCCCAGGGCCCAAAAAGAGAAAAAGGAAGGGGGCCACACAGCTCCCCTTCAGGGGACAAAAAAAAAAATTTAAAAACCATCGGGCCCGCAGGCCCCGCCCCTTCCTTCACCACTCTGCAAACGCGCCCTGGCGCGTTTGCAGAGGGGAACGATCCCCTTGAATACTGGGGGTCCCTGGGGGCCAACTAGCCCACCAGGAACCTCCAGTATGTGCCAGGGGCTGCCTTGCAGAGAGGTGTACAGAGGCCATGCCCCTTTTACACCTCTCTGCAACGCAGCTCTGTGGCGCTTTTGGAGGTATATGGTGGGCTAGTTGGACTCCGGGGACCCTCAGGATTCAAGGGGACTTAATCCCCCAACTTAAAACGCGCCACGGGCGCGTTTGCACAGTGGTGAAGGGAGGGGCGGGGCTTCAGGTGACATGTGTGCAAACAGGCCCGTGGCGCGTTTTAAGATGGGGAATTAAATCCCTTCAATCCTGAGTGTCCCTGGGGCCAACTAGCCCAACAGGTACATCCAGAAAGCGCCACAGAGCTGCGTTGCAGAGAGGTGTAAAAGGGGTGTGGCCTCTCTACACGTCTCTGCAACGCAGCCCCTGGCGCATATTGGAGGTTCCTGGTGGGCTAGTTGGCCCCTAGAGACCCTCAGGATTCAAGGGGACTTAATCCCCCAACTTAAAACGCGCCACGGGGCGCGTTTGCACAGATGTCACCTCAGGCCCCGCCCCTCCCTTCACCATTGTGCAAATATTCTTCTAAAATCATCCGAAATACGAATTCCGATTTACTCACCTGTTATAAGGAGAGACCTCAGTGCTGCATCTTTCAGCCCAGTACTGGTCCTGAAAAGTAATTTTAACCGTACTTACCAGTAACTTGAATTTCCTTCCATAGGATATCATTGCCTTCTTTTTGCTGAAAAAGTTTCTAAGTGTTGATTTTTGAAACATACAAATATTCCTCTAAAATCAGCCGAAATACGAATTCCGATTTACTCACCTGTTATAAGGAGAGACCTCAGTGCTGTATCTTTTAGCCCAGTACTGGTCCTGAAAAGTAATTTTAACCGTACTTATCAGTAACTTGAATTTCCTTCCATAGGCTAACATTGACTGGTTTCACTTGGAAATTCTTCTAAGTGTGGAGTTTTGGAACTTTAAAATATTCCTCTAAAATCAGCCGAAATACGAATTCCGATTTACTCACCTGTTATCAGGAGAGACCTCAGTGCTGCATCTTTCAGCCCAGTACTGGTCCTGAAAAGTAATTTTAACCGTACTTACCGGTAACTTGAATTTCCTTCATAGGCTAACATTGACTGGTTTCACTTGGAAATTCTTCTAAGTGTGGAGTTTTGGAACTTTAAAATATTCCTCTAAAATCAGCCGAAATACGAATTCCGATTTACTCACCTGTTATCAGGAGAGACCTCAGTGCTGCATCTTTCAGCCCAGTACTGATCCTCAAAAGTAATTTTAACCGTACTTACCAGTAACTTGAATTTCCTTCCATAGGATATCATTGCCTGCTTTTTGCTGAAAAAGTTTCTAAGTGTTGATTTTTGGAACTTTAAAATATTCCTCTAAAATCAGCCGAAATCCGAATTCTGATTTACTCACCTGTTATCAGGAGAGACCTCAGTGCTGCATCTTTCAGCCCAGTACTGATCCTCAAAATTAATTCTAACCGTACTTACCGGTAACTTGAATTTCCTTCATAGGCTAACATTGACTGGTTTCACTTGGAAATTCTTCTAAGTGTGGAGTTTTGGAACTTTATAATATTCCTCTAAAATCAACCAAAGTACGAATTCCAATTTACTCACCTGTTATCAGGAGAGAACCCAGTGCTGCATCTTTTAGCCCAGCACTGACCCTGAAAAGTAATTTTAACCGTACTTACCAGTAACTTATATTTTCTTCCATAGGAATCCATTGTCTGGTTTTCAGCAGAAAAGTTTCAAAGTGTCGATTTTCACAAACTACAAATATTCCTTAAAAATCGCCTGTATGACTTAAACGCATTCTTTCAACTGTTTACAGGAGATGCACCAGTGCTGGAACCAGGATCCAACACTGAGTAACAAAAAGTAACGATAACAGTTTTTACCTCCTAAGTGAATTTCCTTCCATAGGATAACATTGGTCATTCTATGAGAAAAGTTTCTAAGTGTCAACTTTTAAAATACAATAATATTCCTTAAAAATCATGAGTGTAACCAAAACGCTTTTACTCAACTGTTTACAGGAGATGTGCCAGGACTGAATCTAGGATCCAGTCCTGTGGTTAGAAAAGTAATCCATAAAGTAACTAATTGCATTTAACTAGAAATTCACATTGAGCTGAATGTTGCATTGTGTTTGAAAATGTGTTGCCCATTGCAACAACTGTAACTACTGTACTTGAAAGTCTATTGCCTATGTGCAAAGTATTTAAACTAAAGTAATTCATTCTGAGAAAGTATTTTTGTAATGTAATGTATAATGTAATTACAATGTAATTTAAAAAATAAAATATGTTATATAAAATTGTTTCTAAAAATGTAGTAAATCAGTATTAAAAAAATTTATATAACAATTAATACATTTAAAAATTGTCATTTACAAAACCTTTGAAATTCACTGAAAAAACCGTAGGTTTCAGACATGTTATAGTTACAAATTAGCATTTAAAAACCTTTGAAATTCACTGAAAAAACCATAGGTTTCAGGGACGTTATAGTTACAAATTAGCATTTAAAAACCTTTGAAATTCACTGAAAAAACCATAGGTTTTAGGGACACTTATAGTTAGTTGGACATTGCAATCGTACAAAACCCGTGAAATTCCCCGTTATAGTTAGTCCAGCTAACTATAACTCGCGCCCCGCAATGCACTGCTGATGACGTCACATATTACATCACTCATGACATGGTCAGTGACATCACTGATGACATCACTGATGACATCTCAAATGACATCACTGATGACATCACTGATGACATCATCCGTGTGATAATTTCATGCATCTTCTCACACCCTAATATAACCTTTGATACACCCACTCTAAATTACAGAATGCCATTCGCAAAACCATAGACACTCCAACACCAATAACTACATACCCACACACTGTTTCTTAGGTCTACGCACACATCCACTCACTCACCCGTACAGTCACTCATACTTACGGTCACTCAGTACAGGACTATCATATGCACTCATACTCCTATATAGACACTCAAACACCGCCACTCATCCATAGAGGTACTCACACACCTAGTCAGTCATGCAAATAATTAAACACACTACCATTTACTCACCTATACAGTTATACACACACCAGCTCACTTACTCATACAAATACTAGCACATTCTTACGCTCTTATACAATCACTGATACAAGCACACACTCATCCATACAGCCACTATCACAATCAGTCACTCTCGCTTATAGCTATTTATATACTCCAACACACATATATACTGCCTTTCACATATGTAGTTACTCACACATGTACCACTGGGACATACATTCACTCACTAACACACTCTTACACACACTTACCCACCCATACAGTCTATCACAGATGCACTCTTGAAACCATCCACCCAGTGAATCACCCACTCACACATCTATGCACAGAGTCGCACACACCCCTCCCACACAAACACTCAGGCACCCATACAGATACTCACACAAGCATTCAATAACTCAAATAGACACTCATGTAGCTATTCACAAACACATGCAGCCACTTACACAGCAACAGACAGACGGATACAGACATTCACCCAGTTTAGTCACTAACCCATGCATTCAGTAAGATACGTTAAATCACTCACTTATACAGTCAGTCACGCACCTACTAAATCATCCATACAGACACTTACACACCCACTCATTCTTCAATACGTCTTTTCATATATATATTAAAAATATTTAAACTTTAGAGAAACACACAGTCACTGGATGATGTCATCAGTGATGTCATCAGTGATGTCATTTGAGATGTCATCAGTGATGTCATCAGTGATGTCACTGACCATGTCATGAGTGATGTAATATGTGACGTCATCAGCAGTGCATTGCGGGGCGCGAGTTATAGTTAGCTGGACTAACTATAACGGGGAATTTCACGGGTTTTGTACGATTGCAATGTCCAACTAACTATAACTGTCCCTAAAACCTATGGTTTTTTCAGTGAATATATATATATATATACATATATATACATATATATATTCACTGAAAAACCATAGGTTTTAGGGACAGTTATAGTTAGTTGGACATTTCACTCGTACAAAACCATAGAAATTCCCCGTTATAGTTAGTTCAGCTAACTATAACTCGCGCCCCGCAATGCACTGCTGATGACGTCACATATTACATCACTCATGACATGGTCAGTGACATCACTGATGACATCTCAAATGACATCACTGATGACTTCACTGATGACATCATCCAGTGACTGTGTGTTTCTGTAAAGTTTAAATATGTTTAATATATATAAGGAAAGGCGTATTGAAGAATGAGTGGGTGTATAAGTGTCTGAATGGATGATTTAGTACGTGTGTGACTGACTCTACAAGTGAGTGATTAAACGTATCTTACTGAATGCATGGGATAGTGACTAAACTGTGTGAATGTCTGTATCCGTCTGTTTGTTGGTGTGTAAGTGGATGCATGGATTTGCGAATAGCTACATGAGTGTCTATATGGGTTATTGATTGGTTCTCTGAGTATCTGATTGGCTGCCTGAGTGTTTGTGTGGGTGGGGTGTGTGTGACTCTGTACATAGATGTGTGAGTGGGTGATTCACTGGGTGCATGATTTCAAGAGTGCTTGGGTGGGTGAGTGTGTGTATGGGTGTGTTAGTGAGTGAATGTATATCTCAGTGGTACATGTGTGAGTAACTACATATGTAAAAGGCAGTATATATGTGTGTTAGAGTATTTAAATGGCTATAAGTGAGAGTGTGTGATTGTGAGAGTGGCTGTATGGATGCATGTGTGCTTGTATCAGTTATTGTATAAGAGCGTAAGAATGTGCTAGTATTTGTATGAGTAAGTGAGCTGGTGTGTGTATAACTGTATAGGTGAGTAAATGGGTGTGTGATTAATTTTTGCATGACTGACTAGGTGTATGAGTACCTCTATGGATGAGTGGCGGTGTGTGAGTGTTTATATAGGTGTATGAGTGCATATGATAGTCCTGTACTGAGTGACTGTAAGTATGAGTGACTGTACGGGTGAGTGAGTAGATGTGTGTGTGTAGACCTAAGAATCAGTGAATGGGTATGTAGTTATTGGTATTGGAGTGTGTATGGTTTTGAGAATGGCAGTCTGTAATTTAGAGTGGGTGTATCAAAAGTTATATTAGGGTGTGAGAAGATGCATGAAATTAGCACATGGATGATGTCATCAGTGATGTCATCAGTGATGTCATTTGAGATGTCATCAGTGATGTCATCAGTGATGTCACTGACCATGTCATGAGTGATGTAATATGTGACGTCATCAGCAGTGCATTGCGGGGGCGCGAGTTATAGTTAGCTGAACTAACTATAACGGGGCAATTTCTATGGTTTTGTACGAGTGAAATGTCCAACTAACTATAACTGTCCCTAAAACCTATGGTTTTTTCAGTGAATTTCAAAGGTTTTTTAAATGCTAATTTCTAACTATAACGTGTCTGAAACCTATGGTTTTTTCAGTGAATTTCAAAGGTTTTTTAAATGCTAATTTCTAACTGTAACGTGACTGAAACCTATGATTTTTTAAGTGAATTTCAAAGGAATTTTTAAATGCTAGTTTCTAACTATGCCTACAGAGGTAGGTTATGTGAAGAAAGAAGAAAAAACGCATAGAAAGAAGCAAAAGAAATGCAGAAAGAAGCAACAGAAGTCCACAAAGACGAAGAAAAGTGCAGGAAGAAGCAAACGATGTGCAGAAAGAACCAACAGAGGAGCAGAAAGAGGCCTTGTTGCAAAATCATCCTGTGCCCACAACTTTTTCAGACGGGTACTGGTGGTAACTGACTCTGACTAACCAGAGCCAGTGCTATGCTAAAAGACACTTAAAATACAGTGAAAACACCTAAATACACTAGGGAACACTATGCGTTGGGGTACCCCTGTGATTAGCATGACCTCCTCTGTAAGTCCCTAGTACATAATAGGGCAGGGGATTAAAACTACCTCTTAAAACGCGCTACAGGGCGCGTTTGCACAGTGGTGAAGGGAGGGGGCCTGAGGTGACATGTGTGCAAACGCGCCCCGTGGCGCGTTTTAAGTTGTGGGATTAAGTCCCTTGAATCCTGAGGGTCCCTGGGGCCCAACTAGCCCCCAGGTACCTACAGTTAGGACCACAGAGCTGAGTTGCAGAGAGGCGTTCCGAGGCCAAGCACCTTTTTTCACCTCTCTGCAATGCAACTCTGTTGTGCTTACTGAAGGTACCTGGTGGGCTAATTGGCCCCAGGGTCCCTCAGGATTCAAGGGAATTAATTCCCCAACTTAAAACGCACCACAGGGCGTGTTTCGCGCACATGTCACCAGAGGCCCCGCCCCTCCCTTCACCAATGTGCAAATGCGCCCCGTGGCGCGTTTTAAGTTGGGGGATTAGGTCACCTTGAATCCTGAGGGTCCCTGGGGCCCAACTAGCCCACCAGGTACTTCCAGTAAGCACCACAGGCCTGCGTTGCAACGCCTGTAACAAATTGTGCAGTTGTGTTTAGGTAGTGAAGGGGGTCGTGCTGGGGGTAGTGTTTTAGGGTTTAGGGTAGTGCAGTGGTGTTTGTGTAGTGTAGGGGGTCATGCTGGGGGTAGATTTAGGGTTTAGGGTAGTGCAGTGATGTTTGGGTAGTGCAGGGAGTCGTGCTGGGGGGAGTGTTTTAGGGTTTAGGGTAGTGCAGTGGTGTTTGGGTATTGTAGGGGGTACTGCTGGGGGTAGTGTTTTAGGATTTAGAGGTAGTGCAGTGGTGTTTGGGTAGTGTAGGGGTTCGTGCTGGGGGTAGTTTTTTAGGGTTTAGGGTAGTGCAGTGGTGTTTGTGTAGTGTAGGGGGTAGTGTTTTAGGGTTTAGGGCAGTGCAGTGGTGTTTGGGTAGTGTAGGGGGTCGTGCTGGGGGGAGTGTTTTAGGGTTTAGGGCAGTGCAGTGGTCTTCGGGTAGTGTAGGGGGTCGTGTTTTAGGGTTTAGGGCAGTGCAGTGGTGTTCAGGTAGTGTAGGGGGTCATGCTGGGGGGAGGATTTGAGGGTTTAGGGCAGTGCAGTCGTGTTCGGGTAGTGTAGGGGGTCATGCTGGGGGAGTATTTTAGGGTTTAGGGTAGTGCAGTGGTGTTCGGGTAGTGTAGGGGGTCGTGCTGGGGGTAGTGTTTTAGGGTTTAGGGCGGTGCAGTGGTGCTCGGGCAGTGTAGGGGGTCGTGCTGGGGGTGGTGTTTTAGGGTTTAGGGCAGTGCAGTGGTGTTCGGGCAGTGTAGGGTGTCGTGCTGGGGGTGTTTCAGGGTTTAGGGCAGTGCAGTGTTGTTCGGGCAGTGTAGGGGGTCGTGCAGGGGTGGTGTTTCAGGGTTTAGGGCAGTGCAGTGGTGTTCGGGCAGTGTAGGGGGTCGTGCAGGGGTGGTGTTTCAGGGTTTAGGGCAGTGCAGTGGTGTTCGGGCAGTGTAGGGGGTCGTGCAGGGGGTGGTGATTCAGGGTTTAAGGCAGTGGTGTTCGGGCAGTGTAGGGGGTCGAGCTGGGGGTGGTGTTTCAGGGTTTGGGGCAGTGCAGTGGTGTTCGGGCAGTAAAGGGGGTCGTGCTGGGGGTGGTGTTTCAGGGTTTTGGGCAGTGCAGTGGTGTTCGGTCAGTGTAGGGGGTCGTGCGGGGTAGTGTTTCAGGGTTTAGGGCAGTGCAGTGGTGTTCGGGCAGTGTAGGGGTAGTGCAGGGTTGTGGTGTTTCAGAGTTTAGGGCAGTGCAGTGGTGTTCTGGCACTGTAGGGGTCGTGCAGGGTTGTGGTGTTTCAAGGTTTAGGGCAGTGCAGTGGTGTTCGGGCAGTGTAGGGGGTCATGCTGGGGTGGTGTTTCAGGGTTTAGGGCAGTGCAGTGGTGTTCGGGCAGTGTAGGGGGTGGTGCAGGGGTGGTGTTTCAGGGTTTAGGGCAGTGCAGTGTTGTTCGGGCAGTGTAGGGGGTCGTGCAGGGGGTGGTGTTTCAGGGTTTAGGGCAGTGCAGTGGTGTTCGGGCAGTGTAGGGGGTCGTGCTGGGCCTGGTGTTTCAGGGTTTAGGGCAGTGCAGTGGTGTTCGGGCAGTGTAGGGGGTCGTGCTGGGGCTGATGTTTCAGGGTTTAGGGCAGTGCAGTGGTGTTCGGGCAGTATAGGGGGTCGTGCTGGGGCTGGTGTTTCAGCGTTTAGTGCAGTGCAGTGGTGTTCGGGCAGTGTAGGTGGTCGTGCTGGGGCTGGTGTTTCAGGGTTTAGGGCAGTGCAGTGGTGTTCGGGCAGTGTAGGGGGTCATGCTGGGGCTGGTGTTTCAGGGTTTAGGGCAGTGCAGTGGTGTTCGGGCAGTGTAGGGGGTCTTGCTGGGGCTGGTGTTTCAGAGTCTAGGGAAGTGCAGTGGTGTTTGGGCAGTGTATGGGGTCTTGCTGGGGCTGGTGTTTCAGGGTTTAGGGCAGTGCAGTGGTGTTCGGGCAGTGTAGGGGGTCGTGCTGGGGGTGGTGTTTCAGGGTTTAGGGCAGTGCAGTGGTGTTCGGGCAGTGTAGGGGGTCGTGCTGGGGCTAGTGTTTCAGGGTTTAGGGCAGAGCAACGGTGTCCAGGCAGTGTAGGGGGTTGTGCTGGAGGTGGTGTTTCAGGGTTTAGGGCAGTGCAGTGGTGTTCGGGCAGTGTAGGGGGTCTTGCTGGGGGTGGTGTTTCAGGGTTTAGGGCAGTGGTGTTCAGGCAGTGTAGGGGGTCTTGCTGGCGGTGATGTTTCAGGGTTTAGGGCAGTGCAGTGGTGTTCGGGCAGTGTAGGGGGTCTTGCTGGGGGTAGTGTTTCAGGGTTTAGGTAAAGTGCAGTGGTGTTCGGGCAGTGTAGGGGGTCATGCTGGGGGTGGTGTTTCAGGGTTTAGGGCAGTGCAGTGGTGTTTGGGCAGTGTAGGGGGTCGTGCTGGGGTGGTGTTTCAGAGTTTAGGGCAGTGCAGTGGTTTTCGGGCAGTGTAGGCGGTCGTGCTGGGGCTGGTGTTTCAGGGTTTAGGGCAGTGCAGTGGTGTTCGGGCAGTGTACGGGGTTGTGCTGGGGCTGGTGTTTCAGGGTTTAGGGCAGTGCAGTGGTGTTCGGGCAGTGTAGGGGCGGTGCAGGGGGTGGTGTTTCAGGGTTTAGGGCAGTGCAGTGGTGTTCGGGCAGTGTAGGGGGTCATGCTGGGGCTGGTGTTTCAGGGTTTAGGGCAGTGCAGTGGTGTTAGGGCAGTGTAGGGGGTCATGCTGGGGCTGGTGTTTTAGAGTTTTGGGCAGAGCAGTGGTGTTCGGGCAGTGTAGGGGGTCGTGCTGGGGGTGGTGTTTCAGGGTTTAGGGCAGTGCAGTGGTGTTCAGGCAGTGTAGGGGGTCTTGCTGGGGGTGGTGTTTCAGGGTTTAGGGCAGTGGTGTTCGGGCAGTGTAGGGGGTCTTGCTGGGGGTGATGTTTCAGGGTTTAGGGCAGTGCAGTGGTATTCGGGCAGTGTAGGAGGTCTTGCTGGGGGTAGTGTTTCAGGGTTTAGGGCAGTGCAGTGGTGTTCATGCAGTGTAGGGGTCGTGCTGGGGGTGGTGTTTCAGGGTTTAGGGCAGTGCAGTAGTGTTCGGGCAGTGTAGGGGGTCGTGCAGGGGTGGTGTTTCAGGGTTTAGGGCAGTGCAGTGGTGTTCGCGCCCTCTAGGGGGTCGTGCTGGGGGTGGTGTTTCAGGGTTTCGGGCAGTGCAGTGGTGTTCGGGCAGTGTAGGGGGTCATGCAGGGGGTGGTGTTTCAGGGTTTAGGGCAAAGCAGTAGTGTTCGGGCAGTGTAGGGGGTCGTGCTGGGGCTGGTGTTTTAGGGTTTAGGGCAGTGCAGTGGTTTACGGGCAGTGTAGGCGGTCATACTGGGGCTGGTGTTTCAGGGTTTAGGGCAGTGCAGTGGTGTTCGGGCAGTTTACGGGGTTGTGCTGGGGCTGGTGTTTCAGGGTTTAGGGCAGTGCAGTGGTGTTCGGGCAGTGTAGGGGGTCGTGCTGGGGGTGGTGTTTCAGAGTTTAGGGCAGTGCAGTGGTGTTCGGGCAGTGTAGGGGGTCTTGCTGGGGCTGGTGTTTCAGGGTTTTGGGCAGTGCAGTGGTGTTCGGGCAGTGTAGGGGGTCGTGCTGGGGCTGGTGTTTTAGTGTTTTGGGCAGAGCAGTGGTGTTCGGGCAGTGTAGGGGTCGTGCTGGGGGTGGTGTTTCAGGGTTTAGGGCAGTGCAGTGGTGTTCAGGCAGTGTAGGGGGTCTTGCTGGGGGTGGTGTTTCAGGGTTTAGGGCAGTGGTGTTCGGGCAGTGTAGGGGGTCTTGCTGGGGGTGATGTTTCAGGGTTTTGGGCAGTGCAGTGGTGTTCAGGCAGTGTAGGGGGTCTTGCTGGGGGTAGTGTTTCAGGGTTTAGGGCAGTGCAGTGGTGTTCGTGCAGTGTAGGGGTCGTGCTGGGGTGGTGTTTCAGGGTTTAGGGCAGTGCAGTAGTGTTCGGGCAGTGTAGGGGGTCGTGCAGGGGTGGTGTTTCAGGGTTTAGGGCAGTGCAGTGGTGTTCGGGCACTATAGGGGGTCGTGCTGGGGGTGGTGTTTCAGGGTTTAGGGCAGTGCAGTGGTGTTCGGGCAGTGTACGGGGTCATGCAGGGGGTGGTGTTTCAGGGTTTAGGGCAGTGCAGTGGTGTTCGGGCAGTGTAGGGGGTCTTGCTGGGGGTGATGTTTCAGGGTTTAGGGCAGTGCAATGGTGTTCGGGCAGTGTAGGGGGTCTTGCTGGGGCTAGTGTTTTAGGGTTTAGGGTAGTGCAGTGGTGCTTGTGTAGTGTAGGGGATCGTGATGGGGGTAGTGTTTTAGGGTTTAGGGTAGTGCAGTGGTGTTTGTGTAGTGTAGGGGGTCATGTTTTAGGGTAGTGCAGTGGTGTTTGGGTAGTGTAGGGGGTCGTGCTGGGGGTAGTGTTTTAGGATTTAGGTTAGTGCAGTGGTGTTTGGGTAGTGTAGGGGGTCGTGCTGGGGGTAGTGTTTTAGGGTTTAGGGTAGTGCACTGGTGTTTGTGTAGTGTAGGGGGTCGTGCTGGGGGTACTGTTTTAGGGTTTAGGGTAGTGCAGTGGTGCTTGTGTAGTGTAGGGGGTCGTGCTGGGGGTAGTGTTTTAGGGTTTAGGGTAGTGCAGTGGTGTTTGTGTAGTGTAGGGGTCATGTTTTAGGGTAGTGCAGTGGTGTTTGGGTAGTGTAGGGGGTCGTGCTGGGGGTAGTGTTTTAGGATTTAGGTTAGTGCAGTGGTGTTTGGGTAGTGTAGGGGTCGTGCTGGGGGTAGTGTTTTAGGGTTTAGGGTAGTGCACTGGTGTTTGTGTAGTGTAGGGGTCATGCTGGGGCTGGTGTTTCAGGGTGTAGGGCAGTGCAGTGGTGTTCGGGCAGTGTATGGGGTCGTGCTGGGGCTGGTGTTTCAGGGTTTTGAGCAGAGCAGTGGTGTTTGGGCAGTGTAGGGGGTCTTGCTGGGGGTGATGTTTCAGGGTTTAGGGCAGTGCAGTGGTATTCGGGCAGTGTGGGGGGTCGTGAAGGGGGTGGTGTTTCAGGGTTTAGAGCAGTGCAGTTGTGTTTAGGCAGTGTAGGGGGTCGTGCTGGGGGTGGTGTTTCAGGGTTTAGGGCAGTGCAGTGGTGTTCGGGCAGTGTAGGGGGTCGTGCAGGGGCTGGTGTTTCAGGGTTTAGGGCAGTGCAGTGGTGTTCGGGCAGTGTAGGGGGTCGTGCTGGGGGTAGTGTTTTAGGGTTTAGGGTAGGGCAGTGGTGCTTGTGTAGTGTAGGGGATCGTGATGGGGGTAGTGTTTTAGGGTTTAGGGTAGTGCAGTGGTGTTTGTGTAGTGTAGGGGTCATGTTTTAGGGTAGTGCAGTGGTGTTTGGGTAGTGTAGGGGGTCGTGCTGGGGGTAGTGTTTTAGGATTTAGGTTAGTGCAGTGGTGTTTGGGTAGTGTAGGGGGTAGTGCTGGGGGTAGTGTTTTAGGGTTTAGGGTAGTGCACTGGTGTTTCTGTAGTGTAGGGGGTCGTGCTGGGGGTACTGTTTTAGGGTTTAGGGTAGTACAGTGGTGCTTGTGTAGTGTAGGGGGTCGTGCTGGGTGTAGTGTTTTAGGGTTTAGGGTAGTGCAGTGGTGTTTGTGTAGTGTAGGGGGTCATGTTTTAGGGTAGTGTGATTGATTCTTTGCATGACTGACTAGGTGTGTGAGTAACTCCATGGATGAGTGGCGGTGTGTGAGTGTCTGAATAGGTGTATGAGTGCATATGATAGTGTTGTATTGATAAGTGACTGCATGTATAAGTGATTGTATGGGTGAATGAGTGGATGTGTGTGCAAACCTAGGAATCAGTGAGTGAGTATGTAGTAACTGGTATTGGTGTGTGAATGGATTCAAAAAAGGTAGTGTGTATTTTACAGTGGGTGTATTAAAGGTTATATTAGGGTGTGATGAGGTGCATCAGATTATCACGTGGATGATGTCATCAGTGATGTCATCAGTGATGTCATTTGAGATGTCATCAGTGATGTGATCAGTGATGTCACTGACCATGCCATGAATGATGTAATATGTGACGTCATGAGCAGTGCATTGCTGGGGCGCGAGTTATAGTTAACTGAACTAACTATAACGGTGGCATTTCTATGGTTTTGTACGAGTGAAATGTCCAGCTAACTATACCGTCCCTGAAACCTATGGTTTTTTCAGTGAATTTTAAAGGTTTTTTAAATGCTAATTTCTAACTATAACGTCTGTAAAACCTATGGTTTTTTCAGTGAATTTCAAAGGTTTTTAAATGCTCATTTCTAACTATAACGTCTGTAAAACCTATGGTTTTTTCAGTGAATTTCAAAGGTTTTTTAAATGCTAATTTCTACCTATTACGTCTTTAAAACCTATGGTTTTTTCAGTGAATTTGAAAGTTTTTTTTAAATATTAAACTACTATTCTGCTATTTGTCATTAGTACTGTTTTTTCTGTCTTTTCCACTACAGAAAAGAAAATAAACTGTAAAACTGTTGTGTAATGTAATATATTTCACAAATTACAGTGTTACTTATCAAATAATACAACATAATTTAACATTTTGAAAATGTATTTTTCTCCCTTTTTCTGCTATCAGATTCTACTTAAATTCACTATTCACAGTGATGTCAGTGTAGTATCATCATAAACAGCTGGGGAAAAAAACAATCAACTAGATTGTTAAAAAAAAACAAATGACTAATTCTTACAACTACAATACCAAATCAACACAAATAACACATCCAATACTATTTCCAATTTTTAAATCTTACCTTTACTGTGTAGTTTCTGTTCACCTTTTTCCTCAAGGCCAAATAATGTGTGGAATTTTTTTTTTTTAAATCATCCAGTATCAATTCCTTAAAGCATCTTCCCATTTTTCCTCTAGGCAGAATAATGTATCTAAAATTTTTGTTTCAGAAATATCAAGTATGAGTTGGGTAATTCATAAGGCAATCTCAGTTTAATTTCCAAGTGTGTATCGTTCCAGTGACTCCAACCATTTTTGCATTTTAAATATACAGGGCCTGATTCTGATGCGGTTAGGAAGGCCTCCTAACGGCATTTGCTCCTTCCAAATCGGATCGGGAACGTGTCTTCCCGACCGAGGGCCCAATTCTGATGCGGTTAGGAACAAATGTTCCCATTGAAGTCAATGGGAGTTCAACCAAATCGTATCTGGAAGCATCCGGATGCATCCTACTCCGCCGGTCGGACTTTTCCGATCCGAGTGGGTCGGACACCATTTCCCAACCGATTCGGTCGGGAAGCTTTTCCAACCCGCATCAGAATCGGCCCCTTAGTATAGTGTCCACATGTGGTAGTAGCACCAGCATGGAAAACAATAGCCAGTGTTGTGAAAGTTCTTCCAGAAATAGATACTTGACTAGCAACAAAAATTTAAATTTTCGTTTCCACTTTTCTTCCATTTGGTCTACAGCATTGTAGCATTAAAATGAGATATTTTCCATATCTTTCTAGGCATAATGAAGATAACATTTCTGATTGACAAAGAGAACATTTCATATCATGATTTGCTTCTTTTACTAATTTCGGAAAAGGTACAGATTTGCAGTCAGGTATTGTTAAATATAGAAATCATTCTCTGTCAACTATAGTACTTAAAGTTAATGAACACTGTTCACATTTGTGATCCCATTTGTAACTGAGTCCAAATAAACTCTCAATCTGGATTCCTTCATCTTCTAATACTCCAAGCATAACCATCAGAAACTCTTGTGCATCTTGTTGTATATTAGGACTGAACGTTAAAGATCCAGTACATGTATCCAAGAGTTGTCGAATACCAGAAGCAGTATGGATCTTACTTCTGTCAGTTCTCAATTGTTCAAATAAAGTATAAAGTGCAGAACATAATCTTTTTCCTGACTTTCCATCATTTCACCATAAAGATCTTCTAGATAAAATATAACGTTTAGAATAACATTACCATAGCAGTTCACACCAGAAGCATTTTCTAATTGGTATCCCACAACATCATCACTTGTTTGTATTTTCTGTTTCTTTGCATCTTTTCTTTTCTCTTGAATTTTTTCTGCTTTTCAACCACACTTGATTCATCAACATGTTTGCATTTTGAACACACAGCACGTTTTTCATTAATAGGATATTCACCTAAAGTTGGTGCATAAAGTCTTCTTAAACGATTATATTCTCTTACACAATTTACATCAGCACTAACCTTGTTTTCATCGAAATCAATTAAATACAAACCAGACAATGTTCTAACTCGAGATAATGCAACGTATGCCATTCCCTCTTTTAACACAGTTCTTCCAACATTTACTAAAGCATTATCTACACTTAAACCTTGAGATTTATGAATGGTTATTGCATATGCTAAACAGAAAGGAAACTGTTTTCTACGAACATACAAGTCTTTTACCAGCAAAAAACGTACAGCTACAACGCCCAATTTGTTTTACCTCTGTAATCTGATCAAATTTAATTTTCAAGAATTCAATTGCATTTCTGTTTTGATATTTTACAAATTCAACAACTTTCCCTATTGCTCCATTCACTAAACCTTGTTCTATATTCAAATTACGCCTCAAAATTACCCGACAGTTTATACATACATCTAAAATTTTTTCTAAGCCAGCAGTTTTTGATACAGACTTTTCCAAAGAATCCAATTTAGTCTGTAGTTTATTTGAAAGAAGAATTGTTTTTCCTTGATGCTCGATTTTATCAATAGCTTCAAAGTGAACTATTTCTTGATTTTCCAATTTCAGAAGCTCTTGATTAAATGTATAACACTCTTCCAGTGTAGGCATTAAGCAAAGTATAGACTTTTTTTCTGCAATGTACTGGTACAGTACTGCTGCTGGTGTGTTTTCAGTTGTAAACAAGTTCTTTAGTAGACGACTTTGTAAAGCTTGTTTACCATGTTTGCTTAGAACACCAATTCTTACATCTTTCAGAATATTTCCATAATCTTCATCACTTGCTTGTCGCATATTCTGAGTGAGTTCTTTATATTCAAAATTTAACCAGAGATTCACATTTACAATACTTCCCAAAGATTTCCTAGTGTCTTCATGTAGAAGAGTTTTAAAGACTGGTTCTCCTTTTAAAGGAGTTAGTTGTAGCAGATCTCCAAATACAATTAAATGTTTTCCTCTAAAGAGAACTTCGTAATCTGTTTTTAATACCTGTTGCATTCTTAAATGCACGAAAGCAAGCATTAAGTTTGAGATCATGCTCACCTCATCAATAATTAAAAGTTTCATCTTCTTCAGCACTCTTGACACTTCATAAGAAGCTTCTCCAGACAACTTCTGATATTCTAATTTATTATCATGCTCAACTGGTAACATTAGTAATCTATGCAAAGTAATTCCTTTAACATTGTGCGCAGCTAATCCAGTTGGAGCTGTTACCACACAAGATAAATGTGAACCAGTAGTTTTTTTAAGATAACTGGTCAAAACTTTAATTAGAAAACTTTTACCCGTTCCAGCTTGACCACTGATGTACATCAGAATAGGTTGATGTACATCAGAATAGGTTTAAATGATGAACATACACATTCTTTTTTCATGCAACAAACCATGTTCTATCTGTTCTCTCACTTGTACATATATTTCTTTCTGTTCAATATTTACTTGTTCTTCTAACTTTTCCAATGTAATATTCTCCTCTTGTGCTTGTTGCATTGCAATTTCCACTTCATGCATAGCAATCGCTGCTTCATTTTCCATTATTGGTTGTCCAAGTGGATCTTGACTAAATGGACCAGAACTTTGACTATCTTGAGAACTTTCATTTGCAACTTCAGCTGTAATAGTCTTTTCCTGTTCAACTTCATCATTCAACATTTTTAAATATGTAGGGAAAATTGAACATGTAATGCTATCTTTACATGCATTAAAAGAATCTTCGTAGCAGTCGAAATCTCCAAGTAATTCACTTTCGCTACGCCATGGTTTGAACAGTTGGGGAAGTGCTAAATAGTAAAATTCTCGCTTGTCTGGAGTTTCACAACTGAGTTTCTTGTGGTTGATATGGTTACCTTTTGTGTGTTTTACTAAACATCCATGACATCCAAGTACTGCATATTTTCCTTGTTTTAAATTCTGTTTAACATTTCTTTTGAAGCTGTAATGTTGAAGTACTTCATACAGACATAGCTGTTCCAGATGTCGACTCCTTTTCGGATAGTATGTATCCAACATATTAGTTTTAAGAATTTCTGTACTGTCTGGTTCATTTGCTGCTAAGTATTCAATTTCTTCTAATGATTTCAACACTCTATTTCGTGAGCAGGCAAGACCTAAACTTACCCAAATGATCCCTCGTGATTTTTAATATAAACTTGAAGAGGACAAGCGGTCTGAACATTCATACGATCCAATTTCTCTGTGGGAAAGCATTTTCAAAGTAAAGCTGTACAATTTTTTTGCTAAGGCTCTTCTCTTGTGCAATTTCTTCCCACATTTATTTCATCTCGGTTTTTTCTGATTTCGTTATATATGATGTAACGTAGCGTGCAACAGCAATTGAGTTGTCTGCAACATACTGGATGTCCATATTTGCATTCCACATTTTTAAAATAACCGGATTGTAGTCATTAATATACTTTGACAGTTCTGTTCTTTTCAAGTTGTAGGTATTCTTTGGAGATTTGCGAGTTATTGTGTGCCTTACAGAAGAAGAAAAAAGAATTTACTCTTCCTTTAGAAATTACTGGATGTGGAAATCCAAACCGACACTTGGTATAAAATTTTCCTTTAGACTTGTATTTTCGTCGGCAGTACTTTCCACAACGGTGACTTTGGAAACGTAAAACTTGCTCTCTCAAGCTTCTATCTCCTCCTTCTCTTGGACTCTCACATGTCACATACTGTTCAATGAAAGACAATACTATTTCATCTGAATCAGTTCCAAATTTAGGTGCATCCTTGATCCACAATAGCATATGTATATGAGGAGCACCTCTCGCTTGGTACTCCTTTCTCCAAAAGAAATCGGTAACTTCTCCAAGAGGTGGATTCTTTTTATTGCAGATGAAAGACATCATAGCTTGAAACCTATGATTAAAATTTCTGCACACATTTACAGGATCCAAAGAACACAGTTCTCCAGGTGTCTTTATTTCAACATTCTTTGTATTGGAATTTGCTTCTCGTAGAAATTTAAGCAAATCTTCCCATGCATACTCTGCACAGCTAAGTGTCACAAACCATGTTGGTGTACCTAAGTTCCGTAACATACACTTCAGTTCTCCATGACGACGATACCAATACTCATTTGTTCCTCGTTGACATGCCATCAAATTAATTAACTGTGGTTCTAAATTTTCATCTGTTTGTTGAACTTTCTCCACAAATTCTTTTGCTGAAAGAAGTGATTGATGAACTCCAGTTTTCAGTATGTGGTTCACTGCATAGGACAGAGAAGACAGATCACTTTCAAACAAAAGGTGAAATATATATGGTATACACTGCCGGAATCTAGGATCTTCAGAGTATAATCTTGTTGAGCGATATTCTGAAGCTGGAATCCGTACAGGTCGGTCATCATATCGTCCACCTTCTGCAGTAGGAAACAGCTGTGGAAAACAACGAGCTTCTAAGCTGTTCTCCCATACACTCATTGGAGTTCCCTTTGCTTTTTTCATTTGAAATAACTCAATACTGTTTCCTATTGCTTCTTTTGAATGTAGAGGACATATTGTGTAATGTTCATAAATCTCTTCACTCCTTGACTTGTCCACTTTCTCTATTTGACCACTTGAAATTTCAGATTCATCTTCCAAACTTATTACCTGTTGTTCCACATTTACACTTTTATAATAAATATTATTCTCCACAAGATATAACGTAGCCTTTTGAAGTTTTTTAACATCCACAAATTCTTGCCATATTTTCCGACTCTTTGTTGGTACTCCATTTACTAGAATGACTACTGCTTCATTTTCATCTTTGTCTCCACCAACAATTTCAATATTTTTCTTAAAATCCAAAGGTAAGTACACTACTCTTCCTTTCAGCCCTCTTTGTAAGTCTGTTGGTGGCAGTTTACCTGTTTTAGGCTCCCTGCGAATTATAGTTTGAAATGGATGAACAGATTCAATTAGAACTGACTCATATGTATTCAAATCTGCTAGTTCCTCCGGAATGGCTACTAATTCTAAATTATTATGTACTGCTCTAGCGGGCATTTTGTTCTCTTCTAATTTGTTATAACAATATTTACAAATACGTTGATCACTGCCTAACTCAAATTGACCTTCCACTAACAAGTAAGTTGCAAATTCTTTCCATTTATCATTATTCTTCTTTTCAGATTTCAAATACAAATCAACATTCCTAGTTTGAATTTTATAATTAGTACGTCGACAACAAACACAAACATAGTTTGGAATTTCAGAGCACACTATGTTAAACTTTCCAATTTCTTTCAAACTGATCAATCATAATCACTTTCCCATCTTCTTCAACATCTGTAATTGTCAAACTTTCACTTTCTATACACTGCTCTTCTGAACCAAAATATCGGAACTGAATATCATCACACTTTTTTTGTACATCTGATAAAGAACCGTGTAAAAGAGCTGCATTTAGTTCACCTAAACATAATGCAGGACTTTTTACATAGTACAGTTTCCTTACAAACTTCCGCAATTCTGAATGGTGTACTGCTAACATCCTTAAGTGATGAAAAACACTTTTACACACTTTTCTTGAAAGACAAGTCAGAGAATGTCCATGTTTCTCAGTATATTTTCTTACATTACAAGGATCTAGTGTTTGTAACAACCTAATCTTCTGTTTTACACATTTCTGTGTATATTCTCGTAACAAATTTCGCATTATATCAATAGATTCCTGTCGAATACTACAAATACTGCTACAACCCCACTTATACACAGGAGCTTGTGTGCATTTCCCTTGCACTTCTTCAGCTATTAACTGTTCTGCACTAATAGTAACCATTTCCTCTTTTGCAACAGGACAACCATTCTGAACTTCGTAGCAACAACCTCCAGTATCAACTGCAAATGGTAAACTATTTTCTTGGAAGTAACTCTCTTCATTAAAAAAAGGTTCACTATTAGATGTATGTTTCCATTTTCCACTGAAGATTTTACAAAAGTTGCTTCTGTTCACACGTCTTTTTTTTAACTTTTGTCTTTCAGAATCTTCATTGTTTTATCCAACACTTTCATCCTCTTCAAAATGAAAATGAATATTTTTTGTTTTATCTTGAAAGCAGTATCCACTATGCTTTCAACACGCTGTTTCTGTTTCAATGGCAGCACTTTCTTTTTATATTTGCGGCATCCTTTTATTAAATTCTGAATTACTCTATTTCAAAAACTCTTTGACGAATTTCTTGAAATTGTTTTTGTCTCACGGGTAACAAATACTCTTTCCTTATCATGTTTTTTTTTTTGCAATTTGAAGTCGAAGTCTGCTTCTCCTTACTTGAAAATTTTTTCTTTTTCCTTTGTGTGATGTTATTTTCATTAAATGTTCGTAATACTTTTTTAGAAATTGTCTAGTGTTTGTACCAGAAGAAACTCTTTTTGTAGTACTCTCATTTTCTTATAATCCACATTTTTGACTTTTCTTTAAGTAGATTGCCTTTTTGTTTTTCCTTTTTTTTCAGTTCTTCTAGGCATTTTCAATTTTTAATCCAAACAAAATAATTTTCTGAGAATGAAAAAAAGTTTCAATTATTTGTTATAGCTGTTCAATATGTCAAAATAATCACATACAATTATATAAGTTCCAGTGGCGGCTTGCAGAGGAAATGCTGCATGGTACTGGAGCGGAATAAGGGAACAGTAGGGTGCCAGGTAGTGTCATCCGACATACAGCACGTATTATTGAATTATTTAGATTCACCTTCCCATTTTATATGTGACTCCACTACCTCCTACTTTTCCCCGCCCCACCCCCGTCCCATGCACCCCACCGTCCCACGCCACTTCCTCTGCAACCCACTACAGATAACTTTGTAGATACTATTTTGTAAAATTGTCATCTGTATACTTAGAGTGATATTCTCAACTAAATGGCACATGTAAACGTTACCCTTATTAGTTTAACACTTCTATTGGCAACTTAGCAAGCATAACACTGCACCATATTAGCAAAGATATGGTACAGGCTTACATTTTATTGTGGATGTACATAAACAAGTACATATCAACTGTTAGAGAGCAACAAATACCACCGACATGGAGATGGAGAGGGGGGAAAGATTAAGTGACATATTCACAAGGAGCCATCGCTGAATTAACAGCACTTTATCGCAGCCAAACTCGTGATAAATTTACCCCCCATTCACAAGCCGGTGTTAACAGCCCACAGCACCAGTATACCCGCGATAGCAGCCTCAAAAAACATCGCCACAGAGGACCCTCGCAAATATAGCTAATGAGATGCAGAGTAGGCGTACCCGTGACAAAAGCCGAGACAACAGCACACCTCAAAATTCACAACGACCAGCCACATCCGCGATAAAAACACAAAACTGGCGATAAGGCACGTTAGCACCAGGAAATTTACACCTGCTCTGAACTGGTGTAAAGTCGGACGGCAGCCAGCACCACAAAAGGGAGCACAGCCCAGGGCCACATCCGAAGGGCAACAGATGCCATGGAGCGGCCCGGACATCCAACAGGGCCACAACACCCACCGCCAACACCCCAGGACCCCATCCCACACCCGGAACACCCCCCCGGCCCCACCCCCAATCCCAGACTAAGAAATTGCACACCAACACCACCAACCCCAAAACAAACATCTTGCCTGATGTCACACAAGCAGCAAAATAAACATACATGCGTGACCAGAAAATGGAGAATCAGTCATACAGCAATGCAACCACCAACACAAAACCCCAGACAAACAAAAGCAGAAACAACCCCTAGGATGAGTCCTAGCTGCTCCCACTGCACAATCCATAGCACACAGCCCGGTAGACCAAATCCAAGAGAAGAAGGTGTGCCATGAGCACAACAAAGGAAAGAGAGGGAGAGAGCGAGGGAGAGAGACGGAGTGAGATAGCACAAGCAGCGCAAGGCCGCACGGGCACCTGGCTCCACATGACAACATGTGTGTGTGCATCGCCATCCGTACACTATGAGCCCAAGGCCATGTCCCAATCTCAGCACCAAAGCCACATCACATTCCCAAAACGAAAGTAGTAGTGAGACAAACATCAGGGATGAAAGCTATATTGTCCCAATGCAGAAGCCTGGAGGACACCTGGACCTCTGACCTTGGTCCCGAATGCGCCTGGAACACCCTGATAGAGATACAATGTCAGATGGGGCCGACTCCCACACCACGCATTCCGCAAATAAACCATCCGACTTATCCACAGCCCACACATAGAAGCCCCTGCCTGTGGTACCCCCACATGGGATGGCCTTGACACCCACATAAACAGCAACCCATGTCCCACAACGTTGCACACACAATCAAATCATTGCTCATAGCTGTGGCATATCCTCCACACAACAGCCGCAGTCCAGAAGAGTGCCTGTTCACGAGACGCACCAACGCAATGGCAGGCCATACCGGGCACATGCACAACACCCGTCACATGGAACAGTACCGTGCACGTATGCTGCATTTACTGGGCGCACTGCCACTGGCAGTGCTGCGGATCAGTTACAGGCTCAGCTTCCGCATAGCCCACGTCACCTGCGTCCAGACCTGGTTCCACTGCCGAACATGCACATTCAAGTGTCCCATGGATGTCTGCATATCCAACACAACTGTTGATGAATTGGACTATGACTTGTGTTTGCTCCCCCTGTTGGATCACGAACAGGAGTGTAACCGAGACAGCCGTGCATGGGATGCCTTGACATACTGCGTATGTATTGGTAGTTGTGCATGGGAGATGGCACAATTTCTCGTGTGCAGTGACCACATCGAGGCGCTCCTCTATTGGGCTGAGTTGCGGATCGGTGAGACAGCGTGGGCTGAGCACACCTGCCCGGACCACCTAATGGATTGGCTCACCCGGGTGTTCCTTGAACACGACAACGACATACTATTGGAACACATTGCACATGAAGCTGCACGGGCATTCATGGATGAGTAACTCCGTACCTGCAGCCACATCCTATTGCCACCCACAGCACATGGCCAACAACTTGTTGCACAGTGGGGATTGCTCACATATCCCACTAAAACAGAGGACAAGTCTCCCTTCGGTCGGGCCTGGATGCATGTGCGTGGAATAACGCGTGTGCACACACACCTGTCCAAAGCGACGCAGGTCCATGGTCCGAGCAACACAGCGTCGTTTGGCAACGTTGCCAATTCGGACACACTGCTGGGTGAGAGCACACACATGGCGATGTAGCACGACATGCGAACCTGTCGGACCCTCACACCTGATCACTGTCGGCAGAGCAGACAATTGCCGCACCCCGGAGGCAGTGCACCATGCAGACCCCACGTACAGTCAGTCGTGCCCCCTCACACGGGGCACTGTGCAGACGCCAAACAACACATGACTCGTCCAGCAAGGCAAGGTGGGCTGTGAGTGTTGCCATATGTGATCAATCTTGTCCATTTCAGCCCCAACATCATCTGCCCCTCGACATGTACCCATGCTGTGTGTAGGTGTCTTAAGCATGTCTGTGCCTGTTGTGGCCGTTGCCTCGTCCGTACTGACACGCACATGCCAATAAAGACTATGCCACTCCACTGGTGTCTAACTGTGAGGTGTGTTGTAAAGATTGTCCACTCGTGTGCCACAATGAGCCTCGTCCCAACACAGGGAAGAACTGACTGTCGCATGTGCAATGGGGCTGTATCCCTTTGGCAAGCTCCACCTCTGTGAGCCAGACATTGTTTTTGCATAGGTGCTGGACGACATCTGATGCAGCCCCATCACCTACGCAGTCTGATGTGTCAGGGGCACACAGCCATGCAGCAATTCCCCCGCCATACACACCGGACACAGAACCCATATGAGGGGAGTTTTGTACCACATTGCCTTCATTGCTGATGTTCTGTGATTGCTATGTGTGTGGGCTGCATTGTGGGGGAATTGCCCCTGCAGCTCTGATTTCGTGTAGCCTTCTCCCCTTGAGACGGGGTGCCTTTGGATTGTGTGCTTTTCGGGGCTTGTTTTGCTTTTGACTTGGGTGATGTGTGCTCGCGGACTGATTTTGTGGCCTGGTGCATTGTTGGTCTGCTGCGTGTATTGTAAGGCATGGGTTGTGGTTGCACGTGGACACGTCGGAGTGTGACCTGCTCCTTTGAGGATGTGATCCGCACTTGGCTCCGTCCATGTTGCTTCATGGGCCATGTCATTTTCTTTGCGCAGATGCTATGCTATCCAAAATGCAGTGTTACTTGCATAGTCAGTGTGGGTCACGGATCTGCTGGTTTGCTGGATTCAGCATATGTGCAAGGGTAGGTTGTGATATTGGTGATAGGGGGCACTCTGTGCACATTGTGGATGGGGGCCTACTTGGCGTTTGGATGTGTGCTGCAGTGTGCCAAGGCATTCAGGGACATGTTCCAGGGTCATTGTGGGTGTACTGTGTGCTGCACAAATCAACGCCGTATCTGATTTACAAAACTACATACTCGTTTAAACATAACAAACTATACTGCTTATTTGTTACCTCTATACCTTACTCCTAAAACCATGTAATCTTTCAAACATATGTCACGTCACTTTTGTACCATTGAAACTGATTACGACCTTTTCTTTATACTACAGATCCCATGAACATGCTAATAAAGGTATAAGTGCTATTTTCATACTAAATAAAGCTCTCTTACTTAATTTTATAAACACTACTGTTTGGTGCACAAAATGGGGGTGACACATGAGGAGAGGAAACGGAGGTGTAATCCCTAAACTTTTATTGTACCGTTCCTTTAATATACGTATATTGAGGGTTTTAAGTGGGATGAAAAAAAATGCGGGTGTCTAAAAGGGGTAGCAGTGTTCAGCACCGGTAACTCCCGGATCACTTAAAGTTCTGCGTATATTCAGCACAGAGACACACCCTAACAATTTTCATCACTTATAATCACAGTTAGTTTACTAGTGTGAAAAAATCGTATAGAAAATTTACTAAGAACATTTTTAATTGGTTTTTATCTCTCACACATTTATAAAATATCTCTTGTAAAGAAACGCCCCTCTCCACCTTTATTTCGTACGAACGAGCAATAAATAATCCCTTTACCAGCATCTAGTCACTAACTACTAACACTGTGCACTGTACCCAATTGTAAAGCAGAAATAGTGTTTAGATTATGTCTTAAAGTATCATCAAATGATTCAAACCATGCATACATACACAAAGCAACGTGCACGTTTACTTTGTCCATTTACTCTCTATGTAATCTGTGCACATTCTGAACGGGTTCGCAGTATATCACCTGTTTTCACTTATACTCAAATGTACCTTACAGTAAAAAAATGACATCACAACCTATACATATGTAATATTTCTTACATTATACAGTGCATTTCTATACCATTGAAACTGATTGCAACATTCTTTATATAGTACAAATTCTACCAATATGTCAATAAACCTATAAGTGCTATTTTTATAATACAAAAAGCTGTATTAGATTATTTTTATAAACAGTACTGTTGGGGGCACAAAATGGTGGTGCAAGGTAGACAGAGTAAATGAAGGTGTAATTCCAAACTTTTTATGTATCGTCCCTTTACTATACGTATATTAACAGCTTTAACTGGGATGAAAAAATTGGCGGCTCTCTTAAAGGGGTGGCGGAGCCTACTACTGATAACACCCAGACCACTTAAACGCCTGCGTATATTCAGCAGAGGAACACACCGTGACAATTACTATCACTAATAATCACATTTACTTTACCACTGTGAACAAAATCGTACAAAAAATATACAAAGAACATTTTCATTTATTTTTTATCTCTCACATATGTAAAAAAATGACTTCTGAAGAAACGCTCCCTTGACTGACATTGAAATCTACCTCTCAGTGTAAAAAATGACACCACAAACTGCACATAACATTTCTTCTTTTTTCCATCTCTGTTAAGTTAATAACACATGAATTTTCTACTGTCACCCCTTCTCCACCATTTCCAGACTGAGCATAATTTCCAAACGTGCGACATTCTGTTTATCTTGCCAGAATAGATATACAAATCGAAATTAACGCTACATCGAATTTCCAAAACCATACAGGGCCATATTCACAAGAATGGCGATAACATTATCGCCGCTTTAGCGGCAGGAAACTGTCACTAAAGCGGCAATAATGTTATCGCTCGTCTTGAGAATATGGCCCACAGTCTTTTACAGATAACAACTTACACATTTTCTTTGTGAAAACTCCTAAACATATATAAAGTACTTGTTTAACAACTAGTTACACATTATGCATATTTTAGAACCAATAAAACACCAGACTTTACTAACACTATGTTATTTAGAAATAAAAAATACTTTCAAAGTTAAAAATATCGTCTGAAATACTTAACCACTACTACAAAACACATAACACACCTTCTTAATTTCTAATTTCCCTTCGTAGTTGGTATGCAGATTTCAAATGTCACAAACGCATGCAATTCTTTTCTTGTGACACAGTACATGTAATGCACAGCTTTCATCAAGAATGGAACCAGTAATGGCACACTTTCCTGTTGCTCCACACATAAATACATGTAAAGAGCAAATCAGAATAGTTCCTTATTTTTTTTAGATTCCAAAACCTCTCTTTATTGGTTATTTTTGAACTATCCATATAAACAGTTTTTTAAGGACACATACAGGTGAAAAGTTCAACCTATTGTATCAACACTTTCTAGAACATTCTACGACACGTGCAGGTTAAAAGTTCATCATTTTTTAAACCTACCGATATTATTTTTTGCAACATTTTCTCCAACATTTAACGGCACGTGGAGGTGAAAAGTTCACCATTCTTTCACGTTTGAACTGCACCTTCCAAATACAATTAGCAGGTGTGGTTGAGCTGAGCACATTTCATCCTATAATATGTACTCCACGTATAAACTGCTTTTTTATTAACCAATCACAAAGATGCTTTTCATCAAAACTAATATACACCCTACTTTTTAGGACACAATACATTTCATCTCCCAATCGGTTAACGTTTTGTATGTAAAAAAAAGTAGTTCCCCATGTTTAAACATATCTCTCATTCTACGAACGGACTGCATGAGCTACAGACATTTATCCATATCTTCTAGCCATACCTTCAAAATGCTAGTGTGGATTGTAGGACATAGCTATGTTTTCTGGTGCAAGAGGTATGCAGAACAGAGATGTATTGACTTAGATCTAGGTTTATAAAATGTGCACATTAAATGGTTTGCACAGAGAGGATTGAAGTGGCACCAATTGCTCCCTTTGGTTAAAACCTGTTTGCATCTCCAACACCCTGATCTTATGATTGTGCACTGTGGTGGTAACGACCTAGGCACATTGACTGGGGTAGGTTTGGAAATGCTTATGAAGGACACCTTTGGACAATTGATGTTACTTTTGTCTCAAACTGTCTTTGTATATTCCAATATATGCCAAAGACAGAAGTGGAAATGGTCAAACCAAATTTGTCATAAGATTGAAAAATCTAGGAAGAATGTCAACAAAGTTGTGTCTGCATACCTCAGAGACCATAGAATGGGGTTGATCTACAACAACAACATACGTTTTGATATGGCTGATATCTACAGAAGTGATGGAGTACACTTCACAGATGAGGGAAACCGAGTTTTCCTGATTAACCAGAAGCTGTGCATTCGCACTTACATGTAGCTCCAACTAATAAACACAAGGGCTCGTTTTAGAGCCGCCTTATATTCCCAATTTCGGCTCACAGAGTGTCAGCTGTGGTTCGGCTAGCAGAGGGACACCTGCGGGCCGTTGGGCAGGCTCACAGAGGAAGAGCTGCGGCCTGTGGGCTCAGCTCGCAGAGGGAGACCTACGAGCCGTAGGCTCGCAAAAGCATAGCACCGTACTGGCTCGCAGAGGGAGAGCTGTGGTCTGACTCGCAGAGGGAGACCAACGGGCCAACAGGCCTGCTAGCAGACACACAGCTATCAGTTAACAGGCTGGCTCGCAGAGATACAGCTGCGAGCCCTCCGAGCTGCAACCCGACGGGCTAACTCGCACAGACACAGCTATGAGTTAATGAGGTGGCTCACAGAGGTAGAGCTGCGGGCCTGATGGCTCGCAGGCACAGAGCTGCGACCCGACAGACTGGCTTCTAAAGGCATAGCCGCGAGCTGATGATGTGGGGAGAGGGAGCGTAAAACGAGCTAACAAGGTGACTCACAGAGGTAGAGCTGCGGGCCCAACAGCTCGCAGACACAGAGCTGCGAGCCAACAGACTAGCTTCTAAAGGCATAGCCGCGAGCTGATGATGTGGGGGGAGGGAGCGTAAAAGGAATATCTCGCACAGACAGACCTGCAGGATATTTTCAGTATTGCCTCGCAGAGGTAGAATTACGGATCCGATGCCTTTTAGAGGGAGAGATGCGAGCTGACGGACTGAGTCACAAAATGGCTGACAGCTCGCAGTCACAGAGCTGCGAGCCGACGGACTGGCTTATAAAGGCATAGCCGTGAGTTGGTGATGTGGGGAGAGGGACCGTGAAAGGGGTATCTCGCACAGACAGAGCTGCGGTATATTTTTAGTGTTGCCTCACAGAGGGAGAACTACGGACCTGATGCCTTGTAGAAGGAGAGTTGTGAATCACAAAATGGCTGCCAACACTTCCTAGTTTCAACAGTTCGCAGCCAATGAGCCACAAGCTCGTGCTCGTAACGCCTCAGCCAATCAGATGTCAGAATTCTTAAATATTGATATCTGGAAAATGTGATATTTCTCTAAAACTACTGAACAGATTTACCCGATTTAAACAAACGCGTGCTTTCTGGACCATGACCTTTTTCTCTGCTAAATTTGGCGTAATTCCGTTCAGCAGTTTGACCTGTAGCCTTGTCTAAAGTTTCCTATGGAAATTGCATGGAGAAAACACGTTTTGGGACCCCCCTTTTTTCTTAGCCCCCCCTTGACGAATACCTCCCAAACTTTTAGGATAGGAGCTGACCTGAAAAGAGGAACTTTTTGGAAAATTTCGTAAAGATTTGTCAAACGACGCTAAAGTTATAAGCACATCAAAAAATGCTTTTCCTATGGAAACGTGGTCCTAACTATAACTACCTACTGGCGACCGCCAGTAGGTAATATATACATACATACTTACATACATACATATATATATATACTAGGTCACTTTTTCATATTGTTACAGGGTACATAAGGAAGAAAGATTGAGGGGCATATTATCAAGAATGGCGATAACATTATCGCCGCTTTAGCGGCAGGAAACTCTAAGACACTCTACTCCACTCTATGCCCACCTACTCCAGGCCACTGTACTACATTGTATGACACTCCACGACACACCTGGTCACTGGGTTCCTGACAAAACAAAACTTTTCTCTACGGTAGGCCACTCCACTATATAACACAGCACTCAAATCTATAGCACTCTCCTCCACTGTACTCTACCACACCGTATATATATATATATGGTGTGGTAGAGTACAGTGGAGGAGAGTGCTATAGATTTGAGTGCTGTGTTATATAGTGGAGTGGCCTACCGTAGAGAAAAGTTTTGTTTTGTCAGGAACCCAGTGACCAGGTGTGTCGTGGAGTGTCATACAATGTAGTACAGTGGCCTGGAGTAGGTGGGCATAGAGTGGAGTAGAGTGTCTTAGAGTTTCCTGCCGCTAAAGCGGCGATAATGTTATCGCCATTCTTGATAATATGCCCCTCAATCTTTCTTCCTTATGTACCCTGTAACAATATGAAAAAGTGACCTAGTAAGGAGTTACACAAAGTACTATTTGGAGGACATTATAATTGGGCACTATGAAAAAAATAATATCTCAATTTTATAACAACAATAATCATTGTCTTTCATTCACTTTGGGCTTCATATATAGCACAATCTTACTAAAAGTAGCAAAGAAGCCCAATAAATAAACTAGACTGCATATGTGAAACCGAAGAATTACTACATGTGCAACTAAAAGACACATCATGATGTAAACCAATAAACAAATACTAAACAAATACAATAGATAGCCAGAAATGACATTAAATCTGATTGCCACTCTGCAGGTCTATTTCGTATTCCCAGAGAAAGGCATTGTTTAATTTTAGCTCCCTAATAGCTTTCCACCCATTTGATGAATCATCACAAAACTTTCCAGATCTAAAACATTTTCTGCATTTTGAAAAGTTGTACATTTTTGTGGTGCATCATGGGTGCATAGATAAAAAGGGGGTCCCAAATCAAATTTTTTCACTAATGCCTTTCCCAATAGACTCTTGTATTTGACATAGCACAAAAACGGCTGAATTGATCTACATGAAATTTGGCAGGATTATACATTATGGTGCACAGATGATGTGTTTTGGGTACTGCAGTTAAGCGGGGTAAGTATTTTTAAGCTATAAGGCATTTAGACTTAGTGATATCTGTCACCACTGTACCTTTGCAGAATTTTGCACAGGACATGCCGTAAACATATTTAAGAAATATTTTAAAATATTTTTAAATCCCTACCTATTTCAACTCTAATAAAGTGGTAATAGGTAGGGACCTACTACTTACCTATATGTAAGGCACTAACACTGAACACAGCCAAACTGTAGTCAAAACAATATGGCTGCCTTTTCATTCTCTAAAAACGGCCCTTGTCCAATTGTATACTGGCTTGTCATCGGCATGTACCACGGTACACTGCAAGATACCGTGGTGTACCATGGCTCAAAACATAACTAAATGTGTCACATGGCTACTCAATACTTAAGTCAGCTTTGCAAAGCAAAGCAAGGCCACCAGGTGTGGCCCTGTGTTGATTGATAAATCTAGAGAAATACAAGGCAGCGGAATTCGCTGTTTTGCCTTACTCTGCACACCATAAACTGCACTGCTGCTAAATTTCACATACATCCGTATTCCACTCCACTTTACTCCAATCCACTTTGAGCTATTCTACTCTATGCCACTCCATTCTATGTCTCTCCACTCTACAAGATTCCACTCTACACCACTCCACGCTCTGCTTTTACACTGCACGCAACTCCACTGTGTGGCACTACACTCTAAGCTCTTACACTGTATGCACCTCCACTTCTACACCACTCCAGTCTACTTCACTCCACTGTACGTCACTCCACTGGACGCTACTCCACTATATGCTATTCCATTCTACGACATTCCACTGTATGCTGCTCCACTGAATGCTATTTCGCTGTATGCCACTCTATTTTATAACACTCCACTTTACTCTATTCCACCGTATGCCACTTCACTGTACTCTACTGCACTCTATGTCATCCCAGTGTATGGCACTCCACTCCACTCCACGCCACTTCATTCATTCTACGCTATACCATTGGATGCCACGCCAATGTGCACCACTCCAATGTATGCTATTACAATCTACCCAACTCCACTCTACACCACTCCAGACTACACCACTCCATTGTACACCGCTCCCCTGTACGCTACTCCACTATACACTATTACAGTGTACACCACTCCACTCTACGCCAGTCCACCCTACTCTTTTACATTGTATGCAACTCCACTCTATGCCACTTCAGTGTGAACCACTATACTGTATGCCACTCCGCTATACTCTACTCCAGTATATGCTATTCCACTCTACATCATTCCACTGTATACCACTCCACTGTATGCTATTCCACTGCATGCCACTCTACTGTACAACACTCCACTGTGTGCTATTTCTCTGTATGCCACTACACTGCATGCTACTCCACTTTATGCCACTCCACTTCATGACACCCCACTCTACGTCACCCTATTCTGCGCTATTCCATTAGACACCACTCCACTGTATGGTATTACACTTTACCCAGCTCCAGTCTATACCACTTCATTGTATGCCACTTCCTTCCCCTTACACTCCACTGTCCAAATTTGTACTCAACTCTATGCCTGTATACTCTATTGTACAACACTCTATCCCACTCCACAAGAATTTCCAACACTATACAACACAGCACTCCACTCTACTGTACGAGATGCCTCTCCACTTTATAAACGTTCCTTCAACTCTACACTATGCCACTCCACTGTACACCACTCCACTCTAAGCTATTCCACTCTACGCCACTCCACTCTTCTACACTCCACTGTGCAGTATTCGACGACGCTATTTAACTGTATGCTACTCCACTTTACGGTAATCCACTTTAGGCCACTACAGTGTATGCCACTCAGCTCTACACCGTTCCACTCTATGACACTCTGCTCCATTGAATATAAAACTCCACTCTATAAATGTTTACCACAATTAATGGCACCCTACAACATTCTATGCTACTCTGTCCCTGTACACTCCACTGTACAACTCTATTCTCCACTCTATGCCCATACACTCCATTATACAACACTCTATTCCACTATTCAACACTTTTCTATATTACACAGCACTCCACTCTACTATATGAGACCCCACTCCAGTTTATAACAACTTACTACCTACACTATGCTACTGCACTCCAATCCATGCCAATCTACTCTGCGAGCCACCAATACACTCTATTGTACTTTACCCCCACTACGTTACACCCCTCCACTAGACTCTTCTACACTGTATGAGACTTTACCTCACTCTACGCTACTATAGAACAATCCACTCTACACAACTCCACTGTTTAACACACTACTGTACTCTATCCAACATCACTCTACAGCAGTCGACTTCATTGTATGCCATTCTTTGAATCTTTACTTCTGTCTAGACCCCTACACTCCATGGACTAACATTGTACTATAATATATGCCAATGTACAGCACTTTACTCCACTCTGTGGCGCTCTACTATGCTCTAGTCCATTATACGACACTGGAAGCAACTCTTTGTATGCCATTGCATCCCTCTTTATTCCACTCTACTCTATGACACAGTACTCCACTACTCCACTTTAAGTCCCTCGACTCTACACCACTTTATTCCATTGTACTACTCTATGCCAATCCGCTCTATCACCCTCTTCAACACTTTACTGTAATGTACACAACTCCACTCTATAAAACACAAATAGATTGTATGCCACTCTACTTTATTGTAGTGTATGTTACTTTCCATTGATGTTCAACATGCCACTACACTCTACTGTACAACACAGCACTCCAATTTATGACACTTTACTCGACTGTATGATACAACACTCAACTCTACTGCACTCCACCCAACTATAGTCTACAACATGCCACTACACTCTATGATACTTTACTCCACTCTACACTACCCTACTCCAGTGTACTCAACTGCACTATAATCCACTATACTATACTTTCTTCCACGCTATGTCACAGTACCATACTCCTCTCTATGCCGCTCCACTGTCCGACGCTCTACTCCACTATATACAACTCCACTCTACAACACTGTACTACTGCTGCTAAAGCGGCGATAAGGGGCTTGATAATATGCCCTATAGAATTCCAATAGAAGCCCAGGTTTGATGTCCTTCACACCAGAACATGGGCTTCTATTGAGTTCTATAGGCATATTATCAAGCTCCTTATCGCCGCTTTAGCAGCAGTTTCCTGTCGCTAAAGCGGCGATAATGTTATCGCCGTTTTTGATAATATGCCCCTGAGTTTGGCTTGTTCAGCACAGTTTGTTTTGTGAGCCAGAGAGCATGCAACGAAAACTTATGTAGATTAAAGATATATTCTATTTGTTATCAATTCGTTAATAGGTATCCGTTAGCATGTGACCATAAATGGGCCTTTCAGTTGTTCATGTAGTAAATCAGAAACTTTTCATATGCAATCTAGTGAATTTTTTGGGCTTCTTTGCTACTTTTAGTAGTATTGGACTACACATATATCACTACATTGTTGACCCTTATAACTTCATAACCACTTCATAACATCGCCTGCAATAGGAATAATACTTATCTACATAGTCTAATGTACATTGCTGTGAAATTTCATTGTATCATTTCAGCTGTTTTGCCACAACAAGAAATACGAAATGTCTACGTAAAATGCATTGGGACCCCCTTTTTTCTTTGCACTCCCTTGACCAAACAGCACCACACTTTCAATCCTTCATCAATAAAACCACTACAACAGATCTGTAAAGTTCTGCAAAGATTCATCAAACTGGTGCTAAGTTATTAAGGGACAAAAATCAGAAGAATTCCTATCTCTGGGAACCCTAACTATAACTATAGAGTGGCTACCGCCATTCTGTATATATATATATATATATATATATATATATATATATATATATATATATATATATATATATATATATATATATATATATATATATTTTCAATGAAAAAAACTAAGGTTACAAGGATGTTATAGTTAGGAAATAGAATAAAACATTTCTTAGAAATTCACTCAAAAAACCAAAGGTTTCAGAGACGTTATAGTAGGCTCAGGTGTCACTCATACAAAACCAGAGAAATGCAGCCGTTATAGTTAGTGAGCTAACTATAACTTGCGCCCCCGCAATGCACTGCTTGTGACCTCACATATTACATCACTCATGCCATGGTCATTGGCATCATTGATGACATCACTAATGACATTTCAAATGACATCATTGATGACATCATCCACAGAATCGTTGACGCATCCACTATCATATAACCTTTTATACACCCACTCCAACTACTACACTATCAGTCTCAAACCCATTCTCACAAACACATAACGTCCCTTTAACCTTTGTTTTTTTCAGTGAATTTCTAAGGTTTTTTAAATGCTAATTCCTAACTGAAACGTCCCTGTCGCCTTTGGTATTTTCAGTGAATTTCTATGTTTTTTTTTACTAGTAGTCATGTTTGCAGAGTGGTGGAGAAAGGGGGCTGAGCCTCTGACCAGCTCTCCATAATCCCGCTGTGTAAGACTTACAGAAGGTACCAGGAGGACGTCTTGGCCCCCAAGGTCCATCAGGAGTAAATTGGACTTAATTTCCCAACCAGTAGTGCACCTGGAGCCATGTTTGCAAAGTGGCAGAGGAAGGGGGCGTAGCCTCCAATGGCCTCTTAGAAATCCTGCTGTGTGGGACTTATTAGAGATAACAGGAGGGATAGTTGGCCCGCAAGGACATCTTTGGGGCCCAACTACCCCTCCTGTTACCTCCAGTAAGTCCCACACAGCAGGATTGCTGAGACCTGGTAGGAGGCCATGCTCCCTTTCTCAAGCACTCTGCAAATGCGCCTCCTGGTGCACTACTAGTAAGGGGTGAGGTCCCCTTGGCTATTGTGGGCCCTTTGGGGCCAACTACCCCTCCTGTTACTTCCAGCAAGTAGCACACAGTGGGTTTGCTGAGAGGTTTTTGGTGGCCATGCCCCATTTCTCCACCACTCTGCAAACGCACGTTCTGGTGCACTACTAGTTTGGGGATGAAGTCCCCTTGGCTCTTTAGGGGACGTGAGGGCCAGCTAGACCTTCTGTTACTTCCAGTAGGACCCACCCGGATGGATTGATTAGAGGTGGTCAGAGGCCACACACCCTTTCTCCACCACTCTGCAAAAGCACCTCCTGGTGCACTGCTGCTTGGGGGATGAAGTTCACTTTAGTCCTGAGGCGCTCAGGAAGCAAGGGGACCTCATCCCCCCACAAGCAGTGCACAGAGAGGCGTGTTTGCCGAGTGGTAGAGAAAGGGGGTGTCGCCTCCGACCACCTCTCAGCAATCCCACTGTGTGGGGCTTACTGGAGGTAACAGGAGGTGTTGTTGGCCCCTAAGAACCCTAAGCAGCCAAGGGGACTTCATCCCCTAACCAGAAGCACGCCAGGAGGTGTATTTTACAGAGTGGTGAAGAAATGGGGCAGGGCCTCCAGTGAGTTGCCTGCTTTTTTTTAGTTTTTCTATTTGTTAGGAAGGGGGGCTGTGGGGCCCCCTTTCCTGGTCCGTTTGGGCCCCAGGGACCCCATCCCCCGGGGCCTGCCCTTTTAAAAAAAGTTATGCAAAAAAAGGGAGGGAGCCGCGCAGTCCCCCTCTTGGGCCTATTTCAGCCGTGGGGACCCCCATCCCCCGGGGCACAGCCTTTCTTTTTTCCCATTTTTTAATTTAAAAAAGGAAGGGGGGCCTTTTGCCCCCATCTTTGGGCCACTTTTGACCTGTAGATCCCATGCCCTGGGGCCTGCCCTTTATTTGATTAGTTATTATTATTTATTTATTTTACAAGGTAGGGGGGCTGTGCGGCACCCCTCCTGAGGCCAATTTTAGCCCCGGGGACCCGATCCCCGGGGGCCAGGCCTTTATATATTTTTTTGCCAAGGGGAGGGGGGCATGCAACCCTACTCCCCTGGGAGCTTTCAGCCCTGGGGACCCTCATCCTCCAGAGCCAGGCCTTTTCTTTAAAAAAAAAAAAGGGGGGCTGAGGCCATTTTCAGCACCGAGGACCCCATCCCCCGGGGCCAGGCCACTTCATTGGGGACTGCAGGGGAGCTAGAGCCCTCTCTGTTGCTTCTTTATGCACTTCTCTTGCTTCTTTCTGTAACTCTCTTGCTTTTTCTGCAACCCTCGTGCCTCTTTCTGCACCCCTCTTACCTCTTTCTGCACTCCTCTTGCCTCTTTCTGCACCTTTGTTGCTTCTTTCTGCACTTCTTTTATTTCTTTCTCCACCCCTCTTGCCTCTTTCTTCACCTCTGTTCCTTCTTTCTGCACTTCTTTTGTTTCTTTCTGCACCTCTTGCTTCTTTCTGCACCTCGTTTGCCTCTTTCTGCACCCCTCTTGCCTCTTTCTGCACCTCTGTTCCTTCTTATTGCACTTATTTTGTTTCTTTTTGCAGCTCTCCTGCTTCTTTCTGCACCCCCTTGCCTCTTTCTCCTCCCCTCTTCCCTTTTTCTTCACCCCTGTTGCCTCTGATACTTCTTTCTGCACTTCTTTTGTTTTTTTCTGCACCTCTCCTCCTTCTTTCTGCACCCCTCGTGCCTCTTTCTGCAGCCCTCTTCCCTCTTTTTGCACCCCTTTTGCCTCTTTCTGCACCTCTGTTGCTTCTTTCTGCGCTACTCTTGCTTCTTTCTGCACCTCTTTGCTTCTTTCTGCACCACTCGTGCTACTTTGTGCATCCCTCTTCCCTCTTTCTGCACCCCTCTTGCCTCTTTCTGCACCTCTGTTCCTTCTTTCTGCTCTTCTTGTGTTTCTTTCTGCACCTCTCTTGCTTCTTTCTCCACTTCTCTTGCTTCTTTCTGCACCTCTGCCCCTTCTTTCTGCAATCCTTGTGCCTCTTTCTGCACCCCTCTTCCCTCTTTTTGCACCCCTCTTGCCTCTTTCTGCACCTCTGTTACTTCTTTCTGCACTTCTTTTGTTTCTTTCTGCAACTCTCTTGCTTCTTTCTACACCCCTTGTGCTTCTTTCTGCACCCCTCGTGCCTCTTTCACACACCCCTTCCCTCTTTCTGCACCCCTCTTGCCTCTTTCTGCACCTCTGTTCCTTGTTTTTGCACCTCTCTTCTTTCTTTCTGTATCCCTCTTGCCTCTTTCTCTATCCCACTTCCCCATTTCTGCATCTCTGTTGCTTCTTTATGCACTTCTCTTGCTTCTTTCTGTACCTTTCTTGCTTCTTTCTACATGCCTCGTGCCTCTTTCTGCACCCCTCTTCCCTCTTTCTGTACTCCTCTTACCTCTTTCTGCACCTCTGTTGCTTCTTTCGGCACTTCTTTTGTTTCTTTCTGCACCCCTCTTGCCTCTTTCTGCACCTCTGTTCCTTCTTTCTGCACTTCTTTTTTTTCTTTCTGTACCTCTCACTTCTTTCTGCACCCCTTTTGCCTCTTTCTGCACCCCTCTTGCCTCTTTCTGCACCTCTGTTCCCTCTTTCTGCACTTCTTTTGTTTCTTTCTGCACCCCCTTGCCTCTTTCTCCACCCCTCTTCCCTCTTTCTTCACCTATGTTGCCTCTTTCTGCACCTCTATTCCTTCTTTTTGCTCTTCTGTTGTTTCTTTCTGCACATCTTTTGCTTCTTTCTGCACCCCTCGTGCCTCTTTCTGCACCCCTCTTCCCTCTTTTTTTACCCCTCTTGCTTCTTTCTGCACCTCTTTGCTTCTTTCTGCACCACTCATGCTTCTTTCTGCACCCCTTTACCTCTTTCTATACCCCACTGGCCTTTTTCTGCACCTTTTTTCCTTCTTTCTGCTCTTCTTTTGTTTCTTTCTGCACATCTCTTGCTTCTTTCTGCACCCCCTTGCTGCTTTCTCCACCCCTGTTCCCCATTTTTGCATCTCTGTTGCTTCTTTCTGCACTTCTCTTGCCTCTTTCTCCACCCCTCATCCCTCTTTCTGCACCTCTGTTGCTTCTTTCTCCACTTCTCTTGTTTCTTTCTGCACCTCTGTCCCTTCTTCCTGCAACCCTTGTGCCTCTTTCTGCAACCCTCTTCCCTTTTTCTGCACCCCTCTTGCCTCTTTCTTCACCTTTGTTCCTTCTTTTTGCACTTCTTTTGTTTCTTTCTGCACCTCTCTTGTTTCTTTCTGTATCCCTCTTGCCTCTTTCTCCACCCCACTTCCCCCTTTCTGCATGTCTGTTGCTTCTTTATGCACTTCTCTTGCTTCTTTCTGCACCTCTCTTGCTTCTTTCTGCAACCCTTGTACCTCTTGCTGCACCCCTCGTCACTCTTTCTGCACTTCTTTTGTTTCTTTCTGCAACTCTCTTGCTTCTTTCTGTACCCCTCTTGCTTCTTTCTGCACCCCTCGTGCCTCTTTCATACCCCTCTTCTCTCTTTCTGCACCCCTCTTGCCTCTTTCTTCACCTTTTTTCCTTCTTTTGCACTTCTTTTGTTTCTTTCTGTACCTCTCTTGTTTCTTTCTGTATCCCTCTTGCCTCTTTCTCCACCCCACTTCCCCTTTTCTGCATGTCTGTTGCTTTTTTATGCACTTCTCTTGCTTCTTTCTGCACCTCTCTTGCTTCTTTCTGCACCCCTCGTGCCTCTTTCTGCACCCCTCTTCCCTCTTTCTACTCTCCTATTGCCTCTTTCTGCACCTCTGTTGCTTCTTTCTGCACTTCTTTTGTTCCTTTTTGCACCCCTCTTGCCTCTTTCTGTACCTCTGTTCCTTCTTTCTGCACTTCTTTTGTTTCTCTCTGCACCTCTTGCTTCTTTCTGCACCCCTTATGCCTCTTTCTGCACCCCTCTTGCCTCTTTCTGCACCTCTGTTCCTTCCATCTGCACTTCATTTGTTTCTTTCTGCAGCTCTCTTGCTTCTTTCTGCACCCCCTGCCTCTTTCTCTACCCCTTCCCTCTTTCTTCACCCCTGTTGCCTCTTTCTGCACCTCTGGTCCTTCCTTCTGCACTTATTTTGTTTCTTGTTGCACATCTTTTGCTTCTTTCTGCACCCCTCGTTCCTCTTTCTGCACCCCTCTTCCCTCTTTTTGCACCCCTCTTGCCTCTTTCTACACCTCTCTTGCTTCTTTCTGCAGCACTTGTGCTTCTTTCTGCACCTCTCTTCCCTCTTTCTGCACCCCTCTTGCCTCTTTCTGCTCCTCTGTTCCTTCTTTCTGCTCTTCTTTTGTTTATTTCTGCACCTCTCTTGCTTCTTTCTGCACCCCTCTTGCCACTTTCTCCACCCCGTTCCCCGTTTTTGCATCTCTGTTGCTTCTTTCTGCACTTCTCTTGCCTCTTTCTCCACCCCTCATCCCTATTTCTGCACCTCTGTTGCTTCTTTCTGCACCTTTGTCCCTTCTTTCCACAACCCTTGTGCCTCTTTCTGCACCCCTTTTCCCTCTTTTTGCTCCCCTCTTGCCTCTTTATGCACCTCTGTTCCTTCTTTCTGCACTTCTTGTGTTTCTTTCTGCAACTCTCTTGCTTCTTTCTGTATCCCTCGTGCCTCTTTCTCCACCCCACTTCCCCTTTCTGCATCTCCGTTGCTTCTTTCTGCACTACTTTTGTTTCTTTCTGCACATCTCTTGCTTCTTTCTGTACTTCTCTTGCCTCTTTCTGTACTCAAATAGGAAGTGCAAGCTGTCAAGTTTAAAAGTCTGTGTGCTTTTGTGACTGAGGTATATGTCTACTTGTATATGTATTCTCACATGTGTTATGTATCTGAAGATGGTAGCTTACAAAGTGGGTAGCTTCTTCTATAGGTGGTTAAATGTTCTCAGTTCTGCTCAGTCATTCAGTTGCACAGGCAGACATGTCTTATGTATATAGGTGTTATAGAGCCCCTCAAATATACTATTGAATACCCATGTGCCCTGTATTATGAGCAGAAAGAAACACATACACTTTTTTGTACACATATTTACAGAGTATGCTGTTTGAAACACAGGTATTCAAGTATTTCTATGTTTATTTTTATGTAACATGTCACTCGGTAAAAGCAGAGACACGCATGCATACCTTCAAAAACTTGGTCAGACTTACAACAGTGATATGCTTAGGATTGCTGTTTTATATTTGGTAGGTAGGCCTAACATTGTGAGCAGTCGATTAATAGTGAACCTTCAAGAGAAAAGTGAGGTTTAAGACATCTTGGGAGAAGGATTAGTGATTAGGCTTCTTTGTATTAGTCTCTTGTAAGTTACAGTCAAAGTAGGCCTCTTTCTGCACCTCTGTTGGTTCTTTCTGCACTTCTCTTGCTTCTTTCTGCACCTTTCTTCCTCTTTCTGAACTTCTGTTGTCTCTTTCTGTACTTCTCTTGCTTCTTTCTGCACCTTTCTTAATCTTTATGCACATGTCCTATCTACATAGGCATATTTAGAAATTAGCATTTAAAAAACCTTAGAAATTCACTGAAAAAAACAGAGGTTTCAGGGACATTATAGTTAGGAATTAGCATTTAAAAAACCTTAGAAATTCACTGAAAAAACCATAGGTTTCAGGGACTTTATAGTTAAAAATTAGCATTAAAAAAACCTTAGAAATTCACTGAAAAAACCACAGGTTTCAGGGACATTATAGTTAGTTGGACATTTCACTCGTACAAAACCAGAGAAATTCGGCCGTTATAGTTAGTTGAGCTAACTATAACTCGCGCCCCCGCAATGCACTGCTGATGACGTCACATATTACATCACTCATGACATGGTCAGTGACATCACTGATGACATCACTGATGACATCTCAAATGACATCACTGATGATGTATGTAGGTGTATAGCCAAGAATTCCCCTAGGAACATCCACCCCCATTACCTGATGTGAGAGAATGAAGGACCCTGTCTTGGTCTCAAGTTGGACACCCGGCGCGGTATGTCAGATCACTGCGTGCTGGAGTATCTGCGTGCAGGGACCTCAGCGTCTTGTGTCAGTGTGTCAGCATGGAAGTCTTTCTCCTCTGCCTGGCTCAATGAGGATGTGTTGCTTATATACCCAAAAGGTATCCTCAGGGGTTCTACCGTGCTGTGTCATGTCGGCCGAGGATGACAATAGTGATGAACAGTTATTATGCAGAAGATGGTAATCCTGCTGTGGTTCTGAGAATCCTTATGCATATTAAATGAGACTAGTTTTTGGAGAAAATCACACGACATTTATGCAGCACCTAACTAGGTAAAAGGTCAGCACCAAAACCGTTATGTAGTGCAATGGCAGGGTAAATGTAGGTGAAAGGTTAGGCGACTACCAAGGCCTATATTGGGATACATTGGGAATCATAACACCCACTCCTCATCCGACTGGACCATATATCACAATATAGTCCTTAAAATAAACCGATAAAAACATTGCAGTGTAAACATATCTAAAAGCATGGAAAATGTAAAAAAACGTTATAAAAACTGGTAAAAAAAAAATATATATTCTAAGTCCTTTTAATATGTAAAAAGCTTTCTAAGTCCTTAAAAATAGTTCATATAAAGTTTGAGTAACTGAGTACGCCTGAAAGCCATGGTGCTCATTAAGAGCGAGAGAGAGAGGGAAAAAAATTGCTATCAAATTCTAATTTCTGTTGTTGTGGAAAAGAGGCTGAATTGTTCCCAGCACACGTAGAGACAAATGTTTATGTGTCCTGTGTGGGAGACGCAACATCACTGCTGCTTGCCTTTGCAGATGACGGTCCCTGTAACACCTCCTTGATCAGGTCAATAGAGCAAAGGTGATCCTCTACAGTTCCCACAGCCGATGCTGGGGAAACATCCAAAGCCTGTGTGCCTGCAGTAGACCCAGTGTCCAATCCAACAGGAGCTAAGCATCCTGTGGTCGCTCTAAAAATGCCAACATGAACATGGGAATACGCTGAGGACACTGCACTACGTGGGCCTTTAACGAGTCCAGCGGTACATCCACGTACGGAGGCGCAACCGATGGAAGTGTTAGACAGAGGTTCAACACGCATTCTTGTCCACAGAATAAGCAGTGGAGAACAGGCAAAATACAGTCAAGCCACCATGGACGGATTGTTAGGAACCAAAACTGGCTTAGCTCCTGAAGCCAAGGTGTGCCCAGATGGAGTACCATGCGGTCACGGCAACATCGCTACCCACTACTAGTAGCAGGATCAGTGGAAGCCCTCTAAAAACGCTTCCTAATATTGAGTGCATGAAGCGGCTCAGAGAATCAAACCATATAAAGGAAACATTCAACGAAGGCCATAATGGTGCCTCCCTGACTGTGTGGGTCGGTGGAAACAATACTTGCATACAACAAGTAACCCTCAAACTTACTGTGACAAGATATGTGATGCCTGAAAGCATCCCACAACAACTTTGATCATTCAGCATTAAGTAACTCCCATTCGAGAGACGCCTGAACACTGGATTAACCACAGCAGCTGGGGATCCTTTTAAATGTCAGGATAAGTTTGCAACCGAACCATTACAAGCCCCGTGAAGGTTTATATCCTGACAAATTACAGATCCACTTAACGAAGTCTCGCAGTCTGTACCACTGAGAAATACTTCAGTGTCCCCATTCCTGCATCTAAATCTATACGGTAATTTCCAAGACTCATGGATGTAGTCCTTTCCCATCGCTTCATACCTGCCTACCTGGTGGTATTGTAGGCAATATTGAAATTGAAATGTTGTTACGGGCAATGTTATATGGCCATGAATTAACCATTCTGTGGACGGTGACTCTGCCACGGTGAAAGGTAATTGGTCCAATTTTTCAATGTGCAGCATTGTATATTTTGCATCTCTTTGTGCCATTGTTGTCTGCTTTTCTATTAGATTATATGCGGAGAACAAAGACGTACTGTTAATATATTGCCAGGGCACGTAACCAGAGCGCAATGATTGTAGCGTCCAGCTTAATAATAGAATGGATCCTAACTGCAATTGCCCATGTTGTAGGATGGACAGATCCTGTTCCATTTTATCTATAGCAGAAGACACAATGTTGCCCAGTGAATAAATCCTGGATGTTAGTGTGGTCATGCCATTGTCGACCACTGCCAAAGCCTTTTCTAGGCTAACTCTGTCAATTTCACGCAATCTCTCTACAGCTTTCTGTTGAGAGATTTTCCAAACTTCGTTGTAAATAGGGTATAAGAAACATTTATGACATGGTTTTCGGGGACCTAGCAAAAAATCCCTTAAATCCATGTCATCTGAGAGTAAGGAAAGGTTTTGTTTCACCTGGGACAGTGTTGAGGTTCTTAGCCAATCTAGGCATAACTTCCCAACACTGTAGGACGTCACCACCCCGGATGTTCTCATTGTACATAGCATTGGTCTGGCCTATGGACACTAAACCCTTCGGCTGTACCCTTGACTCTTGACTGACACCTATTTGTGTCGATAGGCCAAACAAACCACCCATTCCAATTGGGGTCCGATGAATTGTATGAAACCTCATGCATGATGTAATCTAGCGTACTCTCACCTATGTTCCCTCAAAGTGTGAAAGTGAGGGAATACGAGGTGTGTTCAAGTCCTTGATCTTGGCCAGTCCAAGACAGGAAGTATGTTGCACAGTATCGTTCAGGAAGATAATTTGCTGTGGTATGAGGCACGCTCTAAATAATGCCTCAATTCCCTGAACCTGCCATTTTTTAGTCCCCCAGACTGATTTTATGTCTATAGTGTCCTCCATATGTCGAAACCTTGTTCAGACAGTTGGGAAATAAAGGATGCAGAGTATATCTGTTTCGTGTTGGTGACAATATTTTTCTTTGCAGATGTAGGTGCAAGCTTATAATAATATGAGCGCAGATCTGATGTTTTAAACCCAGAAAAATAAGCAAGCTTCTGTGCAAATGTTTGTGAACTACCTTTCAGTGGTGTTGGGCAATATTCCCATTAGTGGTATGTGAAAACATTACGTGCAGTACTTGTTTTATGCAAAAAATGATGAACATAATGTTGGTAACAATACGTGGTGACAAAATCAGATGTATCATCATACATTTCATTTTTTGAGAATGCCGCACATTGTTCTAAATCAGACAGAGTACTATTTACAGTTTCAAAATCCCAATCGTCAGAGTATGTACTGGAGGTGATGACATCATTCAAAGAAATTTTAAATACATGCGGTATTTTCGAAAGTTCAGTGTGACCAAATACATCATATGAAATCCTATCCCAAACTGTTCATTCAGGAATGGGAACTGCTGTAATGTTCACAAAGGACAGGTCTCTTTGTTAACGATGAGATGACGTATGTGGTTTCAGCCTCAAGTTCACATGTGAAACTGCTGAGTGTTCTGGGAGATAATGTTCATTCACAAGCAAGAAAGACAGTCACTAAACCCATACAGAGAACTAGGAACAGTATGCCAGTTGCTATCCAGAATTGTAGCCATGGTGAGACAAGTTAGGTCTTTTTCAACCAAAGGTAGAACTCATGAAATTGTTTTTTGCAGAAAACTGGAGCTGGCGGTGACTCAGGTTCACTTGGATCCAGAGAAAAGGTGTCAAAATCAATGAAATAGCCAGATGCAGTTCAATCTATCTTTGGTAGCTCAGCAAGTTTTGATGTAGATGTCGGTTTTAGGCTGAATTGAGATCTGTATTTCATTTCTGCTTTGTTGCTGTTCAATTTCAACAGGTACGAGTTCCATTTCATTGTTGGTTACTCAATTACTTCGTATAGAAGATTCTTCAAATGTTATTAGTCTTTCTTTGTGAACCTCCTGTATGGTAGCGAGAGGAGATCAGTGGCTACCCAGGAGCCCACGCTGCCTGCTATTCAGTATTGGCCACATAGTGTGGTTTTATCAGATCAATGGAGACAGATTTCTTTTCTTTTTTACTGGCCAGAGGCAGAGGAAGTACTGTTCTTGTTCCTTCGACAGCCAGGACAGGTACTGTCATTCTGTATAATGGCCCAAATTCTTTCTTGTCCACAATCTTTTCTCTGAACAGATCCCTGACTTTTGGGACCCAGGCAGGTCTTGCTGTAACTGATTTTACTTCCCCAGTGGCGGTGCATTTTACTTGGACGTTGCTTTGTAGTACCTGTAAAACAGCCAAAAGGTCATTGATGTCAAATGCTTTTTCATCTGGTACTGTGCTGCCATAATCGAGGTCAGGTACCCACATTCTCGTCCCAAATAGGACCTAATATGGAGTACAGCCTACTAGAGAACTTCTTGGCATGTTATTAAGTGCCCTCTGAACCCCATATAGGTGATTGACCCAACTACCACCGAGCCTAATACCCTTGCTATTAATATTGCTTTAAGTCTCAGTTTTTCTTCTCCATAATCGAATTTCCCTCGGGATGATACGTAGATGAGTACTGCAATGCAACACCCAAACTTCCCATGGGTTCCTTGTAAGCCCGAGAGCTAATCATAGGGTCAAGGTCAGAATGTAATGTGCCAATTGCGTATGTCCCTATAAAGACTTGCAAATCCTTTATAACAGTTCAGGCATCAGCCAAGCGCTGGGGCCAAACCCACAGAAATCTAGAACATAAATCCACTGCCACCAAGACGTATTTGTAAGCCCCATCAGATTGTAAGGGGCCGCAGTGGTCCAAATAGACACAGGTGAGTGGTCTATCTGATATCAGTAGTGGTGTTTGCGATGGACTTGCTACGGTTGAACCCTTCATCTGCTGACAGATGTCACACTTAAGGACTCATGCTTTTGTCTGTTTGGTAAGACCTGGCCATCAACAATGTTGTTTTAGTAATGAAACTGTCACAGTAATACCTGTGTGTGCTGAGCCCAATCCCTCATGTGCAGCTAGAATTAAACATAATCTGAGATCCATGTTTGGTATTATTCTATCCCCCACTCCTCGAATTTGAGCATACAGACTATTTTGTGCATCTAACTTGTAGGAGTACTTGAGTGGAAAGCCTTTTGGCACGGCTGAGCTGTTTTTGCGTTAAGCAATGACAGCTACCATTATCTGTCCGTCTATTCTCGTGCTAGAACGAGTGATTGTAGCTATGGCAGCAGGCCGCACTGTAGCCTTGGTGGCTTCATCAGCAAATGAATTCCCTTCAACGTGCACACCAACACATTGATGACTCAGTGTATGAATCATGTGAGCCCGCGGCAAGCCTTTTTTCAGCTTTGCCACTTGATCCCATAAATTATGCTTTATTGTGCAACATTTTGAGTCTTTAAAACCATTCTGACCCCAGTAGTGAAGATATTCATTGTATGACTGGACACAATAAAATGAATTGCACACAATAAGTATGGGGAATTCTCAATCTGTGTTTTTAGTGCCAGTATCAGGGCTTTTAGCTCTGCCAGCTGAGCCGTGCATCTCCTAGAGACTGTGTCTCCGTGTTGCTAGGACAGAACGTGCTGCCCCACATACATCCCTTTACAATTGCACAAGCTGCGCTGAATTGCTGTTTACTTCCTATGGCAGGCTGGGCAGATCCGTCAGTTTAAATTATGTATTCATACTGATCTAGAGGCATTATTTCATTCAGGAGAGGATATTCTTGTTCGCACTGCAAAAATGCTTGTGTTTTCAGTGTAGAATCAAATTTAAAGTCTACATCTGTTGCAGTGAGAGAATTTGCCTATTGGATCCATAGTGGATCGAGTGCTTTTGCGTTTGGACGCCAGCTTTTGTAACAGCCTCTAAGGCCAGTACTGGAGTCACAACAATTATTTGTTTCCCCTCTGCCAGCGTTCTTTCTCTCACTACAGCAGTCTGTACTGCTGTTAGAATCTTTTCAGTCAATGCAAAGCGTATCTCAGAGTTCGTGTACAAATGAGATTTGTGTGCAATGGGTACAGTTTCTCCTTCGTTGAAGGTTAGATATGTGTACCCCGATTGACCCGCGACTATACGGATCACCAAATTCTAAGTGTTTACACGTGTGTTTAAGCGTTAGGAAGCTATCATGTCAGCTTGTAGGGAATAAAGAATTTCTGCATGTTCCTGTGTCTAATGTTGAACTGAAAAATCAGGTCTTATTAAGTCGTAGAAAGGTTTCACTCTTTCTCCGTAATCCAAAATGTATGTTCTGCCAAAATTTAGGAATCCTAAAATGGATAGTACATTTTTCAGAGTCTTTGGAGGTTGGAGCAGAGCACACTTTTTTAAAGAGTTAGCTGCTAGGCTTTTTCTTTCATTTGAAAGCTCATATCCCAAAAATAGGACAATGAGATGACCAATTTTTGATTTTCTAAAGTTAAATTTGTAGCCCTCAGAGACAAACCCCAAAATTATGTTGTTCACTCTGGCTAAATGTTTCAATAGTTTATCATCTGTCAGAAAAAATATAATCTACATAGGACAATGCCTCCTAGTCAAAGATTTTGAAGCAACTCTGTTACTCTCGCTGAGAACAACTCCGGGCTATTCTTATATCCTTGGGGTAATCTACAAAATTGATGCTCAGATCCTAGGGCTGAGAATGCTGTCAAATATCTGCTCTCAGGGGCTATATTCTGGCAAAAAAATCCATTCAAGATATCTAGTGTTGTTTTATATTTCTTCCGCACAATGTTGTTATTAATGCAGCACTGTGTGCATTCTGTACTGCAAATATCTTTATGCAAGTGTTCAAATGCCTGTATTCCAAAACTAGACAATATGAATTGTTGGGTGCGGGAAACAAAGGATTATTCATTGAAGAGGTGCATTTCTCTATTACACCTTGGTATTCAAGTTGATCTATGATCTCCCTGACTTGTGTTTTCATAACTTCTTTTATTGGGTACTGTCTCTGTGGTGTTGGAGTAGTTTTTACTAGGATTTCATGGTGAGGTGACTTAGCATCCCACCCTACATGAATGTTTTAGTGATTCTGGAACGAGGTCGGAGAAAGCTGGTAAAATTACTGTTTCTCCTTTTGGGCAATCCAGAACGAACTCAGGTGGCCAATATTTTTCAGCCAATAGGATGTCATATCCAAAACTCAGGTTCTCCCAAAAGATACCTTTAACCTTCCTGGGTTTGTCCCCCTCCATTTGGAGTGTTATTTTGTATAATGGGTGTGGGACACTTACCCTAGTATCAGATGTCTCCACTGTGATATGTTCATTCAACGCCGCTGTCACCAGAATTTCCATCAGGTTCTGGCGAGCTATTGTTACTTCTGCTGCGCTGTCTAGCATCATCAAAGCCCATTCCCCGTTCAGATGTTGAGTCCTCAACAGCCTGGGCATTTCTTATCTTAAGGCCCGCTACTTTCTTCTTTTTAAATTGAGGTTTTGATTTGAGTTTATTTTCTTTTTTGATATTATAGTCTGAAGTACGATGTGTATCTCTGTACTTTGTTCGCTCTTCTGATCTGTGTTTTGACCATCCTTCCCTCTCTGAGTTTTTTGATTAACCCTGAAAGGAACTAGAGGAACGTGTATCAGTATCCTGATACCTGTCAGGTTTTTTAATGTTATCACAATTTCTAAGGTTATACCTCCTTTCGGAGGCCCTCCTATTGAGGAGACGCACCCCTTGATTGTGATCTATTCTTTCTATTTTTTAGTTGTTTATTATACCATTTCTTTTTTGAAGAATTAGGTGCTTACCTGGTGTTATCCTTTTCAGGACTACCCATTACTTGTGGTTTTAGACCTCTGGCTCCCAAATTATCTCTTCCTTATTCGCCGTATGCATCTTCGATAATTTTTGGTAATTCTTGCTCCTGTTGTGCGGAAGTGCATTCCCTCAGACGTTGGCGTATAGCCACCACTGCTGCCTCCCCTTTTATGTTTGCTAACAAAATTGTAGATACCTGGGAAAATTGCCTAATAATTTCATCCCAAAGTTCAGAGCAGGTTCTGCTCCATACTCATTCTGTATTTGTCTTAATACTTCTGGTATCACCGCTATTGAAGGGATAGCATGAGTTCTTTTATAGATGACAGCGAAAACTGTACCCTAAGTGGTAAAATCCTCTATCAGGGGAGCTATCCCCATTGGCAAACAAATTGTCAGTATTCTGTGTTTTTCCTGTGGGCCTGTGTGTGGAAACACTGCCTCTAACTGTGCTATTTTCTGTGCTATCCAGAAGGGCACTTGCTCATGTTTAGTGGGCATTCTTCCCATAACCACGTTCAGCGTTTGTGGGGTGGTTTTAGTTGCAGTTCCTTGTAGTTGACCTGCTGGGGTAATTTTAGTTGGCTAAAGTGTGAGTGTTCTCATAACAAACTGTGTCAGATTTCTGTAAAGTTTTATTATTTCTTTGTGAAGTGGACATAAGTCTGCTATTGGCAATGCGTCAACGTCTGGATGTGGTGTGTAAGCCGCTAGGACCGGCCAAGTCGCTCCGTCTCTGCTGACTGTATCTGTGGTGTGTGGGAGGGCGCCTATAAAACAGTTTATATGCTCCTTGTAACTTAGCAGAACTTCAATGTCCTTGTATAGACAATATTCTTCCGGTGTTTCATCTGGGATGCAAGAATGAAAAGTATTTGTGCTTGCATCTGCAGGTGGGAATTTAACCCATGAATAGAATAGCTCCGTCCTAAATGACTCGTGTGCCTCCATTACGAATGTTACAGTCCCACATATTGCTGAGACTCCAAACTCTGCTTTTTTTAAAGTAAGTGCATTTCTGACATTTCTTGAAATGTTTATAGCACCTTCCTGCTCTCCACCCCCAGCTGCATTCGCCTGTAATGCTGGTGCAGTGTTATCTTCGACAGACATTGTTGAAAGTGTTTCAAGGAAAATGAGATAAGGTGTTATGCACAATGTAGGAAGCTACAATCCTTCAAGCTTGAATAAACCTACAGCCAATACATAGGCTATGACTACTCAGCCGCGGCGGATTTTTTCCCTTCCCACTACAGACGTCTGTGGGTAAATGGGAGCTGGGGTCTCTGAGAAAAACATGACTGAACTACTCAGATTTGACCATTAAATAAGAACCAAACCAACATTGGCGGCGCCATGTCATGCAATTCCTATAAATCTATATAGGATATGTGCGTTTAGACAACATAAAGTGTGGGATTGGTGTCCAGACTGATTCCCGACACCCCCACCGGATATGTTCGCCTGTAGACCAGCTAGCTCACAGTGCCACTATGAACCCCTCTTACTAAGGAGAAAATAGTTCCTGGTAACTATCAAACATGACAACCCTGTCCTATAATTGATCGTGGAGACAGTACAGTGCTTTTTGTTCAGTCACTCGTGCTCACTTTGTCTCAGAGAGATACACAGAATAAGTGATGGGGAAGTTTTCAATAAGCATTTATTGAACCAGCGTCATTTTAGTGTAAAATACATGTGCTGCAACAACCATAAGACATAACAGATGTATACGGTTATAAGCACCAACACAGTAAATAGATGGAAGAATTCTACCATAGTGCTAAAACAATGAATATATGCAGGTATATAAATACATGACAGTAATAATGCATACTCCTGTGATTCTAACCCTAACTAGATGATCCTAAGCGTACCTAGCATGTATGTAGGTGTATAGACAAGAATTCCCCTAGGAAAAAGCCAATCCCATTACCTAATGTGAGAGAATGAAGGACCCTGTCTTGGTCTCGAGTTGAACACCCCGTGAGGGATGTCAGACCACTGCATCCTGGAGTATCTGCATGCAGGGACCTCAGCATCTCGTGTCAGTGTGTCAGCATGGAAGTCCTTCTCCTGGCTCAGTGAAGATGTGGTGCTTATATACCCAAAAGGTATCCTCAGGGGTTCTACCCTGCTGTGTCATGTTGGCCGAGGATGATGATAGTGATGAACCTTATACAGAGATATTATGCAGAAGATGGTAATCTTGCATTGATGAAAGTGTTTCAAGGAAAATGAGATAGCCATTGATTCTGAGAATCCCCATGCATAATAAATGAGGCTAGTTTTCGCTGAAAACCACACAACATTTATGCAGCACCAAACTAGGTAAAAGGTCAGCACCAAAACCGTTATGTAGTTCAATTGCAGGGTAAATGTAGGTGAAAGGTTAGGAGACTACCAAGGCCTATATTGGGGTACATTGGGAATCATACCAAAGGATTCATAGCCAACAAGGTTATATAGGGCACTTTACCTACCAATCACCTTTTCCTTGGTCCTAACCGATCAAGGAACTATGGACTATGTAGGAATCTGGCTACTTTCAGCAGATAATGTGCCATCCTGTAAAACACCCACTTGTCACATTTATGTATTTTGTTTATTTTGATGGACAGTAAGATCTTTTGCTTTTATTATTGATTATCACTGTTTTAATTGCATTTTATCTGAGAGAAAGTTAAATAAATGCCGAGTTGTCTTTCTTTCACTGTGATTTCAAGTTGAAGGATGTTGATTGTAGTCACGTCCTGTGTAACGCAGTTTAAAAGTGCACCAAGGTGGACCTTAGGTCATGCGATCAAGACCTCGTTTGGGTCAAAATGCGTTATTTGTTTTGTCCCGGAATAAAAAGAATTGAACTGACACTAGATTTGGATTGGCTCATCTTTTCACCGGGAATCTGGTGAGAATTTGCAGATCTCTCTCTCTCTCTCCATATATATATATATATATATATATATATATATATATATATATATATATATATATATATATATATATATATATATATATATATATATATATATATATATATATATATATATATGTGTATATGTATATATATGTATATATTACCTACTGGCAGTCGCCAGTAGGTAGTTATAGTTAGGACCTAGTTTCCATAGGAAAAGTGTTTTTTGATTTGTCAATATCTTTGGTGGCGTTTGACGAATCTTCACAAAATTTTCAAAACTAATGAGGAGCTCCGGTCAGCTCCTGTCTTGAAAGTTTCGGGGTGATTTGTAAAGCGAGGGCCGAGAAAAAAGGGGGTCCCAAAACACGTTTTCTCCCTGTTAATTTCTATAGGAAACTTTTGTCGCGGCTACAGCCCGAAATGCAGAATGGAATTACACCAGATTTGGTAGCTCATGGTCCAGAGTGCACTCTTTGCTTTAAATGGTGTAAATCTGTTCAGTAGTTCCTGAGAAATTCATAAAATAAAAAAAATATTGATATCTGGTGACCACAGTGGATCCGCGAACCCTCCCGATCATGAGCTTGATTCAGATTGGCTGCCAACACTTCAAACTGGGAAGTGTTGGCAGCCATCTTGTGACTCGGTTGAACCGAGTCACAAGAAAAAAGGTGAAAAAAAAGAAAAGGGGGCAGGGTAGAAACACCCTGACCCCCTAGGCCTGGGACCCCCCAGGGCCAAAAAAAGCATTTTTTTAAAAACAAATTCAGTGGGATTCTCGAATCTTGCTGAAAAAAACCGAAGCGCGGGCTCCCACGCTTTGTTTTAATGAGCCCCCAGGTGAGCCACCTGGGGGCAATGCACATAATATGTGGGGGGGCCACGCGGGCCCCCCCAGCCCGGGGACCGCAACCTCCCCGGGGCTTTATTAATAATGTGCGGGGGGCACGCAGCCCCCCGCAGCTCCGGGGACTGCCACCTCCCCGGTGCTTCATTTTTAAATAAAAAACTGTGTGGGGGGGGCTCGTCAGTGATGTCATCAGTGATGTCACTGACCATGTCATGAGTGATGTAATATGTGACGTCATCAGCAGTGCATTGCGGGGGCGCGAGTTATAGTTAGCTCAACTAACTATAACGGACGAATTTCTCTGGTTTGTATGAGTGAAATGTCAGCCACACTATAACGTCCCTGAAACCTGTGTTTTTTTCAGTGAATATCAAAGGTTTTTTAAATGCTAATTTCTAACTATAACGTCCCTGAAACCTATAGTTTTTTCAGTAAATATATATATATATATATATATATGTATATATGTATATATATATATATTCACTGAAAAAACCATAGGTTTCAGACACGTTATAGTTAGAAATTAGCATTTAAAAACCTTGAAATTCACTGAAAAAACCATAGGTTTTAGGGACAGTTATAGTTAGTTGGACATTGCACTCGTATAAAACCCGTGAAATTCCCCTGTTATAGTTAGTTCAGCTAACTATAACTCGCGCCCCGCAATGCACTGCTGATGACGTCACATATTACATCACTCATGACATGGTCAGTGACATCACTGATGACATCACTGATGACATCTCAAATGACATCACTGATGACATCATCCAGTGACTGTGTGTTTCTGTAAAGTTTAATTTTGTTTTATATATATGCCAAGCTGTATTGAGGAATGAGTGGGTGTATAAGTGTCTGTATTGAGGATTTAGTAGGTACGTGACTGACTGTATAAGTGAGTGATTAAACGTATCTTACTGAATGCATGGGTTAGTGACTAAACTGGGTGAATGTCTGAATCCGTCTGTCTGTTGCTGTGTAAGTGGCTGCATGGGTTTGTGAATAGCTACATGAGTGTCTGTATGAGTTATTGATTGGTTGTCTGAGTATCTGTATGGGTGCCTGAGTGTTTGTGTGGGTGGGGTGTGTGCGACTCTGTGCATAGATGTGTGAGTGGGTGATTCACTGGGTGGATGGTTTCAAGAGTGCATCTGTGATAGACTGTATGGGTGGGTAAGTGTGTGTAAGAGTGTGTTAGTGAGTGAATGTATGTCCCAGTGGTACATGTGTGAGTAACTACATATGTGAAAGGCAGTATATATGTGTGTTGGAGTATATAAATGGCTATAAGTGAGAGTGTGTGATTGTGAGAGTGGCTGTATGGATGAGTGTGTGCTTGTATCAGTGATTGTATAAGAGCGTAAAAATGTGCTAGTATTTGTATGAGTAAGTGAGCTGGTGTGTGTATGACTGTATAGGTGAGTAAATGGCAGTGTGAATAATTATTTGCATGACTGACTAGGTGTGTGAGTACCTCTATGGATGAGTGGCGGTGTGTGAGTGTCTATATAGGAGTATGAGTGCATATGATAGTCCTGTACTGAGTGACCGTAAGTTTGAGTGACTGTACGGGTGAGTTAGTGGATGTGTGTGTAGACCTAAGAATCAGTGAGTGGGTATGTAGTTATTGGTGTTGGAGTGTCTATGGTTTTGCGAATGGCAGGCTGTTATTTAGAGTGGGTGTATCAAAGGTTATATTAGGGTGTGAGGAGGTGCATCAGATTATCACGTGGATGATGTCATCAGTGATGTCATCAGTGATGTCATTTGAGATGTCATCAGTGATATCATCAGTGATGTCACTGACCATGTCATGAGTGATGTAATATGTGACGTCATCAGCAGTGCATTGCGGGGGTGCAAGTTATAGTTAGCTGAACTAACTATAACGGGGGAATTTCACGGGTTTTGTACGAGTTCAATGTCCAACTAACTATAACTGTCCCTAAAACCTATGGTTTTTTCAGTGAATTTCAAAGGTTTTTTAAATGCTAATTTCTAACTATAACGTGTCTGAAACCTATGGTTTTTTCAGTGAATTTCAAAGGTTTTTTAAATGTTAATTTCTAACTATAACTGTCCCTAAAACCTATGGTTTTTTCAGTGAGTTTCAAAGGTTTTTTAAATGCTAATTCCTAACTATAACATGTCTGAAACCTATGTTTTTTTCAGTGAATTTCAAAGGTTTTGTAAATGACAATTTTTAAATGTGTTAATTGTTATATTTATTTTTTGGATACTGATTTACTACATTTTTTTAAACTATTTATTTTTACATATTTTATTTTTTAAATTACATTGTAATTACATTATACATTACATTACAAAATATACTTTCTCTGAATGAATTACTTTAGTTTAAATACTTTGCAAATAGGCAATAGAGTTTTAAGTACAGTAGTTACAGTTGTTGCAATGGGCAACACAATTTCAAACACAATGCAACATTGAGCTCAATGTGAATTTCTAGTTAAATGCAATTAGTTACTTTATGGATTATTTTTCTAACCACAGGACTGGATCCTAGATTCAGTCCTGGGACATCTCCTGTAAACAGTTGAGTAAAAGCGTTTTGGTTACAGTAGTGATTTTTAAGGAATATCATTGTATTTTAAAAGTTGACACTTAGAAACTTTTTCACATAGAATCACCAATGTTATCCTATGGGAGGAAATTCACTTAGCAGGTAAGTAGTGTTATCGTTACTTTTTCTTACTCAGTGTTGGATCCTGGATCCAGCACTGGTGCATCTCCTGTAAACAGTTGAAAGAATGCGTTTAAGTCATACAGGCGATTTTTAAGGAATATTTGTAGTTTGTGAAAATCGACACTTTGAAACTTTTCTGCTGAAAACCAGACAATGGATTCCTATGGAAGGAAATATAAGTTACTGGTAAGTACGGTTAGAATTACTTTTTCAGGGTCAGTGCTGGGCTAAAAGATGCAGCACTGGGTTCTCTCCTGATAACAGGTGAGTAAATCGGAATTCGTAGTTCGGTTGATTTTAGAGGAATATTATAAAGTTCCAAAACTCCACACTTAGAAGAATTTCCAAGTGAAACCAGTCAATGTTAGCCTATGGAAGGAAATTCAAGTTACTGGTAAGTACGGTTAAAATTACTTTTCAGGATCAGTACTGGGCTGAAAGATGCAGCACTGAGGTCTCTCCTGATAACAGGTGAGTAAATCGGAATTCGTAGTTCGGCTGATTTTAGAGGAATATTATAAAGTTCCAAAACTGCACACTTAGAAGAATTTCCAAGTGAAACCAGTCAATGTTAGCCTATGGAAGGAAATTCAAGTTACTGGTAAGTACGGTTAGAATTACTTTTCAGGATCAGTACTGGGCTGAAAGATGCAGCACTGAGGTCTCTCCTGATAACAGGTGAGTAAATCGGAATTCGTATTTCGGCTGATTTTAGAGGAATATTTGTATGTTTCAAAATCGACACTTAGAAACTTTTTCAGCAAAAAGCAGGCAATGATATCCTATGGAAGGAAATTCAAGTTACTGGTAAGTACGGTTAAAATTACTTTTCAGGATCAGTACTGGGCTGAAAGATGCATCACTGAGGTCTCTCCTGATAACAGGTGAGTAAATCGGAATTCGTAGTTCGGCTGATTTTAGAGGAATATTTGCACAATGGTGAAGGAAGGGGTGGGGCCTGAGGTGACATGTCTGCAAACACACCCAGTGGCGCGTTTTAAGTTGGAGAATTAATTCCTTCTCAATCCCGAGGGTCCCTAGGGGCCAACTAGCCCACCAGATACCTCTAGTATGCCCCAGACAGCTGCGTTGCAGAGAGGTGTTCAGAGGCCACGCCCTTTTTTACAACACTCTGCAACGCAGCTCCGTGGCGCTTACTGGAGGTACCTGGTGGGCTAGTTGGCCCCAGGGACCCTCAGGATTGAAGGGGATTTAATTCCCCATCTTAAAACGCGCCACGGGGCCTGTTTGCACACATGTCACCTGAAGCCCCGGCCCCTCCCTTCACCACTGTGCAAACGCGCCCGTGGCGCATTTTAAGTTGGGGGATTAAGTCCCCTTGAATACTGAGGGTCCCTGGGGGCCAACTAGCTCACCATGTACCTCCAAAAGCGCCACAGAGCTGCGTTGCAGAGAGGTGTAAAAGGGGTGTGGCCTCTGTACACCTCTCTGCAACGCAGCCCCTGGCGCATACTGGAGGTTCCTGGTGGGCTAGTTGGCCCCAGGGACCCCCAGTATTGAAGGGGAATTCGTTCCTCATCTGCAAACGCGCCAGGGGCGCGTTTGCAGAGTGGTAAAGGAAGGGGCGGGGCCTGCGGCCCGATCGTTTTTTTCCTCCAAGGGGGCTGTGTGGCCCCCTTACTTTTTCCTATTTTTGGGCCCTGGGGACCCCATCCCCCAGGGCCTTATCCCTTTTTTTTTTTTTTATTAAACGGGAAGGGGGCCGCGTGGCCCCCTCCCATGGCCGAATCCGGCCCCGGGGACCTCATCCCCCGGGGCATGGCCACACTTTTAAATACATTTTTAAGGAGGGGGGCTGCGTGGCCCCCCTCCTCAGGCCTCCTTTTGCCCCGGGGACCCCATCCCCCGGGGCTGGCCCTCTTCGTTGGGGACTGTGAGGGGGTCCCCAATGCCCCCACAGTCCCGCCGGCTCCCCGCCTCCCCTGGGAGCCGGCATTGCTTTTCCACATGGGGAGCTGCTAACATGCAGCTCCCCGTGTGGAAAGCAATTTGCTTTGGATATTGGAGCGAGAGCAGGTCTCCTGCCTCGCTCTAATATCCAAAGCAGTTTGCTATGACAGGACGGGAGCCGCGAGGCTCCCGTCCTGTCATAGCAAACTACAGTGTCCCGGGGTAGGCACCCCGGGACACTGCAGGAGCCGGCCCTGGGGGTGGTGGTCCCCAGGGCCATTACAGGCTCCAGGAGGGGGCCGCGCAGCCCCCTCCCTCCATTGACAAAGCCCCGGGGAGGTGGTGGTCCCCGGGGCTCTGGGGGTCCATAATGGACCCCCATATTGACATTTTTAGTGCCCCGGGGAGGTGGTGGTCCTCGGGGCATGTGGGGGCTCGAGCCCCCACACAGGTAAATTTATAAAAATTAATTAAAGAAGCCCCGGGAGGTGGCGGTCCTCGGGGCTGCGGGAGGGCCGAGAGCCCTCCCGCACCATTTATTTTTAAAGCCTCGGGGGTGGCGGTCCCCAGGGCTTGGGGGCCTTAGAGGCCCCACATATTATAAATACCCCCCATGCCCCCGGGACTTGGCCCACCCGGGGCCAATTAACAACGAAGCGCGGAGACCGAGCTTCGTTTTTTTTTCAGCGGGATTCGCGCACCCTAAGCGCATCCCGCCGATTTTTTTTGTTGGGAAAAATGCTTTTTCTGCCCAGGGGTCCTTGTGGGACCCCTGAGCAGACCTAGGGGGTCAGGGTGTTTCTACCCTGCCCCCTTTGTGCGTTTTGCACACTTGTTTCTTTTTTTTTTTTCTCGGCGGGATCCGCGCACCCTAAGCGCATCCCGCCGATTTAAAAAAATGCTTTTTCTGCCCAGGGGTCCTTGTGGGACCCCTGAGCAGACCTAGGGGTCAGGGTGTTTCTACCCTGCCCCCTTTTGCGCTTTGCGCACTTGTTTCTGTCCCTCGGGACAAAATGGCTGCCAACACTTCCTGATTTGGAGTGTTGACAGCCACTTGACAGCCAATTACCATACAGCTCGTGATCGGGAGGGTACGCGGACCCTACGCGCCCATAGATATATATGTGACTTTACTTTTGATTTTCTCAGGAACTACTGAACGGATTTACACCATTTAAGCAAAAGGCACGACACTGAACCAAGGGCTACCTCTTTGCCAAATTTGGTGTAATTCCGTTCAGCAGTTCGGGCTGTAGCTGAGACTAAAGGTTCCTATGGAAAAATGAATGGGGAAAACGTGTTTTGGGACCCCCCTTTTTTCTCGGACCCCGCTTGACGAATCAACCCGAGACTTTCAGGGTAGGAGCGGAGCGGAGCGCCCCAACAAGTTGGAAACTTTCACGAAGATTCGTCAACCGGCGCCAACGTTATTTCAAATAGAATGTCGCGGATTTCCTATAGATAATAGGTCCTAACTATAACTATCTACTGGCAACCGCCAGTAGACAATATATATATATATATATATATATACATATATATATATATATATATATATCAAAACCAACCCTACTTCACATGGAAGAGAGCACGCACACGAAGAATGCTAGGTTTTCAAAGGCATTTTATTCCATAGGGCCTCCACCGACCCGGCAACACAGAGAGACGCGTTTCGGCTGTCACAGCAGCCTTCTTCAATCTGGTAAGTGCCCTTTTCATAAAAACTTTTATACCCTGTCCAAAAACATAGACATAGAAAACATATTGCTTTCAATTTAAAAAGGCCCACACAAATTAAGCGCAAGCACAGAGGTGCATTCAAGTGAGATGAAATAATAGGTAATGGTGGTCACAATGATAACTTTGGCATGTAATCCTGATATTCAAAATACATAGTGCATGGTGCAGTAATATGCACCTATAGCCCACATCATGCGTCAAAGGACCCACCCCATAGACCTGCAATACGTGCTCATAATTGAAATGCTGACAGTGTATCTTTAACCATGATTTTAAACAGATGCTAACAGAATCGCATGTTTATAACAAATAGCGCGAACATACTTATTAAAACACATTATAACACAATCTAATATGCTGCGTGAATGTAGTGCAATTGGGAGATAAGGTAGTATGTGGCTGTCCCTTTAATTAGTTAGGAAAACCCTTGGAACAATCCCGGTGGCTCTAATTTCGGTTTATGATGTGAAGCGTGTTTGCTTATCAGGTCATATAGCAGCAACAATCTAGTTTAAGAAGACGCCACTTCCAGTGTGTTAAGGAGCTCAACTGCAGCCCCACATTTAGTCAGCAACAACTTACGGACTGCCCATCCCACAATGCCCTGTCTCAGTCTCATCCAGACTGCAATGAGCACCAGCCAGTTTTCAAGCCTCGGTGACACACATCACGTCCGAGTTATATATATCACGTAGACTTTTATTCATATTAGTCAAATATGCAGAAAAGGATTGCGCCAAACTAGCAGAGGAAATCGGAAAAATCAATAAAGAACTTGAAGAAATGGGCCAACCTGAAGAATTAGAAAGAATAAAAAATGAAATGAAAAAACGATTAAAAAAGGAGGAAGACATAATAAGAGAAAGGAAGGCCTTTAAATTTCACCGTAATCGATGTGACTACGAATGTGGACGAGTGTTCACTTTTGCGCGGAAATTTGACATCCTGAAAGCAGACAAAGCAGGGGCAATGCAAAGAGACACACAAGGAGCAACCACGACTAATTTACAATCTGATCTAACTTCAGCATCTGAAGCAAGCTCGGCAGTGGTAAGCGAGTCAGAAACAGAAACTCACAGGAAATCTAGACAGCAGTCCATTAGGAAACTTTCTTTAACAGAGGAAGTTGATTTTTTATGCCGGGAGCGCCTCCAGTCCCTCCGGCCGAGAAAACAACCAACAAATCAAGCATCAGTAGAAGTAGAAAACGTAGGGAGAGACGGAAGGCGAGCAGAAGAAGGAACAAGCAAAAGACAACCAAGACGCCAACAGAAGAAATTTTGGAAAAAATAATACCAAACAACTTAAAGGCGGAAAACAGTAAAACAGTCATTAATCTAACTGACTTTGTCTTAAACAAAGCGGAGGAACAACTTTTAGCCCTGGGGCTCTCCTATTGCCCTGAAAGCTCCTTTAACTATGCAACAACTCGGGTTGACATCTATAAAAGCGTCAGAAAATTAAAATTACAAAAATATTATGCACAATCTAAATTATCGAAGTCCATTGTCACATACCAAACTAATGATGTAAGCAGAACACAGGCACAGGAAGAGACAGCAGCTGCAATTCATCATGATGACTCAGACAATCAGTTGGTCGAGGTGTTATACGAACTAATCAATGAAGATGGGAGTTCAAGTCAAAGCATGAAAACAATGAGATCACCCACCAATATATATAAACCAAGTCATACACCATTCAAACCACCGTCCACATTCTATCCTATGATGTTAAAGGACACTATTGATGTATTCCAGGAACAGGTCATGAGTGGTCTAAAAAATCTGAACTACAAAATTCACAAAGAAAGTAATAATAAAAAAAAACACAAGGGAACTACAGTACCATCAACTTATGACTAAATTGAAAAACAACAATGAAATAGTCATTAGAAACGCCGACAAAGGCGGAAATGTAGTCCTATGGAAAAGAGATGATTACATCAAAGAGGCTATGAGTCAACTTAATGATAACGCTTGTTATTTTCGCAACAATAGACAAATTCTAAACGCAGTACATGGAACTTACAAAATGAAATTAGTGGCCTGGAAGAACACAGGTTTAATATCAACGGATGAGTACAAATACTTGTGGAATGAAAACCCGGTCACACCTATATTGTATTTCATCCCTAAGATTCACAAGGATGAGGTAAATCCGCCTGGCAGGCCGATCATCTCAGCCAGGACCAGCATCTTTGAAAAAACTTCTATTTGTATAGACTTCTTCCTACAGGAATATGTTCAGAAATTGACATCCTACATAAAAGATACAGGGGACTTTTTAGCCAAAATGATGGAATTTACATGGAGAGAGGACTATTTGTTGATTACACTAGATGTAACTTCATTGTATACTTCAATCAGGCACAAAGATGGCCTCAGAGCCTTGCAATATTATCTATCAAGGAGGGGGCCTGAACATGTAGAACATACTAATATGTTGATCAACATGGTGGAAAGTTGTTTAACCAATAACATCTTTATGTTCCAAAATGCCTTTTTCCAGCAAGCAAGGGGGGTCGCCATGGGAGCCAGCTTCTCCCCCAGCTACGCATGTCTCCACATGGCTGGTGGGAGGAGCTGGTTCTCATGAAGCAACATATTAATGCCATGAACAATAATATAAAGGTATGGTGGAGATATATAGATGATTTGTTTTTGGTCTGGAAGGGCACCCAAACAGATGCAGAAATGTTCATTTCACAAATTAACAAGAATGATCTTAATTTACATTTCACTGCTTGCATCAGTAAAACCAATATACATTTTTTGGATGTTGAAGTGTATATAAATCAGGATAAACTTGAAACAAGACTCCATAGGAAGCCAACAGCTGGCAATGCCATATTACATGCCAGCAGCTCACATCCGGGGCATCTGGTACAAAGCATACCTTACGGTGAGCTGCTACGTTTAAAACGTATTTGCAGCAATGAGAATGATTTACAAAAGGCACAAACCGAATGCTTAACCAGATTCAAAGAGAGGGGTTATAGTAGAAAATGTTTAATCACTGCTCTTAAAAAAGTAATCAAGAATCCAGGGCGACTCTTCTCAAACAGAAACCCATCAGGAGTGACGTAGCTGATACACCAGACAAATTTAGATTTATTCTAAAATGTAATCAACAAGAAGGGGCAGTTAGAACTATAATTAAGAAAAACTGGCACCTCATTCGCCAAGATCCGGTAATTGGTGACTCAGTCCCCAAAAGACCTGTAATAACATACAGCAGGGGCACATCAATGAAAGATGTCTTAGTCAAAAATGACCCATGTGGCCCACCAGTAAAAGGTACATGGTTGAGTCAAAGACTGGGATTTTTGTAAGTGCAAAATTTGTAAAGCCTGCCAACATGGAGTATCTATGACAAGTTACATGACTCCATTTGGTGGAAAAGACAGAAATATAGACAAAGTGTTAAATTGTAAAACGGACCATGTGGTCTATGTGCTGGAGTGCCCATGTAAATTAAAATACATAGGTAGTACCATCTTACAGGGGCACAAAAGGGTGCTCCAGCACATAAGAGCCATTAAAAATAATGATCAATCATATCCCGTGGCCCGTCATTTTTACGAAAACCATGATGGCAACCCCAAGGATCTTAGATAATATTTTATAGATTCGATTCCTATTAATAAAAGGGGAGGTGATCGAGAAAAGGCCCTTCGCAAACTAGAAATGCAGTACATTTTAAATCTTGACACCAAACACCCCAAGGGGTTGAATACCTCAGAGGAATTGCACGCTAGTCTGTACAATTAAATTAACTAAACATCAAAAATCCTAAGCAATCCCAGGTCTGACCAAAACACTGAATACTTTAAGAATGGTTATGAGGATTTCCAATAAAACTAAGCAAAACCGCCCACTTATCCCCAATTTTAACTCACACATTTTTATACAGTTTTACACAAAAAAATCTTTTTTAGAATAGCATATGTCACTCTCTTTTTCTGGTATATTCACATATAGTAACAGCAGATGGAATCGTAATATAATAGCCTCATGATGGGGCTTCCCTAGTCTAAGGGCATATATATGTTGGCATATCTAGTCCATGTATTTTAAAAGGTTGGAGGTATTCATACCGAGATTGAACCAAACCAGCAAGTTAAAATGAATCATTTATGTATTTGTTTATTGTAGTACAATTGTATATATATATTTATTTATATATTATAAAAAATATATTTATATATTTTATTGAACTTGCTATTTATAATTTTATGAATTTATTTATTTATTTATTTATTCATGGTTCCATTAAATAACATGTATTGTCAACATTGAGGCCTGAACAAAAAACAAAAAACATAAAATTACTGCATCAAGTGCATTTTATAAATGAGCAGGTTGAATGTTAAATGTTTTTTGTTTTTTGCTTTGAGGATAACCATTACCTCTTTTATTTCCATGGGTTCAACTGTTGTAGATAGGCACAGGTCACTTTAAGTTACAATCACGTGATGGTGAAAATGTAAAAAAAGTAAAAAAAGAAAAAAAGTCAATTGCATTTAAAGAAACTGTGGTAAATTGAAGCGCGTCATGTGATCAAGTCCCCTGGGAGGGACGAAACGCGTTATGGCTGCTGCATTTGTTTGGGAGCAAGAATAAACATTGCAGTGAGACTAATATCAGTGGTTCGTGCTCGTTCTTTGCGCGTATGGAAATGGCGCTTTTGAGAAGGAGTATTTTGTGATATATATATAATGGCTATATTTTTTTTCACTGAAAAAGCCAAAGGTTACAGGGATGCTATAGTTAGGAAATAGAATAAGAAAAACGTTAGAAATTCACTGAAAAAAATCAGAGGTTACAGAGAGGTTATAGTTAGGCTCACATTTCACTCAAAACAACCAAAAGATCGGGGGAGGTAGAGGTTAAGGCTAGGTTAACCCTCCTTACTGTATATAGTTTCACAACATTTGAGTATATAAAAAAAAACTAACCTATGGGGGAACTAGGATTCAACAAAAGTTCGTTGTAATCACCTTCCTAGAAAAAATCAGGGGTTAATACTAAGGAGAAACCTGACCTTAATGAGTTTGGTTCCTACTTCTGTCTCTCAGTATGCGGTCTCCAGAGACAGAAGTAGGTAACAACCGAGAGGCGTGCTTTGATGAAGGTGTGACTATAAGCCCCTCTACCCCTGTTGTTGACCATGAGGCAATAGTATTGCCTAAATAGAAATACGGAGTATCATTAAGTAACCGTATGTATTTTGTGTATACACATTAGGTGTGCACTTCACTGTATCCTCATTATAGGATTTATTAGGAGTGGTACGCACGGGGCTGGACCCCGTGTAGTCCTGATGAAGAGCTTGTAGGGGACAGCTCGAAACATGTTGACACAGACGCAATACTAGGGGAACCAAACTCATTAAGGTCAGGTTTCTCCCTGGTATTAACCCCTGATTTTAACCATACCAGCTAGGGGCGGGAATAAAATAGTAGCTCACTAGTTAGGTATTTTTAAGACTTATCTTCCTTCCACTCCACATCACTGCACCTCACATAGTCCATAACTAAGTGCTCCTACGTAGTTCGCAAGTTGCAGCACGCCTCAATCCGTAGAGGATTGAGAGGAACCCCAATGATGAAGCATGCCACCTAGGGGAAACACTGATGGGTGAGGGGTCTCTAGAAAAATAGTCTTTTTTCTAGGAAGGTGATTACAACAAACTCTCGTTGAATCCTAGTTCCCCATAGGTTAGTTTTTTTTCGATATACTCGAATTTTGTGAATCACATTTCACTCGTACAAAACTAGTGAAATTCAACAGTTACCTGAGCTAACTATAACTTACTTCCCCACAATGCACTGCTTATGACCTTACATATTACATCACTCATGACATCTCAAATGACTGGCTGTTTTTCCCTGTCCCATTTATGCATAGAGCAGATAGAATTATAGGTATTATGAGAGTGTAGCTCCAGGTATTCCTTTGCTGTCATAGATGTGATGCAGGAGGCTTGAGTGATCAAGTGTCAAGATAAGGACTCAAGACAAGGAAAATTAGAACACACTGGGAATTTCCCCAAGACCTAAGACCAGAGGTTCTCCGAAGTATGAGATCTCAGTCAATGTGCTATGCAAAGGCAATAAACAGACTGTTAAAATCAAAATGATCATTATGGGCTTTTAAGTAAAGAAAGTCATGTGTGGTGACATGTTTCAAGCCTTTGTCAGGTAAGGTGCATTTGTAGTTTCAGAGGAGTTTGGTTAGGTCAAATCTACCCAACCTTCACTTTCTAGGCCGGGGGGGCAACAGACCCGTTTTGAAGACAAGACCCTTATTTTTGGAGACCGGCACTTATCTTTCTGCATCAGACATTGTCAAGCACAAGAAAGGGAAAAGCACACAAACAGAGAAGATGGAGGAAGAGAAAGATGGAAAAAACATTACAAAGGGATGAAGCAGGAACCTGCAAGAGTGATTTGAAGGGCCAGGAAGTGGCTGTTAGTGGAGTAAAGAGGCCTGTGGTGGATGTAGGACTACATAGTCTTGGTAATCCGTGAACACACATTTAATTGCAGAAGTTGCTTTTTTCATAACAGAGCTTTAGGTGCTGGCGCTCTTTCATTTACAAATTAAGCACTGGTGATGATCAGGCTTGGACAGGGACAGAAATTAGGCCTTGGCACCAAAATAAACGTAGCCCCCCCATTAGGAATCGTATAGCTAAAAAGGTGTCCCACATTTGTAAATCGAAGCAGTTTTGAACTCTTAAAGACATGGTATCTAGGTGGTTTGCAAGGTATGGGGGACCGCATGAATGTGTGCTTGTTGTAGGTAATGTTTGTGGTAACATCCAATAAATCAACAATATAATCCATCCTACCAGATCAACAGGAACCCACTGACCTGTCAGATCAGCCCTTCTGGGACTGCCACATTGCCCTATAAGCCAGTCCGACCTTGTTGATGATAGTTACTTGGAGACTCATTTACAATGAATTGGCGTAGGTCAGCACCACAAGTCTTTTTTCTGCTCTGCCCTATGCAAATTTTAAAGGGCAGGAATGCACCTTATTTACAAGGTGCAGGGCATTCCTGCCCTTTCTGCCTGCGCACAATTTGGTGCCTAGCACCAACACTGGCACACTTGCACATTGGTGCAAGGGTGTCTGCGTTGTTAACAGGATTGTTTTTGTGCAGGAAGGAACACCGTCCTGCACAAAAACAATCCATGGAGAATTTTTCCTTTTTCTATGTGTGCTGCAGAATGAAGCACACATAGAAAGAGGAAAAAGCGAGGAGAAATAAAGATATTTCTCCTTCTTACGCCTTCCCTGGGGAGGGGTACAGTTTTGATGCATTCCTAGGTTTACAGATCCTTGTAAAGCTAGGAATGTGTCAAAACCCATGGGTGTTGCTTGGGAAAGCCCACTGCATCACCATTTGAACACCCCCCTGATGTAGTGTAAAGCAATGCAGTGACTTGCGCTGGATTGCTTACATCATATGTACGAGGCCATGAAAAGCCACTCAAGGTGGCTTTGCATGTCCTCGTAGATATGGGTCTGCACTCTGCACCACTGGAGTGTCATAAAAAGTGATGCACCGGCTGCACAAGGGGCTTGTAAATAAGCTCCCTAGTCTAGGACTAGTCAGTTAACTGACCTAACGATTTTCTAAAAGACCCAGTACAGGCTCCGTCCTTGGCCGTGTCGTCTGTTAGGGTTTTTGCTTGCATTTTGACAGTCACAATTATTCTAAAGGCTCACTTCACAACTTCATCTGTGCATCTGTCAATTAATGTGTTCACTTATTCATTGGTTTATTCACACAAAACAGGGAGAATGGAAACAGGCACCTGCAAGAAAAATGTGGAAACTTATTGGGCTAATTATACAAGAACTTTTTTATTTTTATTACCCACTCAGTCAGACATCAGAAACACTCAGATTCAGCAGAGCGGAAATGGTATAATTACTTTTAAAATGCTGTCTGTGACACTAATTCTCACTTGGGAATTGCACACCAGAAGTAACAGAGTATCATTCAAAAGATGCTGACACAACCCATAAGGGAAGGTACTTAACAGTTTTGCACATTTAGCACAGCAATCCTGCTAGCTAATTATTTTTGCAATGCATTTATTTATTTAGGAAAAATCAAGCCAATGCTTGGGTTTCAGAAAAGATTAATATACATAATAACATTGTAACACTTAGGACCAGATTTACGAATCATTATTACAACTTGCCTATAATTTTTTTTCACTCATGCGAAAGAAAATAAATCTTTTTGACAAGACTCTATTTGTAAAGTACATTTACGCTTGAGGAATATATGTTACTGGTATACACCATACGCTATGCAGACTTTTGCGTAGGAAATCTTGCACATTCCGGATTCACAAAGTGACGCGCCAACTGCTTTGGGCTCACAACTTTATCTTCAGCTTTCTCAAGGTCAAACGTGACCTCAGGAGCAAACTTTCAGATGAACACATTGCGAAAACTAAAACCTTTCCTGCCTGAAAAGGACTTCAAACTGGCGGTACAGGCACTAGTTATCCCAAGAGTGGAATATGGGAGTGTCTTTCTCTGCGGCCTCCCCAGATCCTCAACGGCCCCTCTAAGAGCTTCAATCAACGCAGCAGCTAGACTTATTACTGACTCCAAAAGAAACTCCCACATATCCCCTGACCTAAGATCCCTTAACTGGTTACCTTTCGAAGCCAGAATCCAACTAAAAATCGCATGCATGACGCATAAAGCCATTCATCACAACACTCCCAGCTATCTGGTACAGAAACTGGTGCCTTCATGTGGCAACAGAGCGTCCCGAAGTGCCAATAACCTTCTACTAAAACCACAAAGATTCATCAAGAAGAAAACCTACATCCGAGCCTTCTCGGGGATGGCACCCAGGATCTGGAATGCTTTGCCCCCAAAAACTAGACTGAATCACTCTACTGCATCTTTCAAAAAAGAAGTGAAATCTCTTCTCATGACTAAATTCACTTGAGCCAAGGTTACTGTGACTATATGATTCTTGATTTATATGGAACTTTATGTTTTTTACTATATGCCTATTTATCTTCGATATTTTTGTGATTATACGACTCTCGATTTGTATGGAACTACATGTTATGTACCATAGGCCTATGTATCTTCGATATCTACATTGTAAAGCGCTCTGATACCCGCAAGGGTCTTGTTCGCGCTATATAAAACCTTCAAAATAAATAAATAATTAAAATTAAAGCAAGAGTTGCTGGCAGATGTGTCTTTTATTCAGGACTCCCCAAAACAGAACTCTCAATCCTAAGTAACAAATTCAATCTTTCTGAACTCAGTACCTTGTAGTCAAAGTGGGTTCAGTGTATGGCCAGGATAGCCAAATCTAGTTGGGTGTTCAAAATACGCACATTGGAAAAATGTACAAACATTTAATATGAATGTAATCCTTCTTCATAATCAGGGGTTACGGTGAAAAATCCAGTATGGAGCTGGTCCTCGTGGACATATACTTAAAAAGCTTGACCTAATTGTTTTATTTGTAATTTTCAATTCAGCACTTCAGCCACTGTGACACGCATTTAGATTAAGATGGCACATCTTTTCTGATACCTTTGAAGTCACGTTTATGTTTCCACTGTCAGGATGTGCACCGTTACTGTACATTAATCTTGGTTATTAGGCACTTTATGCTAGGGTCTCTGAGACTTGTTTAGCTCCGGAGTACCTTATTTATAGGCAGTATTAGGAATCAGTGTGCATCACTCTGCTATTCGACGCCACAGTGCATGGGTTCTGGCCCAAAAGTGGTATTTGTGAAATTGGTTTCACGTGAGTGGCCTGTTTGATTTTCCTTGAAAGCCTTAGTAGATACCACAGAATTAGTGGCATGGAAGTTAAATGTCATAGGTAAACTGCAGTTTTTATTTACATCACCCACATGTATAACAAACATATATGACTGCTAGGACTGCTAGGAGCAACACTTTTCTCAGGCTGGCTGCAGTTTAAAAGTACTACAGTGGTACATGCAAAGGAAGAGTTCCTTTGCAATGTAGGAAAACCTTTTATCTTAATCAGTCTCCCTTAAAATATTTCTTAAAAGCATACAGGGCAAGGGCATACTACATACTTTAATTAGTATGACTTCACTGTGACTAAAGACCTAAAAACACTATTTTCACGGAGTAGGTTTATGCTAAATTCTCCAGGAACAGTCCTAGGTAAAACTAAAATCCTTCAAAGCTATCGGCAACTGGGAAAATGCTAGCAAAATTAATCAAAACTATTATCCACTCAGGTTTCAAATTCTATTTTAATAGTGAAATCAGATTTATGTTAACTTTAGTGGAAAAGTAATTGTGTAAAAATATATTTTGTGCTTACAAACAAGTTCTGCCACTCATCTCACCTCCAGATCCCCCAATAAACCTTCCTGTCTGGAGATAACAACCCTGCCCTTCAGAGGACAAAATCCTTGTGTCTTAGCCCAGGAAGACCACTTATGAGGGAGTAGCCATCTGGGAGGCAGGCGAGAGCAGTTGGCAGAGCAAAAGACAATCTTAACGCTACTTATTTAAATTTTAGATGTCGAATAGCACTGTCATGGTCTGCTACCATTCATTCCAGACCCCACTTAGACCTCCAGGTACCAACACTAGCAAGATGAACATATAGGGGCCGATTCCGATCTCGGTCGGAGGCGCACCCAATACCATTCGGTCGGGAAAAAAGCCATGCGAAAGCCTGTTTCCCGACCGATCCGTACAGTACACCGAACGAGCAAGTACGATGCGCACAACAGCAAAAAATCCGGCCGAGCCGTACTCACCCAAACCAGGTCCTGTACTCCGACCGAGGCGAATCCGGAAACGCCGAATCGAGTCGCACGGAAGGAAAAATGCAGCCCCGTCCTTCCGGACAAGTACGATGCGCTTTCCGTACGCTCCGAACCCATCGCTACGCACGGCACGTCAAAGCATCCGGGAGAGGCGCACATAAGCTCCGATTCGCGCCACAACACGATCCACGGCTCCAAGACGAACACGGCACCGACGAGGACGACGCGAAGCGACGAGGACGAGGCGAAGCGACGAGGACGACGCCAAGCAACGAGAAGGACGAACGACACGAACCAACCATGAATCCCTTCGTCCCGATCATACCAATATTCTACATTTACTACCGGAACAGGCACGGACGCGTACGGCGCAGAAGGTAAGCCAGACACCAACCACAAAACACATACAACACGTACACGACACATCACACACACACACGGGGATGCTGAATATACTTACACCAGCAACAGCAGCACCATAGGGGCGGGATGCCCATCACCAATGGCACATATGCACACAGGGGCCTGAATGCGCACCACCACCCCTACCCAGGGGGCTGGATGCCTACCACTACTACCACCCTTAGCCAGGGGGCTGGATGCCTACCACTACTACCACCCTTAGCCAGGGGGGCTGGATGCCTACCACTACTACCACCCTCACCCAGGGGGGCTGGATGCCTACCACTACTACCACCCTTAGCCAGGGGGCTGGATGCCTACCACTACTACCACCCTTAGCCAGGGGGCTGGATGCCTACCACTACTACCACCCTCACCCAGGGGGCTGGATGCCTACCACTACTACCACCCTCACCCAGGGGGGCTGGATGCCTACCACCACTACCACCCTCACCCAGGGGGCAGGATGCCTACCACTACTACCACCCTCACCCAGGGGGCTGGATGCCTACCACTACTACCACCCTCACCCAGGGGGGCTGGATGCCTACCACTACTACCACCCTTAGCCAGGGGGCTGGATGCCTACCACTACTACCACCCTTAGCCAGGGGGCTGGATGCCTACCACTACTACCACCCTCACCCAGGGGGGCTGGATGCCTACCACTACTACCACCCTTAGCCAGGGGGCTGGATGCCTACCACTACTACCACCCTCACCCAGGGGGGCTGGATGCCTACCACTACTACCACCCTTAGCCAGGGGGGCTGGATGCCTACCACTACTACCACCCTTAGCCAGGGGGCTGGATGCCTACCACTACTACCACCCTTAGCCAGGGGGCTGGATGCCTACCACTACTACCACCCTTAGCCAGGGGGCTGGATGCCTACCACTACTACCACCCTTAGCCAGGGGGGCTGGATGCCTACCACTACTACCACCCTCACCCAGGGGGTTGGATGCCTACCACTACTACCACCCTTAGCCAGGGGGGCTGGATGCCTACCACTACTACCACCCTTAGCCAGGGGGCTGGATGCCTACCACTACTACCACCCTCACCCAGGGGGGCTGGATGCCTACCACTACTACCACCCTCACCCAGGGGGGCTGGATGCCTACCACCACTACCACCCTCACCCAGGGGGCAGGATGCCTACCACTACTACCACCCTCACCCAGGGGGGCTGGATGCCTACCACTACTACCACCCCCACTCATAGGATGGACAATGCATGACACAACCAGCACACCACAACCTAGGGAATGCAAGATAAAGACATCCCCCCACCACCATGACAAGCGTGTGTAGGCTGTGTCAAATGCCTACAACACCGAACATGACTTTGAACATACAATGTGACCCCCTAGCACATGTGCCACACATATATGTGTGTGGCACCCACAATGCAAGCAGCCCATGACCATTGTGGCAATGGGGCCTAAACCCCCATCATCACAGTGACCAAAAGGTAAGTGTGGGGTCCATAGCTGAAGCACATTTTGACCACTGTGGCAATGGGGTCTAAACCCCCATCATCACAGTGACCAAAAGGCAAGTGTGGGGTCCATAGCTGAAGCACATTTTGACCATTGTGGCAATGGGGTCTAAACCCCCATCATCACAGTGACCAAAAGGCAAGTGTGGGGTCCATAGCTGAAGCACATTTTGACCATTGTGGCAATGGGGTCTAAAACCCCATCATCACAGTGACCAAAAGGTAAGTGTGGGGTCCATAGCTGAAGCACATTTTGACCATTGTGGCAATGGGGTCTAAACCCCCATCATCACAGTGACCAAAAGGCAAGTGTGGGGTCCATAGCTGAAGCACATTTTGACCATTGTGGCAATGGGGTCTAAACCCCCATCATCACAGTGACCAAAAGGCAAGTGTGGGGTCCATAGCTGAAGCACATTTTGACCATTGTGGCAATGGGGTCTAAACCCCCATCATCACAGTGACCAAAAGGCAAGTGTGGGGTCCATAGCTGAAGCACATTTTGACCATTGTGGCAATGGGGTCTAAACCCCCATCATCACAGTGACCAAAAGGGAAGTGTGGGGTCCATAGCTGAAGCACATTTTGACCATTGTGGCAATGGGGTCTACACCCCCATCATCACAGTGACCAAAAGGTAAGTGTTGACAAAGAAAGAGCTGCAACTGCCAAACTGCATGGATCATTCCTGGTCACAGAACCAAAAACTCATCTGTGGCAAAGTAGTGTATGTGTCCCATTGCAACATAAATTGGGTGAGCCAAATACTGCAGTGCAAATGAGACATTCCTTTGGCCATGTGCAGACAAACAACACCCATGGGGGCTGACACCGTCAACATTCATCAATGACACAATGACAGAAGTGACCATCAGAATGCAGAACCACATATTTGCACCAATGGGCACACAAATGCAGATATCCTGTGGAGACAGCAGATGTGAGGTGAACAGATACCATACCATGGCAGCAATGGGACACACAAACCATGATCACTGTGCTGACCGATGACCTAGGAGTCCCAGGGACAGCAGGGGAAACACACCAAACAACATACAGCCAATGGCACACCCAAGATATGCCAATGCAGTGGTGCAGATGCACAAACACAAACAGGCAGAACAACACTGTCATCATACACAGCAGGTGAGGGGGGTGCCAGTGTCCCCAGGCAACCACACAACACATGAGTAGAGCTGAATACCAATCATACAGATGTGCATACACTGCCACACTAAGGTAACTCATGGATCCAAATCCCCTATGTGGGCAAGCAGGCATTGTCAGATGAGAGGGAGCACAAAACACACATGTCACACAGGCACGTAGGAACAACAACTGACACAGCAAGACACAGACACACCACAGCACCACCCCCAGGGCCCCCACAATGTGGTGACCCTTGGCTGCATAAAAATCCCACTCTGATGACAAAGCTGAATGTGGTTCACACTGTGAACCACAGTCATGTGTCCTGAGCAACAAACTACCATCACACCGACACAAGCACAAATCAATCAGCATGGCCAGTAAGCCAAGGCCAACATGGAGGCAGGGGTCTAGCTGGGCAACAACTCCCATCTGCACACACTCAAGACCACACCCCTCGACCTCCAACAATGTGCAGCAGTGAAGTACACATGCACTGGTGACATTGCACATGCACCCATGACTATTCCAGGGTGGTGGGTGGGAACCAAGGTGCAGAAACACATCACACATGGCCACTCAACAAGACTCCTGAATGTCTGACACACTGCACACTACGCTGTACATGGACATGACGGCGATACCACACCAACCAATGGGATCCCAGCCACAGTCACACACCAATGAAGAAGCCAAGGTCACCCACAAAGAACACACATAGACAACAACCAACATCGCAGCCCGGACCCTGAGGAGTGCCAGCAGTCACACACACAACGTGTCACAATAACTTAAAGATAACACGAACTGAAAATCACATGACAGGGGCAAACAACAAGTGCCAAGGGGAAACCTGACTGTGACCCATCTGCGTCTGCACACAAACTCAGCCCTGACAGCAAACACACCTATGGGTGACACCCTGATGACCAGTAATGTGCCATGCACCCACATCACAGAGAACACAGGGAGAAGACTTTGGGGAACATAGCTCAAGTCAGCAAGCATCACAAACAGGTACAACACTAGGGATCACAGCATGCGCAGATAAATGGAAGTGAACACACAGACATGCACATACAACACACACCTTGGGCGCAGGCAATGTCACACGTGTACACACTGCCATGAGGGGACTCCACTCCTGTGTGAGGAAAGCTGTGCCATATGTTGCCTCAGTAGGGCCCCATCATGTCAGCTGAGCACTTGGTCACACAATCAACAATTAGCACCAAATGAGGGCTCCCGTCACATCAGCCTGGTCATGGATGTGCCAACGGAATCATCAGCACAGATCCAACACACTTGTATAGCAATGTTGCACTGACTACACGGATGAGTCCTTCCCCATTGATGCCCAAACCTGCATGTCCAGTGGAGATGGCAACACGGTCAGGGAAGTAGACAAATCCAACAATGGCAGGCACAACAGATGTGCAGGGGTGGAAGCCACAGATATGAAATTGCTAATGTAAGTAGGAAATCCCATTGCCAAATACTGAACACATGACACCCTCAGATGCTGCTATGGATGACATGGATACACCACATGATAGGACACATTCCCCTGGACCACATGGGTTCCTGCACAGTAACACTTCATAATCATGAGACCAGATATCACCATCACTGCAGCAAGGGCATGGTTAGCAGCACCAACAACATGTACATCTGAAGCATGAGCACTAGAGAAAAGAAAGTTGCTTTATTCAGCATATGTGTTGAATGAAAACGACGTCCAGAAAAAAAGAGCAAAGGCCAATGGCCAGTCCATTGTCAAAGTTCAAACAGGGTGACACTGGCAGATGTCACCCTACGCATGCCTGCACAAAACCAGGGACAATCCACTAGGAGGGGCAACCGGGGGCAGGCCAGGCACCGCAGGGACAGGATCAGGGCTCACCAGGGGGAGTCAGGGAAGGGGTGGTGGGTGCTGGAGAGCCACTGACAACTGCAGTGGAGGTGTCTGACATGGTGTGTGCCGGCACAACTGGGGGGCATGACTCAGATGTCGTGGGTGCCGGCACAACTGCAGTGGACCCTGCAGATGGAGTGGACAGGTCCGCCACTGCAGTGCCCAAGTCAGACAGGGCGGTAGTGGACTCCACTGCAGTGCCTACCTCCAGGGGAGGAGAATGGGGAACAGGCAAGGTGGGTTGGACAGAGGGGAGGACACCCTCACCACATCAGTGGCACAGACAAGCGCAGCGGGGGTGTGGTGCTGGGAGAGCAAGTGGCAGGGGGAGAAGGCCTGATCCTCTTGGGGATGGTATATCTGTGGGTGGGGGAACCTGGGGCAGGGTGTGGTGGGGGCACCTGTGCAGTGGGGGCCTGAGGGATGGAGGACGGAGACCTTGTGCCTGAGCTGCAGGGCGGTGGCGGGGTCTTGCTCTTAGGACTCCGGGGGACTTGCAGGTGGGGGCCTCAGTCCGTCTGCGCCTGGGGGAGGGTGTCCGGGGGCGAGGGGCACTCTGCTCCGTGTGGGTGGGCTTCCTCTTCCCCCGGGATGCTGGAGCAGCTTCATCGGTGGGGAAGAGGCCGAGGTCACAGAGGAAGAGCTGCTGTGACTTTGGGGTTGCAGGTGAGGCAAGGGAGGGTGCTTTGGAGGGAGAGGGAACTGAGGACTGCGCAGTGCATGTGGATGCGTGTGTGTGTTCCAGGGCCCCATCCCCTGTGAGTCTGGCTTCAGTCCCCTGAATGTGCGTGCGTGTGCGTTTTGTCATTGGCGTGTGTGTCAGTGTGCTGGATGTGTGTGTGCTGGTGTGTGCCTGTGCCGGTGTGTGTGTGCTTGGGATGGGTAAGGTGCTGGGGAGTGTGGATGGAGCAGAGGCAGGAGGGGTGAGGGACCGTTTGAGGAGGGACACTGCTGCCGTCAGGGAGGAGTCCATGGACCTAATGCCCCTCTGTAGGTCAGACATGCCCGATGAGATGCCCTCCATGAACGACACCAGCTGAGTCAACAGCGCGGTGTGCGCATGGAGGACACTCAGCATGGCTGTCTGGCCTACATGGAGCTGGCGAAGGAGGTACACAGACTCCTCACTCAGGGCAGCAGGGGACACAGGGGCAGGGGCTGCGGTGCCTGTCCCAAAGGAGACACGCTCCCGGACATGGGAGCCTCCACGGACCTGGGGAATGGGAGCCGATGGGAGGGCGGTGGTGGTGCTGGTGGTGGCGGGGACAGCAACACTAGCTGGGGTGTGGTGGCTGCTGACACCCGCCTCCACAAGGGAGTCATCCTCCGAGTTGCTCTGGTCCTCAGCTGAGGTGGATGGTGCTGAGGACTCCTCGGTGTGGCTCCCTCGCCCTCCGTGCCACTGGGTCCCTCCGACCACTCCTCGGCTTCTGACCCAGTCTGGCTCTCTGGCTCCTCCTGGTCCGTGGAGCTGTCCCCTTCCGTGGCCGTGGATGTATCTGCAAACAATGGGGAAACAGACAGACATCAGTCACCTGCACAAAACGCACACACCACTGTGAGCACAGCACATCACAGAGCAAGCCCTGGCATCATTAGTTGTACATTGCTAAAAGTGCCCTAACTGAACAGGAGAAGCCAATTGTCAGTCTGATGCCAAGCATGGCACTCACATCCCACATGGCCTTGCACCCATCTGTCTGGTGTCTGTTGGATTGCAACACCCCAGTGTGGACACATGCACCAAGTACACAGTAGTTGGACAGTGCAGAGGACACGGTGTGGCATGTGGACATGCACACATCACAGCTCTTTCCACTGAGTCAGTACAGGTTTCCGGATGAAAGGGATGCCCAGAGTCAAATAGGAAATGCATGTGATGCATACCAGCGACAGACACCATGATGCACCCATGTCCTGATAGCCAGCGCCACTATGGTGTGCATGTAGCACATGTCACTCCCCTGCAGGCTCACCAATCAGTAGACACATGCCATGGCGGAGGCATGACTGCACAGTCATACATCACTGTCTCAGTGATGTATGACTTTGCAGCCAGACAACAACACTCTGCACTGTGTCACAATAGTAGGTCATGGGGAATGCAAGTCCTGGAGCTGCACAAGTGCACATGTACATCCCCCCACAACACATCCTCTTAACCCTCATCTGTCCAGGTCATACCTATTGGACATATGGGAGACCTGTGACACTACCCTCTGAACCTGAGCCCCTCACACTCTGCTGTGAATGGGGAACAGCTGCCTGAACTTCACATTCACATGCCCCAGTCTGCATGGGCAGCTGATCAGACACCTATGTGACACACAAGTATCGTCTCCTATGGTCACATCTCCAGTGGCATGCTGAGCCCCTACCAAGAAACTCCACAGCAGTCCTGGCGACTAATCCACAGCACACTGACACAGAGGCAGACACCTGAGGGGTCAAATCACTGCGCACAATGTGTCAGCTGATACACGGGAGTGGGAGTACAGAGTGTATTGTATGGCCTGGAGTAGGCATGACTGTCCAGCCCCACATGAATGAGGGATGAGCCCTGGACTGTAGGCAGCTGGCTAAGTATGTGTGACACACGTCATATACATACTCCTGGGGCCCAAACATTGTTCCCACCCGCAGCATGGGTGTGTGCCAGATACCCCAGCCACATGTGGTGGATCAGCTCAGCAATTGGACCACAGATCAAAGTAACACGCTGAATACATGTCAGAATACAGGCATTGTGTAAGCAATGGACCCACCCATGATGCCCACCACAGAGTCAGGGAAACAGATGCTGTCTCCCACCTTGAGTCAAGCAAACTGCAAGGACACAGTCCTAAGTGACAGAATTCCCTGCATGTAAGGGCCACACCTGGGTATCAGATGAGGAGTGGGCAGTGCACAATAGAGGGACATGGCTCCTGGACAACATGACTGCTGTACTGTGGCAGTTTAACCAGGCCCGAGGAGGGCACATAGCATGTTAGACAGAGTTCACAGTGCAGTCTTTGACTCACCCCCTCCTTGCTGCTCTCTGGCCTTCAGCTGCCCATCCAGGTCTGGAAAGACCACCGCCAGGATCCTGAGCATGTGGGGGTCAGGGTCCGTGTTCCGCCCCTCCTGCGAGGAGGCGACAGCTTCAGCTGGACCCGTGCAATCCTCCGGGTCCAGCCCCGAAGGTCCTGCCACCTCTTTTGGCAGTTGCGGATCCGGCGCTTGTAGACCCCCACGGACCGGACAGCCCGGACGATGTCCTTCCAGATCTCCTGCTTCCGATGGGCAGAAGCCTGTCAGGATGACAAAGTGATAAGGCCATTACTACACATGCAACATATCCGTGCATGACACAGTTGCATATACATGTCGCAATCACAGGGGCACATGGTGTACACAGGCAGTGCACGGCTGCCCATGGACAGTTTTCCAGAAGTCACTACATGGTATCATTGCATGGGGAGTAAAACCCTGTTCAGAAGCACTGTCACTGCACCATACCTGTCCAGTGCAAGTCACTACACACTATGGGGGGTGACAACTACTCAGTGAGCCTGCTAGCCAGTGGCGTGCAGACTCTCAGCCTTGCTAGTCAGACAAAATGCACATTCAGAAAGGCAGTGCACAGGACACTCACCTGCTCCCTGGTGTCCCATACAGCTTGCTGTACTGTGGAAGTAGGCTGTCCAGCAGGGCCTGGTTCTCTTCAAGGCTGAAGGCTGGGGCTCTCTCCACAGTACGTGCCATTGCAGGGTCCAGAGGGGCAGAGACAGCAGCAGTGCAGTGGCAGATGTCGTCTTGGAGCATGTAGTGCAGGCAAGTGGGCTCTCAGGGGACCAGCCAGCAATATATATGTGCTGGAGAGGCAGATACTGTCCCTTGTGTCCAAAGTGATAGGTCCAAGTCGTTTGCATCTTCTGAATCTGGCCAATCCATGGAATAGCAGCACCAAAACACGCCCACAGCATCCTTCAAATCTTCAACTTCATGACATACATGATTTTGCAACATTGTTGTGGGTGACCAACTGATTTTCCAGCAACCGACTCGTTCGAAATTCGAAACGCGTCCGTTGCCAGGCAAGCCCATTGTCAATGGGTGCGCACCGATCGGTCCATTGCAGTTCAACGCGCACAGGGGTACAACGCGTACTCCCACACATTGAAAGCAATGGGCCGGCCGGAGGCACCGATCGGTCCATTGCAGTTCAACGCGCACAGGGGTACAACGCGTACCCGCACACATTGAAAGCAATGGGCCGGCAGGAGGCACCGATCGGTCCATTGCAGTTCAACGCGCACAGGGGTACAACGCGTACCCGCACACATTGAAAGCAATGGGCCGGCCGGAGGCACCGATCGGTCCATTGCAGTTCAACGCGCACAGGGGTACAACGCGTACCCGCACACATTGAAAGCAATGGGCCGGCCGGAGGCACCGATCGGTCCATTGCAGTTCAACGCGCACAGGGTACAACGCGTACCCGCACACATTGAAAGCAATGGGCCGGCCGGAGGCACCGATCGGTCCATTGCACTTCAACGCGCACAGGGGTACAACGCGTACCCGCACACATTGAAAGCAATGGGCCGGCCGGAGGCACCGATCGGTCCATTGCAGTTCAACGCGCACAGGGGTATAACGCGTACCCGCACACATTGAAAGCAATGGGCCGGCCGGAGGCACCGATCGGTCCATTGCAGTTCAACGCGCACAGGGGTACAACGCGTACCCGCACACATTGAAAGCAATGGGCCGGCCGGAGGCACCGATCAGTCCATTGCAGTTCAACGCGCACAGGGGTACAACGCGTACCCGCACACATTGAAAGCAATGGGCCGGCCGGAGGCACCGATCGGTCCATTGCAGTTCAACGCGCACAGGGGTACAACGCGTACCCGCACACATTGAAAGCAATGGGCCGGCCAGAGGCACCGATCGGTCCATTGCAGTACAACGCATCACTGTACATGTGACTGGCATATGTCAGCATGCCTGTCTCAGATGGACATATGCCAGCCACAGATAGCTCCCAGGGAGTGAGGGGCACACCTACATCACCACAGCCTGTCCAAACCTTATCATAAGGCATGTAAGGCTGCATTTCCTATTGTGTGTATGTTGGTGTACATGTTGTCCTGTGGGTGTCACCTGTGGGCAGCCACCCCCAGGCTGTGCACGTGTTCATGGGGACAGGATCCTGGGTGTTACGTGTACGTGACCACTGTGATGTGCAACTGTTCATATCTGTGCATGTGCCATGGTCACATTTCACAGTGGTGTTTGTGTATGTCATGTCACATACCCCGTGAGTCCCATGTGGGACGGTATGTTTGAGCCAGGGTGTCCCAGTGGCACAATAGTGATGGACCTCCACAGTCTTTGTGCATGTAGTGTTTACAATGTCTCTGATTTCATGTGCACAATGGGAGACAGTCTCCACATCCACGTTGTGTGTGCATGGACTCTGATGTTGTGCGTGTGTGTCACAGACGTCCATGTCTGTCCTGCCGTGGCAAGTGGGGCCACTACCTGTGGGGGTCATGTTTGTTTTGCTGTGGTGTACACATGATACTCCATGTGATGCCAGTGTCCATGTGGCATTACAGGGTCCCTGGGAATGTACCTGTCGTTGAGCTGTGGTGCCTGGGGCACATCTGTCCTCACATGTCACTGTGGGGGGTGATTGTGACACGGCAGCAGGAGATGGGAACTGTGACACGGCATCATGATATCCAATGGGCCAACCTGGGACAAATTGATGCCACCTGTAGGACCGTGTTGACAGATGTTGGCCATGTATGTACCATACATGTCCTTCCGGTACTGCACACTTCATGTAGTTGTGCCTCATAATGATGTATGTTGGGATCTTGAGTGTGTTCAATGCCGCATATGTGGGGTGACTGACAATCTTGCTTACTTCTCCTCTGCACTGCAGGGCTCCTGCTGTCCATCGGCCATTCCCAGACCTGGCAACGATGGTGGAACGGGACAGCATCCGACGGTACCGCTTCACCAGGCAGCTGATTGAGGATTTGGCAGTGCAGTTGTCCCCACATTTGCAGCCTGGCCGGCCGTATCCTACAGCGCTGACCCCCAAGGTGAAGGTGATGGCAGCCCTACACTTCTTTGCCACCGGTACCTTCCAACATACTGTGGCGACTGCTGGTGGGATGTCACAGACCATGTTCAGCCGTGTGCTCCGCGATGTTTTGGCGGCAATGTTGCTCTTCCTGAACCGGTACATCTATTTCCCTAGACTGCGACGACTCACTGACGTGAAGAGTGACTTTTATGCCCTGGGGAGGATGCCGCATGTAATTGGCTCCATTGATGGGACACATGTGGCTTTGGTACCACCACAGGCCCAGGAGCAGGCCTACAGGAACCGCAAGCACTACCACTCGGTCAATGCACTGGTGGTGTGTCTTGCAGACATGACCATCACACACGTGTGTGCCCGTTTCCCTGGTTCAGCACACGATGCCTTTGTGATGAGGAGTAGTCGCATCCCCAGGATGATGGCACAGATGCAGAACCAGCGTGCCTGGCTTGTCGGTGTGTACTGACTTTGTGCCATTGTGTGTGATCTGATCTGTAGTATTCCGCCCACTTTTCCAAGTCAGCTAATGTGCACTTGTCTGTCCGTAGGTGACTCGGGATACCCCAACATGCCGTGGTTGCTGACACCCCTCAGGAACCCTGTGACACCTGCCCAGATGCGCTACAATGAGGCACATGGTCGGACCAGGAGAGTGATTGAGCGGACCTTTGGTCTCCTGAAGAGCCGCTTCCGCTGCCTGGACAAGACCGGAGGGTCCCTCCCATATGCCCCTGCGAAAGTGTGCAAGATTATCATCGTCTGCTGCATGCTCCACAACCTGGCAGTGCGGAAGGAGTTGCCTCTCATCCAGGATGACAATGACCAACATCCGCCACCTGTGGAGGATCCTGGCCTGGACCACGATGCCAGTGACGATGATGATGATGGTGATGGTGATGGTGATGGTGATGTCCGCACACAGCTCATCACCAACTTCTTTAGCTGAATGTGAGTATCCTGAGGTGTCATGTCAATGATGTGAGTTGGCATGATGTGTGGGTGGTGCTCTGGTGCTGTTGGAGTGTGTCCATGGGCTACTTGACTGGATGTGTGTTGCGATGTGTGGTGACAGGTGGGCTGTACTCCCCAACAGTGCTGACATGCTAACTTGGTTCTGGGTGGGTATCTTGTAACATGTATTGTGCATGAGTTTTGCTGTTCTGTCCTGTACTCCATTGCTTTTGACTGTGTGTCATTTCTGTCCTTCACAGGGTACTTTCAGATTCGTTTAGTCAACTGTGTCCACCGACGACGTGATTGCACATCCAGGCTGGTAGCTGTTGTGTCCCTACAGGTGATGTGCGCCACACCCATGGACTTCCTTCCGTCTACAGTTATTGACTGTGTGCCCGCTACCAGGTGGGGTTACCTTGCATCTGTAGTGGTTACGGCATGTTGCAACTGTGTAATAAACCTGTGCTTCACTTTGTGATGTGCGTTGTCTGTGGTCACACATTTGACTGCCATTTGCTTACTGCACCTGTGGGCTACTTGACTACAACTGGGAATGGGTGTGGTGTCTGTGCATTGCACCGTCTTCCCTGGCAACATCAGTGTAGGCAATGAGTCAGATGGCCTAGGTGTGTATGTGTCGTGTAGCCCTGGTGGTGTGTCTCCCTCATGTGTGTCATGTTGCCTGTACTCACATGCCTGTGTTGTCCTTGCTGTTGCAGTTCGCATACACAGTGTAATTTTGCAGTTCATCATCCCCATAACAGCACCCACGTTGGAATCACGACAGAGGCAAGTATGGTGTATTTGTGTGTTTATTGTGATACATTTGTGTTAATAGTGCATAGGATGGGTTGTGCTGTACATGAATCTTGCAATCCCAAGTTCCTAGGTGAATTGAAAGTCCGGGTAGACAGGATCCCCAGTATCGGGGCCACAGTTGTCTGACACATTGGTCCAACTTGTACTCCCCATGCAATGTGTGGGAGTAGTGTTGCCGTCAACAGGGTGAACAGTCTGTGCACAAAGGCGAACATCCAGAACAGGTTCAGGCTTCCTGGGAGTTGCGCTTGGCCATCGGCCTCTCACTTTTCCCTCCTCGGACGACCCCTCTTCTTGGGGGGCCCTCAAGTGCAGGCTGCTGCGGTGCAGGGGACTCTCCGCCAGAGTCCTCCTCCCTCCCTGTGGCAGTTGCAGTTTGTTCGGCACCAGATGTTGTTGGCACACAGGGAGGTGTGGACTGGTTGCTGTTTATCTGGCGGAGGCATTGTAAAATGTCCCTGTGCACCGCCATCATCTCATGCAGTGCATCCCACTTGGACTCCACGCGGGACATGTGTGAGTCCACACGGGACATGTGTGACTCCACGTGGGACATGTGGGAGTCCAAGCGGGCATGATGGGCAGCCTGCTGCTGTTTAATGTCTCTGAGGAGCCCCACTACCTGGCTGAGCTCTCCGGTGCTGGACTGGTACGCATCAGTTATGCGTACCAGTTGTGGGTCGTCATGCACACCAGCAACGTCTGCAAGCAGCGACCTCTGTCTCCCACCCTCCCACCACCCCTGCTGACATGTGCAGTGTGTGCAGTGGCACGCACAGATAACCCTGGTCCACCTTGGGGGTTGGTGGTGGTGGTGGTGTCCATGGCCCCAGGTTGGTCCAGGGTCACTGTGCTGGTGTTGCTCCTTATTCTGTCCATGTCGGCAGGGATGGTATTCGTGGTGACAGTCGTTGTAGGGGTGGGTGCAGGGGTGCAGCTGGTGGTCCTGCTGGTGCTGCAGCTGGTGGTCCTGCTGGTGCTGCATGTTGACTTGCACCGGATGTGCCAGGTTGTTCTTCATCGTCCGAGGAGGACAGAGGCTGTCACGACGCCAGTGAGCTCGGCATCCTCTTGAGCCTGGGACTGGGACTCCTCAGTGTCTGCTGCTGTGTCCCCATCATCACCTGTTTTTGGGAGACACAAACAATGTATGTCATGTTTCTGCAGGCATCAATGGTTGACACACATGACAGTTGTGACTGTGCCTCTGGGTGCGGGCCTGTACATTGCATTGTCCTAAGTCGTCACAGTCAGGGGTTGATATTGGTGTGGCACATTGTCCTGCATTATTTGGGCATTTCTATGTATTTTCTGGGGTGTGAACATGGTCTGCATTGCTTGTGTTTGGTTGACAGCCGGACCTCCTTCCCACCCACCCAGCCAGTCAGTTATCCCACCATGGAACGTGCTTGCGTTGCAGGGAGTGTAAGTTGTCTCTCAGGATGTCAGTCAGTGGTGTCCTGCTGTTTGTTGGTGCACAGTTGGCAGCAGGGCCTTGTGCTCCCCACAGCAGTAGCCAGTGTCAGCCATCTTGTGAGTCCTTCTCCACTCCCTGTGATGTGAGCATGGTTCAGGGTGGTGTTGATGGGACAGTTGTGGGGGTGAGCTATATCTGTGACTACGACTCCCATCATGCCATTGCCTCCACCCCACTTGCCAGCATTCCCATACTTACTTGCTTTTGTGTGGAGTTCAGTGGGTGTGGGTGTGAGGGCAATGGCAAGATGGCTGACAGTGGTGTCCTGCTGTTGGTTGGTGTGCAGTACCCAGCATGCCCTTGTGCTCCCCACGACACAGCAACAGTGTCAGACATCTTTGATGGGCCTTTCCACTCTCTGTGGGATGTGCATGCGTGAGTGTGAGCTTGCTGGGCCATGTGGTGGGGGATGTAGGGCTGTGACTACGACTCCCATCATGCTATTGCCTCCACCCCCTTCCCAGCATGCCCATGCTTCCTTCCTTTTGACTCTGCTTCCCTGTGGGGTGGGCTGGCTGTGCTGACAGGATGGCTGGGAGTGTTGTCCTGGCAGTTGTTTGGCTAAGAGTCCCAAGAGTGTCCCTGTGCTTCACACAACATAACCCAGGGTGGTGGTGCTTTGTGGGATCTTGTGTTAGGATGGAGGGCATTGCATTCTACCAGGTGGGTACTGTGGAGTTTGTGTTGGGGGGTGTGAGGGGAGGTGCTGGTGACTATAGTCAGTGCTGCAAGTCCCCCTTCCCACCCAGCCAGCCAGATATCCCACCATGGAACGTGCTTGCATTGCAGGGAGTGGAAGTTGTCTCTCAGGATGTCAGTCAGTGGTGTCCTGCTGTTTGTTGGTGCACAGTTGGCAGCAGGGCCTTGTGCTCCCCACAGCAGTAGCCAGTGTCAGCCATCTTGTGAGTCCTTCTCCACTCCCTGTGATGTGAGCATGGTTCAGGGTGGTGTTGATGGGCCAGTTGTGAGGCTGAGCAATGTCTGTGACCACGACTCCCATCATGCTATTGCCTCCTCCCCCTTCCCAGCATGCCCATGCTTCCTTCCTTTTGACTCTGCTTCCCTGTGGGGTGGGCTGGCTGTGCTGACAGGATGGCTGGGAGTGTTGTCCTGGCAGTTGTTTGGCTAAGAGTCCCAAGAGTGTCCCTGTGCTTCACACAACATAACCCAGGGTGGTGGTGCTTTGTGGGATCTTGTGTTAGGATGGAGGGCATTGCATTCTACCAGGTGGGTACTGTGGAGTTTGTGTTGGGGGTGTGTGAGGGAGGTGCTGGTGACTATAGTCAGTGCTGCAAGTCCCCCTTCCCACCCAGCCAGCCAGATATCCCACCATGGAACGTGCTTGCATTGCAGGGAGTGTAAGTTGTCTCTCAGGATGTCAGTCAGTGGTGTCCTGCTGTTTGTTGGTGCACAGTTGGCAGCAGGGCCTTGTGCTCCCCACAGCAGTAGCCAGTGTCAGCCATCTTGTGAGTCCTTCTCCACTCCCTGTGATGTGCGCATGGTTCATGGTGGTGTTGATGGGACAGTTTTGGGGTGGGCAATATGTGTGACTGCGACTCCCATGATGCTATTGGCTACACTGACTTGGCCAGCATACACAGAATTCCTTCCTTTGAGTGGTCTTCACTGTGTGTTGGTGTTGTTGTGGTGGCTACATGTGTGGATGTGTTTGTTAGTTCTATTTGTGCCACTGCCTAGCTGTAGTTGTGGTTGTGTTTGTACATGTGTTGGCACAGTTGGATGTGACTTTTTTGATGGCATGTGTTGTGTTTATCTGACTGACATACACATTTTGGGATGATTCTGTTCTAGTTGCTGTGTAATTGCTATGAGTGCATGGTTTGACTCTCCCTTGACAGTGATGTGTGTGTTTTGTGGCAGTATATTGTGTACATTTGTTGTGTACTCACCAGGCTCTGGGATGTCCTCTAGTCCATATACGCTCACTGGCGGAAGGATGGCCCGCACCTTCTCCTCCCAGGGCCTGAGGTATATTGGCTTGGCAGGAGGGCCACTGCCGGTGTGTTGGCTGTTGATGTAGTCTTTCTTCAGCATGTCCCGTACCCTCCTGCGCACGTCATACCACCTGTTCTGGATGTCCGTCTTTGTGCGCCGACATGGTGATTGGGCGTTCACCCTGTTGATGATCCTCTCCCACATCTTGGTTTTCTGCGACATGGGGGTCTGTTGGACCAGAGTGCCAAACAGCTGTGGCTCCACCCTGAGGATCTCGTCTACCATGACTTCCAATTCACTATCTAGGAACTTGGGATTCTTCTTGGGGGGCATGGTGATGGGTGGTGATGGTGGGTGATGTGTGTGTTGGTGTGCAGGTGAGGGTGTGTGAGTGTGTGTTTTGCTGGGTGTATGTGAGGTAGGTATTTGTTGGTGTGCTGATGGTGTGTGGCTTGTGTGAGGGATGAGCTGTGGGTGTGTGGTTGCTTTCTCTTGGGTGCTGGCAGTGGAATGGCATTTGCAAAGGCTCATGGTAGTGATTTGTGTCCTTTATATAGGTGGAGTTGTGGGTGTGTCCTTGTTCTCTGTCCCCACCCCCCAGTATTTATTGGCTTGGTAATTGCTTGTTTGGCCTTTTTTGGGTGATTTTTCCTTTGTGCTGTTTGTGTATGTTGGAAACGTTCTTGTGACCGAGTCGGACCCTGCATTGGTCTCGTACGGTGTTTTCCGTTTCGTTCACGCTGTGTTTGTGCAGTTTTCTATGCTGCGTACGCGTCGGTCGCGGTGTATTGTGTTGCTTCGGCTCGGTTTTGTATGCGTGTCGGTCGTACGGCTTGTCCTCCGTCCGACTCGCTCGTGGTTTTCGCGCCTTGCATCGTACTTAGCGGTTGGGAGTTAGCGTGTACGTTTCGGTCGGATTTGTTCCGGGTGCGTGTCGGTCGGTTGGATTCGCGTGTTTTTCCGGCCGGATTGCTGTTTTCCGTGCGGCTCGGTCGGTCGACTTGGTTTCGTTACGTGTCGGTCGGATTTTTCGCGCCTTGCATCGTACTTGGCGTGTCGGGCGCCACGGGTACGTGTCGGTCGGTATTTTTTCCGGATCCGAGTCGGTCGGTGCTTTTTCCGGCCCGAATCGGAATCGACCCCATAGTTTGGACCCTAACAGATAGGTTACCTCATCTAAATAGGAGAATAGTTTAGAGAGAGCTAGAGACCTGCGTTGTGGAAGAAAAAGTTAGTGATTTTGAATTTAGTGTTTAGACTACACACTAAAATGAAGAAGAAATGTTGCTTAAGGAGATGGACAGAGAACAAGAAAGTAGACAGGACTGGGTTGGAAATATTCTCCAGACTTGTTTACAGTGCACAGAAACTAAAGTGCATAGCATGCCTTTTAAATTAAACACTGATGAGAGCAAGCAAAATAAAGTACATAGTAGTGTGCATAATACCTGAGTAATTGAAATTATTGATGACAGTGGGGAACATAAAAGACAGGCCTACCGGGGTATGATATCCATCACATTTGTGATGGAGAACCAGTCCCTCAACCTATAAATCAGGCCCTTAGTCACGTCTTTGATTTTTTAAATTCACCAGTGGGGCAGACTGAAAGTTACTTCAGGGCAGGCTCTCCAAGGGAAGAAAGCAAACACAAGGAGATGATGGATGGAGTGCTGAAACTTTTCAGACACTGACCCCCAGTCAGAGATCTGGGTTGAATCCATCATCGTTCTTTAGCTCACTACGCCACCTCAGTTCAGACCCAGCTATTTGCAAATCAGTCTTGACCCTGTGCCTCATGGGAACAGTCCAGCCCGAACTGCCAAGCCAGGCCTTCCCTGAACCGGAAACAAGCATCCTGGGACCAGTTTCAGGGTAACACCCCTCATCAGCCAGGCTAGCTTGAATCTAGTGGCAAAGTCAGCAAGGGACCCACGTCTGGGCATACCTTGCCAACGTAGGGTGAACACAGAAAACACAAGGAGATGATGGACGGAGCACTGAAACTTTTCAGACACTCACCCCCAGTCACAGATCTGGGTTGAATTCATCATCGTTCTTTAGCTCACTTTGCCGCCTCAGTTCAGACCCAGCTATTTGCAAATCAGTCTTGACCCTGTGCCTCATGGGAACAGTCCAGCCCAAACTGCTAAGCCAGGACTTCCCTGAACCGGAAACAAGCATCCTGGGACCAGGCTAGCTTGAATCCAGTGGCACATTCGCAGTGAGGTACCACTGAATGCTATTCAGTGCAGCAAAAATCTCCAAATGGGAGGAACATAGGTTTCTTGCCTGAGTTCCTCCCCTCCCTCAGAGGGTGCATCCTACTTAGGATACCCTCAGCACTTTTCAAGGTACACTGAATGTAGAAAAATAACTGAGGGCCTGATTACAACTTTGGAGCAACGGCGCAGACTCAACTCTGGATGCGCTGCGCCAAGGCTGCGCAAAGAGCGCCGGCAGTATTACGAGTTAAAAATATTTAACTCGTAATACTGACAGTGGTCCTTTGCCTTTCCCATGGTGGTGCCTGGAAAACAGGCACCGCAATGGCAAAAAAATTCCAGCACGCAGGGACTGAGACGTCCATGCCATGGTGGAACATTGTGGGAATACACACAGGGGGCACGTGTTGTGCCCCCCTGAATGAATCCCCATGGTGGGAGGGACATATGGGCCCTGTAGGGCTCCCTTAGCTCTTGCACCGCCAGCCTTTTCATGGCAGGGCTCCGCCATGAAATGGCTGCCGGTGCAAGAACTTGTAATATGCTGAGCAGGACTGCGCCAGTCCCTGCTCAGCACATTGCATTGTGGCGTAGCTGCGCCACCGCCAGGGAACAACTGTTCACTGGCGCAGCAGGCGGTCCACCGCCAGTACGATTTTGGAAGTCATAATTGGCACGACGGTGGACCATCACAGCTGCGCCACTGCAAACCTGGCAGTTGCAAGACCGCCAGACTCATAATTAGCCCCTAAGTTCCAAATTTCCAGCTACTCATAAAAGTCCTCCTTGTCACTCCTGCAGCCCTTATGTCCCCAGAGGAGGATTCTTGGCACCAGGTTTCTCTCCAGCAAGTGCTCCTGCAAGGTCCAGTCTGTAGTAGTCAGCTGAACCTTTTGAGAGTCAGCAGTTTTTCTGCATTTTGACATCCTGTAGCAGATAAAAGGGTGCTATCCACTAGATCCCTGGAGAGGTGGAAACTAACAGGTGTAGAGAGTCCTTGGTCTTCTTCCTCCAGTGTAGGAGATCTACCCCGGATGTTTTGCCTTTTTCTGGACCCTATATATTAACTCTGGGCGGAGTTCGCGTAGTCGTGCTACACTGAGTTCCGCGAAGTGGTAAAAAAACTCTGCGAGCTACGCAGAATTCCACGAGCATGCAGAGTTGCTTGTTCCGCCCGTTCGCGGTGCGTTTTTCCTGTCTGGGAACGCGTATTGCGTGTTCGGGACGCTGTTTGCGTGCTCGGGGGGAAATATCTCGCGTACTTGCCCATGCGGTCGCCAATGGGCGCGGCCATCTTGTTTTTCACTTGTCCCACCCGTTCGCGATGCGTATTTCCTGTTCGCGAACGCGGATGTCCGATGACGCGTCCGAATGACGGGTTCGCGATCGCACACTCTCGCGGGATCGCGCGGCCGGCTACCAAAATCTCGTGGCGCACGCGAACGGATAGGAAAACTCATCAGCGAACGCAGGGATCCCGGTAAGTCGCTACTGCGTGCTTGAAAACACATTTTGAAAGCGCAAACAAAGGTAAAACTCTGCTACGCCGCAGATCGCGGAGTTTTCGGTAACTCCGCGTTCTAGTTGCCAAAAATCTGCAAACTCCGCGAGCGGAGCGGATTTTACCACCCAGGGTTACTATATATACAAAAGAGAAGTAGCTCCTCATGATACTGACACCTCAGGAACTACGGAGAGTCATGGAGAACCACGGAGAGCAAAACATCAGACAGCAAATGCAGTTTTAAAACTTCACCTGTTTTAAAGGAATACCTGCTCCTTCGAAAGGGCTGACAGACTGCATGGGGACAACTGTCCTGAAGAGCAGAGGCTGGGGTATAAGCTCAAAAATAGGGGACGAGGAAGAGGTAGAGGAGGAGTTGGCAGAGGCAACAGAGAATCCACCAGAGGCAGCAAAAGAGATGGGGCAATGGGGCACATGAGAGCCAGCACAAGGAGCCCCAGTGTGGCTGTGTAATGGACATGGAAATGGTAAATAGAACTATCATCAATCTCACTGATAGACCTGTTACTGACATTGAAAATACTACTCTTTGATTTTGCCTGTTGTTCTGCCACTCAAAACAGTTAAACTATGCAGAGACATGTTCACGTTTGTGGGAAAACTTAAAATACAAAGTGCCACTACCTTAAGGGTGACAGCACAAGAATGAGTCAGAGTGATATCAGTGGAATGGTTCTGTGTGATCTGAACATTGGTGATAGTGATGTACTACTCGCCATGCATGAATTAGAGACATGTGTAAATGATGGTGATGTTTTTTTAGACCTACATATGCTGTTAGACAACATGGGCATATTATATGACCATGCCACCTCCAGAAGTTTTAAACCATGTTTGACTCTCCTTCCTACCATGCCACATGATATCATCGACACTTTCCATGATGTCATCACCAAGGATCTTACCAAACTCCATCACAAAATATGGTATAGGGGCTATACACAACACAATCGTTCGTTTGCACAATGACAAGTGATAGAGACATTAGCCACACACACCAGTGTCATCATATGCCCTTCTGACAAAGGGGGTAACATAGGGCTCCTCACTAGAGAGATGTGCACCAGAGAAGCCATATGCCAACTGAGTGACAACACGTATTACGAGGCTAATAACAGGAAAACATATGCCAAAAGTGTCAGTGACATTTGAGAAAAATGACTGACTGGAAGGATAAGGGTATTCTTGAGTGTGAAGAATGCTGCTATTCGCGAAAGAAGTTACCCAAATTGCCATTATTATATGTCCTCCCCAAGATACACAAAGACAAACACAATCTCCTGGGGAGACCCGTTGTGTCCTCCAGGGGAAGTGCCATAGAAAACATATCCAAATATGTGGACTATATCCTCATAGATTTTATCATGGGCCTTCCTTCCTACGTGAGGACACTAAAGACTTTCTAGGCAAACTTGAGGGCCTGTGCTGGGAGAATTACTATATCCTCGTCACATTGGATGTCTGCTCGCTCTATACGACCGTTGCCAACTCTTTTTGAGAGCTAGAATCCTCCGATACCTTGCAAACACGCCAATGATTCTAGAGATGATCCATCACTGCCTGTCTAACAATATTTGCCTTTTGAATGGTACCTTATACAAACATGTTCTCACTATCGCCATGTAAACTTGTTTCACTCCAATTTTCGCAAACCTCTTCCTTGGCTGGTAGGAAAAAGACCTCTTCAGCAACATCGAAGGCTATCCCGAACTGGAGCAAGTCATACTGCGGCTCAGGTATATAGATGATCTGTTCATCATATGGAGGGGCACGGAGGAGTTAGTTGCAATCTTTGTTCACAAATTGAATGACAACCCCCACAATCTCATTTTCACTCATACCATTAGTAAATCCACTGTGGAATACCTTGATGTTAGAGTAGAGATTGTTGACAATGAGGTACATGCTAGTCTCTTCAGAAATCCAACTTCCGGCAATGGCCTCCTCCATTCCCTCAGCAGCCATCCAGACACTCTCAAATGGAGTATTCCTTACAGTGAACTGTTGAGGGCCAAACACAACTGTAACCTTGAAGGTGCCTACAGGATGGAGGAATCTATCATGATTACTAGATTCAAAGAAAAAGAAAAATGAAAGTGCCTCTTTTGACATGGTTATCCCCCACTTTTGCTGTACCTTTGTTGCACAATTGGCATAACTTCAGCCCTCGTAGAAGACCCTGGTAAATGGTACCCCGGTACCTATGGCACTGGGATTGAAGAGTGTCTACTAGGGCAGCAGCATGTATTGTGCCACCCTAGGGACCCCTCACCAAGATCATGCACACTGCCAATGCACACTCCATGTCTTGGTGCAGAGAAAAATGAAAACTCAACATGGCACACATCCCTGTGTGCCATGCCCACCGACAGTGCATGAGATATAGGTAAGCCACCCCTACAGCAGGCATTACAGCCCTAAGACAGGGTGCACTATATCCCATGTGTGAACATTTCTGCCTGAGTGGATATGACCCTACAAACTCCAAGTCCTTTCTTGGAAATTGTAAGTGCACAGGGAAGCCATAAAGAGACTATAGGCTGGATACTTGTCATTACGAATTTCCCAGCTCCATGATGGCTTCACTGTACCCAGAGATGTTTTGTTACAAAAATCTTGTCATAATAAATCCTCACTGATGCCAGTGCTGGATTTATTAATTAATGCACACAGGGGACACCTTAAAGGTGTCCCCTGAAAATCTACCAACTACTAGTGGGGTTACCGACTGGTCTAAGCCAGCCTGCCACCACTAGGTATGTTTCTGGCCTCCTGGGATCGGAGCCTTTGCTCTCAGGGGCCAGGAACAAAGCCTGTTCTTGGTGAGGGTGTTTCATACCTCCTCCAAGCAGGGTCTGCCATCCAGGGCAGGAAGCTTAAAAGATCATGCCGCCTTTGAAATGCAAACCAGGACTCTCCAGTTAGTGGAGAATGCCAACCCCCATCTGTCCTGACCCTACCTTTGGCAGGAGGACAGGCAGAGGTACACCAGCTCCGCAGGTTCAGCTCTATCTCCCCACCAAGTGTGAAGACACCAGGACTTACCAGAGCCATGACAAAGCAATTCACGGGGTACCAGCCCTCAGCAACCTACACCGAGACAAAGAGCCCAATCCAGACTCCAACTGCCCAGGAAGCAAGCACCTGTCAAGGGACATTGGAACCCCTGAGACTCACTTTTTTAAGTGGCCCAGCTGTCTGGAAATTTTCCCTGCGACCTGCCTGCCCCTGACCGCAAAGACCATCTTGATGCACAGAGCCTGACTGACCAACCTGCTCCACCAGGCCTGGGTAACGATTAGGCCTGGGCAGTGAACTCCGCTCCATTCGATGAGTTTGTGGAGTTTTCTGCACTCCGCGCTCCACGGAGCGCGCAGAGTGCAGAAAACACCGCTTTGCGTAGTGCAGTTGAGTTTTTTCCCTGCTCGCGATCGCGAAAGGTAAGTTCGCGAGCGCGAGCTGCCACTCGAGTAGAATTTCTACCCGAGCGGCAGGAAGACCAGCGTGAATGGCAGTTCGCACTGCACTCCGCCACTTGCAGAACTCCGCAGAGTTTTTTGGGAACTTCGCGGAGTTCCGCGTAGATAAACTCCGCGAACTACGCCCAGGCCTGGTATCGATGAACCAGCTGTGCTCCCATGCTCTTGAGGACCTTGTGACCTGATCCCTTGTTTGGGATCCCTCAGACTTACCTGTAAGTTCCTTTGTGCAACCTGTTGTGAGGTGGTCCCCCTCCTTCTATGTAGTGTGCCTGCTACAAAAGGCTCCAGCACCATGCTCCTGACTGAATACGGGACACTCCTGATGATCTGCTGGTGGAACATTGGTTCTAGGATTGCTGCTACCCTAAAACTAACCCAGGGGGGAGTTCGCGGAGTTGCGCTACGGGAAACTCCGCGAAGTGGAAAAAAAACTGTGCTGCGCTATGCGGAGCGCCGCAAGTGGCGGAGTGCGATAGAAAAATGCAGTTCGCAGTGATTTTCAGTGCCGGATGCTTGTCCGAACTGTGCAATCATCGCGAACAGCACCATGCGCAGCGCAAGCGGGCGCTGCTTTCCTCTCTGCCGCTTCAGTAGATTTTTACTCGAGCTGCAGCTTTCTCAACGCAAACGGGCAGTTTCTCAACGCGAGCAGTCACGAGCATACGCGACCACTCGCAATGAGAAACCTGACCTACCTGCGTTGAGAAATCTCACCGGGAGGTTTATTTTCCACGCTCGCGCTCGCCAACTTGATGTTGACGAATGAGGAAAAATCTCGCCGGGAGATGGATTTTCCTCGCTCGCCAACTTGACGTTGACGAACGCGAGCAAGGAAAAAAACTCCACTCCGCAGGGCGGAGTTTTTCGGATCTCTGCGAGCTCTGCGTAACGCGGAGTTCCAAAAACTCCGCAAACTCCGCGAGCGGAGTGGAGTTCACCGCCCAGGCCTACCTAAAACCAGAAGATGAACCCAGAGAACCTCCTACACAGTTTTCTAAACATTTATGTGTTTTTTTCCATGGAAATGCATTGTGCCTAATTGCGCACAACTCTGAGTTATTTTATGAACTTTGAAAGTTCATAACAAAATAAGTACTTACCTGTGAACGAAGTTCTTAGTCTGAAACATTGTATAAAATTAAGTGTTATTTTTGCAAATTGGTCTCAATTTATTCTTTGAGTGTGTGCCACATTTATTGCCTCTGTGACTACAACAAATGCTTAGCACTACCCTCTGATAAGCCTAACTGCTCACCCACACAATCACAAATAGAGCATTAGCATTATCTACTTTTGCATTTGTATACCAATCAGGGACTCAATGGACTCTCTGCACAGTGTACTTCTTTTTAGCGCACCATAAAGAGAGCCCGCTTCCTACAGTCTGTGAGTGGGTGTATGGGTGTCTGAGTGGGTCTGTCAATGGGTGTGTGAGTTGGTCTGTGAGTGGGTGTGTGAGTGTCTGAGAGTAGGTGTGTACGTGTTTCAGTGGGTCTGTGAGTGGGTCTGTGAGTTTCAGAGTCTGTCTGTGGGTGAGTGCATTAGTGTGTGAGTGGGTGTGTGAGTGTGTGTGTGAGAGTATCAGAGTAAGTCAGTAAGTTTTTGTGCCAGTGTCTGAGTGGAAGTGAGATTGTCTAGGCGGGTCTGTAAGTGGGTGTGTTAATGTCAGAATAGGTCTGTGAGTGTCAGAGTGGGCCTGGAGATGTCAAAGTGGGTCTGTGAATGGGTGTGTGAGTGTCTCACTGGGTGTGTGAGAGGGTATGTGAGTGTCTGAGTGAGCGTATGAGTGGTTGTGTGAGTGTCTGTGTGGGTATGTGAGTGGGTGTGTGAGTGTCAGAGTGGGTATATAAGTAGGTCTGTGAATGTCATGGTGGGTCTGTGAGTAAGTGCCTGAGTGAGTGGGTGCATGAGTGGGTATGTGAGTATCTGAGAAGGTCTGTGAGTGGGTATGTGTCTGAGTGGGTCTGTGAGTGGATATGTGAGTATCAGAGTGGGTCTGTGAGTATGTATGAAAATATCAGAGTTAGTCTGTGAGTGGGTGTTTGAGTGTCTGAGTAGGTCTGTGAGTGGGTGTTTGAGTTTCAGAGTGGACATGTGAGTATAAGAATGGGTCTGTGAGTGGGTGTCTGAGTGGGTCAGTGAGTGGGTGTGTATGTCTGAGTGGATGTGTGAATATCAGAGTGAGTATCATAGTGGGTTTGCAAGTAGCTGCATGGGTGTGTGAGTGGGTGTGGGAGTATCTGAGTGGGAGAGTCTAGATGGATATGTAAGTGAGCTTGTTAGTATCAGAGTGGGTCTGTGAGTGGGTGTGTGAATTTCAGAGTAGGTTTATGAGTAAGTATATAAGTGTCAGAGTGGGTCTATGAATGTCAAAGTGGTTCTATGAGTAAGTGCCTGAGTGTCTTAGTGGGTGCATGAGTGGGAGTGTGAGTGTCTGAATGGGTCAGAGCATGAATGCATGAGTGTCAGAGTGGGTCTGTGAGTGGGTGTGTGAGTGTCAGTGGATGTGTGAGTATCAGAGTGGGTCTATGAGTGGGTGTGTGACTGTTTGGGTAGGTGTGTGAGGGTCTGAGTGGGTCTGTGAGTGGGTGTGTGAGTATCTGAGTGGGTCTATGAGTGGGTATGTGAGTGTCATAATATGTGTGTGAGTATCACAGTGGGTCTATGAGTGGGTGCATGAGTGTGTGAGTAGATGTGTGAGTGTCAGAGTAGGTCTGTGAGTGGGTGTGTGTAGATGTCTGAGTGGGAGAGTCCAAGTGGGTATGTAAGTGGGTGTGTTAGTGTCAGAGTTAGTCTGTGAGTGTTTGAGTGAGTATCAGAGTGGATCTGTTGGTATCAGATTGGGTTTGTGAGTGGGTTTGTGAGTGCCTCACTGGGTGTGTGAGAGGGTATGTGAGTGTCTGAGTGAGTGTGTGAATAGTTGTATAAGTGTGTGTGTGTTTAACTGAATGGGTCTGTGAGTGGGCCTGTGAATATCAGATTGGGTCTGTGAGTATCAGAGTGCATCTGTGAGTTGGTGCTTAAGTGTCTGAGTGGGTGTGTGAATGGGTGAGTGAGTATCTGAGTGGTTGTGTGAGTGGGTGTGAAAGTGTCAGAGTGGGTCTGTGAGTGGGTATGTGAGTATGTGTGAGTATTAGAATGGGTCTCTCAGTGGGTGTGTAAGTGTCAGAGTGGGTGTGTGAGTAGATGTGTGAGTATCAGTGTGGGTCTGTGAGTGGCTGTGTGTGTTTCAGTGTAGGTCTGTGAGTAGGTGTGTGGGTGTTTAAGTGGGTCAATGAATGTGTGCATGAGTATCTGAGTGGGTGTGTGAGTGGGTTTGCAAGTATCAGAGTGGGTGTGTGAGTGGGTATGTAAGTGTCTAAGTGGATCTGGGAATGGGTTTCTAAATGTCAGAGTTAGTGAGAGGTTGTGTGAGTGTCTGAGTGGGTCTGTGAGTGGGTGTGTGATTTTCTGAGTGGGTCTGTAAGTGGGTATGTGAGTGTCATAGTTGGTGTGAATACCAGAGTGGGTTTGTGAGTGGGTGCATTAGTGTATCAGTAGGTGTGTCAGTGGGTGTGTGCGTATCAGAGTGGGTCTGTGAGTGGGTGTGTGAGTATCTGAGTGGGGATGTGAGAGTGTGAGAGAGTGTGTAAGTGGGTGTGTTAGTGTCAGAGGGGGTCTGTGAGTGTTTCTGTGGGTTTGTTACTGGGTTTTTGAGTTTCAAAGCAGGTCTGTGAGTGTGTGTGTGAGTGTCAGAGTTGGTCTCTGAGTAGATGTTTGAGTGTCTGAGTGGGTCTATGAGTGGGTGTTTGAACATCAGTGTTGATCTGTGAGTGTCATAGTGGGTATGTGAGTCAGTGCATGAGTGTCTGAGTAGATGTTTGAGTGTCTGTTTGGGTGTGTTAGTATCAGAGTGTGTGTTAGTGGGTACGTGAGTATCTGAGTGTGAATGCCAGAGCGGGTTTTTGAGTAGGTACATGAGTGTCTGAGTATGTGTGTGTGTGTGTATGTGTGGTGTGTGATTATCTAAGTAGGTATGTGAGTGGGTATATGATTATCTGAGTGGGTCTGTGAGTTGGTGTGTAAGTGTCAAAGTGCATGTGTGAGTATCTAAGTAGGTGTATAAGTGGGTATATAAGTATATGAGTGGGTCTGTGAGCATTAGTGAGTGTCAGCATGGGTGTGTGACTGCATGTGAGTATCAGAGTGGGTCTGTGAGTGGAAGTGTCTGAGTTGGTTTCTGAGTGGATTTCCGAGTGTCAGAGTGGGTCTGTGAGTGGGTGTGTGAGTGTCTGAGTAGATCTGTGAGTGTGTATGTGAGTGTCTGCATGGGTGTGTGAGTGAGTGTATAAATGTCAGAGTAGGTATGTGACTGGATGTGCGAGTGTCAAATGAGACCTTGGGGTATAGGGACTAAGTCTTCCTACCACCTTAGTACCCACGAACACAGGACTGACTAGCTATAGTGTCTCACTTGCTCTCCTACTCACTCACAGAGAAACAGATGATTAGACACCCCAGAAAACAACACTCCCACCTCTCTCAGGAATCACGGTAAAGAGACACACCCTTTTGCTCACTCTCTTGTACGTGCCCACAATAAGATCTGATGAAGACATGAAACAGTTTAAAATATTTGTTTTAACTAACGTGCCCTAACATGCAGTATACGTGCCACAACAAGCAGGAAAATGCATAGTACAAATATTGTCAGCATAACAGCTAGTCCATAAATCATGAAGGGAGATGTCATCATAAAAAGACAATGGAGAAAGGACTATTGTGCCTAACCTCCCTCCCTTTGCTAAGAAGAAGTATTATTATATAATAGAAGATCTCTGGGCTTTGTCAGCAGACCCCATATCTTAGCCTATAGATGGTAGATCTACTTCATGGTTGCTCTTCTCCATGGAAAGGTCCCTCTCCAAGTGTGTCTCACCTATTCGTACACCCCACTAAAAACCCAAGTACGCTGTCCAAACAACAGCTGCATTGGTATGTTTTGTCTAAGGGCTAAGGACTGGCCAGAACAAAATAACAAGGGGAATTGTTGTTTGACCTTGCACAAAATGTTCAGTCAAATCCCAGGAACATGCAGAGAGTGAACACAGCGATGAGTTCTCATGTGAAAGCAGACTTTGAAATGATTGCAAAAAATAAAGACGTGTAGTAACGTATGCAAAGCAGCAGGCAAGCTGCAACGTGCTCATGCTAAATTAGTGAAAAACGACAATGTCCCTATGGGCCACGTGACACTCTCCCCTTGGCCAGAGCGTTAGCATTATGCAAAAAACAAAAATCAGATGTAAGCAAAGGCAAAGCGTCCTTGTCGAAGGCCAATCCGTGTAATTTTAAAGCCCAAAACATTTTTTTTGTATGCCCATGTTTTAATGTTCCAAAATGTTGCCAATTGTGCACTGAAAAATTGCTAACCACACCTAGTTAGTCTTGAAAGTCAACAATGTTGCGCGAAAAGCGGAATGCCATGAACTCCAGAACGTTGTCCATTCCTTCCATCGAAAAAATGTATGCCATCCAGTTCAGTAGGTCGAACGAGCACACATGCTCTACATATCCAGAAGCTGTTAGGAGCATCGCAGGGCAACCTACGTTAACCTCGATGAAACTGTGGCCTATGAGGCGCTGCACAAAAGCACAGGTACTCAAGTCTGCCGTTGGTCCAAGTAGAGGATCACACACCAAACGCCTACCCCTGGCACACACCTGGCCATGGGCCTTTAACGGACCCATTAGTAGATCGTATTCCAGGGCAGCATGTGTGGTATTGGACAGGCAGATGTCCATGGCCCATTGAAAAGGGCACCAGAGGCAGTGAAACACAGGTTGCACGCAGGTGAAGTAGGCATGCCAGAAGGTCAGCCAGTAGTCGATGGCAAGAGACTCAACTGGCGTAGCACCAAAGAGCTGCCACATACGATCTCGGTACAGTTGCAACTGGACCGGGTTTGGCAGCTCCACAGATCGAGCATCCATTGCGAAGCAATAACAGGAGAACCAGCACGCTGCCAATCAACAGGAGCACCAGGGGAAACTCTCCGAAGGTGCTGGAAAAAATTGAATGAATAAAATCCGGAATTACTCCAAAAATAGTCTGAAAGGAAGAACCAAGGCCGGATCCCACAAGTTTAAAAACTGAGCAAGGCCCTCTGTATCAGGTGCATTAAATATGTGGTGTATTAATTCTCCAAAATGGAGTGGAAGATTTGTGTTTAGCAGCGAGTGTATCTCAACTGCGGTTCTTGCCACCTGCAGTTCGAAGGTCTCTCAAGCCGATGTGAGAACCACTTCTTGTTGAAACAATAGCGCTTTGAGTCTGCTTAGTTTATTGAAATCTGTTTTCAAAGTTGGAATGGAAGGCCAAAGCAAACTTTCTACAATCCTATGTGGGGATGGAAATAGGACATTGCTGCAACATGTAACTCGCTGAGAAACCGTTACTATATGTGGGATGCCAGCTCTCAAGCTGCAGCAATCATGGTTATTCAAAATAAGATAACTACCGTTTGAAAGCAAAGTTAATATGGGAATAATAGCCGGGACAGGGGTACCGTTCAAAAAACAAGCCAGATTAGGGGCCGAAACGTTACAGGCTCCGTGAAGCTTAACTTGTTTACAGACTAGGGAATGTCCCACTGTGGAATCACAGTCCTCCCCTGTAAGGAAAACTTCCTTTTCTCTGCGTTGGTATCTGTAAGCAAAAGGTAATGACCATAATTTGTGAATAAAATTATTGCCAACGGGCTCATATCTCCCAACGGGATGATGTTTCATGCATGCTGTGAACTGAAAAAGTGAGATAGGCAGTGAAAAAACCCCATGTATTAACCACACAGCTGAATTAGTCTTGGCTACCGAAAATGGTAACTGTTCTAATTGTTCAATATGTAACAATGTGTATGTGGCATCTTTCATGGACATTAATTTCCATTTATCATTCAAATTAAAAGGCAAAAACAGTGCAGAAGCATTCAAATAATCCCATGGCACTTTTCCATTTTTGAGTGTTTGCAGCGTCCAAGCAAACTGCATTACAGAGCGTAACTGATTTTGACCATGATACAAAACAGACACTTCATGTTGTACAATGTCAATGAGAGAAGATACAATATTATCTAAAGTATAGATACGGGAAGACAGTGTATTAATGCTATTATCGACAACTGCAAGCACCTTTTCTAAATTAGCCTGATCAATTTGATGCAGACGCACCACAGCTTCCATCTGAGACAGTTTCCAAAATTCATTATATGCAGAATAAATAAAACGTTTTATTCAAGGGGACTTTAGACCTAAAAGAAAGTCAGCCAAATCGATGTCACCTGACAAATGAGAGAGTTGTTGTTTCACAGACGATAGTGTGGAATGTTCCAACCATTGCTGACATAATTTACCCACTGAATATGTGGTGACTGTATGTGAATGTGGGAAGTGTGGATCAGGTCTATTTTGTGTAAAATCTTTTGAAGTATTAAGAAAGCGTAATTGACATGCATTTGAAGTTGTCGGCCACACCAACCATCCTAAGGGGTCAATAGTGGATGAGTTAAGTGTGCCATTTTGAAATAAGACAGTTAAGTCTTCAATTGTGTAATTAGTGTGTGTTTGCCATGTATCATATGGAGCTAATGATGGAATGGAGGGAATATTTAGATTTTTGGTCGTTGCTAAACCAAAACAAGTAGTCTGTTGTACCGCGTCATTTAAAAATAAGATTTGAGACAATATCAGACATGCACAATGCAAAGCTTCTGTGCACTGCACTTGCCAATCTTTAGTACCCCAAATGGATTTTAAATCAATTGTGTCCTTCCAATGCTCATAACCCTTCACGGACAAAACTTTTCTGAAGGACGTGGAGTAAACCAATTTAGTCTGTGCTAACATAAATTTCGTTTGGGGCGGCATCGTCAATTTATAAAAATTGGACTGTGGGTCAGATAGATTGAACCAGAAAAATATATAAATTTACTTTGTTGGGTCTTTGAACTTACCAGTAATGGTGTTGGGCAATGCTCCCATTGGGAATAATTAAAAAAGGGTCTCTGTGTTTTTGTCTTGTGTAAGAAATGATGGCCATAATGTTGATAACAAAATAAATCTGCGTAATTAGCTGAATTTAAGTATAAATCTTCAGTGTCAAATGCAGCATAGTATTTAAATCAGAGAATAACGAATTAACGGCATGAACATTCTAGTCATCAGGATGGATGTCGGACAAAACCACATCTGCTAAGGAAACGCGGAAGACGTATGGAATGTTCAAAATTTCTGTCGGGCAATGGATATCGTATGCAACTTTGTCCCAAACGATACCATCAACAACAGGGAATGCTGAAATATTGACAAGGGCCTGGTCTCTTTTCATTATGTGGGATGATGTGTGAGGGGCTAGAACTCCATCAGCAAAGTTCACAGCAGAGCGTTCAGGTAAATAATGGCAATTAATGAGTAGAAAAAATACAGTCACAAATCCGATCCACATGAAGAGGAATATCATTGTATGCACCATCCAGATATACATCCAGGGCAGGACCAAGTAAGTCTTTTTGAACCAGGAGATGAAAACACTGGTACGGGTAGGTGTCTCCTGCACAGTAGCTGACGAGGAAGACGTGCCAGAGGAGAAGCTATTACGATCCATATAATAACCACTGGACCCCAGCTGAAACAACGATGGATGTGCCGCATCAGATGTTTCAGGTATGGTACTCTCAGGAATGTCAATTATGACTTCAACTGGAGGAGACTCATACTCAATATCCGCAGAAGTGGATGTAGAAGGAAAAACAGGTAATAAATCAATTGAAGTTTTCATCTCCCCTTGTAATTGCTGGGGAGTAGCTGAAGAAACAGAAACCACCGGGTTCAGTGAAAGTTCTCGACGTGGAATATTTTGAGGCATACTATTCAGTATCGGCCATATGGTGTAACTTGACATGTTCGATTGAAATGTAACAATTCTCCTTATGACCAGGTAAAGGAGGCAGGATCACAATGCGGGTGCCTTTCAAACCAAGGACTCTGACCGGTGCATGGTAAGATGGACCAAATTCTTTTGTGTTCTCCACCTTTTAACGGACCAGATCTCCAACTTTAGGAAGCCAGCCAGAAACAGGAATCAGCACCGCTGGATCAGCGGAAGAGGGCAACTGGGCTTTTGCTTGTGAATCACAAGCTTTTTGTAGATCCTGTAACATAGCACAATGATTATCTATGTCAAAGGTTGCAGCAGGCGCCCCAACGTCTAGACCATCAAGGTCTGGCACAAACGTTTTAATGCCAAAGGAGCATTTTGTATGGGGTCCGCCCACCCAGAGATCTTCTAGGGAGATTATTTAGTGCATGTTGGACTACATACAAATGAGTCAGCCCACCCCTGCCAGTACCTAAGACTCTAGCTGTCAAAGATTGCTTTCAGACACGGTTCATCCGCTCCACAACTGAATTGCCCTCGGGCTAGTATGGAGAGGAATATTGCACCTGCACCCCCAGAGACTTCATTGCATCCCGGTAAGCCCTAGAGGCAAACGTAGGACCTTGGTCCAAATGGAAGGTGCCACAAGCAAATGTCCCTACAAAGACATGCTAATCTTTAATGACAGTTCGAGCGTCAGCACTACGTTGAGGCCAAACCCAAAGGAATCTAGTGCACAAATCCACTGCAACCAAGATGTGTTTAAATGCAGTGTCAGAAGTCAAAGGACCGACGTGATCAAGATAAATACAGCCAAATGGCTGGTTAGAGATGTAAAGCTGAGTATGTGGTGTGCGTGCAACAGTAGAAGGCTTAATTTGTTGACAAATGTCACAAGAAAGAACATATTTAAGTGCCTGTTGATATAAACCACGCCACCAAAAACACTGCTGCAAAAGGGAAACAGTCGCACTCACACCAGCATGTGCAGAAGCAACGCCTTCATGTGCCGCAATGATCAAATAAAGTCTGTGGTCCTCGTTGGGAATCAGCCGATCCCCAACGGACGGAACAGTAGCAAATGGAATCTGGTCAGATGACAAGTGGTATGTATAACGTGAAGGAAAACCTTGGGAAATTCTGTTCCCTCCTTTGTCGCATGAACCTAGTGACTGCTGCTACTGAACTAGTGGCTACTGCAGATTTGGCTGCCTCATCAGCCAGGGAATTACCAACAGCGTGTGCTCCCACACGTTGATGGCCCAAAGTATAGATAACATGTGTGAGCAGCAAGCGCTCATTAAAAGGAGCCACCCGGACCCAAAGCATTTTATGCTTAATTGCACTACCTTTAGAATCACAAAAATCATTTTGTTTCCAAAAGAATAAGTTGTCATTGAAGAATTGTACACAGTAAAGTGAATCGCACACAATAAGCGTAGGAATATATGGATCAGCAAATTCAAGAGCCAAAACCAAAGCATGTAGCTCCGCTAATTGAGCTGTGCAATCACGTAGACACTGTGTGTATGTACCAAGGCGGATTTACAATCCCCATCTACAATTTTTCCAGCCACAATCGCGCACACCGCCGAATAAGCATGTTTAGAACCTATGACTGGCTGCCCAGATCCATCAGAGTAAACAATGCATTTGTACTGATGAAGAGGAAGCAACGACAGAGGAGGTGGTTGAACATGTTCATGTTGTAAAAACTCCTGTGTCTGCAAAGACGGGTCAAAGATAAAATTGACATCAGCCGATGTCAATGAACTAGCCCATTGTATCCAGCGTGGATGAAAGGCTTTAGAGTTTGGGACACTGGCCTTTGTAACTGCTTCTAAAGCAGGTACTGGTTAGACCATGAAAATGCGTTTTCCCTGAGCCAGAGAGCTTTCTTTCAGAATCACCATCTGGACGGCCGTCAAAATTTGTTCTATAGAAGAGAAACGCATCTCTGCCGAAGTGTACAAATGTGATTCATAGGCAATCGGACCGTGTGCCCCTCATTGAACCTCAAGTATGTGAAACTGAACGCCCCTGTTACAATCCTTATGACCAAATTTGTAGAATTGTCACGTGTGAACAAGAAGTCAAACAGTAAAGTGGTTTGATACGCTGGGCATAATCAGGAATGTATGTCCTCCCAAAATTCAGAATACCCAGCAAAGATTGTAACTTTTTAGGAGATGAAGGAGGTTGCAATTGAACACATTTCTCCAGAAAGTGGGGGGCCAACCCCCTACTTTCATTGGTGAGTTCGTAACCCAGAAAAAGAACTGCCAAACAGGCAATATCCAACTTAGCAAAGTTGAATTTGTATCCCAGGTCTGGAAAAGACATATTATAATGCGGTCCACACGCACAAGATGCGGTATCAATTCATCATCCGTCAAATAGATATCATTGACGTACGAGAAAGCATCAGTGTCAATTTCATTTAAAACAGACTATATGTGTGCCGCAAAAGGCAAACGAGTATACCTTTTATGATTGCCAAGGGCGCTGAACGCAGTCAGGTCACGGCTCTCAGGAGCCAAATTGTGACTGAAAAATCCATTGGAGATATCAAGAGTTGTTTTATATTTTTTACGAACAATGGTATCGACTAATGCAGAGCTGTGGGTGTTCTGTACAGTGAAGGTACGAACATGACTGTTCAAATGACGGTAATCCAAAACTATGCGATGTGAACTGTCTGGTTTCAATATCGGAAAAATAGGATTATTTATTGACGAAACACAGGGTTCAATTACACCTCGATATTCAAATTGAGTCAAGATTTCACTTACGGACGCTTTCGCGTCACGCTTAATTGGATATTGTGGTTGGGGTTGTGGCATTGATCGCAAAGGAATTTCATGTGCCGGGGACTCCATATCCCACCCCACCTGATCACGATACACAGCGTGTACTTCGGGGCAAGTGATAGCGCTCACTCCGATGCGTACTTGTGTTTAGCCTCCTCCGAGACATAATGCGAAAAACTCGGGAGAATAACATCTTCCCCTCTAGAAGATGCTAGAACAAATGGGGGAGGCCAATCTACCTCTGCTAACAAAATATCATAGGAAGAAGTAAGGTTGTCCCAAAAGACCGCATTAATTGTGCATTTAATATCACCTTCAATTTGGAGGCCTATTTCATAAAGCCTATCAGGGGGTGCAACTCGTGTGTCAGCTGTTTCCACTGTAATGAATGTGTCAGTTGCTCTCGCCTCCAGACACTGGTGGCGTGCCTCCCGCACTATGGTAACTACCGTCGCACTGTCGAGGAGTGTTACCGCCTATCTCCAATCGAGGAGCAGGGTTCTCGCCATCTGAGGCATACTTTGCAGTCAAAGCGGCAACTTTTTTTCTTCTGAAATGGGGCACAGTACTGAGGTGGTCCCTCCGGTTTGGCTTTTACCGCAAACTGGTGCTGCGGGTCATGTCTTGGTTGCGCAGACTCGCCTTCTCTGCGATCCTGACGTCCTCCCCCCGCCGAACTGTTGATCCAATGATTCCTGAAAGGAACGAGGATCAGGAACCTGAAACCTCTCGGGTGTTTTAATTTTAGAGCTGTCACGCAAATCATATCTAGGTTCAGAAGCATCCGGTGTCGGTGAACCAGCACGAGAACTAGGCTTCTGCTGTTGCTGATTTTTATTCCATGTCCTTTTAGTAAAAGACTGGACGACCCTCCTTGCCCTGAGGGGTTTTATTTTGTACCTGAGTATAAGGTCTTACTCCCAAACTATTGCGACCGAATGATGTATATACATCGGCAATAATGGTCGGGAACTGCCGCTGCTGATCAACGTCCGCCACTGCTGAAAAGCATTGATGTACTTGCAAGCTAACAGCTTCACCTTTGACATTGGCCAGAATCATATCAGAAACAATAGGGAACATGCCCACTAATCTCATCCCCAATTCCAGGACTGGACCAGCCCCGTGTTCATCTTGAACCTTCTTAAGAACGCTCGGTAGAACGCTCATGGAGGGGGTGCCAAAGCACAGTGTATACACAGCAGCAAACACTGTCCCCCAGGTGGTGCAATCAGCTAAAGTGGGAACAATACCACTTGGTAAACTCATTGTAAGGATCCTGCGTTTTTCATCAGGTGTAGTATGGGGAAAAACAGCCTTGAGTTGCTCAAATTTTTCTGCAAGCCAGTAAAGGAAATCATCCCTATTCTGCGGATGCTTGCCCATCACCGAATTAATCATGATGGGACTAATGACAAGACCACCACCATGTCCAGGTGGTTGAAGAGCGGCTCCAGCTGGAGCCACTTGAATATTACGTGACATAAACTGTATGACAGCTCTATGTATATGAATCAACATTGTATGTAATTGATGTCGCTCTGCGATAGGAACATTAGGATAATTTGGATGTGGTGTAAAACCAGCCAAAACAGGCCACGTGGCCCCATCAACTGATAAGGGGCCTAAACGGACCACAGAAACAGGGTGAGGAAGGGGGCCATTAAACCATATGGTATGCTCCCAGTCTGTCAACGGAACTTCAAGTAATCGATAAGGACGATAATTCGGCGGAACCGTGGCCGCAGTATATCAATGAAACAAGTTATCATTCTCATCAACAGCTGGAAATGTAACCCAAGAATAGAAATCCTCAAAGCGGTAAGCTGCATCCGCCTCGACTACAAAGATAATAGGAGCCCCCAAATTAGGGACTCCATGTTGAGTCAAATAGGCTGTGACCGCAGCTCGGTTAGGAGCTGCAATAGCGACCGCCTTACTAAATGCAGATTAACAAATCAGAAGAATGGTAGCGCAAAAGCGGGTCAGACAGAGAAACTAAACCTTTTAAATTTCAAGCTTGAAAAACCTATAAAACTAAAATATAGGAGGCTAAGCCCTCATACCATGGACGTCTCCGGGAACAGGTGTGAGGGGATTGTGGACAAGCACAAGCACTACTCAGGGGTCTCGTGAATAAGTACCAGACCGATTGTTGGTGGCGCCATGTTGCAGGGATTCTGCACAAATACAGAGCTATACACAGGAAATGGGACCTTGGGGTATAGGGACTAAGGGGCATATCAGCAAGCGGCAGCGATAATTATCGCTGGCCGCTCTTAGCAAGAACTTTTTTATCGCCATCTATCGCTGGCAATTATCGCCATGCTATCGCTGTATCAACAACGTATAGCACTATGGCGATAATTTTCCAGCGAAAGCGGTGTTTTTCATGGAACATCGCTGGTTTTCCAGCGATGTTCCATGGAAAACGGCGATAACCTTGCTGATAAGACCCTGTGGTCATATCAGCATAATCCCCCCCCATTGTCAGGTATAGGTAAGTCTGCATTTTTGCAGACGTTAGTTTTTGGCGAAAACCGCGGTTTGCGCCCAAAACTAACGTCTGCAAAAATGCGTGGGCCTCCTTGTAAATATCGCGATGTACATTTCGCGATATTTTACAAGGTAGTCCGTCAGGGGGACTCCGAGTGACGCCCACTTTGCATCTCATTAGAGATGCGAAGTTAGGCGTGCTGGAAACGGGCGCTAAGTCAAGGATACACGCGCTAGCGTGTCCTTGATGATATTGCGATAAGATTATCGCCGCTTTTCGCCCGAAAACAGACGCTAAAGCGGCGATAATGTTATCGCCAGCCCTTGTTGTTATGCCCCTAAGTCTTCCTGCCACCTTAGTACCCATGAACCCAGGACCGACTAGCTATAGTGTCTCACTTGCTCTCCTACTCACTCACAGAGAAACAGATGATTAGACACCCCAGAACTCAAAACTCCCAGATCTCTCAAGAATCGCGGTAACAAGACAGACCCTTTCCCTCACTTTCTTGTACTTGTCCACAATAAGATCTGACGAAGACAGGAAACAGTTTAAAATATTTATTTAAACTAACGTGCCCTAACATGCAGTATACGTGCCACAACAAGCAGGAAAATGCATAGTACAAATATTGTCAGCATAGCAGCTAGTCCATAAATCATGAAGGGAGATGTCATCATAAAAAGACAATGGAGAAAGGACTATAGTGCCTAACCTCCCTCCCCTTGCTAAGAAGAGGTATTATTATATAACAAAAGATCTCTGGGCTTTGTCAGCAGACCCCATACCTTAGCCTATAGATGGTAGATCTACATCATGGGTGCACCTCTCCCTGGAAAGGTCCCTCTCGAAGTGGGCCTCACCTATTCGTACACCTCACTAAAAACTCAAGTACGCTGTGCAAACAACAGCTGCATCAGTATGTTTTGTCTAAGGGCTAAGGACTGGCCAGAACAAAATAACAAGGGGAATTGTTGTTTGACCTTGCACAAAATGTTCAGTCAAAAATCAAAATCCCAGGAACATGCAGAAAGTGAACACAGCGATGAGTTCTCATGTGAAAGCAGTCTTTGAAATTATTGCAAAAAATAAAGACGTGTAGTAACGTGTGCAAAGCAGCAGGCAAGCTGCAACGTGCTTGGCAATGGGCCAAGTGACAGTGTGTGAGTGCCAGAGTGAGTCTGTGATTATAGAAGTTGGTCTGTGGGTGGGTGCATGCGTTTGTGATCCCATGCTCAGCGGTCATCGAGGGAAACCTACCATACCAGATATTTTTGAAACTAGACACCCAGGGAAGTCAGAGGATGTGTAGCTTACATAGATCCCCAATGTTTTCTTACCCAGAATACCCTGCAATCCTCTAATTTAGCTAAAAAGTCACATTTTACATACATTTCTGTGTGGGAAGGTTGTGAGATCACAGCGCCGGCACAAATGTACCACCACCCAGCGTTCCCCTCGGTCTCTGATAAAAATGATACCTCACTTGTGTGGGTGCTCAAAGCAGAGCCAGCCAAAAACTTTAAGGAAAAAAACTGCCCTTTTGGACCCACTTTGGTTCCCCCCCTCAGTTTTTCATTTTATAACTTTTTAGGTTCTCGGCTTTGGGCACCCACACAAGTGAGGTATAATTTTTATCAAGAGACCAAGGAGAACGCTGGGTGGTGGGTAATAGGTGCGGGTGTGATGATCCCACAACGTTTCCACACAGAAATGTGAGGAAAGTGTGACCTTTTAGATAAATGTGTGGTTTGCAGGGGATTATGGGTAATAAAACGCTGGAGGATCCACACAAGCCACACAGTCACTCATCCACCGGCCATGCACACCACCAGCTAGGAGCCATCCATGCACACCACCAGCCAAATGCCATCCAAGTATTCTCCACTCAAGCAACAATCCATGCACAACACCAGCCAAGCGACAGTCCATGCACACTGCCAGACATGTGCCATCCACATAAACCGCTAGCCAAGCAACAGTCCACGCACACTGCCAGCCAAGCGCTAGTCCACACACACTGTCAGCTAAGCACGAGTCCACACACACTACCAGCAAAATGCAGGTTCACACAGAGCCAGCCAAACGCTAGTCAGCCGAACTCCAGTTCACACACCACAGAAACCTTCGCTAGTATCTATCCTAAAAATATCGCTGATCTGCCCCTAAGGGGGGAAGAAATGGCCAAATTCTATGCACAAAAAACAGAGGAGCAACTCTTGCCTAAGGGGCTGCTCCCTGACATGCTGGAAAACATATCTTTGGTGCCTAGCGGGCCTTCTTTCTGGGCAGCCCCACCTCTTAACTACTAAAAAAAAAATATTCCCTGGTTCCCTAATGGGCTTTTTGCCCCGCCCCCATGGAGGGCAGATCTTTGGCTATTGCCCTGTATGCCTCCAGGGGGGGCAGAAAGACTGTCCTTTTGTTTTTGAGTGGGGTGGGGGCATTGGCATGCCCATTCTGGGTAGCCCCACCCCTACTGTTGCTAAAGAAAATACTCCCTGGTGCTTAGTGGTCTTTCTGCCCCCCAGGGGTTAGATAGGGGACTAGTGCCCCCCCCCCCATCTACCTCCCAGGGGACAGGAAGACTGTGGCTATTTGTTGGGGGGGCAGGGGAATTGGCATGCCCATTCTGGGCAGCCCCAACCTCTACATTTTCCTAAAAATGTAATCCCTGACTTCTAATGGCCTTTCTGCCCCCGGGGGGGCAGATTGGGGGCTATTGCCCCTATCTGCCCCTGGGGGGCAGAAAGACTGTGCCTACTTGTAGGTGGGGTGGGGCATTACAATGCTCAATCAAGGCAGCCCTCACCCCTAAATTTACATGAAAAAATCCCTGGTTACTAGCGGGCTTTCTGCCCACCCCGTCGGGGCAGATCGGGGGACATTGCCTCCATCTGCCTCCCGGGGGGCAGAAAGCCTGTGGCTATCTTTTGGGTGGGTGGGATCATTTGTATGCCCATTCTGGGCAGCCCCTCACCATTAAATTTACATAAATATGTAATCCTTGGTTCCTAGTGGTATTTCTGCCCCCGTGGCTATTGACCCATCTGCCCCCAGGGGGAGCAGAAAGACTGTCTGATTTGTTTTTTGGAGGGTGGGGTCATTGGCATCCCCATTTTGGTCAGCCCCCACCCCTATATATACAATTTAAAATAATCTCTGGTGCCTAGTGTGCTTTCTGCCCCCCGCAAGGCATATCAGGGGGTATTGCCCTCATCTCCTCCCCAGGTGGAGCAGAAAGACTGAAAGTGCCCATAATAGTTTACAGCAGAGGGATTTCTCTGCAGTGTGCTGAGGTCGTAATGGTATGTCCTCAGCACACCAGTGCCACAGCCGAGGACTTAACCATTTTATCCTCGGCATGGAACCAGTTAATGATTGATTTTGTGCTGGAAGGTGTCACTTCCTGCACAAAAACAATCATTAAATAATGGCGTTTTGCTACTTCTATGAATGCTGCATTCTGCAGCATACATAGAAGTAGCAAATTGCCATTATTGAGTGGTTATGTGCACTCTAATGCCTAATGCAAACGTATGCAAAGTAGATACATTAAAATGCTTAAATAAACATGACGTTCATATAGTTCAAGGCCTTTAATGTATAGTAATATCAAAACATGTATAGGGACTTGTTGCATATCACATAAGAGCATTTAATGCTACTTTATTAACTGGTAGTGGCCGCCACTAGGTAGTTAAAGTTAGGATCATGTTTCCATAGGAAAAATGTTTTTTGACTTGCCTATATCTTTGGCACCAGTTGACGAATCTTCATGGAATTTTCCCCAAAAAATGCTTTGGTGATTCATGTTTTGGGGTGATCCATCAAGCGGAAACCAGGAAAAGGGGGGGGTAAAACAAAAGTGTTTTTTCAATGTTAATTTCCATAGAGATTTTAGTTGCAACTACAGCCCAAACCGCTGGACTGGAATTACACCAAATTGCCATAAAGATAGCTCTTGGTTGAGAAAGACCCCTTTTGTTATTTGGTGTAAATCCATTCAGTAGGTTTTGAGATATTAAAAAAAACATATGGGGACGCAGATCCTCTGACGATCCACCAGTCCCTGTGCTAAAATCTGATTGGCTGCCAACACTTCAACTAGGAAGAGTTGACAGTCGAGTCCCACAAACAAAGTTTTTAAAAAACTAAAAAAGAACAAAAGGTCAGGGTAGGAATACCCAGACCCCTTAGCTCCGGTAATGGGGTGCCAGAGGGATCACGAAAGGTCCAAAAATCTACTTTTTTATAAAAAACGTGATAGAGCCAGGAATTTGCGGCAACATTTAAAAAAAAACAAAAAAAAAAGCATGCACTCCTGCGGTTGTTCTGATTACAGCCCTCGGGTGGGCCAGGTTCTGGGGCATTTTTTTTTTAAAGGAGGGGGGTGCATTGGGGCCCCCTCATGAGGCTCATTGAGCCCCAGGAACCACTTCTTCACCAGGGCTTCATTGGTTAAAAAGGAGGGGGGCTCACAGGCCCCCATTCATGGGCTCTCTAAGCCACGGGGACCACCACTTCCCCAGGGCTAATTAAACTTTGATGGGGGGTCAGAGCTGACCCTAATCCCCTGGGACCACCAGCTCCCCAGGGGCTAAAACACACCTAATAGGGGGCCCGCAGACCCATGGCCAAATATATATAAACAAAATGGAAGAGGGGCCATGCTGCCCCCCTCCCAGGCCACCATCTCCCTGGGCCTGCTGTAAAAAGCATAGGAGGGGGGCCCCGCAGCCCCTATCCTGGAGCCATACATGGCCCTGGGGTCTGCCACCTGCTATTTATGGACATAGCTGTTTGCTTTTGCTTGTCCCACCAAGCAAGAGAAAACACTCCGGTTCCAGCAGGTGAGAGCTTTCAAAGTGCTCCCACCTGCTGGAACCGGAGGTTTCATCTCTTTCTCTGCCCACAGACATGCAGGCAGGGAAAGAGATGAAACAGATTGCTCCTGCATTGAGGGATCCGCCTTTCCAGCAGCTCCCTTCGTGCAACAGCAATGACAGCTGGGACTGCAGGGGGCCTTGATGCTCCCCCGCGGTCCTGGGTGAAAAGAGAAGAAAGAGGCAAAATAAAGCTCAGAACGAGGAGAAAGAGGCAGAATAACAGTTATATACAAGCAGACAGAAATAGAATAAAGGTCAGAAGGGAGCAGAAAGAGGCAGAGTTAAGGAGGCTCAGAGTTTTGCCCTTGTTAGTCGTGGTAGATCCCTATTGGCCAGGTCTTAACCTTCTCACTTCCTGGATATATAGCCTCTTTATACAGCCTGCTCATATATTTTGGGGCTTCCCCTCTATTTCCTAATTGGTACCTAGGGACTGACCTGTTTCTGAATCAACCAACACACAAATCGTATTCCTGGTTTTCTCTGTTCTTGCTTTCCAAGCTAAAAGGGAGCTACATTGTTTACCATATGAGAAATGCTGCAGTTTACTAGCTATCAATCTGCCCCGAATTTTCCTAGCCAGCTGACTTTCATACTGTGGTTTCCTGCCCTCCAATTCAGACAGCAAAGCAGGTATCCTAAATGTCTCTTCCACTGAGGCACCTTGGAGCTCCCTCTCTTTTATCTTTATCTTAAATTTGGCTTGATGGGTCTCTTCTTGGTTTTGCATTACATGCCTCCTTCTAATCATTATTCTACTGATGGCCGCCCTTAAGTATGCCTTATATGCATCCCATACTATGGGAAGACTAGCAGAATCATTATTAAATGTGAAAAACTTGGCGGTCTTACCTGCCAAGTCTGATATGATCCCTCATCTAACAATATAGCTCCATCTATGGTATATCTTCTCTGACACAGCTTTTCATGGAATTTTAGGTTTAAACATACTGGGGAATGAGCTGACAGTACAGCTGGACAGTGAGCCACTGTTTCCACTAGATCATAGAAAAAGTATAATCTATCAGAAATTAGTCTATCCTTGAATAGTGTCAGCATTTTTTGCTATAGAAAGTAAAACTCTTAGTGGGTCCCATCTTCCTATGCCAAGTGTCCAGCAAGTTTGATTATGCCGTCATAGCCTTTAACTTACGTAAGGTCTTTATATATTTATATATTTAGTTCTAGATGTTCTATCTACATTAAAATATCCCCCTACCACAATAGGAGTTAGCACTTCCAGAAGGTGTTGTTGTAACCTATCAAGCACTTCTGGATCATTGCTATTTAGGCCATAATATGTCGCGCATGTGATCTGCATATCCCTAACACACAGATTTGCCCCCCACCATCTACCAGAGCTATCCGTATCCTATTTTAGTAGTTTTACTCCAGAATTTTTCCGTATAGCAACGGCCACCTCTCTAGTGCTTTCCCTTGCTCTGAACAAACAACCTCCCGCACCCTCCTAAACTTGCTGAAACAAAATCTACACTCCTTCCTTTCCAAGTGGGCCTGTTGGAGCATTATAACATAACCCCGACTGTCCCTAGATATTCTGCCACTATTCCCTGCTTCCTCCTAGACCTCAAACCCTTTACATTCCAGGTGATTATTTTTAACTTCACATCCGGACTTGATTTTCCTGGTTCCCTGCTATCACCTCCCATATGGTCTCCTAACTAGAACCATATAATGGACTCTGGCTGGTCTTGCCATGTTTCCTGTTGCTGCTGTATTGTAACTAAGCTGAGGACTTATTTTCGAATTACTCTTGTGTGGATGGGTGACATCTCCCTTAACCCTTCCCTAACCCACCCTAAACCCCTCTCACTTTTCCCTAATTCCATCTTTAGTAGTAAGTCTGCCTCTTTTCACACTCTCTGTATCCTTCTCACATTTGATACTAAATCTATACTTACATGTGCTGAGACTCTGCAGTTAGGGCAAACAACTCCACACCCATAAATATAAGCAAAATTCACATTTTGTTGTAAGTTTTTCAGTAGGTCACAGTGACTGGTCATAGGCCACAACCGGTGCTGGCTGAAGAGCCAGCAGCAGCCACAGCGGCCTCGGAGCTCCACCCGTAGTCCTCAACATTAAAAAATAGTGTAGGTGCCCCAGGTAGGCACTCAGAAATTTAAAAAATAAAATAAAAAAAGAATAAGCAACTCATTTATTAATCATTGCTCCGGCAAGGATCGCCTCATAATGCCAAGTGGAATTCATAAATGAATCATTTTCTTGCAAGTGGTGCCCCTAGAAGGTTCAGGGGCACCTCCAATCTTTTTTATGTTGTGTGGGGGCTACAGCAGCATAAAGAGAAACACAGTAAGTCTCCTGGCACTCTGAGCTCAAGCTGTATGATCTTCAGCTTTGTGTTCCGGAAACCTCTCGTGGTTTTTTAAAAGGGTTTTAAAAAAAAACATTTTATCACAATCACTATTATTAAACATTTCAATGTGTGAATTAATGAAACATGCATTTGATTATGGTTATTAGTGAATTTTTGACAAAGCCAATAGGTATGTCTTATATATGTTAATGTGCTCACCACTTGAAAAAGGCAAAAGGCCTTGCCACAAAAATATTTTTGTTTTTTGAGCCAGTAAGTCTGCCTAAATTAACATGGCACCTGTTACGTGACATAGCCAGTCATGCCCATCGGGGGAGAGGAGTTGGGCTCAGGAGCCTGGCCACAGGCTTAAACTGTAGCCGCCAACATAGAAAAAGGCTAGATACCTGAAGCAGATTGGCCCCACAGCTGCTCTGCAGCATTGGACATTTCTCACTGAAAAAAGTTGAATTTTATTTTAAGTCCCAGCGCATAATGGGACTTAGTTGTTTTTTCAGAGGTGGAGGGATCTGTGAATGAAACGAAGTCAAAATTCAATCTGGTGCTGTGTAACTGCTGGTGGGATACTTTTTCTGGTGCATCTCGGAAGCTCTGGGGCTTTGGAGGAAACATGTTTGCATGTTTCCATACTTTTCTCTGGTACCCAAACAGACACAGAAGTGCACTCCCAGGACCTCAGGGAAATGTATTTAAAGACTCTCAGAGTATTAGACAGAGGCCAACAGAGGGGTCCAGTCCAGGTCCAATTACAGTTGATCAGCTGGCCACTTCAGAGAAAAGACCTCTTGTAGCTCGTTGAGCCACAGTGGAGGTCCATCAACTGACCCTTGCAGTCCACTTCTTTGTCCTTTGTACAAGTTTGCACAGGCCCAGCCCTTTGGGCCCCCTCACAGGTCTCAAACAGCAGGTGCAGTACCTCTTCTCTTCTAATGCCAGCTGAGAGAGTGTTCTGGGGATGGTGCCTTGGGGCACCAGGCTTATGCCTGGCACCGGCTAATAGGTAGGGTCCTCTCTTGGCTATTCCCTAATCAATAGTCAATGGTCAATGGTAAAGGTCTCAGGGGCAACACTATCTACTTTGGCAGTAATCCATATTTGCCCTATGACAAACAATCCCACAGTGAACTTGATTCCCAAAACTTTAGATAGGGAAACCCTTCTCCCCTTGTACAGAGCCTGTTTGCCCAACCCGGGATATGGCCATGGCAATGAACAGTCCCCTCCTCCGTGGTCATAAAAAAACTGGTTCTGGGGGTAGGTTTCCTCCAGCTAGGTTTTGTGGCAGTCTGACTATGGGGGAACAGACTGGGCCTTTTCAGGTGTCATCTAACATTTACTTTTGGCAGGGCAGGCCCCTTTGAAGTTAATTAGGTTCCTGGGCCCACCCCAACTGGTCTTCCCGCCAGGGGAAGAAGAACACCTCCACACTCCCAGAGTTTTGTCCCTTCTCGGGTGGCAGTTTTCACACCTCATTATGGTCAAGTACTTGAATGATAGCTGCTGGAAACCTTAAGCAAACTAGCCTCCAAGAGCCTCAGGAAGGGAAATGGAAAGTTTCTGTCTTCCTATTTATCAAAACTACAACTTTACCATTGAAATTGACTTTTACTAAATATTACAAAGAGTGGTTGTTTTTTTTCTAGCTGGTCCTAAACCCGAGATACAGAATTAATATTTTAAGCTTTCTCATAAGAAGGCCAGGGCATTCAACAGTGAAGAAGGCCAGGGCATTCAACAGTTGCTTTTGGGGACTTGTCACTGCAGGGACATGATGACAATATGTTTCTACTTGTCCCATTTGTAAATACTATGCACCCTACCTTGTGGGCTAAAAGACCTATATAGGTTTGACTTATTAATATTTAATAGGAAGTGCTTTCCCTGTCAAAAGGGTTATTTTGAGATATAGGACTGCTGGTTTCAACTGCAGTTTTCAGACTAGACTGCTAGGCCTCAAGCCTTATTTTCCTTGTCACACTAGTGAATGGCACAAGTGTTGAAGTCCTCTGGTGACATTCAACTTTCTATGCCATAGGTGTATTTTCTGCACCATTTACTATGATCTTATAAGAAAGATAAATAGCCAATTAGGAGTTACCAGTTTCACCATGTTTTAGGGATCAAAGCACTTTAACTGACTCCTGTACAGCAGTGTACCAGTGCACAGAGTAGAACAACCAGCAGAATCAGTCCAAAAACTGGAGTGACCACACAAAAAGTGGCACGTTCTCACACTCCCAACATGTGAATTCTTTGAAGGTAATAGATAGTTAAGATACAACATTATTTATCCAGCTCTCCAGTTTAATGTTACTAACAACAATCCATCTAAATGCACTACGCTTTTTGGGTGCCATCCAGGGACCATATTATACAATTCAGCACATTTTCCTTTCAAAAGGTGCTCCCAGCGCTAACAAGGAAAGTGCACCATACTAGATTGAATGCGCTGCCCACATGACAGCCGCGAACACGTGCTGTCTTGGGGCCAGTGCATTCATGTGAAATACGGAGCAGCTTTGAAGCAGCCGCTCCGTGTTTCACATTTCAGGCAGCAGCTCAGTGCACTTTTAAGAAGGGTGAGAGATCCCCTTGGGGCCAAGCCCCCATGCACAGAGGGAAAGAGATTCTCTCATTTGCATGGTCCCAGGGCCCCATACAAATGAGGGAACACCCTCTGTTGATATCGCTGGCATTAAATGTACGCCAGCTAATCTGAATCTTCGGCCACTTCTGTAATACCAAAGTGCCCCGGGGCGACCCCACGGTACTTTGTATAATACGGCTCAGAGATTACCTATTGTCAGGACATTTGAGATAAAAAAAACTTCAAGGGGCCCAGGCTTATGTTTCGTGAACAATTATCACTCACTGTATATTGGTCAATTTAAAAAATCATGGAAAAAACCAATTAGCTCGATGAAAACAAATCTATAGTCCAAAACCTCAAGTCTGGATTTTGAGGTGTGAGTGTCCATCACTTGGCTGGCAGCACAGATCCTGATATTTAGTGCATGTAACTCTATTTACTGTAAGGCTGCCTAGAGAATCTCACACTATTTATCTTTTTGTTGATTAGTTGTTGTGTCTTATGGGATTTTTGAAAGCTCCTTTTCATTTTTAATCCAAAAACAGCTTTGAGTAATCAAATTTAAATGTCAGTCCCCTTTTAAGGTAAGTTTATTTGCAGAGAATTTATATAATACACAACTTGCTTGACTCTGTTACACATAGACTTTGAGCATGGGTTTAAGTAGATATTTATTATTATTATTCCCTTAAAATGAACCAAACTCTTTTTTAACTTAATTTTGACCTCCTACTATGAAAGTAAATCCAGAATCTTCTTCTTTTACTACAATATTAATTTTGGTTGGAACAAATATGGGTACTCCTCCTGTCACTCTACTTTTAGATGAGAATTTAATTCCTGGGTTGCTGAAGCACTCAAAAGCAGGGAGGTCAATAGAGTCTGAGCCTCACTTCTTCAGAATGCAAAGATGCTAAACTCAGATACGTAATTCAACGAATCCCCTTACATATGAGGTTTTGTAAGCCAGATGGATATAAACTGATCTCTGCTGGTGGCCATATGTAGGAGTGAGCCCTGGCCCTAAGTGCTATCCCTATAGTCCTGGGAGCCTTAGAAGAGATTAACATGAACTGCTTTAGAAAGTCTAAAAAGTCTGGACTTTGAAAATTTTGGACTTCCAAGACCTCTGCAACTTTAAGAGGTCTTAGTTTGATGCAGCTTGAACTTGTCCCACTGAAGGATTTTAAGCTCCCAAAAAAAGAAATAAGTCCAAAGACACAAATCTTGAAGGGTGGTGGCACAAAAAGTAGTTGGCTGATGCAAGGACTTCGAGAGCTATAAAATTGAATATTTCCTGCTCACAGCTTTTTCCACTATTGTGAGGGACCTCGTCCAATGACTTAAACTTTGAGAGTATATATCCTTTAATCTTGCCCAGCTGGAGCATTTAAACCTTCATTTCTTAGACAAAGTCAGTGGGTAAAATCTTTGAACAGGATGATCCACTTACAGTATCCGTCCTGCGCTCTATCGAGGTCAAACTAAAATCACACCAAGGTACCAGGCTATGGCAAACAGTGACTACTGATTGGCGGTTTAGTTTCTCTTGGCACTTTTTGCCTGACTATTTCAAAATTTCATACCTTCTGTTCCCTTTATTAAATTTGGTGTCATTGTTCTTTATTTTTAGAATTTGACTGGATCATTTTTATTTGTTGTGTTTTGACTTTTTAACTGCTCTGTGCTGTGCTACCAGAGAATGAGCCCAGTTTTATTTTGTAAATGTTTCTGTTGTGCCTTACAGGATTTTGGACATTTTACTTGGGAAGGACTGAAATCCTACTTAACTAGACATTGTGCCAAAACTGGGTTGTTGGTTGACTGGGGTGTGAGCCCTGGTCAAGCCACAACCACAATCCTTGGCAGGGTAAGGTACGAGTAAACCCCAAATTAACATGTGCTCAATGCCCTGGTAGCTTGGCACAGAGCAGTCATGCTTAACTTAGAGGCAATGAGTAAAGTATTTATGCAAACATTCAAACATTCAAACATTAAAACAGTGCAAACACCACACAAAAAGATCCCACTCCACATTAGAAACATAGAGCAAAATGTAATAAATAAAACAAGACCAAAATAACAAACCTCCAGTCAGTAGAACTGGAGTTATGAATTTTTAAAGAATAAAGTGTAAAATAGTGCCTAAAAGCATAAAGCACCAACCGCAGCTATCTGGTCACTCTACACCGGGTCAAAGTCAAACGTTCAGTCCAACCGCAATGGAATGCAGGTCAGATACAGACCCAGGTCAGACTCGCTGAAGTTTTACCTTATCAAGTTATTTGCCATGAGTCCCGTTCACATTGGAGAGGGCCGCAAGGAGAGCAGGGAGACTGTCATGTGGCACGAGGAGCAGGCCGGGAGTCACAGATGGAAACACTGGAGCTTCGCGTTGGTAGTCTACCACAAGCAGTTGATGCTACTGTGTGAAGAGATGGGCTGGTGGTGGCTCGTGCTGAGTGAGAGGCATGGTCTCATTACAAATAGGCCATTCATGGTCGCGAAGACCCCAAATGCTTGATTTAAGCTTACTGAGTTACACAAAGGGTCCAGGACCTGACTGGCACCCCTTGGGAGTCAGTAACAAACATAAAATGTTTCCCATACAAAGACACACGAAAATGTTTGCAAGTCCACAGCTAGGCTTTCTTTCTCAGGTGGTGAGTAAGCTCATTAAGTCTGTGACAAGCTTCTTCTAGCATAAGCTACAATTTGCCTTTGTGCATTTACAGGTCCACTATGTTAGGTAAGAATCTCGCTCAAGCCCACTGGGCTGGCATCCACAACAATCTCTGTATGCAATTTTGGATCAAAATAAGCCATTTCAGTGCATTTTCAATTGCATGCTTAATCGTTCTGAAACTTTGATCACACCCTAATGACCTCTGAAATGAAACATTCCATTTTGTTAACTCTCTCAATGGGGCACTCACAGTGGCAAAGTCAAGGAGGTACCTGGGACAGTAGCTGGCCATACCAAGAAAAGATTGTTGCATGGTTAAAGGAGGTAGATGAAAAAGCCTAAAACTTGGCTGGATCTGAAATAATTCTCCTTTCTGAGAAAATGTGCCCAAGGAACTTTAGTTTTGTTTTATGAAATTAAGACTTTTCAGCATTCAATGTAAGACCTGCATCAGCAAGTAGACGGCACACTTGTGTAAGGGCTCTATCATGTTCCATTTGTGTGGCCCCAAATAATAGTATATCATTACTGTAATTGAAAGCATGCATGACTGGCTGTATAATGTGACAAATGACATCTTGAAACAGTTCAGCAACTGAAAACATTCCGAAACTCAAGGTTTTGTATCTGAACAAACCAACATGCATTGAAAAGATAGTAATGTACCTGCACTTTTCTTCCAGTTCGAGCTGATGATAATCTTTGTTCAGCTCAAGGTGCGAAAAGACTTTGGCACCATTCAACTGGGTAATCATATCAGCAATGTGCGGACCTTGGTGTTGTTTTCTTTTGATTGCCTTGTTTGCTTGATGCATCCAACACTGATTTGCATAGATTCTCCACTGTCCTTTTTAGGTATCACCACTATTGGCGACACCCATGGCTTTGGACCAGTAGAACGCTCAATTATATCATGGTTTAGCAAAGCCTCACTTTCTTTTTCAACTGCTTCTTGTAGTTTAAATGCAATTTGATGATGTTGGTGAGCAACAGGACGAATGTCTTCATAAATGTGGAGCTGCACTTTCATTGTTTTAAGCTTTCCTAATCCATGAAACAGTGACGGAAACTGATTCATTATGTCGTGATGAGCATTGATATTGTAATTCACAGAAATTAGTCCCATGTCAGCAGCAGGGCTGAAACTGGGCAAACATGCACTCGATGATGGGCCCTGAAGGACTTGGATTGGGGCTTGTACCTTCGTCCTTTTATGCTTCATAGTCACTGTAAATTGACCTTGACTTTGCAATGGTGTCGAGGCTGCCCACGTGTACACTTTGGTTTTCAATGGTGTGAGATGGGGCACCGGACACAGTTCATGATACTTTTCGCCTGGCATGATATTTATCGATGCACCACTGTCTATGATAAATGGTATATTGCAGCCATTAACCATCAATTTTATTATGGGACAGTGTCCAAATGAATGTTGTGATTTCACTTGTTCATTCTTTTCCAACTTGCATTCTCCCTTGCATGAAATCAGACCTACATGCACAAATCCTTCAGTAGTCAGCATCAACATTGCAGTCCCATCTTCTTCTCTGTCGCTCGACAGTGACGTCGAAGAACCTTTTGATGAGGAATTAGATGAAATCAGCCTCTTTCAGTTTGTACTTGCCTCAGCTGATGTTGCTGTTTACTTCGGTGGGCATGACTGGAATGCTTCTAGAACTTTCTGGCAGACATTTTGTCTTCACGACATGATGCACTGGCAGCCATTTTATTTTCACAATGCAACACACTCACTTTTTCTCTTGCGTTGCAAACTGTCACAAAATGGTTCTCTTTATCACAGCCTTTATGTATCTGCTCAATGGCAGAACATTTACCATCATGTAGAAAGGAAAATCCACATCGAAAACACAGCTTCTTCTTCTTCAGAGACATCACTTTGCAGCCTTCTACCTTGTGTTTTTTCTTGGCTTTCATATTCAATGGTCATTTATTCTAGGCTTCTGTGACCTCCATGTCAGTGGCTTCATTGTTGGCACGTTCTTCAGCCCTGGCCGCCATGAGCATACACTCCAGACTGAGCATTTCTCTCAGCATTCGGCATCTGACAGAATCAGACAGGCAACTATCTATGACTCTGAGATGAATGGCTTCTTCGGTATTGAATTTGTTGAGCTTACACTGTTTGATGAGCATTTCAAATCTTTCAACAAATTCATCCATTGTTTCACCATCTCTTTGACTCTCTTGAGGCAAAATGCACTTTTCATAGTCAACGTTATGCATCGGATTGAATTTGGCGTTCAGTATTTCTTTAATTTGATGGTGCAAAGCTTCTTCACCACTGAGTATTTTCTTCATCTCTCCATCACCTGTTGGATTTTTTGAGATATTTGATGATCTTTTTGTCATCTGCTTCTTCCAGCAAAGCTTTGATGTTGACATTCCATCTTGCTCCTATATTCTGTTTCTTGGCAACATCGAAAGCAGATGGTGGTTTTAGGAAGACGGCAATACCGTAGTGGGTGCTCTCTTCGGCAGCCTTGGAAGAGTTGAAAGATTGCACTATCCTGACCGCCATTTATGGCCTCTTTATTGGTTGAGCAGGATTCAACAGCCTCACAAGCACAGACCCTGTGCTTGTACATGGGTGGCTGCGCCTGGCTCTGAGGTCATTTGACTCTTTTTACCCTAGATGTTTGGTAAGTAGAGGATTGTTTCTTGTTTATGAGGGGCACAGCACTTGGTGTTCTTTCACGCATTCTTACACCTGGTTGACCTCTGCCTCTTAGTACTTCTTTTTGCTCAACTCTGCACCCGGTTGTCACTGCCTTTAGCATTATTGTAGTGGATGAATGATGCTAGGTGCTGAGTTGTGGCATTGCACTTCTAATCTAAGTCGTATTAGCGATTTTCTGACCAACGATAAATGAAACTTTCCACAGGGCATTCACTTTCTTTGAAAGTCTCGTACTGGCTAGAGTTGTGCTTTGACTCCACATATGCCAGCCATCGATTCTTCACTTCCACTGAGGCACACATGGCATGCACAAGCAGTTTGTTGGACCTGAACAAGCTAGCTGGGAGAGCACTCTCGACTCTTCGGGTTGTGGAGTTTATGTATCCCCTATGTCATCGCCAGTTGTAGCATCCTTCTAAGTCCAATAGCATGAAAATAAATCATGCCACACACGGAGCTCGGTATTACACATCTTTATTCCCTAGTGTGTGACTATTAACTTAAACATACTACATCATTAATTTTTCTTAACCACACCCAATCACTTACGTCACAAGACTACGGAGTCCGTTAGTGAAAGACACAGAATGAAAACGTCTAATTGTTCTATCAGATCACATTAAAAATTTCGAGATTTGTTGGAGTGCCTAAAAAGAAATTGCCATACTTATTTTCCATTGTACCTTAAAGTGTACCGAAGTCTCACAGAGGCATCCATGCAGTGAAGAAAAATAAGAAGTGAATCACACTGCAATACAAGACAGATTGTTCACCGGCTTAGAGCGCACAACAGCTGCTTGCAGTGCTAGCAGCAATCACACCGGCCTCGCAGAGCTGGGAACACGTGGCAGAGCAAATTTTTTGCCTTATTCTGTGCACATAGATAGCAGATTACCATCAAACCAATATACTTTACAGTCTGTGCCTGCGAAGTGAAGAACTTAAATACAACCCACTCAGACCTGCCAACTCAGACAGTGCCACCGTGTGTCACATGATTTCAGCTCCTTTCAAACAGTTACACTGTGCGGAGCCAAAATCACACAGTGGCAGGGAAAACGAGCTGAATACCACTGTAAACAGTGGATTTCCAGATCGTTTTCAGAGACAGTAAGCAGCTGATGTCCATTAAAAGTATGAAAACACCCCAGGACATCGGCAACAGCCTCAATTACCCTTTTTTTAGGAGGGGCTGGAGTGCTTGGTGTTGGGCACAGCGCCTCTTGGATAGCTCTAGGCACAAGGTCCTGACCCCTCCTCACACGGTGAAGTTATTTTGTAAGTTGGCAGGTATGCCTACAATTCAGGTGATGGTTAACTATTCAAACCCCACTAAATATAGCACTTCCAGCTGTACTCGAGCTCATTTCTTTTAACAAGTGTGTCTCCGCAGTGTTGTAGTAATTCTTAAATATATATATATTGCAAAGCCAGCTTTCAACTATATGGCCCTCTGCAGATCTCTACTGTGTGGAGCCTGCTTAAAAGAGCTGATCTGCCTACACATCAAGGGAGAGACAATATTAATACCAAGCTGCTCTTCTTGAGATAAACACAATGGACCCCTCGGAATCTTGCCCCAGGGACAGTAAATAAAGGCAGTGGTTATCGCCTGCCAAGCTCAGTGGGGCGCCTGGAACACGTTTGTCAAAGGCAGAAGCCTAGACGGACATGGAGGCTTTGGAGGCTGATGTTCCTCCTTCTGACACAGCTGGATTTCTCCTTTCACATGACCATAGCTGATGCCTAAGAAAGGGTTTGGATGGTTGGGGCGGAATATTGACCTTTTAATTGCAGGAGCTAGACCTGATAAAAAAAGCTAATTGCCAATGAACGTCAGCATACAAATGGACACGCAATAAGCACTATTTTCAGATAGTCCTCCGTTATAGCTCACTGCCCTTTACATTCTGGGAATTGCAGTTTGTCTATGTCATTATGGGTGAGATTACAATTTCTAGCATGCAACATTTATTGCAATATTGAATTACCAGTAGAACACACTACTTCAGAATGCATTTTCAGTGCTTTGAATTTGCTTGTATTTCGTGAGGCTAAACCGGACTCCCTAATCACTTTCAGGATTTCCTCCTATCACAGTCTGCATCAGCAACGAGGTAACATGCAGCTAAAAAATTTATGATGTACATTAAATTAAGTTGATATAACCATTTTTGCAGGCTCCGCTCATTCTTTGGCTCTTAGATCCAAGCCGGCGCTGGGCTCTGCTATGGCTTATCTCACCTCATGAATTCCCATTCTTGCCAACCTCTAGTATTCGCAATAGAAACCATGTGACATTAGAGTGGACCGGTGGAAATAGATAGGAATAAACACATGAGATTAACAAATACTGTTTGATTATATGCTGACGATATTTTTAAGTATCTAGGGAATGTTACTTCAGACCTAGAGAGGGCCATTGACATAAAGGTAAACAGCAATAAATCCTATTTTTTCTTGATGAAACCTTTGCAGACTGGAAAACGCAATGCAATGGATTTTGGCCATGTCAGAAATGGGGTTTCTGGTTGGCTAGGGTATGCACCTAAGCTGGACAGAACCCACCACTCTAGTCAGGGTAAGGGAGTTGCACACACAAGGTAACCCCTGCTCACCCCTTTGATACCTTGGCAGAGCAGTCAGGCTTTTCCCAGAGGCAATATGTAAAGCATTTGCGCAATACACACACACCAATGAAACACCAGGCACACTACAAAAAGAGACTGCACACAAGATTATATAAAAAATATCCTTTGAATTATACATAAGACACATTAGATCACAAATCACATAAACCACGTTGTTACTAGGCAATTGTCATCACAGGTAAATAGGTCATGAAACACATGAATCCCTCTACCAACTAGAAAACTGTCATAAGAATAAAATGAGTGCAAATAAAAGAAATGTTCTTATATGCACATGTCATACACACGCCACTTTGTAGATAAATGAGCTTGGTCAATTATGCAACCCTAACATCACCTTCAGTCTACTGGAGCCAGTACGTGCATTTTGCCCATAGATCACTTTGTAAATATATGAGTGTTGTTAATCTTGAGAAATAACATCATATCCAGTGCACTGGAGTCAGTACACGCACTGTTACACATTGATCACCTTGTTAAGATGAGAGCGTTATAGTAAGGCCCTGCAAACAGGGTGCTGGTTTTCTGGTCACATAAGCGAAATGGATAAATAGCCGCTAATCACCTTCGGGACTGATACCAGTAGTGAGGGAACCACCCAGGAGCGTCGCATTGTGATCAGCACTGCTCCAGTGCGAGGTTTCGGTGGCAGGCAATCTAGCCGCCTGCTCGTACACCACAGTAAGTGTGGCCAAGGAAAAAGTGCCCTCAACAAACTTCCACAGGCAGGAGGCATGAGATGCTACTCCTGTACTGGTGCGCAGTGTGTTGGCCTTGTGTGGCTGGTGAGGTAAGGGCGGGGCTCCTCTGGGTGGCTGCCGATGATGCTGCGTCCTCTTTGGCCTCTGGGGGTGTTGCTGGGCAATGCCAGGAACTCCTGTCGGCCGCGCTGGTTGCACAGCACTCCCTCGCACTGCTCTTGCTGCTGAGCGGCCGCTCCCGTACCCCGCAGTCTTTTCCTTGCTTGGGGACCTCACCACATGGCATGGCTGGTGGTACCTCGGTTATGAGCACTACGTGGTGGGAGAGGGATTGTCCCAGCAATAATGCAATTTCCAGTGGAGCAGCGCCAGGGACTTTCCAGCACTAACAGAACCAGAAAATGCACAACAAAGTAAAAGCACAAGGATGCTCTCAGCAAAGTGAAAACAGAAGGACCCTCTCAGCAAAGTGAAAGCACAAGGAATTTCAAAATGTAGTGAAAACACCAGGAGGAAGACTTTGATGTCCTTGAGTCTTTTAGAACATGAGGCCAGGCCTGGGCATAGTTACAAAAAAACTCTGCGAAGTTCCGCGAGTGGCGGAGTGCAGTGCGAACTGCAGTTTGTGCTGGTATTCCTGCAGCTCGGGTAGAAATTCTACCCGAGCGGCAGCTCACGCTCGCGAACTTACCATTCGTGATCGTGAACTTACCGTTCGCGATCGCGAGCGGGGAAAAAACTCTGCTGCACATCGCGAAGCTGAGTTTTCTGCACTCCGCGAGCTCCGCGGAGTGCGGAGTGCAGAAAACTCTGCAAACTCCGCGAACGGAGCGAAGTTCACCGCCCAGGCCTACATGAGGCCAGCTCACACAAGCAGGATACCACAGCAGGGCAAAATTGTCAGTCCTTTTCCTCCACCACAGACTGAAACAGCAACTGCAGGCTAACCCACCCCTCACACAGAAAAGGCAGCATTCCTCACACAGTCCTTCCGCTCTTCTTCTTGGCAGGATCCTCTTGTTTCTTGAGGTAATCTAATACTCTGGGGTCCACTACTTATACACCATTTTGTCTTTGTTCTCTTTGGGGCAAGGGCCTCTCAGCCCAGTCCAAACCAGTTCTGTCCTCTCTGGTGCAGTATCACTACAGGAGGTGGTGACAGCATTCTGCAAAGGAGACACTGCCTATTCAGGTGCAAGCAAAACTCCTCCCACCACTCTAAATGTATCCAAAGTCTATTCAGCAGCAGCTATGAGTCACCCAGGAACTGCAGGACACACCTCAACACCCCTTGTGGCTGTCTACAGTAGATGTACATCCCCCACCCCTGTCACTCCAAAACCAGACAGTCAATACACAAACCAGCAGAGGTACACAGAATGGTTAAATAAGAAAATGCCTGCTTTATAAAAGTATTAACAACAATAGGGGTTAAGCCCAAAGGACCGGGGCCAGGTAGGGCTATTCAAAATTCAAAACATTTAAAGCTTGCATCATCTGTGAAAAAACACAACGGTGATTGCGAAAAATGTCCAATTTCATGGACTAAACTTATTGTTTCAGCAAGAATATCCCAAAAGTGTTGGAAATAATGAATTAATCTTTAATACATCCGACACTCAACACATTTAGATTTAACTAAATGCCTCTCAAAATGCCTCTTGAAAATGCCAACGCGTTTCAAGACCCAGGCTGGATAGTACTGGGACTCTCGTCAGGGCTTCAAACAAATGATCGGGATATTCTGATTTTTGAAGTAGGAGCAGCCGCTCCAGTTCGTTGATTCCATGCATTTTTATCTATATGTCAGTTGACTCGTTCTACTGTAGCTTTAAAGCACCACGTGCACACTTTAAACTGTGTATAATTCTTGCGCAAAGGCTGCAGAGCATGGACAGGAGCTATTCGGATTGGGACTTTTTCGCAATCACCGTTGTGTTTTTTCACAGATGATGCAAGCTTTAAATGTTTTTTGCAATTGATTTATGTTTGTTTTCATTTATTGATCTTGTCGCTTGTTGTAATTTGTTGCAAATAATTCTTACTTTGGTGTATGTCCAAATTGTTTTTGATTGTGCATTGTGTTATTTATATGTGAATGTTTCTGTGTCAATTTGAGAAATATGTGTTTCTTTTTCAGTCTTTTGAAAAAATTGTTTTGAATCAATTTAAAGACTATTTAATAAAAATTTTACTTGGACAGATAAAAGAATAGTCTGCCCATTACTCCATAAATAGTAGGAGTGTAGCTTAGTACGGAGCCAGGTGTTCATGTTTATTTATTTATTTTTATTTTATTTACTTATAAAGTTTTATAAAGCGCGAACATGACCAAAATGTTGGTGTCAGAGCGCTGTACAACCTAATAAAAAGCATTAAATATACAAGGAGCAAAATATAGACAATACAGCATGAAAAGATAATACAAAGAGACATAGTGAAAACACCAGCAAAGAAATCAAATTGGCATGGATAGTCGCCTCAGATAGGAAGGACATTATTCAGCAGTCTCATTTTTACTTTGTTTTTGAAAAGAACGAATGAAGGGATGGTCCTGATCTCTGGGGGAAGAGAGTTCCAAATTCTTGGGGCAATTCCAGAGAAAGATCTCTTATAGGTTTTCTTTTTGTGAAATTTTGGGGGTTTCAGCAGTAGGGAGCATGTACTACGAGAAGCTCTATTCCTTCCGGATAGCACCAGTTTCTGAGCCAGGTAGCGAGGAGTGTTGTGGTGGATGGCTTTGTATGTCATGCATGCTATTTTTAGGTAGATTCTAGATTCATAAGGTAGCCAGTTCAGAGAGTGGAGGGCTGGGGTGATGTGATCATTTTTCTTTACGCCTGTGATGAGCCGTGCAGCAGCATGGAGGGTAGCCCTCAACGGTGCTGGTTTTATTTTCGGTAGGCCAACAAGGGTAGCATTCCCATAGTCAAGTTTGGAGATCACAAGAGCCTGAACCGCCATCTTGAGATCTGCATTTTGCAGGAAAGGCTTTAGTTTTCTTAAGATGTGGAGATGGAAATTGGCCGCTCTGGTTGTGGAGCTGATGTGATTCATCATGGAGAGGTTGTTGTCTAGCGTTATTCCTAGGGATTTTGCTGAATCAACAATATGTGGGGTACAGTTCAAGGCGGTGAGTAGTGGGAGCCAGTCTTTGATGTTAGAGGTGGTGTTGGGAGGCGAGATTAATAGGAATTCAGTTTTGAGGGCGTTAAGTTTGAGGTGGTTAAGTGTTAACCAGTGTTGAGTTTTGTTCAAGATGTTATTGAGAGTGCTGATGTCGTTAGGAGAGGTAATCTTCATGTACAATTGCGTATCATCAGCATACATATGGTAGGAGATGTTGGAGTGTTTGAGGATTTCAGTTAGGGGTTCCATGTAAAGATTAAACAGGGTGGGCGAAAGTGAAGAACCTTGGGGAACGCCGATAGTGACCGGTGTCTGATCGGATAAGTCATGATTGATTAGGACTCATTGAGATCTGTTTTGTAGGAATGAGCAGAACCATTTTAAGACAGTGCCAGAGAGACCCATCCTAAGTTCTAAGAGGTTCAGGAGGGTTTCATGTTTGACTGTGTCAAACGCTGATGATAGGTCAAGAAGGATTAAAAGACAGGATTCATTATGATCGAGAAAGCGTAAAGCATCGTCGACAATGTGGACCATGGCGGTTTCAGTACTGTGACCTGGTCTGAAACCAGATTGGCAGTGGTCGAGGAGTTGGTGCTGGTCAATGTGATTGCAGAGTTGTTGATGAACACATTTTTCCAGGAGCTTGGCTAAGGTTGGGATGCTCGAAATAGGGCGAAAATTGTTGGGATCAGAGAGGTTCGCGTCTGGCTTTTTAGTATAGGTGTGACTTGTCCACTTTTTAGACATTCCGGCATGGTGCCTTGCGTAAGAGAGGCGTTGATAATTCTGGTCAATAGGGGTATCAGGAGGTGTGAAGTTTCCTTGAGGAATTTGGAGGGGAGAGGGTCATTAAAGTGGTTGGAAAGTTTAGTGGAAGACAGTAGTTTTGAGATGTCCGGGTCCTCAAATGTCTGAAAGATGGACCACAAGGCATTGTTTTTAGGTTTAAAGAGAAGGTGGCTAGGACAAATTTCCTGCGAGGTGGAGGTGCATTGTGACTGGGTTTCAGGCGGTAAACAATTCACAGCAACGCGGAGCTCATTGTCAATTGACTTAGTTTTATCAGAAAAAATGGAGGAAAATGATTGACAATTAGGTAGGGTTGTAGTGTCAGATGTGGAGGATTTACGCTTTCCATTAGTTTCTTGTTTCACTAGTTCAAAGAGTTTTTTGGGACGGTTGAAGGCTGTGTCCAGTTGCTGACGGAAAAATGATGATTTGGCACTTCTGATGCACTTATTCTAGTTCCTTCTTTTTTTACGCAACAGTTTAAGGTTTGAAAGAGATGGGGTCTGTCTCCACACTCTTTCTGCAAGTCTAAGGGCACGGCGTTCCTCATTAAGGCTACAGTTGAACCAGGTATTGGTTTTACTTATCAGGACTCTCTTTTGTTGTTTGGGGGCAATGGAGTCCATGATGTTAGACATAGAGCTAAGGTAGTGCTTAGTGAGGTCTTGAGCATCAACCATATCAGTGGGAGGAGACAGGAGGTTAAGGCTGGTGTGTTTTGTTTTGCTTTATAAAAGTGCCATTTTCAAACACAAAATTTAAAAGCCATCTCCCTAAAAAGATGTGTTATTAAATTCTGAGTTCAGAGAGCCTACACTCCATGCCTCCATCTTGTCCTAATGGAAAGTTATACTTGTAAGATGTTACAAAGTAACTCCCATGTTAGCCTATGGCAGAGGTAGCTTTTCAATAGTGAAAAACGAAATACACAGTATTTCACTATTAGAACATGTCACACACACAAGTACATGTCCTACCTGTCACATACACTGCACCCTGCCCATCGGGGTACCTTGGGCCTACCTGAGGGACGTCTTACATGTAAGAAAAGGGAAGGTTACAGCCTGGCAAGTGGGTGCACTTGCCAGGTCGACATGGCAGTTGAAAACTGCGCGCACAGGCACTGCAGTGGCAGGTCTGAGTTACATTTGGAATGCTACTTGTGTGGGTGGCACGATCAGTGCTACAGGCCCACTAGTAGTTTTTGATTTACAAGCCCTGGGCACACTCAGTGAACTTTACTAGGGGCTTACCAAAAAATCTAATATGCCAATCATGGATAACCGATCATGATAACAATTTACTCAGGGATCACTTGCACTTTGACACTGATCAGCAGTGGCAAAGTGCACAAAACATCTAAGCCAGCAAAATTGACATCCAGCACAGCATCAAAATACAGGTGATAGAGGCAAAAAGTCTGAGGAAACCAGGCCAAGGATGCCAAGTCTAACACCTGTCCTCTCCAGCTGAAAATTGGGGAGAACTACCCACCCTCTTTAGTGTTCTCATCACTAAGGAGGAAGAATCTGGACAGACCATCAGCATTGGCGCGTTCTGCGCCAGGGCGTTGTTCCACCATAAAGTCCATTCCCTGTAGGAAGATAGAACACCTCAACCATTTTGGCTTCTCACCCCTCATTTGCGTCAACCATCTGAGGGGCCTGTGGTCTGTCTGAACCCTGTCAGCACCTAGACCAAGGCAAAAGCTTCCCCCTCAATGGCACTCCACGTTTGTTCTCTGAGAAGTAACCTCCTACTAATGAAAGCTACAAATTGGTCCCTGCCCTCTTCGTTCAATTGTGAGAGAAATGCTTTGGCCCGTGGGATCCCTGGCAAAGAAACCGGAACAACAAGGCGGGAGTGAATAGCTTGCACCTGCTATATGGAACATTAGCTGTAAAAGTGAAGGGGATCTACAAAAGCGGACTTTCCCTCATGAGCGCTCCCTGAACAAAGTGCAGAACGAGATCAGACTTGCTGGATCCCGATTGAACACATAGCGGTTGGATATAAACTCCCTGGGCTAAGGAGCACTGCACAGACCTGGTACAATGGGGAAAAATGACGCCAAGCAGACTAAATTACCATTTGAAAATAAAAGAACCTCCCGCACGACAGAGGCAGGCCCTGAGCAGGACGCTGAAACAAGTCAGAGGGAAGAACCCGTACGACAAGATGATGACATACGCAACATAATGCTAGAAGTATAGTCAAGCCTCAAAGCAATTGATAGCAAATTAGATAAGCTTACCACCCAACTCGATCAAGTTCAGAAGCGGGTGGATTCGCATGAAACACGCCTCGACCAACTCGAAAACAGGTCTTCGGACGCACATGTCTACCAAGTCGAATCAAAAGAACACTTACTTCAAATGGAAAAAGTTCTTCGAATAATTCAAGCGAAAAATGATGACTTAGAAGCTCGCTCCAGAAGGAGCAACATTCGAATTATGGGCATACCGGAGACAACGGCAATCCCCAAGATGGAACCATATGTGGCAGGTCTACTCAAAGAAATATTTGGCTCCGAGCTCTCTAGAGTGTTCATTGTGGAACGGGCTCACCGATCGCTGGCCCCCAAGCCGCCGGTGGGTGCCACCCCTCGGCCAATCCTCGCTAAAATATTGAACTATAGAGATAGGGACACAATTCTAAGATTGGCAACGGGAAAAGGCTTGATCACACACCAAGGGAATAACATTTCATTCTACCCTGATTTCACGCCCAAGGTCCAGGCGGCCCGCTGCGAATTCATGCCGACCAAACGGATTTTGCAGCAAGCTGGAGTCTCATATTCGATGTTCTACCCTGCAAAACTAAAGATTACGCATGAGGGATCGGCGCACTATTTCACGGACGCTAAATCGGCCCTTAAATTTTCTAAACACATTGGCAAATCAAAAAGCTCACCCTCCCGGGCGCAAGGAGAACCAAGCGAAGATGCATTGAATGAAAATGACTGAGAACTGTCCTACAGACTCTACCAGATAAGATGTTTGTTTCATGATTTCAACAGGGAGGGAGGCTGTGGGAGATGCAGTGGACTGAGATCACTTATACGTAAAAAGATCTCCAACTAGTATACAGATCCATAGACATTGTCCAAGTTAGACTCATAGTTACTATTTGTTGATTTGGCCACACGCTGTTTTGGCAGGTTATTTAGCCGGTGACTCCAGGCCCCGGGGAGATCTCCCACTGAGTTTTTCCCCCTGTTTGTGAGGAATTTGTTTTATGGATATAAGGGAGGGGTTCAATACACGACCTGTTTGGGGGGTTGGTGTGGGAGTAGGGTTGGGTTGGGGAACTGTTTTGAATGTTCGGAAGCAGACAAATACAAGTACACTTTTTAAGGGCACACGGGCGACAACGAGGACTTATGTAGCACATACCGGGTCCAAAATGAACCTAAAATCAGGCCTACTAAACCCACCTACAGAGCAGACAGGGTGGGATTGGAGACAGCAATTGTACGACAAGAGGCAGTGTAATACTCTTACAGTCTCACTGACAAGATGACGGGTTACACATTTTTAACCTGGAACATACGAGGGGTTAATGACCATAGAAAAGCCAGACTCATACATGCCTATATTGCTAGACAAAGCATAGATATATGCTTCTTACAAGAAACACATCTAAAAAGTGCGGACTCTAATAAACTGCACCATAAGCGATGGGGAGAGACCTACTCCGCCATTTACTCTAACTATGCGAGAGGCGTGACCATTTTAATTCGTAGTGGAATCGAGTGGGTAACACTTCAAACACAGATCGACCCGGAGGGGAGATATGTTACATTGAAGGGCGCACTGGGAGGCAACGCTATAACACTGGTGGCAGTTTATGGACCAAACACGGACTCCCCCGAATTTTTTAATGATGTATGGGCCAGAGAGGTTACCCTGGGGGGGACACCATCATATAGGGGGGTGATTTTAATGTCGTAATGAACGATTTGGTGGACAGAGAGGGTGCATCCTGCAACCTACACCCCAAAGCCAGTAGAACACTTAACACGATTGTAACAGATAACCACCTTATAGATATTTGGCGACAATGTCACACTGACAAAAGGGAGGGTACATGTATATCAGCGCAGCACAACGCCTGGTCAAGGTTAGACTTCTGGTTGGTATGCGGGGATGTGGCGATCTGGACAGAAGAGATTATGCATATGCCCAGAACCCTTTCAGATCATGCCCCCTGCCTCTTAAAGATTAGACTCCCTATGGCGGCCAATCGGGAGCACATATGGAGACTGCCCCCACACGCCCTATTGGACGCGGCCTTCAAAGAAGAAAAACGTAGCGACATGATAGAGTACTTCACATTGAATCAGGGCTCAGTATCTTCCTATTTCACATTGTGGGAGGCATTTAAAGTGGTTATTAGGGGGAAATGCATCTCCAGACAGGCTGGGGTTTTGAAGTCAATCAGACAGACAGTCAAAAAGCTAGAGATGGAAATACGAGGCTGTGAGCTTAAATACTTTGAAACGCATGACTCAGCCTGTTTGGCGTCCATTATGGGGAAATTGTCTGAATATGAGAATGAAGCGAATAGAGAAATAAAATTCATGGGGAAATATGCATCTGTTAGAAGATATGGGGAGGGAGATAGGCCGGGTAAAACTCTTGCTAACACCCTCAAACTTTCACGCAGCGCACCGTACATCACCGAAATTTTAGATGAGGATGATAATACAATCAGAGGATCAAGTCATATTCTTGAACATGTAACTGAGTTTTATGCTAAACTATACACCTTATACACCTCTGGAGCCCCTAGTACAGGGGAAGACCTGACTGCGTACTTAGACTCACTGGAACTACTATGGCTAAATAGGGCGCACAGGGAATACCTTGATGAACCATTTACCAAGGATGATGTCATACAGGTCATAAATAGTCTTCCCAGTGATAAAGCTCCGGGGCTAGACGGACTAACAACGTCATTTTATAAATGTTATGCAACTATTCTTGCACCCCACCTCATGGATATGTACCAAGAGTTGCTGCAAAATGTTATCCTCCCCTCCTCTACTAGGGAAGCAGTAATACTGACTCACCTTAAGCCTGGAAAAGCACCTAACAAATGTGATTTAAACGACCCCTCTCTCTCATTAACATAGACAATAAGATATACGCAAAATTGTTAGCAAATAGATTACAGCCCCTACTCCCCCTGATTGCCAATCGGGGTTCATACCTGGCAGATCTACGGCCCACAATCTTCAAACCTTCTTTTCGGTGATACATTACCTCGAACCTCAGACACCAGCACTGGCATCTTTATTGGACACTACTAAGGCGTTCAATTCGCTGGAATGGCAATATTTGTTCACAATGCTGGGTAGACTGGGACTAAGTCCACTGTTCATCAAGCAAATCAAATCGCTTTACTCTCAGCCAACAGATCGGCTACTTGTAAATTAGTTACTCTCACCCCCATTTGACATCACCCGAGGCACCAGACAGGGATGCGCTTTGTCACCCCTCCTCTTCGCCGTAGCCATGGAGCCGCTGGCGGCCCAAATCAGACAGCATCACAAGACGAGAGCGCTGGAATTCTCTGCGCGGGATTTAATAATTTTGCTATATGCGGACGACATAACACTATTCATTAAAAAACCTGATGAGAATTTGAATCATGTGCTCCGCGAACTGAACAGATTTGGGGGCCTATCAGGCGTACACATTAATTGGGCTAAGTCCACACTGTTACCCCTCACTGACTCGACATGTCCATTTGATGCAGAATATCCGATAACTTGGGCTGACGGCCCTGTCAAATACCTGGGAATATAGTTGAGCCGGACGTACAGGTACTTTCTGACATGAACTACGGACGGACGGTGTCCTGGCTAGAAGGGAAAATAAACATTTGGGCTAAACCCCCTATACCTCTGGCTGGAAGAATAGCTATAGCCAAAATGGTCGTCCTTCCGAAGCTATTATATCTATTTGTCAATCTTCCACTACCATTAACCCAAAAATTCCTCAAGAGATTGCGATCATTGATGATCGCCTTGGTATGGGCGGGCAAGCAGGCTCGGGTCTTGTGGGAGATGCTCACTCTTCCACTTTCGCAGGGTGGAATGGGCGCGCCAGATATTTCGCTTTATGCATACTGTGCCGAGGTGCAGTTTCTGCATCATTGGCTGCATCCCACGCCATTCCAGTCCCACCTGGCAGTTGAAGCTGACAGAGACACTCTGAGACCCTTAAAGATGGCCGTGTATCAAACACTCAGGCGTAACACTAAGGATATAAATACAAATGAAACACTGCGCTGGGCTTGGGACAGGTTGCGCATCAGAGCGAGACACCCAATTCTATACGCCCCCTACATTCCTCTTGCACAAAACCCACAGCTACCCTTGTTTGAAGACAGAGGCAATATCGGTAGAGCTCTCAAACTAGGATTAACCACTTTTGCGGATCTCTACCCAGGAGACACTTTCCTTGATCCTCCGCCCTCCAGTCCAGATGGGACCTCGAGACTCTCCGACTTGTTATTCTACTATAGTCTGAGGAGTACATACCATAATCTCCACAATACATTTTAGGCTCCCCCTCCCACTTTGGTGCCCCTTGAACAAATGCTGCTAAATGAGTCTCCATGCAAGCTTATCACTCGGTTGTATAACTCCATGCAAAAATAAGCCCCAGTGGTGAAGGTTAACTCGATTGAGGGCTGGAATGCGGAGCTTGAGATCCCTATTACTGAGATTCAATGGAACTTTTGCTGTGGCCAACTAGAAGCTCTCTCACCCAACTATAAATTAAGACTAATTCATTTTAAATTTCTAAATCGAGTTTACAGAACCCCTATCCAGCTGCATCGCATGGGGCTACGGCCAGATGCAAATTGCTGGAGGTGCGGCGCACAACAGGCCTCTTTCCTACACATCGCCTGGAGCTGCCCGAAGATAGCCCAATATTGGGTTGAGATATTTCAGACGATCAGCAGAATTCTAGGGGGAACTGTAGAACCTACACCTATCATGGGAATATTGGGATATGTTAAAGAGACCCCTACGGCAAGTAGACAGCTTTTAGCCATGCTGCTCCTCATGGCGAAGCGCAGAGCAGCTATACATTGGGGTCAATCAACTGCCCCTACCATTAAGAGTTGGGTAGTGGATACTACATTCTGCCAAGACCAACTGAATACATTTTGGGAACTGATGCCTATTGCGTCCCGGCCCAAAGACATTTGGGGACCCTTTCAAACCTGGCTGGTGACATACAATGACAATCAAGATCCACCACAGTCACCCCCTTATACATCTGTGATTAACACTGAAGTAAATAGTGAGACATCGCACACTCAAACTCAGACTCACCGGGTCATGGCCTTGCAATAAGGTAAACGTGTAACACCACACTCACTTGCTGGTTAATCGGCTCAAATTCATTACAAAACGGTAACTTGGGAATGTACTACTGACTACTGTGTTAATGCTTAAGTTATTGTCGTGCTTCCTAGTTTGTTCCTTTGTTGTTTTCGTTATTGTTGCGATAAATGACATTTGCCTGGTATATGTAGCTGTAAATCGGCCAATACGTGATGCTCGTAATAATTTTAAATGCCAATAAATAAATAAAAAATAAAAAATTGTGAGAGAAATGCACCTACAGCATGCTCTGAAGCATCTGCCTACACAACAAATTCTTGGGAGAAATTTTGTGCCTTGAGCACTGGCGATGTGTACATGGCAGATTTCAGGGCATCAAAAGCGGTCTGACACATCATTCCAGATCACTTCCTTGGCTATTTCCTGGAAGTCGGCTTTGTCAAGGGGGGAACTATGGTGCCAAACCCCTTGACAAACTGTCTGTGGTACCCAGTGAGACCTAAGAAGGCTCTCACCTCTGTCTAGGTCTTGCGGGGTTCCCAAGCCAGAATGGTGTCAATCTTAGGTTGTAGGGGCACCACCTGGCCGCTTCCTACCTAGTGCTCTAACTACACCACAGACCCCTGCCCTATCTGGCACTCACTGGCCTTGATAGTGAGGTCTGCCTTCTGCAGATTCTTCAACACTTCACAGAGGTGTTGCAAGTGTTCCTCCCAGCTGGAGCTGAACACAGCAATGTCATCCAGGTAGGTGTGGTGAATTCCTCCAGCCCGGATAGTACCTGGTTGGCCAGTATCTGGAATGTGGCAGGACCGTATTTCAACCCAAAGGGCATGACACAGAACTGGTAGTGCCCCTCTGGCATTGAGAATGCAGAACTCTCTTTTGCCCCACCAGTTAAGGCAATCTGCCAGTACCCAGATATTAGATCAAACATGCTGCGGTACCGGGCAGGTCCCAACTGATCAATGAACTCATCAGCCCTGGGGATAGGGTGCCCATCATTCCTGGGGACGGCATTGAGCCCACGATAGTCCACACAGAACTATAGTTCAGGAGTGGCACTGGGTGCAGCAGCTTTCAGAACCAAGACCACTTGTCTAACCCAGGGGCTGCTGAAGGGCTCTATCACCCCTAATACCAACATCTTGGAGACTTCTTCCTTGATGCTAGCTCTGACCCTGTCAGCCAACCTGTAAATTCTGTGTTTTACAGGTAAACTGTCTCTAGTGTCCACATCATGGACACACCAACTGGTGATTCCTGGGGTCAGGGAGAACAGGAAGGTGAACTGTCCCAGCACCAGGCGACAGTCCCTCTGCGTCTCTGGGGTCAGGGTGGGAGAGAGGTTCACACCATACACTGATCCATCATGTTCCTTGGCAGACAGGCAGTCAGGAACAGGTTCACTCCACTCTTCCATTCTATCATCTGTAGCCTGTAGCATAGTCACTTCAGACCTCTCAAAGTGAGGTTTGAGGTGGTTCATGTGCAGGACTCTTAAAGGGTTTCTAGGAGTCTGCAAGGTCACCAAGTAGTTGATTTCACTATTGCCCTCCATCACCTCAAATAACACAGTCCACTTGTCTTGGAGCGCACAAGGTTCCACTCATGCCACCACCCACACTTTTTGGCCAGGCTAAAACTTCAGCAGAGTGGCATCCTGGTCGCACCAACGTTTCATCTCCTCCTGGCTGGCTTCCAGAATTGCCTGAGCGAGCTTCCTGAAGTGCTGAGTCTGGTTCCTGAAGGCCAGCATGTAGCTGAACACATCCTGGGGGGTCTTACTGGGAGTTTTCCCAGCCCTCTTTTGACCAGACTGAGAGGCCCTATCACAGGGTGCCCATACAGCAATTAAAAGCGACTGAACCCTAAGGATTTCTGCACTACCTCCCTGTAGAAAAACAACAGGCATGGTAAGAAGACGTCCCACTTATGTTGCAAGGGTTCTGGCAGACCCTTTATCATGCCTTTAAGGGTTCAGTTGAATCTCTCTACCAACCCATTTACTTGGGGATGGTAAGGAGTGGTGAATTTGTACATTACACCGCACTCCTCCCACAAAGACCTCGTATACCTAGATATGAAGTTTGTCCCCCATCAGACACCACATCTCAGGGGAACCCCACACGGGAAAAGATCCCCATCAATGCACGGCTCACCACAGGGGCTGTGATTGTCCTGAGAAGGGCAGCTTTCAGGTACCGGGTGACATGGTCCACCAAGACCAAGATATACTTGCTGCTTAAGGCTGTCTTTGGTTCCAGTGGCCCCACAATTACAATGCCCACCCTCTCGAAAGGGGTGCTCATTACAAGGAAGGGTTGGAGGGGAGGGGTGCACTTCCTCCCACTCTTGCCGCTTGTCTGGCAAGTCTGGCAAGTCCTACAATATGCATCAGTGTGCCTCTGCATTTGGGGCCAAAAGAAGTGGATGACAAGCCTGTGAAAGGTCATGTTGCGCCCCAAATGTCCTGCCAAAGGCTCATCATGAGCAAGACCCAGTAGGAAGGTCCTGAAGCACTCAGGTACCATCAGCAACCTTACGCTCACTATATAGGTGACCATTCAACCAATAAATCCAATGTGATTCAGACTGATCACCTGCTGCCTGGTCTGCAGCCTGCTGTCATAAACCAACAAGAGTAGGGCACTCCATCTGAGCTTTGCAGAACTCCTCCCTGGAGGGACCCCTTTCCTCTTGCCAGATAGTCAGCTAAGGTAGGTCTCCCAATTCAGGCACTTGCTCTCCTGTAGGTTCTAGGGCATCCCCATCAAGGTCTGCCTCCTCCTGGACCATGGGAACTTCTGGAGTGGGTTTCCCACACCCCCTGGTCATCCTCTTTTTGGCAGGTACTGTGGCCACCATTTCAGGCTCCAGGTTCTCCTGATTACCCTACTGGCTGCCATTGACCGAGTGGTCACACATGCCCACTCAGGCAGACCCAACATCTCCAAATGAGCCTAGCCTTCCGCCTCCATCCAAGGGGGACTCTCCAGGTCATTGCCATGCAAACAGTCAACAGGCATGGATGGACTCACAATGACCTTCAAGGGACATGAGGCCCCCCATAGGGAACCTGAGCCAACTTACACAGGCACTCAGAGTTGTCAGCAGCAACTACAGGGTGAAGTACATTGGGATTGACCTGCTCTTCAGACACCCACTGACACCTCACAGATGTCACACTAGCTCCTGCGTCTCTCAGACCTTCCACCATCCTCCCATTGATAGTTACCCCCTGCAGGTGTTTCTTAGTGGTACCCAGCAGGCAGGTTTACTGGACCATCTCTCTAACTCCTAATGAGATAAGGGTCATCACAGCTGACTCCTCACCCTCACTAGGAACCAACTGCTCCCCCAGAACTACACTAACTAACCCCGGTGACGGTGCAGCAGTGGGTGCCGGTGTTGGCTTGGGACACCTAGGATGCCCCTTCAAGTGATCCCCCTGACCACATGCATAATATTGGCGGGGTCCCCTGTTGTCTGGCTTCCCTCTAGGGGGCCATGGCTTCTTGATACTGGGGGGCTGGGAACCTATACCCTGGGATCTATTTTGGAGTCCTCTAGAGAACTCCTTTTTGCTACCCTTGTCCTCCCCACTCTTCTGCTGGGGACCCTGCCTGCACTTGGCTGGGCGTCTCATATGCCCCTTGTGGACCCTGGTACTCGTCCAGCGGTCTGCCTCCTGAGCAAGCTTCCTGGTGTCAGTCAGCTTACTATCCATCAGATGCTGACGCAGCTCTGGAGCACAAAGACTACTCAAGTGCTCCCAACCAATCAAATTGTACAACCCCAGATAGTCAGTTACCTCGCTGCCCTGTATCCAACTATCGAGTGCTCTGCAAAAGAAATTCACACATTCCATTCAAGTGTTAGACTCAAACTTTTTAAAAGACCTAAACTTTTCCCTGTACTGCTCAGGTGTGATGCAAACCAAGCATAGATATCTTCCTCCTTCTGGAAATTCTGTACTAGATCTTTAGGAATGTAGACCTTTCCCCCAGACTGCACTGGCTGCACGCTGCTACTATTGCCTGCTTTGCCCTAATGTCCAGCTCCCTTATGCTCAATTTGTGTGCCAAAAGCAACTTCTTTTCCTCAAAGGCACAAGCAATCTCACTCTCCTCTGCCTTTTGCCTCATCTGGAGCTTCATAACCCCAACTCATGATCTCTGGCCCTCTGCCTCTGCCTCTCCTCTATCTCCTCTGGAGACAAATGTCTGGAAGACACATTGCTGACAGCCACTGAGGCTGCTCTTCCTGCAGGCAAATCCTGATACCTAAAGCCCCCTTCTGGCAAATCCAGATCCACAACTGCATCTTCTGTCTCCTCAGCTCCTCTTGCCTCCCACCAGGCACTCAAGGCCTTCTGCAGCTCCTCTTTTCTAGAGGCGTGCCTCACGGGGCATCCAAAGGTTTTTCACAACTGTCTGAGTTGATCCATTTTGTATGTAAGCAACATTCCAATATCAAACTCCAATTCTACAACTTCACTTGCTGGTTTACCATTTAGAGACATGGTGCATTGATACTTCAAGAGTCAGATCACAAATAGAACGAAAAACACAGTATGTGAATGCTCACTGTTCTAAGTGCAGAGTTTGTAGTGTAACAATGAGTCACTGTGGTACTGCGCAAACACAAGTCCTATCCTCACCGCTGACAACCAATGTTGGAAATAGGGTATGTGGTTGGCTAGCGTATGCACCTAAGCCAGACAGAACCCACCACTCTAGTCAGGGGAAGGGAGTTACACACACAAGATAACCCCTGCTCAACCCCTTGGTAGCTTGGCAGAGCAGTCAGGCTTATCCCAGAGGCAAAGTGTAAAGTGTTTGCGCAACACACACACCAGTGACACACTAGGCACACCACAAAAGAGACTCCACACAAGATTATATAAATATTTCCTTTGTATTATACATAAGACAAATTGCATAAACCACTTTGCCACTAGGCAATTGTCATCACAGTAGATAGGTCATGAACCACATGAATCCCTCTGCCAACTAGGCAACTGTCATAAGAATAACATGCTTACAAATAAAAGAAAGGTTCTTATATGCACATGCCATACACACACCACTTTGTAAATAAAGAGCTTTGTCAATTATGCAACCCTAACATCATCTTTCAGTCTATGGAGCAAATACACGCATTTTGCCCATAGATCACTTTGTAAATATATGAGTGTTCATTATCACGCAGAAATAACATCATATCTAGTGCACTGGAGTCAGTACACGCACTGTTACACATAGATCACCTTGTAAAGATGCATGCATACAGTAAGGCCCTGCAAACAGGGCGCTGGTTCTCTGGTCATGTAAGCGAAAGGGAGAAATAGCCGCTAATCACCTTCGGGACTGACACGGGTAGCGAGGGAACCACCCAGGAGCATTGCGTTGTGTTCAGCACCCCTGTTTGGTAGGCGATCGGGCCACCTGCCCATACACCACAATAAGTGCTGCAAAGGAAAAACTGCCCCCAACGAACTTTCACAGACGGGAGGTGTGAGGTGCTGCTCTTGCACCGGTGCTCGGCACGTTGGCCTAATTTGGCTGGTGTGTTAAGGTCGGGGCTCCTCTGGGTGGCTGCCGATGAGACCGCGTCCTCTTTGGACTCTGGGGGTGTTGCTGGGCAACGCTAGGAACTCTGGTCGGCAGCGCCGGTTTCCCAGCAATGCTGCAGACTCCCTTGTGCTGGTCTTGCTGCCGAGCGGCTGCGCCTGTACTCCGCAGTCTGTTCCTCGCCTGGGCATCTCACTGCACGGGACAGCTGGTGGTGCCTCGGTGGTGTGCACGACGTGTTGCGATGGGGATCGGCCCAGCAATATGGTGATTTCCAACAGAGCAGCATCAGGGACTTTCCAGCGGTAACATAACAAGAAAATGCTCAACAGAGTAAAAGCACAAGGACGCTCTCAGCAAAGTGAAAGCACAAGGATGCTCTCAATAAAGTGAAAGCCCAAGGAATTCCCAAATGAAGTGAAAACACCAGAAGGAAGACTTTGATGTCCCTGAGCCTTCTAGAACAGGTGGCCACCACACACAAGCCCTTGGAGATTTCCTCCAAAGCAGGATACCTCAGCAGGGCAAAAAGAGTCGGTCTTTTTCCTCCACCACAGACAGAAGCAGCAACTGCAGGCTAACCCACCCCTCACACAGAAAAGGCAGTGCTCCTCACACAGTCCTTCCGCTCTTCTTCTTGGCAGGGTCCTCTTGTTTCTTGAGGTAATCTAATCCTCTGGGGTTTAAGATTCACTACTTATACCCCATGTTGCCTTTGTTCCCTTTGTGACAAGGGTCTCTGAGCCCAGTCCAAACCAGCTCTGTCCTCTCTGGTGCAGTATCGCTACAGGAGGTGGAGACAGCATTGTGCAAAGGAGACACTCCCTATTCAGGTGCAAGCGAAACTCTTCCCACCACTCTAAATGCAGCCAACGTCTATTCAGCTCAGCTATGATTCACCCAGGAATGGCAGGACACGCCTCAACTCCCCTTCTGGCTGTCTACAGTGGATGCACATTCCCTGCTCCTGTCACTCCAAAACCAGACAGTCAATACACAAACCAGCAGAGGCACACAGAATGGTTAAATAAGAAAATGCCTACTTTCTAAAAGTGGCATTTTCAAACACAAAATTTAAAAAAATCTCCCTAAAAAGATGTGCTATTAAATTCTGAGTTCAGAGAGCCTAAACTCCATTTCTCCATCTTGTCCCAGTAGAACGTTATACTTGTAAGATGTTACAAAGTAACTCCCATGTTAGCCTATGGGACAGATAGCCTTTCAATAGTGAAAAACGAAATACACAGTATTTCACTATCAGGACATGTCACACTCACCACTACATGTCCTACCTGTCACATACACTGCACCCTGCCAATGGGGGTACATTGGGCCTACCTGAGGGGCATCTTACATGTAAGAAGAGGGAAGGTTAGGGCATGGAAAGTGGATCCACTTGCCAGGTCGACATGGTAGTTGAAAACCGCGCATGCCGGCACTGGGAGACAGCGTTTACAACACTGGCAATACCACGCGGGTTGATAACAACGCGGTCGTTACAACGACCGCGTTGTTACTACGCGTGGCATTACATTGCAAGTTGTTTCAACGACTTGCGCTAGGTGGCGTGCAACACCAGGGATTGTGTTGGATTTTATATCCAACACCTTCCCTGCTGTTGCGCTAACTGGAGTAGGAATAGTAATTTATACTATTCCTAAGTCCAGCGCGCCATCTAGCGCAAGTCGTTGAAACGACTTGCGATGTAATGCCACGCGTGGTAACAACGTGGTTGTTGTAACGACTGCGTTGTTACCTACCGCGTGGTAACACAACGCGTTGTAACATCATACATTCGCAGGCACTGCATTGGCAGGTCTGAGATGCATTTGGAAGGCTACAAGTGCGGGTGGCACAATCAGTGCTGCAGGCCCACTAGTAGCATTTGATTTACATGCCCTGGGCACACTCAGTGCACTTTACTAGGGGCTTACCAAAAAATCCAATATGCTGATCATGAATAACCAATCATTATAACAATTTACTCAGGGAGCACTTGCACTTTGACACTGATCAGCAGTGACAAAGTGCCCAAAGCATCTAAGCCAGCAAAAACGAAATCCACCACAGCATCAAAAATACAGGAGGCAGAGGCAAAAAGTCAGGGGAAACCACCCCAGGGATGCAAAGTCTAACAGGCCAACATTACCTGGAAATTCAAATGTATTGAAACAAAGTGATAGAATAGAAGGCAATATTAGTAGAGTTACATCTTCCATTAAGGGATGTTCAGCCTTTGGGAATACCCTGCCCATCTCAATCTCAATTGTGAGCAGAATATCTCTCGTGAAAATAGTGATTGTACCAAGATTGCTATTTTATTTTATCAATATACCATTGATATTACCAATGAGGGAAGTTAAAAAACTAGAATATGCCCTGCTGCAGACTGTCCTACTGGAGCTGAATTAGATGTACAAAAGGCATAGGGTGGCACTGCACAAGCTCTGACTCCTCAATTCTGATCGCAGATTGGGAGTTTTTGACAGAACGAGACCGCGGCGAAATCTGCATATTTTCTTTAGAGGAAATTACAGGAAATAAAAAAAAAAATGACACAAAATTGCATGAAATACCAGTCCATAATATTGCTCTAGTCATAGCCTGAAATGCGTCCTGGAACCATTTTGGACGCACAAACGTATTTTTCTACTTTAAAAAAGCACAAACTTGTGTATTATGCAAACAAAAGCACTGAGTTATGTTTGTTCACTTTGTTGCTGTGCTCTCGCAATAGGATTTTTACCCCATCAACATATCAATTACTTTGTGTGGCGCAGTGCTGCGATCTCGGTCATTTTGCATAGCAAGTGTATTTGCAGATCTAATTAAATCAAATCAATATGCAATATGAACCTTTAGGATCAACTTGGATGACTTGAGTTATTTGCAGCAATCGTACACATTATTATTTATCTGTTTTTTCGCTGCTGTAGATGTAATGTTTGTGCTATTTTCATTAAATATAGCGGCGTATTGTTCTTGTTCTTTCATGATTTCATTTTTTTAATCGCATAAATGAATATTTGATTTGGTTTGAATAGGTCTGAATATCAAGTGTCACTCGTAATTCTATAAAGGACATGAGATTATGTCGGTGAAAACAAAATCTTGCCCAGTCCACTATGAACTATTTTGCATGGCGGCTCCTCTGCATTGGTAGGCTAAACGGCTGACCAATAACGTCCGGGGAAAAGCAATACATAATAGTGGAAGTCTTCTCTGACTCACTAATAAAATGCTGCTTAAATCCAATATCCGCAGGAAAGAGTTTTCTCATTTATTAAAAAGAGTCAAACACTGCTGGCTATGGTAGACAAGAAAAGCCCTGCAGAAATAGTGATCTCGGCTGATGCCCTGTTCGAACCACGAAGAAGTGGATTTAGAAACTGGGAAGCTTATGGTATCTCGATGGTAAAAAAAACTCTAGAGCGCGGGTACTCGCAACACATTTCAGGATTTGATGCAGGATAATGGGAATTCTGGGAGTTCAATTATATAGCGACAGAGCTGAGAGAACATAAGGCAATACTAGTAGGGTGACAGCATCAATTAAGGGATGTGTAGCTTTTGGGAAAGCCCTGCCCATCTCAATTATGGGCAGAATATCACTCGTGAAAACAGTGATCCTACCAAGATTGCTATTTTATCTTATCAATTTAGCATGATATTACCATTCAGGGGATTTAAAAACGAGACTCTGTCCTGCTGCAGCTGTTTCGAAGAACAAAAGGAACAGGGTGGCCTGTACATGCTCTGACCACCCGCTTCTGATCATGGATTGGAAGTTTCAGACATGAATTAGATCACGGAGAAATTTGCGTAATTTCATTAGTGGAAATTATATGAAATGCACGAAAAATAACACAAAATTACATGAAATCCCTGGCAATCATTCTGCTCTATTTATAGCCTGAAATGCGACCTTGCTAAGTTTTGGATACAAGGACGTATTTTCCCCCTAAAAAAGCATACAATTGTGTATTATGCAAACAAGAGCACTTGAGTTCTGTTTGTTTACTTTGTTCCTGTGCTCCTGCAATAGCTATTTTACTCGAACAATAATATTCAATTACTCTATGTGGCGTAGTGCTGTGATCTCTGGCATTCTGCATAACAAGTGTTTTTGCAGACCAATGTAAATCAAATCAATATGCAATAGGAATGGTTTGGCTCAAGTGGGATGACTAGTTATTTGTACTAATCGTACACACATTATTATTGTCAATCTGTATATGTGCTGCAAGAGATTTTACTTTTTTGCTGTTTTTATTCTATATCATGTATTGTTCTTGGCCTTTCATGATTATATTATTTAAAGTTGAATAAATAAATATTTGATTTACTTTGAATATGTCTGCATAACAAGTGTCACTCAAAATGCCATACATTACATGAGATTATGTTAGTGAAAACCAGTCGCGGCTGTCATTAATCGCTGGTGAGGGGGCGGGGGGTCGTGCGGGGAGGGTTAATTTAATAAGAAATAAAAAACGTACCTGTCCGCCGGCAGGGCCCCGCGTCAGGAACAGGAATCAGGCAGCCTCCGTCCCCTCCCTTAAGCCAATCACAACACGGCAATGGCAGCGTTGTGATTGGTGGGGACGCCGCCCAACCAGGGGCTTACGGGGAGGCCATGCTCTCCATGCAGCCGGCATTGCAGCCTGCATGGAGAAAGGGCAGAGTGTGCATGACTGGTTTGGGTGGCCCCAGAGGGCCGACCAAACAATCATTGCGCCCTCAGGAGTGGGCACACCACTCCTCCCCTGCTTGCAGAGCAGCCCCCCAACCCGCCCGCCCACAACTAAACATAAAATGGTAATAATGGGAAGTTATTACCATTTTATGTTTCTGCTTCTCGCACTGCGAGAAAGCAGTGGGGCGATGCTCCTTCACCCTAGTGTAGGAGCAGCCCCTGGTGAAACCAAGCTCTTGCCCGGCCCATTATGAACTATATTGCGTGGCGGCTCCGTTGCTTTGGAAGGCTAGTTGGCTGAACAATAATGTTCAATTGAGAAGCAATATATAGTAGTGGAAGTCTTGTCTGACTGAGTAATAAAAATACTACTTAATTCAATATACTCAGGAAAGATTTGTCTCATTTATAAAAAACTGTCAAACACTGCTGGATAAGGTACACAAGAAAAGAGCTGCACAAATAGTGATCCCAGCTGATGCCCTGTTCGAACCACAAAAAAAAAAATAACATGTATTTTGTAAAGCACATGTTCACCTGTGGACATCTTGGCACTGAAAAACAGATGTTTACTGTCCCCCAACTCAATGTTTTATTGTTACACAACTCAGTGGATTTAGAAATAGAGCCAGGCAGAAAACTCAGCTCTGCTTGCAGAGTTTTTGGACTTCAGGCTCTCCATGCTCCACACGGGAGCGCAGAGTTCCTGGATTCCACCTTCTGGGTGCGAAGTGGAGTTTTTATTTCTAGTCACGCCATCGAGATTTGTTTTGTCGCTTGCTTGTGAGTGCCATGATATTCTCATGCAGCAAGCAAGCACGTGAGACTTTGTGCCCGCAAGCATGGCTTCCGACTGCGACAGTGCCAACGCAGTGCCGCTCGCAATTGCAAAAGCACCACTTGAGTAGCTTTTGTGCTTGAGAAGCAGCTAAATCTACAAAAGGAGGTTTTTGAGTCTATTTTCTTCTACAACTGACTGTTCAATTTGTTTTTTAGCACAAGAAGCGTTTTCTTTTTAACTTTTTTGTTTTCCAACAGGAAGGAAGTGCCCCAGAGATTCCAGCTTCCCGTTCCTGTCCAGCAGGCTCCTCCCAGTACTTTGCCCTTAGTGCTTTGTCCATCTCCTGGTCACTTTTCATTTGTATTGTAGCTGGAAGGATTACTCTCTTTGTCTGCTGCATATATATCATTGGATTTAAGAACTTTGTATTTGAGATTTCACAAGTAAGTTCAAAAACTCATGTATATGGGTGTTGTTTGTTTGATAGGAGGCATGCACCAGTATTTATTTGTACTTTATTCAAGTTTTCACATTTATTGGGGTGAGCGGCATGCAGTTTCAGTAGGGGTCTACTTATATTTTTGCATTTAATTTTTCTTCTTTTGAAAAGGAACAATGTTGCATAGTTCAGTATATTTTCTCCATGTTTGTTAATTTTCCAAAATGTATTTATTGTATTATGTGGCCTAGTCTGCCAACGGGCCATTCAGACAGTAGGCCCAGGCCAACACTAGTCATGCGTGCATGATACAACTGTTTCTGTCGTATATGTTGTTTCATTTAGGGCTGGGTGGCATTGGATAAAATAAAAATTGTGGTGTTTATTTTGTATTTAATTTCTTTTGTGTACAAAAAGTGTATATATGGGGTAATATTTGATGCCTAGGGAGAATGTGTGTTGTTGTAAAATTTGTTTAGCTCAGTTAATTTTCATTTTTGCCATTGCTGAATTAATGGTAGTGTTTTCTTCAGTTTTACCATGCCTCCTTTGTCTGACCAGTGAGTGTGCTTACCATAGGACCCCATTTGTCTTTGTTCTACATGCCATGTGGCCAGGAGCCATTTTGTGGAGTCTCTGTCCATAGGCCTGAATGTGTTCTCTTTGCTCCCCATACCTCCTTGCTCACTGTTGTTGTTTGACCTTGTGGCTGGCAGCCATTTTGTGCATCCAGCCAGTGAGCTTTTGCCATAAGCCTGCATGTGTTCTTTGTACGCCATGCCTCCTTGCTTGCTGCTGTTGTTTGACCTCGTGGCTGGAAGCCATTTTGTGAATCCAACTAGTGTGCCTTTGCTATAGGCTTGCATGGATGGATGCTTATATATTACATGCATATTTTTTTTTAAACTTTTTTTATAGTGCACATTCTTGCCTCACAAAAGGTTCCTCCTTATCCTCCCATACAAACATCGGCAAATATTGATTGCTTTTTTTATTTTATATTTTTAAGTTTCTTTTCTAATTGTATTTTTTTATTTATTGTTTTTAATTTTTTATGCTTATTTGAAACTTTGATTTGTTTAATTTTTTGTTTTTGATTGATCCATCCATCCATATATACATCCATCCACCCACTCATCCACCCATCCATCCATCCACCATAGGCACACAGCTGCGCAACAGCATATACTTTGTTTTAGGTATAAACCCATTTCCTCCTGGACACCCTGGCTGCAGTCCACTGAAGACGCATCAGCATCATTATTTTTTTAAAATAATTATTCTATTTCCCCCTGGACTACGTTGCCTGCCATAGGCGCACACTAACCTTAATTTTTTTTGAAAGATTATTATTTTATTTGCCCACGCAGTTCCCTGAGTTCCACAGGTGTCTCCTTTAGAATATATGGACATAAAGCAAACAGCTATATCTGTGTGTTTTGTTATCTTGATTTGAAATTCAATTTTATGGGATGGTGGTGTGGTTTGACTTTAATGAGGCTCATTTATTATTACCTAAGTAACCATCCACAATAATATTGCCTTTGTCTGTACTAATTCAAACTGCAACAATGCCACGTTTTACTAACTGTTTTTCTTGCTTGTTTGCTTTTAGGTGCACAAGAGAAGAAGAGTCATCATCTGCAGTACTGCCAAACAGAAGGCCTGTACAGTGACGTCAGTCCTCCAATCTCTTCCGCTTGTGCAGGTTAGTACCACTGCCAACAGAAGGCTTTAAAATGGCCTCAAAGAAAGTTGCTCCCAAGAAAGGGGTCTGTGAAAAGAAGCAGCTTTTCACCAATGGCATGCCTACCACAACCATTTTCGGGAGACATGTGCCTGCTGGACCGGCCTCCAGGGAGGAACCTGGGAGAAGCACTCAAGCATAAACAGCACCACTCTAACCTAAACCCAAGGCCAGGTCTGCCAGTGAGGAAACCACTCCAATCAAGGCAACATCTATGAGCAGTGACGCTGAATTAGATTTGTCCCTTTCGCAAAGTAGTACCCTATTATTTCAGGAAACAGAGCAAAGTGAACAGCAGCCACAGCCAGCAATAGAACATCTTCCTGATCTTGGAAAAGAAAAGAAGGAGAAGCTTCCTGCCGATCAAGACCCCCTCTTTTAGAATCATTGGCTCCCAGATCTCCAGCAAGGAAAAGGAAGGGTACTACCCCACCATCTTCTCCACGCACCACTTCTGATGATAGAAACATGGCGTGGACTCTGGCAGAGTCCAGAAGATGTCAGGAGTGGCAAGGAAAAAGAAAAGTTTTGGAAAGTATTAGAATTATGGAAGGGGTGATGAGGAGGATGATAACAATGAGCTAGTCATTGTGGAAGATGACACAGTGGAGTCCCACATTATTATTCAACCTGCTCCGAGGGATGTGGCACAGGTAACACCAGAGCTCCCATATTTGGAAAGCACCAGCTGAGACCTGCACCAACCCCCTACCTCAATAGAAGTATGCCCTGTAGAGAGGCAATCGATGACATGCCCATCTAACTGCAGTTCTTCTTCATGCATTGGCAGTGGAACAGTAAAAAAGTACTCCTCCCCAGTTTGGGACTTTTTTACAGTTAGCATACAGGGTAGCACAATACACTATGCACCGATTTACCACATGACTGTTCGCTGGGGTAAGCCTGGTTCACATTATGGTACTGGAGGTCAAACTACCCATATATAAAAACATCACGCAATCTGGTGGGAGGATCACCTTAAAAAAATTCCAATCACGGCGGGAGGTGATGATGAAGAAGAGAGTGACATCCTCACACAAAGCAGCTCTGTCCCCAGCAGTGTGCCAGCAGAATCACTCACCTCAGCGACTTTACAATGGCACAAGAAGACTCAGCGTCAGATGGAGACACCACTGCATACAGGGACTGCCTCACCATGAACACACTGAGTCTACCACCACCTACTTCTCAAAAGTCGCCTGCGTCAGTAGCCCCAGAAAAGAAGAAAACACTGGCTACTATTCTGGGCATGCTTAGGCAGGAGGGTCCCTACGACTGCAACCTCCCAAATGCATGTTTGTACAGAGAGAAGTTGGCAAAAATGTTAGCCCTGAACAGCCTCCCATTTTCTTTTGTGGAAGGAATGGGATTTTTAGAGTTTGTGGCAGCCATCTGCCCAAAATGGAAGGTTCCAAGTTGGACCTTTTTTGCCAGAGTTGCTGTTCCTGCGCTGCATCATGATGTGCTGCAATTGGTTGGACAAGCTTTGCAGCAAAGTGTTTTTCACACTATCCACCTGACGAAAGACATGCAAACCAGTTGTCAGGCGTCTGATTACATGTGCATCACTGCACATTAAATCTCTTTTGTGGGGGCAAAGCAAAAGCTGTCTACATGTCTTGGCCCTGAATAAAGTTTTAAGAGCATTTGGTGGCATGCAACACTAGCCATCTTCGCCATGGAGAAAGCACATACAACTGCAAACATCTTGGATGAATCTAAAAGCAAGTTGTCTAAATGGCTGCAACCCTAAGGTCTCAGAAATGGATTTGTTGCCACGGACAATGGCAGTAACATAGTCAAGGCCATGGCAGATGGTGGCTATTTCAGGGGGCTTTGGTTGGCACATTACATCAACCTGGTTGTGCCAGACTTTCTAAAAAAAGAAGACATAGTCAGCAACATAATGACCAACTGCAGAAGATCTGCACTTATTTCAGCCATTCTTTTAAAGCCCCGAAGCAGTTGCAGATTATTTAGTGTGCTAATAGAGTACCAGTTAAAGCCCTGAAACAGCAGGATGTGCCAATACTTTGGTACTCAATCTATTAGATGCTGCAACATCTGTTTGATCAGTACATGCAGATCAATGACTATGTCATTCAAAGAGGAGGGGATGCAATTGGGAAAGCTGTGACCATGGATGCAGACAAATGGGGCCTAGTCAAATGCCTGACACAAATGCTTATCCCTTTTGAGGTTTTCACATGGGAAGTTAGTAAGGAGGACAGTACGATGGGCCAAGCTATCCGATTGTTGCATCTGTTATAAAACCAGCTAAAGAAGGTGTCTGAAAGGTTCACACTCGCAGGTGTGAGCGAAAATACAAAAGCGCATGCCTTGGTTGAGAGCTTAATCATTTGCTTGACTTGTAATGCAAGGCTGCAAAATAACATAATCTTGTTCAAAGATTACATCTGTGCCACAGTACATGATCCATGGTACAAAAAAATTCTGCCAACTTTCATTTCCTTTTTCTGAAGGGGATATTTCAAAATACAAGACGTAAATTATTGAGCAAGCCGGAGAACAGGAAGAAAAATGGCTGGAACTCAGAGTCCCCTCCGCAGTTCTGGAAAGCTGCTGTTAACTTCCAGAGGGGGCAGTCTTGTCTCAAAGCAGCCAACACCAACAATCAGAACACCGGCAACAACAGCAACAGAAGAATTTGATCCAACCTCTGCATTGGCTTGGTTTCAAGTGGCAGGTCTTAAGTCCAGTGCAGAGGCAAAGGCAAAAGAGGTTGAGCAAGTGGCAGCACCAATGACCATTCAGAGGATGTTCCAGGAGTATCAGGATGATCCACAAGAGGTCTATGTGGATCAAAACCCATTGATGTATTGGTATGGGAAGATGAGCCAATGGCCAGAGCTCAGCAGGCTGGCGATAAAGTATTTGGCTTGTCCTATAGCCAGTGTGTCTGCTGACACAATATTTACAGTGAGAAGGACCAGTCTCTCACCTCAAAACTAAACCAACATTTCATACCACACAATTATACCATTCATAAAACAGCACAGGAGGAGGAGGATGATTGGTCAGAATCATGTGTGTTAGCAGACCAATTTCTGGGTGAAGCACCTGAGTTTGAGGACAAACTTTATTTCCCAGACTGAGTATGACAATGTCACCATGGAACTTTTTTTTAAATGATTTTTTGTTGAACTTCTTTCTTTGCAAAAAAAGTAGCATGTGGACCGTTATGATTGTGTCAGAGTTATACTGCCCCACAATTTTTTAGTCACATATATGGTCAGATTGGAGTTGGACCAGTGTTCAGTAAAGAAGCCTCAACAATTCCTTCATGACATTGGATATGATGCCTGGCTCCCTTGCATGCTTATCCTTTTTTGCATGACTTAGCAGGGCTGCCCCAGAAGATTGTTGGCTTACAAGTGTGCCAATACCAAATTCCAATGTGTTGCTGCATCAAAGATACAATTGTGCACCTACTAATTAACCTACCTGTGTTTGGATTGGAAAAGGTAACCACAACTATTGCAACAATGAGTGAGTTATTGTGACTGATGATTGATGAGAGAGGTGTGGCGCAGGGACCAGGGCGGCTGACTCCGGACCATGGGGCTAACAGTTCAATCCCCAGCGCTGGAGGCAGATCAGCTCAGCATCATGTGACTCTGGGCAACTGCTCACTTAATCTCCCCGATGGCCCTCAGCACCTTGAGACCCTTAGGGGTGATTAGTTTCCGCTTTACAAATACCTGTTTTTATGATTTATGTGGTTGCAGAGAGTGAAGGAGGGTGTTTAATTAGCAGTAAACTTGATTTTGATGAATTGCAATATTTGGTGCCTGATGAGTGATCACTTTTCCTGAAGGTGATTGGCCTTTACAAACTTACCTGCGCGGTCCACTTTTTTGGGGGGGTTCTTCAGAGACCAGAGCAGTCACTTTAGTTAACAAACAAAAACCTATACAACATACTGCAAATCGGTTTCTCTGCTTGTTCTTCAACAGCAGTGCACTACACATCTATCTTACTCGGTTAGGGAGTCAGGAGGAGGATAAAAGAACTCAGGGCGGGACTACCTCATCAACAGCTAGAAGAAGAAAGTTATTGACTTCAAAGGGAAACCATGACTCTGAGGCCTGGAACTCAGCAATGTGGAATGGAAAGAAGTGTGTTGATTTGGGAAATGCTGCTGATTGTGTGTATTGCACTGGTGGCAAAAGTGAAACTCTGCGTCCTCTTGTTTTTTGCTCTGCCTCAGAATCTTCGTGATACATTCTTCATGAAGCTTACCTTCCTTCTCTCCCTCTGTTTGACTCTACAATCTGTTTTACAATCTGCAGGCCTTCTTGTCTCCTACACGAATGAAGGGCGAAAGTGGAGCTCAACACTTCTACTTATCTACCGGACCGGTCCAGACAGGCACCCAAGAGTGACGGGCATTACCGAGGATAATGCAGATGCACCACCCAATTTGGCAATACAGTCTAATTTTTCGTTTAACAATCATATTTTTAGAAGTAGGTAGGTTCAATTCACTCCTCCATAAATTGACTTTTTCAAACCTACAAGACAGAACATTTAGATATCTGATAGCCTGGGTCTCTGGGGCAGAAGAACTGTATCTAATGCATTTAATTGTACTGTGTCATGCTCATTCCTTTGTTTCCTTCCACAACAGATTGATGATGATGATGTGCTGCTTATCGGTCTCATGAATATTGTTCTTGTGTTTGTCTTTGTCGCACCTTTTCCCAAATCCAATTTCCCATCCATTTATCAAACCCCTAAACCTCTTCACCCGGGCTGTGTGATTTTTCTTAATATACCCCAAATAGATCACACACTTGGTGAGACGGATATGGTTGAATGCAACACCAACTCACTGCTGGATCTTCTATTATCTGACCACTAGCCCACACCAGCCTCACTTACCCAACCATGCACAAGTAAAATCATCATTCCTCAATGTCAGCATCATTTTACAGGCCTTTGTTATGCGTAAATGAAATGCATAATTTTGTCGACCACAGAGTACAAACTTTGAGTAACTTTTCCCTGACTTGAGGATTTCCTAGCTTTGGTTTTCAAATTCCATGTTCATCATTGCTCAGAATATTGTACTATTGCTCGTTTTTGTTATAATATGTGGTATTCTTTGATGTGTCATTGTGGTAGTAGTCTGTCCTCAGTCTTTCTAAAGCTATAATATACATGTGTATGTATAACCCACTAACTCTCGGTTGTTCAATTTAGTTGCCTGTGATACTGTTGATTAATCCTGCAGTTGGAGATCACCTAGGTGGGAGTGGGACCTCACTGTGATGCCTTCCCTGTTAGTTCAATACCACTGCCATAAAGAAGGCTCCTTGGGAAACCCTCCAGTAAGGTGTTGAAAGATTAACAGAGGGAGCAGCCATCACTTCATCTATTCAGGTAAGAGAACTATGGAGTGAAGTGAACTACTTTACTCAGTACGTAACAAACTTGTACTGCAGATAAGATAACTTACATTTTTCATCTATGTTTCTGTAGGCAATATAGGGAATGGCAGTATACCCTCCTATCTGGCAAACACTTTAAGAAATAGTAAGGATCAACTGTGCAAAAAAGCATAAGTGCAAAGTTAAAATAAAAATATAAAAAATATAAAAAACTTCAGACATAAAGTGGATTATAAAAGATTTCCCCTTTACTAACATATATATAATAATAACATATAAACCCCACCCTCTTCACCCACAACAGGCTCACCCCACTCCCATATTCTTTTCCCATCCCCAACAAATGTTCAAAATAAATATAAATCATGTCCAAATTGTCCAAAAATGCCCTGCCCAAATTCCCACCATCTCCATCCACAACTCTCTCCCACCAAAACAAAACATTTAAAAAAAGGCCTAGTAGAGGGCAATCTCTATGAGGGTCTCCAGATGTTGGATGCGGGCCTTGAGGTGTGCCATCCTACGGCCCAAGTGTGCCAGCTTGTGCAGCACCTGGCGTTGGTGGAGCCGGTCTGAAATCGGAGTGGCACAGGGATGGCCACGGGCAGCTCCAAGCTGCTGGTGTCGCTGGTGTGGCCTGGAAGCTGGAGGGGCAGGCTGTTGGGCGGTGAAACTGGACCCAGGAGCAGGAGCATGTGCCAGGCCCTCCTCATCCACCAGCTGCTGATAGTGGTCCCTTGTGGCCTTCAGCCTCTGCCACAGGAGCCTGGCCATGATCTTCTGCTGGGTCGGTGGTGGACCAGCAGGAGTAGCTATATCAAGAAAGAAAAAAAAGAAAACAGACAATTTGTAAAGAATGCTCTGTGAAAACACTTGTTTTTTTAAATTATATAGTGGCACAGTACAAGTACATTTGCAGGGCCATTGGAAATTTTTAGATGTGATTAGGAAAGTGAGTCACAGGGACATCATTTTAACAACACATGCCTCACATAAAAGCACTGACTGGCTAAAAGGAGGCAACATGAGATTTAAAAAAACAGAGTGACTTTTTTTCTTGCAAAGGATTTCCTAAAAAATTAAATCACACAGGGGCAGATGTATCAAGGATTGCATTTGCGATTCCTTAATAGCGAATTTTAGCGAATTGCTATTAAGGAATCGCAAAATGCTATGTATGTAGGAATCGCAATAATAATTGCGATTCCTTAATATTCCTTACTTGCGAATTGCAAATTGCGATTCGCAATTAAGGAATACCTTCCCATTCATTCCTATGGGCGTAGAGGCCCATAGGAATGAATGGGGAGACATTCTCAATTTGCGAATCGCAATTAGAGAATCGCAAATTGAGAATGCAATTTCAAGGGTGCCAGGGTGTCCTTTTAACACCCTGTTGCACCCCTGAAATATGTATGTGTGCACATGTGGCGCACATACATGCCCTAAGGGCATGTATGTGCGCCACATGGCACTTTGATAAATGCTAAAAAGTGCATTTTTCAAAGAAATCGCATATTACCACCAACTTGAAGTTGGTGGTAATTTGCGATTCCTTAATGCCAAATTGCACTTTTTTGGTGCTTCTTACATTGGATTTAAGGAATCGCAATTTGCGATTCCTTAAATGCAATCGCAAAATAGGGAATCGCAAATTTTGCGATTCCATATTTTGCGAGGCAGTTTTGCCTTAATACATACCACTAAGCAAAATTGCGTTTGCAAACGCCGAAATTCGCAGGATTTCGGCGTTTGCGAACGCAATTTTGCTTGATACATCTGGCCCACAGACACTGGAAAAAGAAAAATAACTCTGTTTAATGAGTAAGGCATCATCGACTATGGGGTACACATATTCTATTCTTGTTGTGCTAAATGACTGGAAGAGTGCTAGCTAGCGCACTGGGTACATATTTTCTACTCTAAGCAGTCTGCAGCTGGGGCAGCTGCAATGGACAACCAAATTATCTTTGATTACAATGGCCATGCTCTTCTCCAAATGCCTTTCAATTCTACCCTGACTCCAAAGAGGCAGATGATTAATAATATGTCACACACATCTTGTATAAAATGTGGAAAATAGATATCCTGTCTGCCATAAGTAGATGGTGGGAAAAATGATGCACTGCAGTACAGAGAAAGGAATGGGATATATAGATTTTATTGGGCACATTTATCACAGACTATCCCATACGCAAAACACAAAATCAAAGACATTTAATCCCACTTTACTTCCTAGCCTCACTGTCAGACACAAATAATTTGAATCAAATACATTCTCTTGGCAAAAAGGGAAGGAAACTTGACTTAGAGACTGATTTAGACTAGAGTTTGGCAGAGGGTTACTCCATCACAAGCATGACAGATATTCCGTCCACCGTATTACTATTCATGATACGACAGACGGGATATATGTTACATTTGTGACGGAGTAACTCCCTTTGCCAAACTCTAAAACTCAGGCCCTTAGTCTGCTGCAGCAAAGTAAGGTACAGGAAAAGGATGGGTAGGTACGTTAGAGGTTTTGCTCTAGAATAGTGAGGGAGGTGGTTCACTGACTGATGTAGCTTAGGCTTAGTCAGTCACTGTAGTTGAAACTGAAAGTTGATGAATGTCAAATTTGAACAGGTGTAAATCCATTATGAAAGCCATTTGAACCACTTGTCCTGTAACATGTGGCGCATGCCATACATGCTTTTATTTCAATGTTTCTCGTAGGCTGGGACAGAAGAACTTAGGAACGAATAAAGGAGTGTGGTACTAGGAGGTGAGTGACTGAGTTGGCACTGGGTGAAAAAAGAAAGACACCATGTTTTCATTTCTATTTGAAATACATTGGAAGCTTTGTAAATGCTACATTAACAGAAGCAGACGCACATTGCACAGCCAACAATGCACTGCCGGATTGAACCATGCTGCACTTGGGTGAGTTATGGCCCATGGATCATGACTCTCGAAGTGCCATGGGCAGGGAAGTCATGGGTGAATGATAATGGGGGGATCTGCCTCACTTAACAAATACAGTGGGTATACTAGTAATTGTCAATAGCTAAGCAATGTGACTTACCATCACTCATTCCTCCCACCACAGAGACTCCCCCTTCAGCTGCTGCAGGCGCACTGGTGCTGCTGACCCCATCATTGGTGGTCTGTGCAGCTAGAAAAAACGTTGCACATTTTAGATGCCAGATACACCTCCCCTTTTCATTTTTGGTTAAAATAAAATACAACAGCAACACATGACTACAGTTCAGTTTGCAGTATCTCCTCTTCCATCTAAAATATCACTTTGGGCATTTTCCTGGTTGACAATGCTTGAAAAGCGAGTAGTCAAGTCAACCATAATGGAGGGGCAGAGATATGATGACTGTGAGTCATTTAAACCACAATGAAAGGATAGAATAAATTGGTCAATAAAGGGCATATGGTTTTGGTTGGAAAACACAATGGGGCTCTCCTAATACCACTATCCTGCCATGCTGAGCTATCATTGAAACTGCTGGGATTGTGAATAATAATACATACAACACAGCTTGGGATGGGGGGTGTCACAATAACCATGGCCAGTCTCTTGTTAATTAAGCATGAGCAAGAAATAGAAAGCCTTCTTAACAAACAAGTGTAGAAGAGCTTGCTTAGATCTGTGAACTCTGCAATCTTCACAGCAGACAACCTAATCTATTGTCTTAGTCTTGCAGTACCAATCCACAGGGCATAAAGTTAGGACAGCATAACCAAGCAGAAGAAAACATAATCTACAGATTGATACAGACACAGGAGGAAGTCAGCTACAGAAACAAGACATATGGAAAAAAGGGTAATGCAGGAAGGGATAACAAGAATAAATATTGAATAGAATGACGATCATTTAAAAACAAAAAGGCACAGTATATTAGAAAGAAGGAAAAATGTAACTAGTGGGGAGAGGTCAAAGTTAGAGAAATAAATAATATTAATGAGAACTTACTGGGACCAGCACTGGTGTCGGTACCCTCCTCGGCCTGACCCTCCAATACCCTCTTCTTGCTTTTGGGTGCTGAAGAAATGAAGAAGGTAACAAAAAATATTAGTGATACAGTTAATCTTCTAGAAAATATTTGGACAGGCAAAGGCAAACACAGTAACATATCGGCATTATACTTTTCTAAAACAGAATGCCTATTTTATCGAGTTGAACTATTCCAAATTTCCAAAACCTTACCTAAGCCCTATTCCGAATTTCCTAAACTGCATTAGGAAATACTTGATCTTTGCTTCACAAATCTGTCCCCCTTTGATGGGCCAACTCAGTCAGTTTCCCTTTTCAATGCATAGATGCATATTTTTCATACTTCATCACTGGAAGATTGCTTGGGACTGTACAAGCTACATAAAAAGAAAGACACAGGGAACGCAAATTCATGAATAATGTATTACTACTACTACCACAGTACCACTGTCTTAGTTACAGGAGGACAGAGGATTCAGTATAAATTAGTTTTAATTAATTACTAGTACTCACCATGCCCCGAAGCCTGGATGCCCAGCAGGTCGAGCAGGTCACTCTTCCAGTCCAGGATGTCAGCTCAGCTGTGCATCAGTTGCTGCTGGGTGCGCTGAACCCTAGTGCGTTGGCTAATGCAATGGCACACCCTCCCCCACAGCAGCCGATGCTCCTGCAGGCTGTACTCACTGCTGTTAACATGGAGGAGAGGTGGCACTGCACAAAAAAAATGAGTTCGGCCACCTCCTCTTTGCTAAAAATGGCACAAGGCTGCACCCCCTGGCGGCGCGGGCAGACACAGTTTGTTGGGTACACTGCACCCCCTGCACTGGCACCGCCACTCCCACACTCTGGCATAGCACTGGTTGAATATGAAAAAAAGAGAGGAGGAAGAGCAGGAATTGACTAGAGAAGGAGAAATTATGAAATTAGGGGAAACTAGGAGAAATTGGTAAAGGCACAAAAAATGCAAAGAATATAAAAAAAGAGGAAAAAATGTAAAATACACCAACACAAATTAACACACTAAGGAAGTAAATGTAAAACAGGGGAGGATTAGTTAAATAAAGTTGAGATGGCAAAGATATAGTTAGGGTTGAGAAGTAGGCCCAGCACCATACACAGAATAGGATGCTCACGGGCGACCGCTTGGTGGCGTTTGCAAGTTCGTTGCTATGCGGAGCGCGTTAATCGCACGGTCAACGTGAACGGGAGGCCGAGCACAACTCTGCCCACTCGCGCAGAGTTAGGCAGAGTTCACAGAGTTTTCTTATCACTCCGTGGAATTCTGCAGAGTGGAACTCTATGAACTCCACCCACCCAAATTTAGAAACTGAGAAGCTTATGGTCTTGATGGTAGAAAAACTCTAGAGCGTGGGTACTCTCAACACATTTCAGGATTTGATGCAGGATCACGGAGTGCCTAGAAAGCAGTTCTTGGCATGCAAAAGATTGGTTAAGTCTGCATCTTTAACCTGGGACGAAGGAGTTTTGTCGGAACCACATATGCAATATGTTACACTAACTTCTTTCCATGGGAAACGGGAGAGATAGAATGCCCTGTTACTGTATCAGTTCCTCACTGACTCTCTGACCTTTTTTAACTTAAAGAGAAATGGTCGTCTGAACGGGGGAACGAGTTGACAGAGGGATACTGGAATCAAACAATGGGAAATATCCTCTAAACTGCCAGAAATGCAAGGTTTTAACTCCGACAGTTCAATTTCATACAGAGGATGCACGTTACCCCCAAACAGCTGCCCAAATTATAAGAACCCTGGCAGCATACCGTTCTAGATGGGGGCCTCTGAGGCGGACCTTACCGCATGGTATGCTCAACCATAACCGAGTACATTTAAAGGAGGCACTGAGCAGGGCTGGGCTTTGGGGCTTGAATCTGACTGCTAGATCTTAGCCCACAACCTCTGGAAATGAAACTAGGAAATACATTTTTGGACCTTGCTCTGGTCCTAACTAAAAGATGCATTGTTATAACATGGAAATCGACTAGGTCGCCATCACTTGGCTGATGGGTTCATAAGGTTATATATTGGGCTGTGATCGAAGGAGCAGTACTGTGAGCAGAAAGACAGAAAGGGAGATGTACATTCGAGACCACTTTGGCGTTGGAAGGAATAATACAATCTTTTAAGACCATAACCAACAATGATAGACCGCCATAAACTCGTACTAGTTAGAATGCATGCATATAAAACACTCCAAAAACACTCACTCCAATGTAATTATCACGGCTCGGACTCAAACCTCCCCTTTGTGTAGTGTTGGTTTAGTTTGAATTTTTCCCCTGCCCCACCTGCCCTTTATTCATACGCAGGGGTCCCCCTTTGTATTGGTTATTACGTCACAGCCTTGCTGCTGTGGGGGTCTTGTTGTTCTCCAGGTCTAGTGTGTACCTCTCTAGGTTTTCTGTTTGATCCTTGGTGACTAGCTCTTATGATTTTTTCCCTCTAAATATTATTTATTTTTACATTATTATGTTTTTCTTGAGAATCATGTGGTGCATGTGATCTTTGTTGTTTGTGTTTGTACCCCTTGTATTTAGTTTTGGATATTTGTCTGCAGGAATCTCACTTGTATTTCTATTCGTTTTCATCATTTTTTCTGTTTGCTTACTCTGTGGAAATTCCTTTTTTTCTGTGTGGATTTCCTGCATTGATTAACTTGATGGAAAAGATTAAAACCTTCGAGTTCTCGGATGAGGACTTTGCTCGCATGATAGGTTTATCGTCAGGCAGTGGCAATCAGTTTACTGTTTCGACAAGTCTTGAGCAGGAATGGACGAAACTTCTAGACCTTAAGAAGAAGTCCAAACGTACTGAATTTCATGCAAATTTCATGTTGGAGTATCTTAAGGCAGGTACTATCCCTATTGGCCTAAGGGTCCGCAACATCCCTGGTCTTTTCATAGAAATTAGACAATTCCTGGAGAGGTGGGCCTTAATCTCAAACAGATGCTCCAGGGATTGGATGATGTTAATCATCGAGACCGCCAGGGAGGTAATAGCCATCCTTAACAAAGAGATTGAAGAACTTGAAGAAAAGCTGAAAAAAGATAACTCAGTTGAATTGGGTAAAAAGAAACTAGAAGAGATTTGTCAGGATCTGGAATCTTTTTCTGACTATCTCCTTAAAAGAAAGACAGACAAGCTTAGAAAGGACATCAGGCTATATACTCAAGAACGTGCCTATCCGTTCCTGACAGCTAACTTTTACACTACCCCTGAAGATAACGGCCCCTATAATAGGACCCCTCGATGGGGAAACAGGCGGGTCACTACATTTTCCGACACCACGGACTCAGATGGAGAAGATCCCACGAATTATAACTCCAATCATAACTCGAATTACCAACCGAGACAGGAACCAATGATGAGACCAGCAATGCCTAATCGTTTTTTAGGCAACCGCAGGGGGAACTTCCGTCCCAGGACCAGGACTCCTCAATTGAGGATTTTCCATCAGGGTCAAGGCCAGCCTCAAATGTATATACAGACACGGCACAACCAGTATTGGAAGACATAAGAAACATTCCTGTATTCAACTTATCCACGTCGGATATTGATCCTAATGCTGTGACCCTTTTATCAAGGGGCCTTTCCTTTGTCCCTACAATAAATTTCAACAAATTTGAATTCATGAGAGATCTTCACCTTTTCTTTCGAAAGATCAGGTTGAAGAAATATTTTCTTACTAGACCTTACCCTGAGATCTCTGAGAATATTTCTGGATTGAAACCCCCTTCGAAATTTACGCCGACCCTCGATTCTATTGGACCGGAGGTGGCTATCTTCGAGAAAGCTGTCACTTCCAAAATTGAAAAAATCATTAAATATGTTCCCAAACCTCCATACAATCTTCTTAGAGCAGAAAATACTGCTCTGGTGTCTTTGAAAGAAAATAAAAAATTAACGATTAAACCCTGTGACAAGGGAGGAGGGATTGTCATTTTTGACACTCCCTCATACATGAAAAAAATGGATATGCTCCTTTCGTCAACTAGACACTACAAACGTATTGTCAGGAACCCAGAACCAGCTTTGAAACAGCGGATTCTTTCCTTGGTTAGGACCGCAGTAGACAATGGATATATATGTACTAGAGAAGCGGAATATCTGACTCCCAAACATACACGCATGCCTATTATTTACGGGGTTCCTAAAACCCACAAAGATGTGCATGACCCTCCCTTAAGACCAATTGTATCAACTATTGGATCTGCCACTGAGCCCCTCTCTAAATATTTTGACCGATTTCTGAAACCTCTTGTCAGCAAGTTGGAATCTTTTGTTAAAGACACAGGCCACTTTATCTCAAAGATCGAGAAGATGCAATACTACTGTGATAGGGAACTCCTGGTCACTTTGGACCTGGAGTCCCTTTATACTAACATTCCCCAGACAGGAGCTATGTCGGTGATCCAAGAGATTCTATCCAATGAACCGGGAATTGCCAATGCTCTGTTCATTATTCAATGTCTCAATGTGATCTTATGTGAGAATTATTTTGAATTTAATAACAGCATGGGGGCGTCTTGCGCTCCTAGTATAGCTTGCTTATATATGGGATAATTTGAACAGATCAATATATACAATGATATGGCCCCGTTCTATGAGAATGTTCGAGCTTGGTCTCGATTTATTGATGATATCTTTTTCATCTGGGAGGGGAATCAGACCTCCCTAGATGAATTTATCCAATGGATCAATGCTGCAGACATGAACCTGAAATTTTCAGCACATTCCAGTAATTGCAAACTGGAATTTCTGGATGTATGGATTGAGCACAACCAGAATGAACTCTTTGTCTCTCTATACACCAAACCCACCACCAGAAATACTCTGTTGCAGTATGAAAGCTACCACCCCAGCTGTCAGAAGGATAGTATCCCGTTCAGTCAGTTTCTCCGCTTGCGGAGAAACTGTACTGATATCCAGGATTTCCTCAAACAGGCAGATATCCTAAAGGAAAGACTGGCCAATCGGGGCTATCCCCGCAAATTGATTAAAGATTCCTTTAAAAGGGCCAGGTATTTTAATCGAGATACCATGTTTCAAACCAATGAGACTAGACATATGAAGAAGTTGGTGTGCCTCACCAAACACTCCAACATCAATCACAAAATCATACAAACCATAAATTCCCTTTGGTATTTATTAAATATGAATGAGTGTGATAACAAACTCCCTAAACCTCTCTTTGCGTTTAAGAGAAATAAAAACCTTAAGAATCATCTGGTGAAAGGTAAAATTCCGGAATTGCCTGCCTTCTGTCAAAAATCTATCACAGGTCTTGAACCTATAAAAGGGAATCACTGTTGCGGCTCCTGCCAGGCTTGCCCTAATGCTATCGTGGGCCATACTATCAAAATCAAAGAGCGAGTGATAACCCTACAAGAAATGACCAATTGTCGCTCCTCCAACATTATTTATATTATCACATGTCCATGTGATTCTATATATATTGGAGAAACAGGACGGGAATGTAGGATAAGAATTGGGGAGCACAAATCCAATATTCGAACGAAGAAGGTTGCGGCCCCCCTAGTTAGCCATTGGCTTAAGAAAAATCCCATTGAAAGTGACCTTAAGTGGTCAATTCTAGAGAAAATTCTAGTCATTCCTGGCAAGGATCCGACTGTGATCAGGAAGAAAAGAGAGGTATTCTGGATCTATTTTCTAAATTCTGTCAGTAAAGGTCTAAATGAACATTGTCCGTGGGAAAATGCGATTATTTAAGCATTATTGTTATCTTGTATGCATTTTGGATTCTGAGTATCTTAGTGGTCTATTTAGAACATTTCTGACCCTTTGATCCTTTATGTTTTTTTATTTATTTATTGTTAGTATATGTATTATTTCTTCTATTCTTACTATATAATTTTTGTTAGTATACTTATTATTTATTCTATCTTTATTATTTGTATGGTCCTTCAGTTGTATATATTATTTTTTCTTTTATCTCCCCTGGAACTAACAGGAGGATTTTTTCTGTTTTTGAATTTTATTCTGTAGCGATGATTGCATAGTGAAGGGGTTTGATTTCATATTATTCCACTCTACTGCCTGGTTGATTCCCTTGAAAAAAGATTCTTTAAAGATGGCCCCTGTGCCTCTTTGAGAAACATAGCTGAACTTTGTCCGCTCTCTATCTCTATGCTATTATTTATCCTCCGTCGGCGTACGTATGACGCCGGGTGATATTTAAACCGGGCCGTTTTCACTTTGTTTGTCTTGGCTGAAAGGATATTGCCTAGCTGACAACTCGAGGAATCCCGTTTAAGAATATCATCGTTTTCGTTTTGCGGTAAGTGTACATCTCGTTGCTGCGGTATTCTATCTATTTCTTTATAGTTTAGTTTCTGTATCGTTTGAAGTCACCGCGCTTTGTGTAGTAACTGTCTTTGCCGGTAAGGTTAAAATGGCCTTGTTCATCTTGGCGCTTCGTGAATTTTTAGTGCCTTCCACCTCAGCTTGTGTACATCCAGGGTATCTCTGTTATTTTTCCCCCCGGGACTATACCTTCGGGCTATGTCTCCTTCGTATACGAAGAGACTAATTGATGTATTGTGTAGGTTTGGGTTTATTTCTCTATTTATTCCCTGTACAAACCGGAAAACACCACGGAATATCTTTTTTGGCTTGCCATATCTATCGGTTTAACAAAACGCGCGTTATAAATTGTGAGTGCTAGATATATGCGATGACTTTCATAGAGTAGGTTGACTGTTTTTTATTGTTTCTTGAAACTGAATATCCTTTCCCCCTCGTTCTCTCCTGTTTTTCTTTTTTCAGTCGGAAGTGTATCAAGTCCCCAATTGATATTCCATGATTGGTCCATTGAACAGATATTATCGATCCCCTCATGTGGGGATATTAGCGGGTCAAATTACCTGTTGGACTAGTTCCATAAGAAAGTTATGAAACACTCTGGATTCTTGGTATGCAATTTCTTGCGCATGGGGGTTTTTTCATGTCTCTTTCGATATATGTGATTAATTGCTATACACTCATGCCTGGGCTTCCATTTCAGATATTGTTGTCCTTGGAGGTCAGGTCTTATCAATGACCTTACAAAAAGAATCATAGTGAATAATTCGATTGTCTAAAGTGTCTTTGGTATGTTTGATGATTTATTATTCTGAGCACGTTATATGTGAGATTTTTCATCATGCACTTTTAATTTAATTTAATTTTCTTTCCACGTTGGGTTTGATCTGCTATTTTGCACAATTTATCTATTGTGCATAATGTTGTGAAGCACATGGGTTTCTTCATGTTTCTTTCCTAATGTGCTAAAACTTGTTTCTTGGTACACACTATTCCGTTTTTAAACTTTTGTAATTTTTAAATAATAAATCTCAAATTGAGTTTCATCTTTGGGCTGATCTGTGCTACACGAAGGGTGTTATAGATCTTGTCATAAAGAAATATGTACAGTTTATCCATTGAAGCATATAAATGTACAAATTGCTTATACATCTTTTTTGTGATCCTAGGTGTGGTTGTGTGTCCCACACTATTTATCCATTTACGCCCTGATGAAGGTGTAGCCCCTCTGAGGGCCTTGCACCGAAACGCGCGTTGGCGCTCAAGTCGACTTGTGTCCCTGGACCCTTCCTATCTATTATCAGAAGGAGACACGAGAATGCTCCATTTTAACATTTATTGGAACTATGCCATCTGGAGCGATGTATAATGTTTTAGATATGTGGTTTTGGTAAGGAATGAATGGGTTTGATTCTATGAATGAATGCTGGTATGATTGATGTTTATGAAATTTTGGTGTGTGACATATATATATATATTTATATCTATAGATGACTTTGTATGTCTTATTTATGTATATGTTTGTATAAATTGATATTATGTTTGGTATTATGCTAATAAATGAAAAATAACAGAGTTAACCTAATAACTTAATTAAAGAAAACTTATTCTTTTTTCAAATGTTTGAAATCTTGTGTCTGTCAGCCTGAAGTGTTGGAATGTGATCCTAGGACCCTCTATTTGGGCCTCTTTATATCCGTATACTTGGGTGGGTGACCGTTGTGTAGTGTTGGTTTAGTTTGAATTTTTCCCCTGCCCCACCTGCCCTTTATACATACGCAGGGGTCCCCCTTTGTATTGGTTCGGACTCAAACCTCAACATTCTCTACAAGCAACCAAAAAATAGCTCCTTAAATCAGAAAAAAAGGACACCAAACACCCACTTGAGGATAACCTTATTATACCCCAATCCTAACACATTGTTTCTAGTCCTATAACCAGATATACATGAAAAGCTTTGTTGAACTTGTATTACTTTATAATTTAAGTATATTATAGATGAGCTTTTTTGATATAACAATAGCAGACCATAACCTACAAGGCAAAATCAGCACTGCATATTATCCAAAACTAGTCTGTACCATGATTTTGCTACATTACTGAATGTGTCAAAGGATGTTAGACAACGGATGCACAACATTATGTTTTGCTACTTAGGGGCATATTCACAAGGAGCTATCGCCGGATTAACAGCACTTTATCGCAGCCAAAGTCGTGATAAATGTACCCCCCCATTCACAAGCCGGTGCAAACAGCCCACAGCACCAGTTTACCCGCGACAGCAGCCGCAAAAAACATCGCCACAGAGGACCCCCGCAAATATCGCTAATGAGATGCAGAGTAGGCGTGCCCTTGTCAAAACTCGAGATAACAGCACACCTCAACATTCACAACGACCAGCCACATCGGCGATAAGAACACAAAACAGGCGATAAGGCGCGCTAGCTGCAGGTATTTAACACCTGCCTCAAGCAGGTGTAAAGAAGGACATCTACCTGCAGTAGGCAACGGAGTCCTGCACACAGCCATACCCAAAGAACAACAAACGCCATGGAGCTACTCTACATGCAGCTCGGAGCCCCAACAGGGCCACAACACACCCCGCCACCACCCCCTGGACCGCCACCCCCCCCAGGACACGGACCCGCTCCCCCCGCGGACCACCACAGAGGCAGCGTAGAGCAAGACAGCGGACCTACCGTAAACGCACCACTCTCACATACCTAACGCCCACAGAAGTCATTGCCCACTACAGGCTCAAAAGGACAACCATCCTCCACATCCTGACCCACATTGCCCACAGGCTGACGGTCCCAACACAGCGGAGAACAAACATCCCTCCGCAGACAAAGCTGCTGGCAGTGCTGCACCTGTTGGCCTCTGGGACCTTCCAACCAACAACTGCCAGAGTCGAGGGGGTCTCACAGCCAGCCCTATCAAAGTTCATCACACCCGTCCTGGATGCCATCCTCAGCTTCATACCCCAGTACCTTCACTTCCCCCACACTGCGCAGGAACAGCTGGAGACTAAGCAAGGCTTCTACGCCATAGCCGGATTCCCGGCCGTGTTGGGGGCAATTGACTGCACACATGTCCCACTTGTGCCCCCTGCGGATACTGCACACCACTACCACAACAGGAAGCACACGCATTCCATCAATGTGCAGGCAATAGTGGACCACCGGGGATTGTTCACCAATGTCGTCGCCAACTACCCAGGCAGTGTGCATGATTCCTTCATCTTCCGACAGTCCATCATCAACCAGCGCTTCCTGGATGGCACATATGGAACGGGACTGCTCGTTGGTAAGTACCAACTCACCACACCACACATCCCACAGCCACCAACGCACAAGGCACAACTGTGGGGATGCACACGTGACCTAACCACATCCGACATGTTAAACTACACGACCCCCTACCAGACACGAATACACCACTCCATGGTCATCCTGAGCTACCCCTGCACCCAATGCAGACTCCACATGGCACCACAGCCACACAACTGCTGAACGTGTGGAGATGCGGAATGCGGCCATGACACATGTGAGGCACTGCTCTGCCCCCATGACCCTCCCCCGGTCTACCGCAGGTCAGCGTCCCGTGGTGGTGGGCCCGTGTCGGCCGCTGTGCATCCGGGGCGACTAGCCCTGTGCGACTCGAGTCATCCCCTCTTGTAGTTCAGACATTGCATGTCTGTGTGCCTGATGACTGTTGGTGTATTTGCCAGCACATGCTACTCCCTGAGGGCTGGCTTACACTCCCCCCCTCCCCCCCAGCCAGCACAGGTGTCACTGAATTGGTGGGCCTGCCATCACATCCTGCCGAACCAAGTATTGACTCTTTTCTTTCTGCACTGTCCCAGGTGATCAAGGATATGCACTCTGCCCTTGGATGATGACACCCCTCCGAGACCCGAACACACCCGCCCAGAGGCAGTACAATGCGGCCCACATACGCACCAGGGGCATCGTTGAACACACATTTGGCGTCTTGAAGTCACGTTTCAGGTGCCTGGACGGCACTGGTGGGAAGCTCCTGTACAGCCCGGACGTCATGTGCAAGATGATCGTTGCATGTTGTGTGTTGCACAACATCTGTGTTCGCACCAGGGCCCCATGGATCCCAGTTCCAGAGGGACCGGACGATGATGGTGGTGATGGGGCAGGTGGCCCACATCCCACTGCAGCTGCGGCAGGAATGGCCCGTAGGGACTCCATCATTGCCACTTACTTCTCATGTACACGTCACATTGTGACCCTCCGTGGCATTCATGGGACAGTAGTAGATGTCCAATTGCACTGCATGTGTGAATAAACATGTTTGCAGGTCACAGGTTGGAATTGTACATTGTCATGTTACATGTCCCTGGGGTTTCAGGTGTGATTTGCCAGGTTTTGCACATTTTCTGATCCAGTTGTGTCCTGTGTTCAGTTGTGGAGGTGTTGCTGTTTGTACCGGGATGTTGTCACTGTCCGGGTGCACTTCTGCTTGTGTGCGTATGCTGCACAGTGGGTGTGTCGCTCCTGCAGCTCTGATTTGTCTGCCACTGGTCTCTTTCAAGTGGTGTGCCTGTGGGTTCTGTTCTTCCACGGTGCGTGGATGTTGTGGTGTGCATGTTGTCCTCTGCAGTTGGCCAGGGTGCATCCGTGGCACTCCGCTGTTGATGTATTCTGTTCTGTGGCATTTTCCGTATACTGTTCTTGTGCTTTTCCCCGCATTGCAAGTGCGTATTGCTGCCCTCGCGCTGGTTGTCGCTGTTTTCATATCGCGCTTTGGCCCATCGCGTGTTTTTTGGTGTTGTGGTTTGTGTTTTTATCTCCGTCGTGGTGGTTGTATCGCGGACTTTGTCCGAGGTTTCGGCAGGCTATCGCATGGTACCGCCTTGTTGTGAATTCCACGTTGACACGGGGTTGTTTTCCCGTGATAGGCTGCGTTATTGGAAGTTGCGTTACGCTACTCTTGCGGTAGTTATCACACGTTCTTGTGAATATACCCCTAACTGTACATCCATAAAAATCCACTGAGAGCAAGCATTGGCTTCCAACCTTTTGGCTTTGTCAGTGATTGTTTTCTTTTGCTATGTGGTTTGCAGAAATTTATTGTTGGGGAAGCTGCTGGGCATGGTCAATTTTAAAAAAAACGTACGTAAAAACAAAAATAGTTTTTCGTCTCAAACAGCATACATTGTCATAGTTGTCTCTAGCACCGAAGGCAATTACTTTGAGTGTGGATGTGCTCTTTTTTTTAAAGGGCCGAATGCCATCACTCACAGTGAAGTTAGCCAACCCAGTACCACATGCTGTACACTGCAGTTGGCGTAATTAACGTGTATATGAGAGAGTAATAGACCGATGGATGAAGAGGGTCAGATGAAAGCCCCTCTAAGTACATATCAAATATACATATTATAAATATTTCAGTAAAATAATAAGGTCTTGGCTAACTATGGACTGACAAAAATACATATGCATTATAGTTATCACAACACGTGTTAGCTAATGCAACAGCAGGCACAAGTTCTTGTGTTTTTATTCACATGTGCACGTGCTATGGGTGAGCATGTTTTGTAGACATGCAACAGTACCATGTAACATAGGAATGTGCATGTCCATATTGATCCTGTCACAAACGGAACATGATTAGGAATCTGCCCCGTCTGGTGCCATTTCAAGCAGTCACAATACCTATTCTACCGCTCATGTCATAGGTCTGAATATCTAATGTCTGTGAATTACAGCAAAAGGGGTCAGCTGAGCTCGTCAATGTGCTCACGACGCGTGATTAGTGCCGTCCACCTCAAGCGCGTGCCTCTCTGTTCTCGCTTCACCCGGAGCTTCTTGACTGGAGCCCGCTCGCTTCAGACAGGATTGTGATGAGGCAGGAGAGCCCCTCCAAGCCTCACCTTCGGGAAGGAGTAAGGCAGGTCTAATAATGACTCGGTTCTGTTCGGCTGGCGTCTTTTAATTGGTGGCAGGTTATGGCAGATTCACATCGATAATGATGTACAGTGAGGACGGTATTAATGAGGACAGCACGGAGCAGACGAGACATCTTGACAGTGACTTTTAAATTGCTGGAAATAACCTTGACTTTTTAAGATATTATTTTTCACATGACGGGTAATACTCAGTTCTGTTATGAAACCTGCTCACATTATGTACATGGATTCATGATAATGCAGAAGAGGTCACATGCTCCCTTTGAATGACTGGCATCAGCCGGCAATCCATCATGTGTGATTCCAGCCCTCACTGGTACCTCCAATGAGCAGCCACACAAGCAGGTGCACTGCACAAATTCAGTTACTAAAGACCTTCCTTGTATTGAAGTCAACATGGAGGGGGTGTAATATTTCCAACTTTATAAAAGAACAGCGGCTGCTGAGGGTAAGATTTGATTACGAATCCAGCCACGTGTTAGTCATTGCATTAAGAAACCATTGTGATGGTAAACATGAAGTATACGCACAAATATTAACATGGAGTCCAGGAAGGACAGACTGCTAGAACGCAGCGAAATCCAACGATGAGCTGATCGTGATCGTGAAGGCCACCTTGATGGAATTGTGTTTATTTCTGAACGAACCACCGTATGTATATGTGATATAGCTAAAACATGAAACCATAATGTAATTATGAAGAGAATTATCCAACACATTGAAATGACTGGAAGGTTCCCTTGACTGTATTTAAACCCCAAGCTAACTGTACAAATGCACTTTATATTGAGCACTGATGTGATACCAATATCGCCGATAATTTTTATTTTTATGATATAGTAATATGCTCCATTTTAGTTTGTTTTACATGATACGAAAACTGTCTTTTTAAACAATTTAAATGCCTGCTAAGTAACTGACCTTTTAAAGACATTGTTATGGTTTTTATGAACTTAAACAATAAAGTATTGTATTCGACTAGAAATAGTGCCCTGAACTACTGATTTTTTGACCAGTCATGGTATATTTATCTTAATTGGCAAGAGAACAACGCGAAGAGTAAGAAAGCTAAAGAGCATGATAGAGAGAGAGAGAGAACAGGAGAGGAGTAGAAAGAAAATGAAGAGCAAGAGAGACGGAAGATGAGGTAGAATTTCTGACCAATCACGGGAAATGTATTTTAATTAAGAAGAGCATAACATGGAGAAAAAGAAAGAGAGACATAAACAAAAGTGAGAGGATGAGGCAGAGCGGGTGTGAGAAAGTGAGAGAAATAGTTAGAGACGACAGGCAGACTGAGAAAATTGAAGAGGAGCATGGCAGAGAGAGTGACAAAGAGGGAAAGGAAGAAGCAGAGAGAGCAAAACAGAGGGACTGGAGAAGGGTATCTATATAGGCATTGAGAAACAAAGAAGGAAAGGAGAGGAACAGTGAGAGAAAGAGAGATAACTAGTTAGAGACAGAAAGACAGAGCTTGCTGTGAGACCAAAGACACTGCAATCAAGAACAGGCCCATCACAAGGAGATGACAGCAGAGGCATTGTGCCCCAGGCCTTATACAATAAAGAATCCCAGCACCCCACTGAGATTAATAGCTTTTCTCTTACATTTATTCCAAAAATACATGCTAGTGACAGTCACAACACAATTGTAAACACAGAGAATAAAGAAAAAGTGACAACAAAAATGGTATTTCATCACCTCTCTGCACAAGAAGTGGCATCACTGCATAGAGAAATGTCCTGTTTTATACTAGCGTGGACTGTTTTTCCCTGCAATTGCTGTACTGTAGGTAACTAGTCCACCTTTTATACCATTTAGCTGCCATATTGTTTATTCTGAGTCAACAGACACTACATTTCATTTGTCTCTTGTGTCAACTTTCAGTGTATCTGGTCGCTCAGTTCTGAATATGGTCTTATGGATTAGTAGTTTATGTCACCAAAACATTGATGGCTATCCCGCACTGACATGCCAATCAAAAGACAGATTCTTCCTCTCAAAATGACATGATCCCAAAAAATAATAATTTTTTGAGTAGTCACCTCCGTTTTCTGCTGAATTTTGTTGCTGGTCATTAGACTTTGCATACTGAGGCACAACTGTCCAGTGCCCAGTGTGTGTGCTCTAACCCTTAAAACATAGAAATGAGCCAAACTCCTAATTGGCTTTATAACTTTCTTATAAGGTCATAGTATATGCTGTAGACCTACACCCATGTCATGAAAAGGTAATCTGTGGATTGCAGCACTTATTGTGCATCCACTAGTTTGACAAAGTAAAACATGGCTTCAGGACTACCACTGTAGGCTGACTGTAAAAGTTTAAAACCACCAGTGCGACCAGTTAATAAAACTCTTTTTGACAGGTAAAAGCCTCCCTTTTAAATATTAGAAAATAACGCCTTTGTAGGCTTTGTTGTAGCAAACATGGTAGGTTGCATGGTGTTGAAAAGTGAGATGCAGCACCAGACACCGCATCTGTAGAGCCCATCTTGCCCTAGCTAGTTTCCGGGACTTAGAGTGTGCCACAGTGTTGATGCTCCTTGATTTCGAAAAGGCCTTTGACTCCTTTGACTGGGCATTTCTCCAAGAGGTGCTGGTCAAAATGGGTCTGGGCTGCTGGTTCTTGTCTTATGTCTGGACTTTGTATGCTAGGCCCCAAACGCACGTGCAGGGGAATGGAGTGATCTACCACAGCGTTCCAATTCACCTGGTTCCTCTGCTTTTTTCTCTTGCCATAGTGCCCCTAGCAGCTTGGATACGCTGTGATGCCCATGTACGAGTCCTCGACTAGGGTATGGCACTTGAAGACAGATTTGCTCTCATGCCGACGATGTCCTCTTGTTCATGGCACATCCAGGGGAGACCGGCCCCAGCCTCATATCTATCCTCCATTCCTATGGCAGGGTGTCGGTACTGCAGGTCAACTGGCCTAAGTCCCTCCTGGTTTCCCTTTGAGGGGACAGGGCCGATGATACTGGCAACCTGCTCTGCCGATCCGGTGCCTGAGTTTCTGCTATTTGAGGATCCATATGACATGAGAATCGTACTTCGCATGGTGCCTTGACCTCTGCCCCCTCACTCACAAGATCCAGACAGACATAGGCAGATGGATTACACTTCTGCTCAGTTAGTTGGGGCGAGTGGCCGTATACAAAATAATGGTCGTACCACAGCTTTTTGAGAGCCTTCAGACTTCTCCTTTTCGATCCCTAACCACTGGTTCACTATTAGAACTTGCCAAGCACTGAAATTTCTTTGGGCCAAAACCCTTTGATAAATGTATCTGTTCAACCTTGGACGGGGTCAGGCCATCGCCGACATCTGTCTCTACTACTGGGCAATGCATACCATTGTAGTGAATATCTGGGTATGTGGGGGTAGGGAGGATCCCTCATGTCAGATGGAGGTGTCACTATTAGACTTTAATAACCTCATGGGTATGCTGTATGGCATGCTGGTTCCCCAGTCACTCCTGGAAATCAGCAGAGATGTCTTCCGGCCTTGGCCGGCCATCTTTAGGTCGATTGGTTGGGACAAGCAGGTGACGCTGAAGATCCCTCTATGGGTGGACAGATGGCTGATACAGACAGCATGCCTTAAGGGATTTCTTGGATGGGACAATATTGGCATATCACACCTGAGCGACATTTGGGAGGATGACCATATGAAATCCTTCCAGGACCTTCAAACAGAGTTCACAAATCACAAGATTTCCATTATCTCCAGGTCCAGCATGCACTCTCCAGACATCAGGAGGCACTAGCCAGACCCCTAGATTATAGCTCTCTGGAAGCCCAGCTGATTATGGGCCCACTGACCAGGGGTGGCTTTTCCCATACTTATGGAGGGAGGAATTCCTTGCGCCCTGAACGCTAGCAATTTTGTACCAGCTGTGCATTTTCCAACTGAAATACCTGTATTACCTAATACACTCCCCATCATTTATAGAAAGTCAGTAAACTTTTGGACCCAGCTTGCACTAGATGTCATGGAGAAGTGTGGGACTTCTACCACATGGCATGGAGGTGCCCTATTATCCAGAAATATGTGCTGTCCATATTTAAGACCCTGTTGAGGGTCCTGGACCAAACGCTAGAGACATCCCCCAGAGACACGCTGCTCGCCCTAGTAGATGAGATGGGAGGCACAAGAGGGGACCCAGCCTTGGTGGGTCTGAGCACATTACTGGCTAAAAGGGACATAGTCAAATATTGGAAATCAACGGATGCTCCATCTTTGAGGGAATGGAGGTTTGGCATGGACTGCTCTGCTAAATTGAAGAAACCCATATATTTAGCCTGAGGGTGCCCTAGGAAACCCCAGAAGATTTGGGGGAAGTGGTGGGCATACTCTGGAATGTACACTGCAGAAGCATGAACTCAAGGGGGTTGGGGTTAATTGAGGCTACCAACAATAACATTATGTGGATCCCCTGTGGGGGCACGCTATATGTGTGCTTGCTCTTCTAAGTTTATATTCAAATGAATAAAGTGTTGTTATAAAAAAAGAGACCATGAAAAAAGTGAGACCTATAAAACATTAATGTTACAATATCTCTATTGTGATAAGGTGCTAAAAACTAGTTTCACTGTGATAGAAATAGCTGTCTTGTGAAGAAAATCAGATGACAGATTAAAATACTAATACTGTATATCAGGAATGAGAGCAGCTTAACAATTAAACCTCTATTTTGTATAGTTTTTAAATATCCAACTGAATTGTGAAGTCAGATTTCTAATACAAGTTCTGGAATAGTAACTTTTAGAAAGTTAGCTTTTCTCTATCTGAATTCCCTGGATGTTAATTTGCATTAACGCTATAGCTTCTCACAGTCTGTTCTCAACCTGGAAAGAGGTGTAAAAGAGTTGTGAAATGTCCCCCAAGAACAATCAATAGATTGATCTTAATGGGCTGAGATGACTCCCCTAAACTCCAGAGAATATTCAGGGCAGGGGAAGTGGGCATCCTGGGAAAACACAGTGTAACATATTGATTCACAGGTTTGTTGAGCTACATGTAACACTTCTGTCTCTGTTGTGGGTACAGTACCTGATTCTGAACTGGATTTTAGTGTTATATGTGGGAGGACACTGGTGATTTCCCAATGACCATCCCATACACAACCCTACCTAGCCCTCAGAGCTAAGTTTAGTGTTGCTGAAGACTTTTTCCATCTTGAAAATTCCCTGGCACTATTGAAAATGTGGGTAGGGTTGCCTCAGGAAACGTTTATCTCATTGGTTAGGTAGAGCCCCAGAGTCATCTCCACCCACTAGCTGGTGGCAAGGATAAATGTGGCTTCCCAGGGCATCTTCATGAGAAGACTGCTTAACTTGTTAAAGGATACCAGGCAGACTGAACCTGCTTCACTTGGCATCTGTATTACAAAGAAACAATGGTTCTCATTAGTGATAGCTGCATAGTTGATAAAGCAAAGCACAATGGCTGGATACAATTGAGCGGTACTTAAAACCCAAAAGGGAGAAAAAGAACAGAGTAGAGTAGTGAAAGAATATATGTAAAAAAATATTATTCATTATGTATATACATCAAGTGCAATGTGCCCCATGTGAACAGGAAAAACAGAAACAAACATGACATAACTTTATAATCCATACAAATAACAAAAGAAACAATATCAAGTTTTGTTGTGTTCCTTAAAGCAACAAACAACCATGCAGATATCAATGAATCCAGGCCCTTGTAACAATCAAGGGATTTGTCAGGGGTTGGTTTGCATGTATAAATTAGTGTTGACAGCGTTTCAACCCTATTTCAGAAATAGGGTCTTATCAGGGCCAATCAGTGTAATGGGACACCTAAATTAGAAATAAAAGGAAATGATAACTACTCTGTTACAACCTGGGATCATGTGTCAAAATAATTAGTTATTGAGCCCGGTACCTAAATTGTCTCCCTCAGAGCTTGCAACAATGACCAACAAACACCCAAGGTGTTGAAAGGAAAATACTCACTCAGGGCAACTCAAGATGAGAAACTTGAATGCTAAAAAGGAGAAAGGATTTAGATAAAAGTCATCACAGCAAGAATAATTATGTAGTTACTCGAATTATCTGCATTGTTGATGGGGTATGTGCACAATGGCAATTTGTATTATTGGTGTAACTATATTAGGAGACGGTGGAGAAAATTACTCACAAGGAAGATGTATTAAGTTAAGTAAAATAAAGTTAGAGCTAAGGCTCAAGAAGGGGGAGAAAAAGCGTATCCCTTAAAATGAAAGACACTCCCTCCGCTTGACGACATGAACGGTCACTAGGATGAGCAAAATCAATAATTGAGAGCCAGGCAGATTGTTCTGTTGTACTTTCAACCTGAGCCTTTTAATTAAATACTAAGAAGGGCATCAAAATAGGCTAGGGACACGTGGTATATTTAGCGAAAATGGGAGGCCGTGGTCCTCTTCGCACGAGGCAGGGTAGGAGCTGGGTGCTAGAGTGCATTTCGCATCCTAGTCAGTGTAAGGAGGAGCCACCATGCGGTCTTCCCTTAGAAAGTGATGAATGTGGACACAAGGCCTGGATCGCGTGCATTCGAGGCCTACTGGCTCCGCAAGGGGCCAAAAGGAAACGGCAAAGTGAGCCATCTCCATGGAAACAGGCGATGCAGGTCAAAATCCTGCAACGCTCGAAGGGAGGTTTGGCACGCATTACTGTAACCGAGTATCTTGAAGGAAATAAGTGTAACAAACAGATTTGATAAGCCCTACCACATGTTCTTTTCTGTGTTTGATAATAAAAACACTTGGCACCTGTGACATGAGAGGAGAGTCAGAGGAGGCTGGACCCCTTTCACTTCAAATAAAAAGACAGAAAGATCTCCAAGGATCTTAATTTATTTATTTATTTATTCGCATACTCAGTTTAATCCACAGAGACACTGCTACTGCAGACACAATGCATCATCTTAAAATCAATTAGGCAAACCAAGTAAAATCTAGAGTTAAACATTCTCCACTCAACCACGCTTCAAATTACTATTGGATAAAAAGGAAATCGTTAACAATTTAGACTCACAGATAATTTATCTGACGACATGGTCAAAAGAATTGCACAGACCAGAATGCCCTTGTTACAACCAACAACACTTATTCCAAAAAGTGCAAAGTGCTTTCCACAGACAATTTTAAACTGATCCATAGACCGACTTAAAATGTTAAGAATGACATAAAAAACGCTTTTTATTTGATAACAGATATTAACAGAAGGTGGATTAAACATTAAAATAATACTTCATTATATGTCACAGAGGAAAATGTTTTCTATATTCGTACCATATATTTGAATCTCCAAATTTTCAGACCTGGAAAAAGAAACAGCACATGCGCTAAATCGTGTATCTTGGCATTACATGATTGACAACTCTGCTGCCCCTAGCCTTCCATTTCCTTAGCCCATTGATTAAAGTTTAATGGGAGCTGACTAGACTTAAAACTTATGTAAATAGACCTAACATGATGGTCCAAATTTGCTCTTAAATAAAATAGCATTGTGCTCTGAGTAACAGGATACCAGTTCAATTGTAATCTTTGAATTTGTCGACAGTGTACTAAATACGCTTGATAGCTTTTAAGTTTTGTCATTTTTTGGGAATTTCGAGGAAGAGATTTTAATTGAGTTAGACCCAAAAAGGTCATCAATCAATCAATCAATCAGGATTTATAAAGCATGATTAATCACACAATAGGGTATCCAGGCGCTTTAGCTCCCAGAGGCTTATTCGAACAGCCAGGGCTTGAAATCTTGAGGGTCATCTTTTAAAAGGTATAATTGAGCCACCGAGTGCCAGAACAATTTAGTGAAGGTAAGCACCCTTTCAAAGTCCTGCACAAAAGCTCCTCAAATACGTTTTTTAACAATGTCTTCACAACTACTGAAAAGTCTATATGGGCAGTGTATAATTTGACCAATGACCCTATAGTTAATGCTAGGTAATGCCAGGTCTAAACAAATCATTTCTATTGAGGATGACCACCACAAACCTAAGTAATATTTCCAAAGTTTAGGTTCTATGCAGGCATAACTTTTCAGGGCAGCTATAGAATGAGCCTTTGCTGCGTATAATATTAGTGACAGGAATTTTGAGAGATACACTCTTAATAGTAATGAAATGTCTCTTCCTCCCACTGAATTGAAAAATGTCTTTATGCCAAACCCAATTGTAGAAGCTTTTGAGATTTGCCTCTTAGCATGATTAAACCATGAAAGATTTGTTGGGATAAGTGTCCCAAGATAGTTGTACGATTGCACTGTTTCTAACTTGGCCCCCTCATAAAACCAATTGTGGCAAGATTTCAAACCAGAGTGCCCCACAAACATAATTTTTTCTTTCCTTTATTCACACTTACGTTATTGGGAGAGGAATAAGTCACTAAATCATCTAATTGTCTTTGGAGGCCAACAGAGGTTAAAAACCTCAAAATTAACTCATTGGCATACATTAATACTGAAATTGGTTTCAACCCTAGTTTAGGAAGTTGCTCATTCAGTGTGTTTATATACTCTGGAAAATCAGGAAATTATGGAGAAAATAATCGGGCCAATAGAATGCAACCTTTTTTAAGACCATTTTGAGCTGCAATATTGGAAGGATATTCAGACCGGGAACCAATAAGACTTTTAACCAATTGTCAGAATATAAGGAGACCAGTGGACTCAATAGCAGAGCTGGAATGCCCCAATGCATTAATTTTTGCCAAAGTAGGGGTCGGTCAACTTTAACAAAAGCATTACTAAAATCAACAAAAGTGACATAAAGTGTGAACTTTCTCAGCCCTCCCTGAAACCACACTGTTCCACCGGGATCAGATGTTTTGCATTTGCCCATTCAGAAAGTCTGTGTAAAAGACATTTAACAAAAATTGTAACTATGCTTATAAAAGGGAAATAGGCCTGTAGCTTTTAGGGTCATTCCTTTCACCCTTTTTGTAGAGAGGGATAATTATGCTACCCTTCCAAGATAATGGGATAGCAAGGCTTTAGTCCTGGGTGGCTCCAGGAACATAAAAAAATCTAAAGAGAACATTTAAGTGAAGAATCTCAGCTGACCAGTGGCAAATGGACTTGTATTCGACTTTGCTGTGCTCTCTGCTTCACACTCTAAGAATCTACAAGTGCTCCCCCTAGGCTTCTGAGGGCCTTAGAAGTGTGCTCTTGTGGTTTTGCATCTTTTGCTTCAGAGCTTCAACAGGACCAACTGCAAAAGTATTTGATCAGCAGTTCCATGATGTCGTACTGAATTTCAGGTTTGTCATGCATGGAGAAGAGGTTTCTTCCGGAAAATGAGAGTCCCTTTTCAGAATATGATTTAGAAACTTTTTCGAACTTCCTTTCTTCCAGGCACAAGCGGAATCCATCTGCTTGTTACATCAGACCCATGCTCCTTCGTGGTCAGCCTCAAAATTGCGCCTAGAGTCCTGGTCCACAATTGTCACTTTGTGCTTCTTAGTCATTTGATTGTGCTGATGTTATTTATACATAATGTTTTAATATATATAAAAATGTAAACATATGTTTTTAATTGTTCAAGCACACAAAGTATCTGCTTATGCATATTCTGTAGCCCTGAAGACATTCCAAGAGAACAAAATGCATTGGTTGCAATCAAAAGCAATTTTTACATGAAGACTGGATAAATGAAGGATTAATATATAAACTAAATTTTGGGCTCTTCCATATCTTTCCAATTGAACATGCATATGATGTGATTTTCAATATACAGGTTTCCAGGCATACCATTACACCTGTTGTTCATCTGGCATATCACCACTGTGCATAATTGTAGGCAATATATAATTACACACTGGAAAGGACAGCTAGAAAACCTTTTCACCCTTGAGAACGCACTTCCCCTACACCTCCAATAAAACAAAAGATCTTCAGTTTCCTTATGATCTTGTTGCCTACAAATGTACGTTTGTGGGTGTTTATAAACTTTCAAGGCAAACTTTGCCTTGTAATTCACACTACCCACCCCCTTTAGAGAAATGTACTACTGTAGATTTCTCCACACTAGCGGAAAAGAAATCTACAGTGGTAAATCGATATATTTTGCTGCACAAACAAGGCAACACTCCAGTTAAGTTGCTTGTTTTTTTTATTTAGGTAGGTCATCCAGTACAAAGATCAACAACCTTACAGAAGGGCAGCCAGGAGTCAAATGATGCCCTGGAAAATCACATGACATCTTACAATGTGCAGGAGATTACACACTCCATAATATGATCACACCCTGGACTGACCCATCTGTAGCTCATTCCACATCCCCCCTCTCTACAATTAACATTTAAATAACATAACTATTCCCAAAGCTTAAAAAACAAACAGTAAGCCCAACAACAACAATAATAACTGAAAAAAAGAGAAGAGATCCAAAAACAGGAAAAGAAATATTTCAATAAATAAAAATGTATGCAACTAACCAAATATGGAAGGTCACTCAACAACACATTTTAATCACTTTACTTTAAATTTCACCTCCACAAACAATCGTTCCACCACAATGGTCTTAAACACCCTCTTCTCCTTCTGCTGCCTCCCTCTAGACCTCCTGAAAGTGTGAAGGAAGGACAGTGAGATTATTCTGTCAGATTGTGTTCACTCTGACAATACAGGACATTGTCCACCCATCCCCTGTATCCAGTACCACCACGTACCTCTGTCCATCTTTTATCTTGAAAGGTTGTGCATACTAGGATCTTCCTTTTTTTAACTAATCCTGTTTTCCCACAAATACCTTATCCCCAATACTTCATTCAGCACTTCTCACACAGTTTCTACCATCATACCTGGATTTTCAGGCTTTTTGATATCTCTTCTAACAGCAATGCTTCCATCATCAAGCATTCCATTATCTCCTCTGTTCAGCGCAAAAACATTCTGAATTGAGCGTAGAACATGGAATTCTCCCCTTTAATTCAAAGAAGGATGACCTCAGAGTTAGAGTCACAGAATTAGGAGTATTGTGATGTGCCCACCATGTCTCCCTAAGCACCTCATTGAGTAAAATCCTTGTATCATTTGACCTCTGAACACAAGACTTGACAACCCTGCTCATGCGCTCTGCAAGGCAGTTAGACTTTGGAAAGTAATGAGCAGATTTTTGATGTTCAATTGACAGATTCCTAAGGAAATCTTGCATCACTTCAGAAACAAACTGCTCCCGTTGTATCAGAATTACTTTCGGAATCTCACCACAGGCAAATTCATCCTTAAGAAGCTGTATCGAAATCGGAGTGTTCACAGCACTCACACACCTAGTGACCCCTCATTTGGAATTAGAGTCTACAAGCAGTCTACCTCTCTCTCTCTCCACGGGGAAAAGCCTCCTAAGGGCCAATGAAATCTAGCCCTAGCTTTGTCCAGGGTTAAGATGGAAAGGCACAGAGCATGCAGTCCGACTCTTGTCATTTCTTTCACCTAGTCAACAGTCCTTGACTACTCTTTCCACTTGACCATTCAGATTCAGTCACCAATACAGTTCATGTACCTTAGCTTTAGTCAAAATACTTCAAAGGTGTCCTTCATGTGCCAAGTTAATGACTCTCTCTCTCAGATAGTTTGGCAGCAAAAAACGTGTCCCTCTGATTAAATCACCATCAATCAGACTTAATTCCTCCCTTGCAGTCCAGTATTGTTTGACTGCATCAGCAATTTCCTTAATACCCGGCCATCCACTTACTACATACTCCATCACTTTTTTGATCTCTTCATCAATACTCTCCTCTTGCCCCCAATCGTCCACAGAAATATGCTTCTCCCTTACCCACGCTGTTAGTGTAAAAGGATCAATAATTCATTCAAAACACTCAATAGCCAGCCTAGAAAGACAATTCAGTACAGTAGAAAATGGTCACAGTGGAAATCAATTGTACATACTAACTAATGGAATATGAACATACAATAAAATTGAAACATTTAGACATCACCATGAAAGATGGATATATATGTGATTTTATTTCATCACATGATTGATATATATATCGCAAGATTTCATCAAACATAAAAGGCATTGAATGACCTCATTTTTCATAAAATTAGTGCTCAGAAGAGGAGAGTATTCGGGAAAGATTGTGTAGTGGTGAGGGAAAAGGAGAGGTAACGTGCATTATATACATCCACAATTGTTGAACCTAACCGGCCTAGTAAGGGCGATTTAGTATAAGGCAAAACATAACACAATGTAGGCGCAGATACAAACTCTCTGTCGCCTATGCTTGATAAATAATAACATAACCGTCGACGTTTCGACCCCTATAATCTTAAAGGTAACTTCAGCCTTATTGGGGGTTCTTCATCAAGACCAAAGGGAAGTGGTGAGGGAGAGCACCTAAGAACAATTAAATGTTGAGCATTAGTTAGGTGATGAGATGTGGAAACTGTGTAAATTAATTTAAGAATTAAAAAATAATTACCAATAGTCAACAGCACGAAAAATCTGGCTGTAGAATAAGAGAAGATGGGCCCGGAGGCTCCTATGTCAGAGACGATGTGAAGAGAAAAAGAGAAAGCTATGTTAAGCTCAAGCCCCAGTGAGTGTATTGTTGGGTGAAGTCAGGGGGCTGCATCTAAGCGATATTGTAGACACTTACTAAAAGATAATATGGCTCCACGTTCCGTACGATAAGTGGGTCAATTACGCGTGGCTTGAGTGAGTCCAATAGAGGTTGATTAGTAACCTATTGTAAACAAAAAATATGTCAACCTTGTGACAGCAACAAACAACGATGTTTAATATGCTCGTGAATTGAGAGACAGACCAGGGCATGACCGTTTCCAACAACGTTCAAGAGAAAACAATGAGGCACTATGTCTTGGTGCTTATAAGAAACTAGGGGGATATTCTCAAGAACGTGCGATAATCTTCGCCAAAATATGTTAACGCAATTTTTCACATCGCCGTCTATTGCGGGAAAATAACTCCGTGCTAATGTCGTATTCCCAACACGGCGGTAACATGCGATAGTCTCCCGACAACGCGTCAAATGTCTGCGATAAAATTACCTGGACAGCGATAAAAATCTAAACCCGAACGTGAAAAAAGTTGCGATGTGCCCAACTGCGATAAAATATTCCACGATAAGCAGCGCCAGGCCTGCAAGTCACACAAGTCAGGTGGGAAAAACCACTATAAAAGCGGCAAACAAAAACACAACCAAGACACAAACAACCGTGAAGCACCATGGAGGTAGCCGGAGCAAGTACAGAGGACAACCAGAACCCCACAAGCCCCACAGAGGACCATCCTGGGACCATCATTGGGGAGACGGTGGCAGGATTTGGGGGACCGGACACTGCACAACATGACCTGACCCAACAGCAACAGGGTGAGTAACGACCAGGGACTTGGGGAACGGGGGGAGATGGGCACAGTGGCACACATGCACAATTAAGTATAGCACATCTGCGGCAAACCATGCCCAAGAGTCACAACCCCGAACAAGAGACCAATTTACCCAAGTCCGCAACATCTCAGCACTGTATAAGCACAGAAGTGAAAGGCACACCGCCTGAAAGGGATAAGGGCGAGCCAAATCAGAGCTGAAGGGGCAACTCACCCACAATGCAGCACACACACCTAAGAATCAGAGCACCTCAACATTGACAACAATGTGGTACAAACTGCAACATTCACACAACAGAACAGAGGACACAACTGCTGCCGCTTGTGTGTAGAAAATGGCCATTCGCATGTGGCATAGCAGGAAACTGTAAGATGATAATGTACAAGTACACCCTCACATCCCTGATGGTGCAGAAATGTCAACTGTCCCGCATCAAATTGGCATCTCCTCACAAACAGTCACAATGTACATTGTCATGCAGTCTGTATGTAAACTTGTACAATGCGTGAACATACATGTGAACACAATGTCAATCTGCATCTCCCCTTCACTTTGCAGAGGGAGAATCAACACCTCCTGCAGAGCAGACCCAACAACACAGCACTGATGATGAAGAGGACCACACCAACATCTACACTGACGCCCTCCAACAGCTCATGGACAGCTCCGGCACCCCACCTCCAGCAGCAGGGCAGCCCAGCTGCATCGATGAGACCCCACCCCCTGCACAGACCACACAGCAGGAAGCACCCACCACCATGGCTGTCTCCCAGGACCCCCACGACTAACACTTGGCATTCCAACACCATGTGTTCGGGTGCCAGGAGAAGATGACTGACCAGCTAGGGGTGGGGTCCGAACTCATGTCAGCCAAACTAGATGCCATACATGGGTGTCTAAGTCCCATCAGGGACGACTTACAGTCCCTAACGGACACCCACTGTCCGCTCCATGCTCTCCAACAATCCATGGCTGACATCGCTGGAGTCATGACTCTGAGCCAAGAACAACTGTCTAGTCAGAGTGGCTTCAGCGATGTCAGCCGGGAGTTGGGACACATAAGGAGAATGATGGAGAGCTTGGAGCGGATGCAGGCGGAAAGAATGTTTGCCACGGCTGCACACCAGTCAGATGTAGCTGTGATCCTCCATGCCCAGCAGATCCTCGTCATGGCATTGCCACCACAAGGCCTGGCGCTGATGAATGCTGCTGCTACTACTCCATTCACATCTCCGCCCCCTGAAGTGTAAGTGCCACACACTGTGGCAGACATTCCACCTCTGGCCCCTGATGTGTCTGCCACACAGTGATGCAGACAAAACACGCCACCCGCATGTGAGGCACCGGACACATCAGAGGACGCAGATGATGATGAATCGGGCTTTGTGGTAAGAATGAAGTGGTAGCATTCATCTCCGCCATATGGCCTGTTTCAGCTTGGTTCTGCCCTCTGCATCATGCCCTGGAATAACACCTTCCACTGTCCCCTGATACACTCAGCGACACTCACCTTGGACCTCGACATGGACTGCCATATTTTGATTGATTACCAATGACACAGCAAGCACACTGCGGACTGAAGTCTTCCACTCCCGATGAACTTGTTAATCCCTAAAGGACTCCAGCTGGCCCTCCACGGGTCAACATTGCAAAGTGGGGTTTGCATGGCCCTGTACTGGTCCAGCTTCAACACTTCACTGAATGTGAATAAAACATTCTAATTCACACAGATGTGTCATGGCTATGCTCAATCAAGTATGACAGTATGGATGAACGTAGGGACAGTGATTCCACAAAAAGGTACTCCCTGGGTAATGCTATCAGTGCGCATGTATGGCTGTGACCCAGATAGGCAGTGAGACACACATTGTCATTGAAACCAACACTCATCACAGTTGAATACAAGTGAAGATGCGTAGACTTTATTAGCACATGCGTGTCAGTATGGGCAAGATTAGTGCCACAACATGCAGACCAATGCAGCAGTATGTCAGAATGAGGACCGTTGCCAAGCACCGCTGACCACTCGGGGGGAGTGCCTCACCTTTCACAGGTGTGTGTTGTTCGGCGTTGTATTCGGAGTCCAGGCGAATGCAGCCATGTCCACTGTTGTCATGGGATATGTGACCATATCTCCAACATGCAACAAGGTATTGGGACATGTGCAATGGGTTTCAATCTGTTGTGGCTGCAGGTACGTAGTTACTCGTCCATAAAAGCGATTGCAGGTTCGTAGGTTATCATTTCCAACATGAGCTCATTGTCGACTTCATCAAACAGGACGGCAAGGCCATCCATTAGCAGGTCCGGACAGATCTGCTGCATCCACCCCCTTTCACCAATTAGCACTGCAGCCCAATAGGGGAGCGGTTCAATGTGGTCACTGCACATGAGGAGTTGTGCAATCTCCCAGGTCCAGCTACCAGCATGTATGCCAAGTATCAAGGCATCCCATAAACGGGTATCACGGTGACACTCCTGGTCGTGGGCCAACACACACATGTCAAAATCCAGTTCAGCTACCGTCCTGTTGGATAAGCAGACATCCATGGACCACTCGAATATGCACGATCAACAATGCAACACAGGCTGAATGCAGGTGACGTTGGCAAGGCGGAAGCTTAGCCGGTAACTGATCCGCAGCACTGCCAATGGCAGTACCCCCAGTAAATGCAGCATACGTGCAAGGTACAGTTCCACGTGACAGGGGTTGTGCATGTGTCCGGGATGTTCTGCCAGTGCGTTAGTGGCTCTGGTTGAAGCGGCACTGTTCTGACCTGCACCAGTTCTGTGGCTGAAATGGCATAGCTCGGATCAATGAGTTGTTTTAGTGTGCAATGGTTGTACGCCTGGGATGGTGTGGGAGTAAGTGTGAAGGCCATTACATGCAAGATAACTTCGAGCAAGGACTTCTGTGTGTGGGGTGTGTATACGTTGGTCTTTCGTCGGGCTGTGGGTAGTGTGGGAGTCGACATCAGCTGCTATAGTATCTGTCAGGGAGTGCCAGGCACATGCAATTCCGAGGTCAGAGGTGCAGATGTGCTTCCGCCTGATAGTTCAGACAAAGGAGCTTTCATCCCTAATGTTAGTTTCTCATCTGCTTTCATTCAGGAAATGTGAAGTGGCTTGTCGGGGGTTGGGTGGGATGTGTGCGACTTTGGGATTCATGTTTGACATGTCTTGCATGTGGCAAATGTGAGGCATCACTGTGTGTTACTTTGCCTCACAGCTGCTCCTCCCTCCCCCGAGCCTATTTACTTGTGCGCGCAGCGTGGTTGCATCACTTGCACTCCTACGGCACACCATTGTCATGCCTGTCTGCGCATGTCCACAAGCCTGACAACCACACTGTGATGTTGTCCGTTGAAGTGGGCGGCCACGTGAGTGTAGGCCTATGTTAAGGATAGGGCGGACACAGATGTAGAGTCCATGCGTGGCTGAACTCACGCTGCGAGTAGGTCTAGGCATTTGGCTCTTGCTGCGGCATTACAGATAGAGACAACACTTGGCATGTATGAGCCAAGACCCCGAGCGGTCTTGCACTCCTTCATTTCTCCGTTCGTGCGTGCCCGCCCTCAGGGTGCATGCTACATTGCAACATTGTCGATTGCGGGCAGGGTGGCGCTGACACTACAACAGAGACACACACATTAGTTACTTCCTTGTCCAGGCCAGAACTGAACCACGCCCAGAGCCATGGGCAAATCCTTCACACCCCTACGCTGGCCTGGCATACGCCGCCCAGCCCACTCCGCTTACACTTACAGGGGGGGGTGGAAGAGCTACGTGTCCAAGGTCTTAGACACTGCCTGAGGTGACATGGTTGCATCCGCAGTCCACAGCACAAGGTAAGGTGGTAGGGCCCTGGCCCATCATGCATACATAATGACCACAAGGACACACTTAGATAGTGGAACTGGCTACGGGCAAGTGCGCCCGGCCACTTTTTATTGCCAGCGTCACATGTCCAGTGACGCATGTGCTGGATGGGTGTGGGGTGAGTGTAAGCCAGCACTCAGGGAGTGGCTGGTGCTGGCAACAACTAGAACAGTGATCTTCGTATTACACACACAGATTCAATCATAAAGGGTCCATGACTTGTAGTGCACTGAGGTAGGGGCACCAGATCTGGAATCACACACAAAAGATTCAATCAAAATGGGTCCATGACTTGCAGTGCACTGAGGTAGGGGCACCAGATCTGGAATCACACACAAAAGATTCAAACATAAAGGGTCCATGACTTCTGGTGCACTGAGGTAGGGGCACCAGAGATGAGCGTTCTCATGTGATGTGATTGTTAATCATTGTGTCCCTTCGGGATATTCCCGCTGCAGTAGGGTGTGGAACACCTGCCTCATCTTCATCATCATCGTCCCAGGTCTTCCCCACTGCCTGAGGCGACATTGTCGCGTCAGCTGTCCAAAGCACAAAACTCAATCATGAAGGGTGCATGTATTGTGGTGCACTGAGTTGGTGGCACCTGAAGCGCTCAGCGGGTGCGCAGCCTGCGATGATGCATCGTCCGGGTGGGCCGCATTGATGGAAATGTCTGTTGCCTACTGGACTGCGCCATTAATAAATCAAGTCTCAATTTGAATTGTGAGCCCTGCTGAATGCAGTGTAGACCGGAGGCAGCGGTCAGAAAGGGCCCACAGCCATGTGGCGATGACTTGTGGTGCACTGAGTTGGTGGCACCTGAAGCACTGAGCGGGTGTGCAGCCAGAGATGATGGCGTGTCCTCGCAGGTCAGGAATGGATTTGATTTGAGAGCCCTGCTGACCGCAGTGTAGGCCGGAGGCAGCGGTCAGAAAGGGCCCACAGCCACGTGGCGATGACTTGTGTGGTGCACTGAGTTGGTGGCACCTGAAGCGCTCAGCGGGTGTGCAGCCAGAGATGATGGCGTGTCCTCGCAGGTCAGGATTGGATTTGATTTGAGAGCCCTGCTGACCACAGTGTAGGCCGGAGGCAGCGGTCAGAAAGGGCCCACAGCCACGTGGCGATGACTTGTGGTGCACTGAGTTGGTGGCACCTGAAGCGCTCAGCGGGTGTGCAGCCTGCGATGATGCGTCGTCCGGGCGGGCCGCACTGGAAGCAATGTCTGTTGCCTACTGGACTGCGCCATTAATAAATCAAGACTCAATTTGAATTGTGAGCCCTGCTGACTGCAGTGTAGGCCGGCGGCAGCGGTCAGAAAGGGCCCACAGCCACGTGGCGATGACTTGTGGTGCACTGAGTTGGTGGCACCTGAAGCGCTCAGCGGGTGTGCAGCCAGAGATGATGGCGTGTCCTCGCAGGTCAGTATTGGATTTGATTTGAGGGCCCTGCTGACCGCAGTGTAGGCTGCAGACAGTAGTCAGCACACACATAACTCCGCGGTGCTGTGCCGCTGGGTGCGCTGGGGGCCTGTGTCGTGGACTCCAGCGATCAGCTGAGGAGGCTGGCGGTAATGGCGGCAGACTCATGGCAGGGTGAGGGGCACCTCCCTGGCAGATGCGTTGGCCATCCGGGAAGTAAACCACACCCAGAGCCCCGGCCTATTTATTCACACTCCTACGCTGGCCTGGCGTTCGCCGGCCCAGCCCACTCCGCTTATGCTTACAGGGGGGGGGGACACGGATACATGAGCGAGGTCTTCCCCTCTGCCTGAGGTAAGATATTTGCGTCCACTGTCCACAACATTGCACACACCAGCAGTATATGTCCAAATGGACATGTCTGTGGTCTGCATACTGTAGTCTGTGCAGCACATCACCGCCACACTTGGCATTGTGTACATTCTTATTCATGGGTGACTTGCCTCCTTCACACATACTTGGTTCCCACCTCTCCCCACATTCTGCAATTGTGTGGCTGAGGGGCCATGCCGTTTTGGGAAGGTCAGCTGTCTTGTTCTGCGCTGCCTCAGTGGTATTCTGGGGGGGGTCCTGGGGGTGGTGGCGGTGGCTGTTGTGGCCCTCTTGGCAGTAGCGGCCCGTGGTGGGAGTGCTGCTGGGTGGTGATGCTGGGTGGGGGGTAGTAAACTACGGAATACAGCCGCACAGAGGTAAGTAAACAAACAAATAAATAAAACGAATTTCGTTGCGCGCGCTGCATCGCATTTGGCAATGCAGCGCGCTCAACGAAATTTGTTTTATTTATTTGTTTGTTTACTTACCTCTGTGCTGCCGTATTGCGTAGTTTACTACCCCCACCCTGCCCCTCCCCCGCCCCGCATCACTGCCCGGCAGCACTCCCACCACAGGCCGCTACTGCCTCTTGGGTCTCCGAGCTGCATGGTCAGTAGCTCCATGACATGTGTTGGTCTTCAGATGTGGCTCTGGGCTGGGCTCCCTTTCATGCTGCAGGTTGTCGTCCTGCTTTACACCAGTAAAAGGCAGGTGTTAAATCCCTGCTGCTAACGTGCCTTATTGCCTGTTTTTGGGTCGCATCGCGGATCTGGCTGGTCCTTGAGAATATCGCGAAGTGGTGTTTTCGTGTGTTTTTGCACGGGAACGCCTACTCTGCATATCATTAGTGTTAGTTGTCGCTCTCATCCGTGGCGATGTTTTTTGCGGAGGATATCGCTGGGAAACTGGCGATATCGCAAGTTTGCACCAGCTTGAGAATAAGTCTATCGCCACTTTTGCGGCGCTAAAGTGCCGATAAATCGGCGATGACTCCTTGAGAATATGCCCCCAAATTGTTTAAGGTCATGTGTTTAATTTTTAAATTAAAAAGGTCAAACACGGTGAGGACAAATTATACATGGACGATAGATATTGTAAGTTTAAAAACGGGCCGGAGATGGTCACCCGTATCTAAGTCAATTTGGCAGCGATCGTGATGTAACCACCAGTGTAACCTGTCCTAGGAACAAAGGAAGCCAAAGTTAAGCTCTAAGGAATTATGCTCTGAGACATTATCACACGGCTCCCTGCGGGTGTGATTAATGGTTTAAAGAGGGGCAGGGAGTGTTGCACATACCTGGCAGCGGCTTCCGATCTAATCCGAGTGGCAGCTGAGCGCTGCACCACGGCCCTCTTAAGGACGCGTAAGACAGCGTGCAAGTGGGCACGTTTTTCAGAAAGTCACTAAATGCTTCCTAATAAAGGTAACACTTCTAAAAAAAGGGTCGCTGGATGCCCGCGGAGGAGGTAATGCTGATTAGGTAACATTTTGATGAAATGGACACCTGCCTTGTGGTCCTGTGATGTATTAAGGATGTATCTGAGTGGCTGTCCGGTAGTCTGGAAAAGCTGGCTCACAATCTACGTTTATTATTATCTTATTAAAAATTATTATTCACAAACAACACCAAATACATATGATTGCATGTGCAAGCGTCTATACATTTTGTATAGTATGACAAGACTCGTTTGGTTTGTTTGAATAATGCATCTGTCATCACATGTGTATACCAGACAGAGCAATTGTTCCCCAAGTGGTGAGCAAGAACATTACGTAAACTGATCACAAAAGTTGCAACGTTACATTATTACACCGGATATAAGGGTTAGCTCGAAGGGGTTTGACATAAAGTTTGAGAGTATGAGCAAAACTGCATTACAGACAAATGTATCACAAACCGTTCTAGTTGGCATTATTACGGTAGGGACATTGTGTTATACATGTATCGTACAGTTTAAGTAGGACCATGTGTAATGTGTGATGATCAGTCATTGCTAAGGCATGAAAGTTGGGCATAAGTGGCGTTGAGTTTGTTCAGGCCATTTTGGACAATATCCATGGAGTCGATCCATTTACATTCTTGTGTGTTGAGGATTGAATTAAGATCGACGCCTCGGACAACCAATGTGATCTTTTCAAGAAGCACCCATCTGATGGATTCTGGCTGGTGGCCCAATGTTTGGAAGTGTTCTACCAGGGGTGCCCCAACGGTACCACACCTGATCCTACTGCAATGTTGCAGTATCCGTGTTTTAACCTTCTGTGTAGTTTGGGCGATATAGATCTTTTCACAGGGGCAGAAGATGGCATAAATTACGTCTGACGTATTTAACCCTGGACGGAGTTCGCGGAGTTGCACTACGCGGAACAGCGCGAAGTGCAAAAAAAAACTCTGTCGCACTACACAGAGCTCCGCGAGCGGCGGAGTACGATAGAAAAATGCCGTTCGCGGTGATTGCACAGTGCCGGATGCTTGTCCGCACTGTGCAATCATTGCGAACGGCACCATGCACAGTGCAAGCGGTCCCTGCTTTCCTTTTCTGCCGCTCGAGTAGATTTTTACTCGAGCGGCAGCTTTCTCAACGTGAATGGGCAGCTTCTCAACGCGAGCTGTCGCGAGCATACGCGACCACTCGCAATGAGAAACCTGACCCCCCCGCATTGAGAAATCTCGCCGGGATTTTGATTTTCCACGCTCGCACTCGCCAACTTGATGTTGACGATCGCGAACGAGGAAAAATCTCGCCAGGAGGTTGATTTTACTCACTCGCGGTCGCCAACTTGATGTTGACAAACGTGAGCGAGGAAAAAAACTCCGCTCCACAACGCAAAGCAGAGTTTTTCGGAACTCCGTGATCTCCGCGTAACGCAGAGTGCAGAAAACTCCGCAAACTCCGCGAGCGGAGTTCACCGCCCAGGGTTAGACGTATTACAGTTCGTATGTATTTTTAAATCCACCTTGTGTTGTTTAAAACAAAACTGCTTCGTTTCTATGGTCAATTTGCAGGCTTTGCACTTGCTGCATTTGTAGTGACCAATGAGCTCCGGTAGTTGCCACATAGTTTGAATTGTGGGTTGTGGTAGTGCATCGAGGAGTGATCTCACCACATAGTCTCTTACATTCTTCCCCTTCTTCAAGGAGTGCATGGGGGGATTCTGTATCCCCAAGTCGTCGGAGATAAGTTTCCAATGTCTGTTGATGATTTGCTTGATCTCATTGCTCCGCGTGTTATAGGTTGTAACGCATATCATCCTGTCCAGGATGTCCGTTGGGCGTTGTTTGGGTGTCAGTAGCGAGTCCCTTGGGTTGAACCATGCACGCTTCCTCGCCCGTTTCACCATCCTTCTGGGATAACCTCGTTCCACCAGTCGATTGATGAGGTCATCAGATTCGTCAAAGGAATCCTCCTTCCGAGAGCAGTTCCTCCTGATCCTGAGGAACTGGCCAAAGGGCAGATTGTCTCGTAAGCCCCTTGGGTGATGGCTTCCATATCTCAGAAGGATGTTCCTCTCTGTTGGTTTTCTGTATAAAGTAGTATACAGATGTTGGTTATCGACTTTGATGGATATATCCAGGAAGTCGATTGTATGCTTATCCCAGTGGATGGTAAACTTAATGTCATTGGATTTCTCATTAATCCACTCAAAGAATGTTTGAAGTTCCGTTGGGCTGCCAGTCCAGATGAGCAGCACATCATCTATATAACGTTTCCAGTATGTCACCTGATTCTTAAATGGATTATGTTCACTGTAGATGAACTCATCCTCAGAGTTATCCATGAATAAAATTGCCAAATCTGGAGTGAAGCTGGCACCCATGGCCACTCCTTTTGTCTGCAGGTGGTATTCCCCTTGAAAGAAGAAGAAGTTATTCATCATAGCTATTACAAGCAGTTGGAGGATGAATTCAGTGGGAATTAACGCAGGGTGGGTTCTCTTATTCAGTGCTTTCCTGATCACATCCAGGGCAGGATGCTGGGGAATGCTAGTGTACAATGCCACAATGTCCATAGTGACCAAAAGTTGTGATTCTGGATCAAAAGGCATCTTATCCAGCAGGTTGATCACTTCCATTGTGTCTCAAATGTAGGATCTAGTGGTTTCTGCTAGATGGTTTAAGGAAGAAGTCCACCAATTTGCAGAGGGGTTCTAGTAGTGAACCACAGCCAGATACATTAGGCCGTCCTGGCGGGTGTTCCAAGTTTTTGTGTACCTTGGGTAGAGTGTAGATAGTGGGTAGGCAGGGCTGCTTCTGGTTGAGATAATTGAATTCCAAATCGGATAGGAAACCAAGTTCCTTTCCTGCCTTTGTAACCTGTGAGATCAGTTTGCTGACATCCTTGGTGGGATCCGCATTAAGTCGTGTGTAGCTGACCCCATCCCTCAGTTGGGAGTAGATTTATTTCTTGTAATCAGGAGTATTTTGTACAACAATGGCTCCGCCTTTATCGGCCGGCTTAATCACGATCAATTTGTTGCTCTTAAGGGTTTTCAATGCCTCCCGTTCTCCTTTGGTGACGTTATGTTTGACATATTGTTTGGTGTTACATGTCTTTAAAACATCTTTGAGTACCATGCTTTCATATGTCAAGATCCTATGAGACATCATATGAGTTGGTGGCATTAATGTAGAGGGAACCCTGAGGCCTGTATGAGATGCGGAACGCATAGGTGTTGATTGTCTGAAATAATACCTCAACCTTACTTTGCGAAAGAAACGGTGGAGATCTGTTTTGATGTTGAATTGATTCTGGTATGTGGTGGGTACAAACGATAGACCCTTGCTTAGAATCCTGATTTCATCACTTGTTAGCTCATGGGATGACAGGTTAATGATCGGGTTTTTTTGTATAGTTACCACTTTTAGACCCGACGACGGGTCTGGATTTCCCCGTGGCTCTCCTGGGGGAAATAGCACCTGTTTCTGGTTCTGGCCTCGTTGTCTCCCGCCATCCCAATTCTGGCCTTGTTGGAGAGATCCCCATGGTGGGCCCCTGTTCCAATTGTAGTTCCGCCCTCTGGGTGGTCTCCATTGGGCTTCTTCTAAAAAAAGACGGTCCGGGTTGAGGTTGGTACCAACTGTCCTGGTACTGGTATCCGGAGCTTTTGCCAGGTTGGTCACTCTCACTGCCTGCACTGTTAGACCCTAAGGATTCAGAAAAAGTCGTACAACGTCTGTAGCCACCTCTGCCTCTGTTGGAAAAACGGCCTTGTGAGTCTTGTTTAAAATAATCTTCTTGGAGGTACGGATAAGTCAGTTTTTTGTCAGAACCGAATGTCCTTCGACAACTTGTCCAGCTTCTTGACCTGTGTGTTAGTGTCAAATTCCTTGATGTTTTCTCTAGACGTTCTAGAGCTTGCTTCGCATTGGCTAGGGCAGTGTCTTCAGAAATTTTGCGCTTAAGGTCGGTGATTTCTTTGAGTAATTTCTCAACTTGCTCTAAGGCAGTCTCTATGCCCAGCACCATCCAGTGGTGAGAGCAGTTGTTAGCCACATAGCTAAAACCTTCTTTAAATTTTGGTACGTCTATAAAGATTGCAGGCTCATTCTTGACTCTAAGACCCACCGGTATGATGTTCGCCTGTAGATATTTGTGAGTAGGTGGCCATGTAGTCGTGTCCTCACCAATTTCTTTTCCAACCTTTCTAATTTGCTAATTTTCTCATGAAAAATCTATGTTGGGAGTGTTGGATGAGAGAAAATTAGTGTTAGATTGGCCCTGGATGAGCCTATTAATGTAGTCCTCTGTATAGGAGAGTGTTTCGTTCTCTGACATGCTGAACAATTAAAATCGTGAGCAATACCCTCGCAGGAGCAACCTGCACTGAAGAGAGTTATATATCAATGGGGTAACCCGAATAACCACTGGGCCCGAGTAACGTATAGTACAGAAGAAAATGGTCACAGTGGAAATCAATTGTACATACTAACTAATGGAATATGAACATACAATAAAATTGAAACATTTTAAACATTTAGACATCACCATGAAAGATGGATATATATGTGATGTTATTTCATCACATGATTGATACATACATCACAAGATTTCATCAAACATAAAAGGCTCTGAATGTCCTCATTTTTCATAAAATTAGTGCTCAGAAGAGGAGAGTGCTCGGGAAAGATTGTGTAGTGGTGAGGGAAAAGGAGAGGTAACGTGCATTATATACATCCACAATTGTTGAACCTATCCGGCCTAGTAAGGGAGATTTAGTATAAGGCAAAACATAACACAATGTAGGCGCAAATACAAACTCTCTGTCGCCTATGCTTGATAAATAATAACATAACCGTCGACGTTTCGACCCCTATAATCATAACGGTAACTTCAGCCTTATTGGGGGGTCTTCATCAGGACCAAAGGGAAGTGGGGAGGGAGAGCACCTAAGAACAATTAAATGTTGAGCATTAGTTAGGTGATGAGATGTGGAAACTGTGTAAATTAATTTAAGAATTAAGAAATAATTACCAATAGTCAACAGCACGAAAAATCTGGCTGTAGAATAAGAGAAGATGGGCCCGGAGGCTACTATGTCAGAGACGATGTGAAGAGAAAAAGAGAAAGCTACGTTAAGCTCAAGTCCCAGTGAGTGTATTGTTGGGTGAAGTCAGGGGGCTGCATCTAAGCGATGTAGTAGACACTTACTAAAAGATAATATGGCTCCACGTTCCATACGATAAGTGGGTCAATTACGTGTGGCTTGAGTGAGTCCAATAGAGGTTGATTAGTAACCTATTGTAAACAAAAAATATGTCAACCTTGTGACAGCAACAAACAACGATGTTTAATATGCTCGTGAATTGAGAGACAGACCAGGGCGTGACCGTTTCCAACAACGGTCAAGAGACAACAATGAGGCACTATGTCTTGGTGCTTATAAGAAACCAAAATGTTTACGGTTGTGTGTTTAATTTTTAATTTTTAATTTAAAAAGGTCAAACACAGTGGGGACAAATTATACATGGACGATAAATATTGTAAGTTTAAAAACGGGCCGGACATGCTCACCCGTATCTAAGTCAATTTGGCAGAGATCGTGATGTAACCACCGGTGTAACCTGTCCTAGGAACAAAGGAAGCCAAAGTTAAGCTCTAAGGAATTATGCTCTGAGACATTATCACGCGGCTCCCTGCGGGTGTGATTAATGGTTTAAAGAGGGGCAGGGCGTGTTGCACATTCCTGGCAGCGGCTTCCGATCTAATCCGAGTGGCAGCTGAGCGCTGCACCACGGCCCTCTTAAGGACACGTAAGACAGCGTGCATGTGGGCACGTTTTTCATAAAGTCGCTAAATGCTTCCTAATTAGGTAACACTTCCAAAACAAGGGTCGCTGGATGCCTGCGGATGGGGTAACGCTGATTAGGTAACATTTTGATTAAATGGACACCTGCCTTGTGGTCCTGTGATGTATTAAGGATGTATCTGAGTGGATGTCCGGCAGTCTGGAAAAGCCGGCGCACAATCTACGTTTATTATTATCTTATTAAAAATTATTATTCACAAACAACACAAAATACATATGTTTGCATGTGCAAGCGTCTGTACATCTTGTATAGTATGACAAGACTTGTTTGGTTTGTTTGAATAATGCGTCTGTCATCACATGTGTATACCAGACAGAGCAATTGTTCCCCAAGTGGTGAGCAAGAACATTACGTAAACCGATCACAAAAGTTGCAACGTTACATTATTACACCGGATATAAGGGTTAGCTCGAAGTTGTTTGACATAAAGTTTGAGAGTATGAGCAAAATTGAATTACAGACGAATGTATCACAAACCGTTCTAGTTGGCATTATTACGTTAGGGACAGTGTGTTATACATGTATCGTACAGTTTAAGTAGGACCATGTGTAATGTGTGATGATCAGTCATTGCTAAGGCATGAAAGTTGGGCATAAGTGGCGTCAGGTTCGGTCAGGCCATTTTGGTCAGTGTCCATGGAGTACATCCATTCACATTCTCGTGTGTTGAGGATTGAATTAAGATCGCCGCCTCGGACAGCCAATGTGATCTTTTCAAGAACCACCCATCTGATGGATTCTGGCTGGTGGCCCAATGTTTGGAAGTGTTCTACCAGGGGTGCCCCAATGGTACCACACCTGATCCTACTGCAATGTTGCAGTATCCGTGTCTTAACCTTCTGTGTAGTTTGGCCGATGTGGATCTTTTCACAATGGCAGAGGATGGCATAAATTACGTCTGATGTATTGCAGTTCGTGTGTATTTTCAAATCCACCTTGTGTTGTTTAAAACAAAACTGCTTCATTTCTATGGTCAATTTGCAGGCTTTGCACTTGCCGCATTTGTAGTGACCAATGATCTCCGGTAGTTGCCACATAGTTTGAATTGTGGGCTGCGGTGGAAAGACAATTCACCACACAATTCAGAATACCAGGGGCCATATTACAGAAGGTGCCCTTGGGGCACAAAGGGTGCTTGCGCCCACTTGGGGCGCCCCCGGAGCACTGTGGTATTACAGAAGGGGCCACTGATGCTTGTGCAGCCCCTTCTGTAATACCAATAGCGCATGTGCACATAAAGCACAAGTGCTATCTTCAGAGGGCGTTCCCTCATTTGCATGGGGGTGTGCCCCATACAAATGAGGGAATCCCTTTGCCTCTGCACCTGTGCCGTATTAAAGTCGCAGAGGTAAAGAAGCTCTCAAACATCCCCTTGCAGATGGGTGCAGTCACTGACTGCACCCGCCTACAAGGGGATCTCAAATCCCCCTTCAAAGTGCAGGTGGGTTGCCGCCTGCACGGTGAAAGCACAGAGTGGCTTTAAGGCTGCCGCTCCATTTTTCACCTGAATGCGCTGCCCCCAGAGCAGTGCAAGTTTGCGGCTGCCTTAGGGGCATTCTATGTGATAGGGCGCACTTTCCTTGTTTGTGCCTGGCACATCTGTTTTAATGTGCGCTGGGCAAAAATAGGGAAAGTGCGCCCCTTACATAATAGGGCCCCAGGTAAATGTTCCAAATGAAAATTGTAATCAGTTAAACCTTCAATTCATCTTCTGAGTCTAGACTTAATCTTCTCACTCTCTCTGCATGCAAATATGAGTCCCAGCGGCCAATGATCAGATGTGACCATGAATGGTAGATCCCACAAAAAAAATCTGAAATGCTGCAGTGTCCACGCTACAACCAAAGCCTCTCACTTTATGACAGAGTAGCTCTGCTCCTTCCAGGGCCCGAGAAGCAAACACCAGTACTTTTGCTTCCTGCTTGTTTCTTAGTTGCTGAGAGTTTCTCTCCACCAATTGCCACTAGATAAGATTCAAATATTTTTTTCCATGGGATGAGAGGACAGCAGGTTTCATGGGGCATGGTAGCACAGTCTTTATTTGCCCCAGGTCCCACAAAATATTCTTACTACCCTGAAAGAGAGAGTCAGATAGTCAGGGTGAGAAAGAGACAGTGGGACTGAAAGAGATAGATAAAGATAGAGACAAAGAGAGAGGGAGAGCAACAGAATTAGAACGAGGGAATGGGAGAGAGTTACAAAGAGAAGGAGAAAAATGTGTTAACAAATTATTTGCAAAATTGTAGTAGAGTTTGCACTGTGTGGAAAAACAATACTAATAATAATGCATTTCTTTATGCGGGATGGTGCATTGTCATGCATCTCGCATTCTACTGCAGAGCAGAAGCAGTGTTGTGCATTTTGTTTAATTCTGCTAAACTGCTTTTACCCAGCACTAACGTTTGCTGAATGCTGGAAGTTGTTCCCTAATTATATATACATTAGAGCACAAATACTACCGTCTGGATTCACAAAGCCCCATGACCATGTAAGTTCACTTTAAGCATGCAAATGGCCTTTCTTACAAGTATCAAACTATGTTGGTGATTCACAGTATTGGGGTGCTGCAGAAGTTTCCAAATACTCCTCACGCTGAGGCAGGCCAGAGACAGGACAGTAAAAGCAGGAACATGTACAGGTGCAGCAAAGATTCCACTACGGGATACTGCGGTTTCACAAAAGAAGACAAGAGGAACACTCTCACAGAGTGAAGGTTTGAAGGAGGAAGCAGCCACAAAAATGGGAATCTTGGATTGGGAAAAAGGACAAAAAGTAGTCGGTTGTTAGGCCACTGGGATAGGAAAGGAGGAGTCCTCGATTTGTCCGATAAAATCTAAAATCCACATATATGGACGTGTTTAGAATTAGTGGTTGCACTTGAGTGTGTTCCTGTGTTAGGTGTTTAGCTTATTTCTTGAGTCACAGAACCTTCTATAGAGTGTTTACATGTGCACAAACTGCCAACGTTGCTATAGTTGTTTCTAATCATGTTGACTATTGTAAAATTCCAGTTAATATGCCTTTAAGACTTGAAATGTGACCGGATCTGGAAAATGTAGATACATGGGTGTTTAACATTCTGGTGGATGTTGATAGCAATATTAAGTTACGAAAGTGATGGGCCTTGCGAAACACATGAAGTAGTAATGAGGATTGGAACCCTGGTAAAAGTTGTTAATATTGAATCAGAATTCTTACGAGTAGTCATATGTTCAAAGAGGCAAAGAACGCCCACTCCCCTTGTGTGTCACCATTATGTTTAGTTTCCCAGAACGCATTTAAACTTCATTTAAAGCTCTGGTATTATCTGAATAATGGAAACCTGCAGTTTATGTTTTGTGAAATGCTCAACAAAATCTGCATATCAAAAAGATTTGCATTTGACAATGAATATGCAAATATGTCAAAACAGACAGAAGCTTAAATCTAACAATTCGCTCTTTACTGTTCTGGTATGATGCCCGTAACTGAAGCCACTCACCCACGCTTGTAAAGTGTTGATAGATTTATTTTGATTTTATTGCAAGTTGATGAATACTTTTTATTCTTACCTTAAAGCATTTATTTTTTTTAAATTGGGACAAGGACTTCCCAGCATAATTGAATTAAATTGCGTAGGAAGCTTACGTTATTCAATCTGGAAGATGAAACGTGGGCATAGTTGTGTTCATTGTGCTTACATTTAAAGCAACGCGCCGTCCTTAAATACTTAAAAATCTCCAAATCTTTGGCGTACAAGCTCAGGGCCTCAGGTGCATCCATGCTGCTTAGAAGCAACAAAAAAACTCATTGCACAGCACCCCCTACCTTTTTTTGATAAAGGAGTACCATGGCCAAATCGGTTTCCGATCCTGTACTCAAATTATGGAATATAAAAGCCAAAAGGTGATGAATAGAATGCTGGAATACAGGTAATTATTCTGAGCCACATTCCATTCCATCATTGTTTGTCCACTATGCTGCTCCAGATATCAGCCATATGATAACCAAATCAGACTTAGGGGGATATTCACGAGGAAGTGGCGGAGAGAGGCGTTAGTCTTCTTGGCGTAACGCCTCTCTCTGCCACTTCGGAAAAGCAAGGCTGCACCATATTATCAAGGATATGGTGCAGCCTTGCGTTTCCCCCTGCGATGGCGCTAAGTTTTAACTTAGCGCCAATGCAGGCACCCTTGCACCAGAGTGCAAGGGTGTCTGCAAGCAGGGAGGTTTGTTAATGTACAGGAAGGTGTCCCTTCCTGCACATAAACAAACCTAAAATGCCAGTTTGTAACTTACATGTGTGCTGCTTCATGCAGCACACATGTAAGCTACAAAACGGCATTTAAAAAAAAGGTTTGTTTATGTACAGGAAGGGACACCAACTATGGCATTTTACTTTTTCCCTGTGTGCTGCACAAGGCAGCACACATGGAAAAAGCAAAAACGAGGAGAAATTAAGCATTTCTCCTCGTTTTGCCATCTTAAGACCAGGGTTTTCCTGGTCTTAACTTTGGCGCTACCTCCTATTTACGCTGCCCTTGTGAATAGGGGGTAGCGTCAAAATCAATGGGTGTTGTGGTTGAACGCCACCGCAACACCCACTGCACGCCCCTTTCACGCTAAACACAGCGTGAAGGGGGCCTTATTCACAAGGCAGCGTTAAGCCACGTTAAGTGGCTTAACGCTGCCTCGTGAATAAGGCGAGGCTCCTATCGCCACCACAACGTAACTGAAAGTGACGTTGTGGTGGCGATAGGGGCTTGTGAATATGCCCCACAGTCTGGTCCAATAGGTAAAGTCTAGCCTGAACCACCAGGTCAGGTACCTTCCAGCTGAAAATGTGGAATGCCCTCCCCAATCAGATACGTTCCATATTTACCAGCTTAAAGAAATTACTAAAAATCCTATTCAACAAGAAGCACTTGGATGCATGAACCTGATGTACCAATCCTCTAGTATTAACCACTTCTAGAATTATTTTTATAATGTTTAAGAAGACGACTTCCTGCTCAGTATGATCTGTCCTCCTCTTTCAAGGTATATTTTATCAACCTCTCACCTACTTTACAGCTGCTTTCTGCACGTTAATGTGTCCATATTCTTAATGTCCATAAGTATACCTTTAGATATGTCCACAATGATATGACTACCTGACCTGCATAGACCACCATATCCAATTGAGATAGTCAGATGCTGCACAAAGTTATGGAACTAGGTCTGTGTCTTGCATTAGGTTCATGCTTTGGATGTGGTTAAGGTTGCCAAAAGCTATCTAGCAAAGGGTCTAAACACAACTTTCGCTATATATATATGTGATCAAGATCGCTTTACGCGATCGAAACGCGTCATGGCAGGCACTATGCTTGAGCAGCTATAGAGTTAATTTCTTGCCAATAAATTATTGCACTGCGATAAAGATAGTACTGGAGTCGTGCATATTGTGTGAGCGAAGCGTGAAGGAGGTCCGTACCCAGGTGGTACCGCCAAGCAAAAAACGTGCCAGGAAGTGTTGCTATATATATATATATATATATATATATTCACTGAAAAAACCATAGGTTTCAGGCACGTTATAGTTAGAAATTAGCATTTAAAAACCTTAGAAATTCACTGAAAAAACCATAGGTTTTAGGGACAGTTATAGTTAGTTGGACATTGCACTCGTACAAAACCCGTGAAATTCCCCCGTTATAGTTAGTTCAGGTAACTATAACTCGCGCACCCGCAATGCACTGCTGATGACGTCACATATTACATCACTCATGACATGGTCAGTGACATCACTGATGACATCACTGATGACATCATCCAGTGACTGTGTGTTTTTGTAAAGTTTAAATATGTTTAATATATATAGGGAAAGGCGTATTGAAGAATGAGTGGGTGTATAAGTGTCTGAAAGGATGATTTAGTAGGTGCGTGACTAACTCTATAAGTGAGTGATTAAACGTATCTTACTGAATGCATGGGTTAGTGACTAAACTGTGTGAATGTCTGTATCCGTCTGTCTGTTGATGTGTAAGTGGCTGCATGGGTTTGTGAATAGCTACATGAGTGTCTATATGAGTTATTGATTGGTTGTCTGAGTATCTGTATGTGTGCCTGAGTGTTTGTGTGGGTGGGGTGTGCGACTCTGTGCATAGATGTGTGAGTGGGTGATGCACTGGGTGGATGGTTTCAAGAGTGCATCTGTGATAGACTGTATGGGTGGGTAAGTGTGTGTAAGAGTGTGTTAGTGAGTGAATTTTGTCCCAGTGGTACATGTGTGAGTAACTACATATGTGAAAGGCAGTATATATGTGTGTTGGAGTATATAAATAGCTATAAGCGAGAGTGTGTGATTGTGAGAGTGACTGTATGGATGAGTGTGTGCTTGTATCAGAGATTGTATAAGAGCGTAAGAATGTGCTAGTATTTGTATGAGTAAGTGAGCTGGTGTGTGTATAACTGTATAGGTGAGTAAATGGGTGTGTGCTTAATTTTTTGCATGACTGACTAGGTGTGTGAGTACCTCTATGGATGAGTCGCGGTGTGTGAGTGTTTATATAGGTGTATGAGTGCATATAATAGTCCTGTACTGAGTGACTATAAGTATGAGTGATTGTACGGGTGAGTGAGTAGATGTGTGTGTGTAGACCTAAGAATCAGTGAGTGTGTATATAGTAATTGGTGTTGGAGTGTCTATGGTTTTGACAATGGCAGTCTGTAATTTACAGTGGGTGTATCAAAAGTTATATTAGGGTGTGAGAAGATGCATCAAATTATCTTATGGATGATGTCATCAGTGATGTCATTTGAGATGTCATCAGTGATGTCACTGACCATGTCATGAGTGATGTAATATGTGACGTCATCAGCAGTGCATTGCGGGTGCGCGAGTTGTAGTTACCTGAACTAACTATAACGGGGGAATTTCACGGGTTTTGTACGAGTGCAATGTCCAACTAACTATAACTGTCCCTAAAACCTATGGTTTTTTCAGTGAATGTCTAAGGTTTTTTAAATGCTAATTTCTAACTATAACGTGCCTGAAACCTATGGTTTTTTCAGTGAATTTCAAAGGTTTTTTAAATGCTAATTCCTAACTATAACGTGTCTGAAACCTATGGTTTTTTCAGTGAATTTCAAAGGTTTTTTAAATGCTAATTCCTAACTATAACGTGTCTGAAACCTATGTTTTTTCTGTGAATTTCAAAGGTTTTGTAAATGACAATTTTTAAATGTATTAATTGTTATATTTATTTTTTTGATACTGATTTACAAAAAAATTTTAAACTATTTATTTTTAGATATTTTATTTTTTAAATTACATTGTAATTACATTATACATTACATTACAAAATATACTTTCTCAGAATGAATTACTTTAGTTTAAATACTTTGCAAATAGGCAATAGACTTTTAAGTACAGTAGTTACAGTTGTTGCAATGGGCAACACAATTTCAAAAACAATGCAACATTGAGCTCAATGTGAATTTCTAGTTAAATGCAATTAGTTACTTTATGGATTACTTTTCTAACCACAGGACTGGATCCTAGATTCAGTCCTGGGACATCTCCTGTAAACAGTTGAGTAAAAGCGTTTTGGTTACAGTAGTGATTTTTAAGGAATATTATTGTATTTTAAAAGTTGACAGAAACTTTTTCACATAGAATCACCAATGTTATCCTATGGAAGGAAATTCACTTAGCAGGTAAGTAGTGTTATCGTTACTTTTTCTTACTCAGTGGTGGATCCTGGATCCAGCACTGGTGCATCTCCTGTAAACAGTTGAAAGAATGCGTTTAAGTCATACAGGCGATTTTTAAGGAATATTTGTAGTTTGTGAAAATCGACACTTTGAAACTTTTCTGCTGAAAACCAGACAATGGATTCCTATGGAAGGAAATTCAAGTTACTGGTAAGTACGGTTAGAATTACTTTTCAGGGTCAGTGCTGGGCTAAAAGATGCAGCACTGGGTTCTCTCCTGATAACAGGTGAGTAAATTTGAATTCGTACTTTGGTTGATTTTAGAGGAATATTATAAAGTTCCAAAACTCCACACTTAGAAGAATTTCCAAGTGAAACCAGTCAATGTTAGCCTATGAAGGAAATTCAAGTTACCGGTAAGTACGGTTAAAATTACTTTTCAGGACCAGTACTGGGCTGAAAGATGCAGCACTGAGGTCTCTCCTGATAACAGGTGAGTAAATCGGAATTCGTATTTCGGATGATTTTAGAGGAATATTTTAAAGTTCCAAAACTCCACACTTAGAAGAATTTCCAAGTGAAACCAGTCAATGTTAGCCTATGGAAGGAAATTCAAGTTACTGGTAAGTACGGTTAAAATTACTTTTTCAGGACCAGTACTGGGCTAAAAGATACAGCACTGAGGTCTCTCCTTATAACAGGTGAGTAAATCGGAATTCGTATTTCGGCTGATTTTAGAGGAATATTTGTATGTTTCAAAAATCAACACTTACAAACTTTTTCAGCAAAAAGCAGGCAATGATATCCTATGGAAGGAAATTCAAGTTACTGGTAAGTACGGTTAAAATTACTTTTCAGGATCAGTACTGGGCTGAAAGATGCAGCACTGAGGTCTCTCCTTATAACAGGTGAGTAAATCGGAATTCGTATTTCGGATGATTTTAGAAGAATATTTGCACAAGGGTGAAGGGAGGGGGCGGGGCCTGTGGTGACATCTGTGCAAACGCGCCCCGTGACACGTTTTAAGTTGGGGGATTAAGTCCCTTGAATCCTGAGGGTCCCTAGGGGCCAACTAGCCCACCAGGAACCTCCAATATGCGCTAGGGGCTGCGTTGCAGAGACGTGTAGAGAGGCCACACCCCTTTTACACCTCTCTGCAACGCAGCTCTGTGGCGCTTTCTGGATGTACCTGTTGGGCTAGTTGGCCCCCAGGGACCCTCAGGATTCAAGGGGATGTAATTCCCCATCTTAAAACGCGCCACAGGGCCTGTTTGCACACATGTCACCTGAAGCCCCGCCCCCTCCCTTCACCACTGTGCAAACGCGCCCCGTGGGTGATTAAGTCCCCTTGAATCCTGAGGGTCCCCGGAGTCCAACTAGCCCACCATATACCTCCAAAAAGCGCCACAGAGCTGCGTTGCAGAGAGGTGTAAAAAGGGGCGTGGCCTCTGTACACCTCTCTGCAAGGCAGCCCCTGGCGCATACTGGAGGTTCCTGGTGGGCTAGTTGGCCCCCAGGGACCCCCAGTATTCAAGGGGAATTGTTTCCCTCTGCAAACGCGCCAGGGGGCGTGTTTGCAGAGTGGTGAACGAAGGGGGCGGGGCCTGCGGGCCCGATCGTTTTTTTAAATTTTTTTTTGTTGTGTCCCCTGAAGGGGGGCTGTGTGGCCCCCCTTCCTTTTTTCTGTTTTTGGGCCCTGGGGACCCCATCCCCCAGGGCCTTACCCCTTTTTTTAAATTACAAAAAAAAAAACGGGAAGGGGGCCGCGTGGCCCCCTTCCCTGGGCCTGTATTGGCCCCGGGGACCCCATCCCCCGGGGCATGGCCTCTATATTTATTATTTTGAGGGGGCAGCGTGGCCCCCCTCCTCTGGCCATTTTAAGGCCCCGGGGACCCCATCCCCGGGGCCGGCCTTTCCATTTTTTTTTTTCATTTTTGGGGAGGGGGCCGTGTGGCCCCCCTCCCGGGCCACTACTTGCCCCGGGGACCCCATCCCCCGGGGCTGGCTCCTCTCCGTTGGGGACTGTGGGGGGTCCCCAATCCCCCACAGTCCCGCCGGCTCCCTGTGTCCTACGGGAGCCGGCATTGCTTTACACATGGGGAGCAGCTAACATGCTGCTCCCCATGTGGAAAGCAATCTGCTTTGGATATTGGAAGAGAGAGCAGGTTTCCTGCTCTCTCTTCCAATATCCAAAGCAGTTTGCAATGACAGGACGGGAGCCGCGAGGCTCCCGTCCTGTCATTGCAAACAGCAGTGTCCCGGGGTAGGCACCCCGGGACACTGCAGGAGCCGGCCCTGGGGGGTGGTGGTCCCCAGGGCCATCAAGGGCTCCAGGAGGGGGGCCGCGTGGCCCCCCTCCCATTCAGTACACAGCCTGGTTTGGAGTGTTGACAGCCAATTAGCATACAGCTCGTGATCGGGAGGTTGCGCTCAGGGTGCGCGGACCCTCCGCGGCCATAGATATATATGTGTTTTTACTTTTGATTTTCTCAGCAACTACTGAACGGATTTACACCATTTAACAAAAGGGTTCTTTCTGAACCAAGAACTACCTCTTTGCCAAATTTGGTGTAATTCCGTTCAGCAGTTCGGGCTGTAGCCGTGTCTAAAGTTTCCTATGGAAAAGTGCATGGGGAAAACACGTTTTGGGACCCCTTTTTCTCGGCCCCCGCTAACGAATCCCCCGAGACTTTCAGGGTAGGAGCGGACCGGAGCGGGCCACAAAGTTTGAAAATTTCGCGAAGATACGTCAACCGGCAAGAGAGTTATTTCAAATAGAATTTCGCGGATTTCCTATGGATAATAGGTTGTAACTATAACTATCTACTGGCGACCGCCAGTAGATAATATATATATATATATATATATTCCAAACACTTTTACTGCCCAAAGGGAACCGCTCTCAGCACGGCGGGTGTCGTAGCACACGGGGGCAGTCCCGCGTCGTAAATAGCACCAATAGTCACAAAGACAACGCTGTGCACTCAGGCTCTTTAGTGATTTTGAAAATGTATTCTTCCATGCCACTCGAAAGAAAGATACTGACAAACGCGTTTCAGCTGCCTGGCCTTCATCTGTGTCAGTTGCGGCTCGTGGCATCGAGCCTTTTAACAATAACTCATCTCATTGGTTTTCATTAAATCATAAAAATAGTGAAAGGACCAAAAATCTACCATGTATTTACAGTTGAGAACTATGGGGTCCATTACGATGGCGGGCGGACAAAGTCCGCCCGCCATTGTAACGGAATGCGGGACCGTCCGCCAGGGGTGCGGCGGTCCGGCACCTACAATTAGGATGCCACCGCCACCGTGGCAGTGGCATCCCCCATTCCCAGCATTGTGGTGGGCGGTGCTCACAGCAACGCCTGCCACAATGCTGGAAATGCATGTTGTGCATTTGCATGCACCAGGTGACAGGCACCGCGTGGTGCCTGCCACCTTGTGCATGCAAATGCAGGGGGGTACCATAGCTACCCCCCATGTGCACCCCCCAACTCCCTGCGGGCCCCCAACGGGCCCCCAATGGCAAAGACCGCATGCCTTTCCATGGCGGCAACGCCACCATATTAAAGGTGTTTTCCGCCCGGTCGACGAGTCGACCGGCGGAAATGCGGCAGACCGTGTTTCCGTCCGCCGCGGACCCCCCAGCCATCCTAATATGGTGGGGGGTCTTTATGGTGTGGATGGCGGTCGGCTCGCCCCCGCCGGGCTGGCGGTGGCTACCACCAGCCCGGCAGGGGCAAACCGCCCGCCATCCTAATGACCCCCTATGTCGGCCATCTTAGACTGTCTTGAGTTCAGTTGTTTTGCCATTTACAAGTGGAAGTATTTACAATATATACATTTTTATACATGAATCGGGACAAAAATATTTACAAATATTTCATGTTGTCCCTCAATTTCATTCAATTGTGACTCATCATATATCATTATCAATTTTCGTTATCATGAAAACAAATGATTGTCACTAGTATATGCAAATTATCAATCGTAATATTGCCCTATTGGGCCTAATGTCACATTTCATGATATTATGTTGCGAATACAATAAGAGTACCCACAATCACGCCCTGTATGGGCTGTCATATTTTGTATAACTCCCACTTTTACTATCTAAACAAAAAACAGTTCATTTTTAATCTAAGAAAGACCATACCTCTTCTTCTGTATTGAGGCCCCAAGGTGTACGGGTCCTTAAATCAACTATGTATCTGGCCTCCAGCTGTTTGAGGAGTTTTACTTTATCTCCCCCTCTTTCTGTTAGGAGAATTTGATCCAAGCAGAAGAAACGTAGTTTGTCACCTCTCGAATCATGCAGATCCGAGAAGTGTCTAGCTACGGGATATGAAGTATCTTTGTTGGTGATTGCCCGTGTGTGCTCCAGCACTCGTTTTTTGGCTGGGTGAATGGTACTGCCAATGTACTGGAGACCACACGGACAAACCAAACAATATACAACATAGCTGGAGTTACAGTTTAGTAACTTATTGATACATCGTTTTTCTTTCTTTCCAGGGACTACATAGTCCTTCACCTTGGAGCTATTTTTACAGGCCTTGCAGTTGGATCATGGAAAAAATCCTGTGATTGGCAATTTCTTATTAGTAGGTTCCTCCGAAAAGTGACTATGAACTAGGATGTCTTTCAATGAGGCATTCTTTTTATATGTGATAACGGGTCTATCAGGTATTAAACGTCCGATTATATTGTCAGTTTGCAGAATCCCCCAGTTTTTCTGGACCAGATCCCTGATCTTAGGTGACACTGCTGAAAAACTCAGGATTAGTCTAACTGTTGTCATGTCTTCGTCTGAAGTATCGATAGATCTATGTGTCAGTAGTTCTTGCCTGTCCTTCAGTCGAACCTTCTCCCTGGCACTATTTAAAATTGACTGCTGATATCCTCTAGCTCTAAACCTTGTAAGGGAATCTCTTTCCGCTTCTTCATAATCCCCCAGGAGTGAACAGTTACGTTTGAGCCTCAACAGTTCCCCATAGGGGATACTGTTGATCAAGTTTCATGGGTGTTGGCTCTGTGAGTGTAAAACTGTGTTACCTGAGGTAGGTTTTCTATAGAGTTTGGTGCAGAGTTTGCCATCCGATTTAAAAACCAACAGATCCAAAAAGGCTATTTCCTCACTGTTAATATTACTTGTGAATCTGAGGTTAAGATTGTTGTTATTTAAATGTCAGATGTAATCTTCTGCTTCGGCGAGTGTTCCTCTCCATACAATAAAGAGGTCGTCGATATACCTCGGCCAAAGCGCTATCTTCTCTTTCCATTCTCCACAGTCATCCGCCCAGGCCACGTGCTTCTCCCACCAGCCTACGAAAAAAATCTGGACCCCAATCCACTTAGAGACTGGGCAGAATACACCAGTGTTTCGGCAAAAGGTATGGCCGAAATATTGGTGAAGTACGCAAAGAGTGATAGAGCGAAATTGTTGGATGAGATTAACAACATTGAGAGTAACATAGTGACTTTTGCGGACAAGGAGCAGGCTAAAAATCTCAGAGCCAGAATGAAAGTAAGATTGATTGCCTATGAGAATGACATCAAAAGACGTAAAAAGAGCAAATTCGCTAGAGACCAGCAAGATTACGAAACAGGCAGAGTCCTAACTTTCATGAAAAAATATGATGCCCCTCGCAAAGCACTACAAGAAACAAAAACTGTTAAAGAGGCTGCCCCCAGAGATACCTCAGAATCTGAGGCTGATATGGATCATTCTGAAGCAGAAGGCCCAAGGAGAGATGCAGGCCCTGCAATAATCAGAGAACAGAATTTTCCCCAGGAGTATCAACTCACCAATCTCCGGTTGCGGGAGGCAAGATGGCGGACACGTCAGTGTCCGAGTGAGGCAGGCTATGAGTGCTCTCCACTACCAAGCCTCCCTACTCCTCTGGTAGTTGTCGAAGCTGTCGAAGCGAAGCCTCTTGCGAAAAACGCTGCTTAAAGCACCTGGGAATGTTTTCATTATTGATACATTTGTATCAACAAGGTCGCCGGCGCGTTTGGGAATTTGTTGCTTACCGTGGAGATTGGCGGAGCAGGGCTGCGGCTGGCGTCCGGTATCCAGAGGAGAGAATCGCGGCTGTGGCCGAGCAGATTCGGGGCTTACAGGAAGACCTGGGCTGGACTAGGATGGGTCCCAAGAACGCCAGTGTCAACGTGAAGGGCACAAAGACTCGGGCAGCAGCTGCTGCTACAGCGTCAGCCCTGTTCAAGTTGGGGGTTTTCCGGTGGAAAGGGCAACTGCTGCAGATATCGACGTCCTTGGAACCACTGATGCTGTGAAGGAGAATCCGATTTCCTCCCCCGGGATTACTCGGATTAATGATTCGGCTGGGGCCAAGGGAAAGATTCCTGGGATCTTTAAAAAAAAAACGCCAGGTAAAGGTAAGACCCCCGCTGTTGAGCAAGCAAGGAGCGCAACTGCTATCCTGCAAGTGGACACATCGCCCGATAAAATTTGTGGCACAACTGAATTATCAACAAATACTCTTGTGCCCTTGACATGCTTGAATGCATCTCTTGTGTCAAAAGAACAGCTAACGGGGCAAGAATTGGGAGAAGCTGAGGTGTGTAATTCGTGTGTGGCTGATCCGTTAAAAATTGCCGTAGAGATTGCTCCCTCTCCCCAGCTGACATTAGGTGGTTCAATCAATTCCCAGAGTGCCCTACCTTCAACACTGGCTAATAATATGAATCATGGCGAAACTCATCCAGCTTCTGTGACCAGCAGCGAAATACTTAGTAGCGACGTGATAATAGAGGCAGACTCCGGGGACTCAGGTGGAAATTTCTATTCTATGTCAGATGTATCTAATACCTCGGAGATAGAGAGTGTTGAAGGCGACTGGGCTGATGACAGAAGTTTGACCAGTTCAGCTCCACTGGACGAAGAGGAAAATACTTTGTTAACTTCTGGGGATAGAAGTACTGTGCGAAAGGTAAAAGAAACAAAGGATTTATCTAATTCATTGTCCAGGGATGGACAAGGCAACGATGGGTCCCCTATGCTGAATCATACTTCTTTATTACATCTTGGGGAGGTGAGTGACAGTAGGGGGTGCTCTGCTGATGTACATGGAGGATCTATCAGTCCCGGTGAATCGATAGAGAATGAGGTCACATTAGCCACTATATATCAAGCTATAATGTCACACCGTGAGGAGACAAAAGCAGAAGGCCAGCGGATGCAGGGGGCAGTCCGCAAGCTTCAGAACACGGTTCGCCACGTAGTTAAGACTTGGACGGAGATGTCGGCCAGGATTGGGGAAGCGGAGGGCAGAATATCCCTAATCGAGGATGAAATTGTGCAGCAGAAAACAGATGTGTCTACCTTACATTCTCTTCGGTACGATATAAATTGGAAGTTAACTGATTTAGAAAACAGATCAAGGAGGAACAATTTGCGAATATTAGGCGTTCCAGAAGGAACGGAAGGGAAAGACATTCGTCAATTCATTATCGATTTGTTCTGGGAAGCCTTTCCTGAACTTCATCAATGGAAGTGGGAACTTGAGCTGCAGCGTGTTCATAGATTTCCTTTTCATATGCGGGGTGGTACCAGGGGGGTGGATGGTAAACCCAGAGCCATACTGATTTGTTTAAATAATTTTTTACTTCGTGAATCTTTGTACGACTTAGCAAGGCCAGATCGTAAGAGAAGGGGGAAGGGGTGCGAATTTTTTGTACGCCCAGATTACTGTCAAGCCACAGTTTAGCAGAGGTGGCTTTTGCGTCAATTGATTCCGCTGTTTCAAGCAAAAGGGGCACAGTCTTACCTACTAAATCCTTCAAAGCTTAAAATTATCTATAAGGATAAAACGCTTTTTTTTATGTCTGAGATTGCCGCAAAGGATTTTTTGGGCACAATTTAGGGGGATGGCTGTAGTATAGATAATTTAGGCCATTAAGACAGCTTTCTTTTTCTTTCCTTCTCTCTTTTTTTCTCTTCGCTGGGGGGCTGGGGGGATTAGTGGAGGGCACTTAATCCTTTCTCTCCATCGCTATAGGGACCATTCAGTCCCTCTGCCTCATTTGGGTGGGTGCATGGGTGGGGGGGAGGGCTCTTGGGGTGACAAGGGTGTTGAGGGTGGTTGGGGCGGTGGGGCAAGGAATAGTATAGATGGGTTTTTTTTCTATTTGAGTTGCAGCAAGGATTGGGTGAATAAAGGTATCATAAATGTAGTATTTGCATTAATATTATTAGGAAGTTTGGTGGGAAGGGAATGGCAAAGCGAGTCAGTTATGTTAACATGTTCTTTGTTTGAGGATGGGTACATTTTCTATTTGTACTTGGAACATATGTGGCCTGAATAATAGGAAAAAAAGAGGGATAATGGCCCAGATTCTTAAATCAATGAGGGTGGACCTGCTTTGTGTACAGGAGACTCATATTGCATGGAATAATAGGAGGTGGTTAAAGGACTTGGGTTTGGACCTTGTGGGCTGTACACATCAAGGGTCAACAACAAGAGGGGTGGCAATTTTGAAAAGATTTGGGTGGGGGAAGTGTAAGCGTGTAAAAGAAGATCTTTGTGGCCGATGGGTGATCATTGAGTTATTGATAGAGGGTCTTTCCATGACTATTTGTTCAATTTATGGTCCGAATTCAGATGACCCGGAAATGATGAATGAGCTCAGTATTGAGTTAGCTGATTGGCCATCTCCCTTGATCTTATGCGGGGACTTTAATCTCCATTTGGCAGGGAATGTTGACATATCAAGCAAACATCCCTATGACGGGAAGAAAAATAAAGCTTTTAAAGCTACCAGGGGCCTTGTTAAAGAATTTGGGCTGGTAGATATATGGTGGCTTAAAGGAAAGGGTGCCCCAGGGAATACTTTTTACTCTGCACCTCATCGCAAGCATGTGCGTTTAGACTACTTTTTTTTAACTGCAGAACTTGCTAGTAAGGCCAGGATTGATATTCAACCCAAAATAATTTCTGATCATAATCCTATTTTGTTAGAATTAGAAATTAGTCACAGATCTTCCATAAGGGCCTGGACTTTTGAACGGGAGTTATTGGTTGACTCTGCTTATTGTGAACAAATGAGTAAATGGATAGTAGAATTTTTTAAAAATAATCGTGGGTCTGCCTCTGTCCATATGGTGTGGGATGCTTTTAAGTCTGGCGTTCGTGGTGAGACTTTAAGTTACTCTGTTAATAAACAACGTAAATTGCGGGCAGAATTTTTGGATGAAATGAATAAATTGCGGCTGTTAGAAAATGAGTTTATGGTGGCCGTCAGCAATGGTCAGGACTTTGAACAGATCTCAAATGATTTGGCTATTCAAAAAATGAGGTTATATCAGAATTTTGCTACAAAGCTGGCAGCGCAAATTGCAGTATATAGCTCCGAGATATATGAGGTGGGTGAAAATTCTGGACGAATATTGGCCAAAAGATTACACCAAAAGATGTTGCTAAAAGGATTAATAACATTCAGGATGAGCAGGGGTTAATCAGGGATAAGCCAGCTGAAGTGCTAGAATTCTTTGGCAAATGTTATCGTCAATTGTATATGGATGAGGACATTTTGGGAGTTGAAGATAAAGTAGCGGAGTTTTGTGGAGATAGCGAAATGTCTAAGCTGACACGAGCAAATGGAAGATTTAGATCTTGATATCACCTGGCGGGAAGTGGAGGCAGCAATTACATCTTTGGCAGTTGGCAAGGCGGTGGGGCCGGACGGTATTCCGCTTGAATTCTATAGAACTTTCCGGCATGTGCTGAAAGAGGAAATTATGTCGACTTTTCTGTCTGCACAACAGGGGATTGCGCCACTGTCTTGGCGGAAATCCATTATTACGTTTAAAAAAAAAAAAAAGATAAACCTGCCTTACTGCCGGCATCCTATAGACCTATCTCGTTAATTAACTCTGATAGTAAAATGTATGTCAAAATACTAGCAGCACGCTTGTCGGGGATTATTTCTACGTTGGTTTCATGATTCCAACATGGATTTATTCCTGGGCGCGATACCGCAGATCATGTTCGGCGCCTAATATCATTCGTGGATTGGGCACAATCAACCAAGTCTACAATGGGAATAACCCTGTTGGATGCCGAAAAGGCATTCAACAGGATTTCTTGGCCATACATGTGGGAAGTTTTGAGGTTGAAGGGCTTCGGCCCTGTGATTCGGCAGGCATTGAAATCACTATACTTCCTTCCAGTTGCCTCTATTCGAATAGCCGGCCAAGAGTCAGGCTTGTTTACAATCAACCGCGGTACATGGCAAGGATGCCCGTGCTCACCTTTACTATTTGCTTTATATATCGATTTTTTTTTGGTTAAGCTAAATCAGGCTATTGACATTAAACCGGTTCAACTGCGACACATCGTTTATAGAGCCCTGGCTTACGCGGATGATATTGTTGTCGTTACTAGAGACATTGTCACTGCAATACCGGCAATTGAGGGACTAGCATCTAAGTTTGGGATCTTTTCGGGGTACAAATTAAATATCTCCAAAACTGAGATTCTATTTATTGGTGGGGAACCTCCTGATAACATAACAACTGTCTCTGAAGTTACATATTTAGGAATTAAAATTTCTTTACCAATCAGTAAGATCCCAGAACTAAATATGAATCTTGTGCTCCTTAAAGTGAATTCAATGCTGGAGAGGATGGATCATCTACATTTATCTCTTTATGGAAGAGCGAATGTTTTAAAAATGCTGGGGGCATATTAGCAAGACTGGCGATAATTGGCTTGCTAATATGCGTTATAGAATTCCAATAGAAGCCCAGGTTAGATGTGCAGGACATCTAACCTGGGCTTCTATTGGAATTCTATAACGCATATTAGCAAGCCAATTATCGCCGTTTTAGCGGCAGTTTCCTGCCGCTAAAACGGCGATGATTTTATCGCCAGTCTTGCTAATATGCCCCCTAGTTTTGCCCAAATTTCTTTATATGTTTAGAACAATCCCACTCGAATTTCCAGTTTTGTGTTTTAAGAGGCTAGAGAGGATTAGTTCCAGATTTTTGTGGGGTTATAGACGCCAGAGAAGGGCTTATAAAAAGATGGTATTGCCGAAGAATCGCGGTGGCTGGGGTATGCCTTATTTTATTTTTTATTATTGGGCAGCAGTTTTGCAATTTATTAGTCCTTTGGTAGTGGGGGATCGGGTTAAGCTTTTGCCATGCCATTGTCCTTCCATCTATGAGTTTGGACTGGGTGATGAGGCTAATGGATGTCTGGTTAAAGTATTAGAACCTAGCTACTTTAAGAAAATGAAATTTAAAATTCTTAAAGCAGCATACCTTGTTTGGAGATCAGTTAAACAGCAACTTGGGGTCTCGAATTTAAACGCATACACCCCATTTTCAGCTACCGGGTTACTCTCATTGATTTTTCGTGACCAAACGGTAAATAGATGGCGTTTAAAAGGAATTCAATGTTTAGGGGATTTGTAGGAGGATGGACAGTTGGTATCATTTGCCGAGTTACAAACAAAATATGGTCTCCCTAAATATGAATTTTTCAAATATCTTCAAATTCAGAGTTATTTGAATTCGCTTGGCCCTGGTGTGGAAGTTCAATTCAGAAAGGTCCCTCTTATTGAAAGGATGCAGAAAAAAACAACAATCGGCCAGTTTTATTCTCAATTGATCGATGTACTTCTAGACGATGTTGAGGTTTGTCAAGACAAGTGGGAAACGAAGCTAGGTCATGAGGGAATTGATGTCATAAAATCTTTAAGTCTTGCGAATCAAGTTCTGATGTCTGGGAGGATGCGTACTCAGCATTACATGGCCATATATGATCTGTATTATACCCCAAGAAAGATTTCTAAATGGGGGACATCTGCTGGCACCAAATGTAATAGATGTGGTTTATTTGCAGCAGATGTAGTTCATATGTTTTTTGCATGTCCTAAATTAGCTGAATTATTTTTGTCTATTGAACGTTTTTTAGGACTAATAATGGGGTCATCAGTGTGCATAATTGGGGAACTGGTTTTGATTGGCCTTTACTCAGATACCTCGGCTTATACAAGGTCTAATGCAATGGTATCTTTTTTGTTTATCTGTATGTCAGTGGTGCGTGCATGTATTACGCAGGACTGGATAAATCCTGACCCTCCGTCTTTTTTGAGTTGGCGGGCAAGATTGCTTGCTATGTATAACTTGGAATTAGCTATATACAAGACTAAGGGGAGAAGGAAGAGTGCAATGGGAGCTAAGATCTGAGCCGCTGTCACTGACTGGGTTTAATGTTGAATAATGGACAGCTATTGTTTGTCGGCAGACACTCTCTATTTTAGTATGCTTATATAATTTGGCCTTTTCATATGTGGACACATATTGACTAGGATTTTTTTTTTTTTTATGTCTGTTTTTGCTGCTGTATTTGTATTTTTTATTATGTTTGATGACCTTATTTGTGATTGTATAAAATGATTTGTATATTCCTTGCATAAAAGGGGAAAAAACCAATAAAACATTTTTTTTAAAAAGGAGTATCAACTCATCAAGGAATCATGGGGGAGATACCCGCAGTGAACACGCCCACCGCAGCAAACCAGCGGAAAGTCAGGCGGGGAGGGAAAAAGCGGAAAATCAAGCTTCTAACCTCGAGTAACACGGAGCAAGAGAGGCAGCAACAAGAACTAAATCAGCTCTCTGTTGTAAATGTATCGAAAAGACATCTTTCAGACATCGAAGTTCGAACTTTAGAAAGAGGACTCACTTTTTGCCCTACGACAAGTTGGGACTATACCCAAACGCGTATCGACCTATATCATTTAATCAAAAAATTGAAGTTAAAAAAACTTTTTGTACAACATCCTAGACGGACGGACATTGGTGCTGTGACTTCTCCAGTGCCCACAGACATACTTACAGGCAGTGACTATGAAACACTACGAATCCTACATGAGTTACAAGAATCTCAATTGGATTTTACATCAGAGGATAATGTTGGTGAGACCATGATGCCGGAGCACCTAGGAATCGCACAAACCAGCGGTAAAAGCCATTTCAAATCAAAATCCAAATTTATTCTAAGGACACCCTTTGATACCATCGATTGTTTCCATGAAGCGTTGATTAAAGATTTGGATGCATTACGAACTGTGCCCCTCCAACCAGCAACTAAGAGGAAATACAATCTTTCACTAGCACAATCGACAGCAGTGAAATCTCTCAAAGAGGACAATTCAATTGTTATTAAACAATCTGATAAAGGGGGGAATGTTGTTGTCCTATCAAAAGATTATTATAAAGAGGAAGCGCTACGCCTTCTGGGTGATCCATCGAGCTATAGGAAAATATCTAGAGGAGAATTTAACACAAGTGTTTTAGCCTTCTATGATTTGCTAAATAACTGGAAAGAGAAAGGGATCCTAGAAGAGGATGAGTACCAGTTTATGAAGGTTGACCACCCAGTTCTCCCCACGTTCTACCATTTGCCGAAAATTCATAAGGACGTGAGGAGACCTCCGGGTCGTCGTATAGTATCCAGCAAAGGCAGCCTGTTAGAAAAAGCCTCAATCTATTCAGATTTTTTCCTCTTTCCGATGGTAAAGGATTTAAGTTACTTTATCCAGGACTCTACGGATTTTATAAGGCTCATTCAGAATATCCGTTGGGAAGATGGGAAGATGAATTTCTTTTGATCACTCTAGACATCACTAGTCTCTATACTTGTATTGCGCATTCCCATGGTCTATCTGCTCTTGAATCATGGTTGAAAACAAGACCTCTAAAACTCCAGGCACACAGTAAAATGATACTCAAAATTGTCGAGTTTTGTCTAAACAACAACATTTTTCTCTTTGCTGGCCAACTATATCAACAAATTCAGGGTACCGCCATGGGCATGTGCTTCGCCCCCAGCTATGCGAAACTTTTCGTAGGCTGGTGGGAGAAGCACTTGGCCTGGGCGGATGACTGTGGAGAATTGGTAGAGAAGATAGCGCTTTGGGAGAGGTATGTCGACGACCTCTTCATTGTATGGAGAGGAACACTCGCCGAAGCAGAAGATTACATCCGACATTTAAATAACAACGATCTTAACCTCAGATTCACAAGTAATATTAACAGTGAGGAAATTGCCTTTTTGGATCTGTTGGTTTTTAAATCGGATGGCAAACTCTGCACCAAACTCTATAGAAAACCTACCTCAGGTAACACAGTTTTACACTCACAAAGCCAACACCCATGAAACTTGATCAACAGTATCCCCTACGAGGCCACCCTGAAGGGTTTGGGGCTCCAGAACCGGAGAATGCTGTGTGTATATTTAATGAGGAGCATGACTCACTCACGCGCCCAGCCTACAATAGGAATGCCACTGGAGCGAAAATATGAGCGCGTGTGGAAGGGATTCGAGACGGATGACATCCCTCTTCGATCGTGCTGGTAAATGGGGTTTTTTCAGGCCAAGAGTAGATTAAATTAACAGCACTACCTAAAAGAAACCAACTCACCTGACTGTTTTCTATTATTAACCCCACTTCAAAATCAGTGCTATTGCCAAGTAAGAACTTTTTTGAACTATGCCAACCAAACAAAATGAGGACCATCTACTTGAATGGATTTTAAATGCACTGTGAGACTTGTATTTCCAAATACCCAGTCATGTGATCAAGTACTTTTAAAAGAACGCACCAACGCACTTTGTAATTACTATGACTCACTTCCACCTGTGATCAAGGCTATCAGTGCATTTGGTGGTGCTTTGATGGGCTGCTCCATGCCCATTGCCTCAAGGCCGCCCTGAAGGGTTGGGGGCTCCAGAACCGGAGAATGCTGTGTGTATATATATATATAATATTATATTCACTGAAAAACCAAAGCTTTCAGGTATGTTATAGTTAGACACAGATTTCAATTGTACAAAACCAGTGACATGTAAGACAAGTGACGTTCAAGTTACAGTTACCTGTGCTAACTATAACTTATACTCCCCCACAATGCACTGCTTATGACCTCACATATTACATCGCTCATGACATGGCCAGTTACATCACTGATGACATCTCAAGTGACATCATTTAATTAGTGTGTTTCATAAACGTTTCTGAGACTTAAAGATTTCTGCTAAGCTACAGCATAAGTTGAATTACTATTCTTTCTGTACCACTAATGAGTGAGTTTCTAACATATGTCAGATAAGTGGCTTTGTGACTGTCTCTATCAGTGTGTAAGTGGGTATCTGAGTGACTGTAAGGTTGTGTAAGTGGGTGTGTGTGGGGCTGTGTGGCTTTGTCATTGCATGTGTGAGCGGCTATATATTGGTCCCTCAGTGGGTATGTGAGTGGCTGTATGGGTCTGTGAATGGGGTTGTGAGTGTTTTTATGGATTTGTAATTGGGTGTGTGAGTGGTTATATGGGCTTGTGAGTGGTTGTAGGGGTTTGTGAGTGGTTGTATGGGTGTGTGAGTAGGTGTCCAAGTAGCCGTGTGGGTTTGGAAGTGGTTGTGTGAGTGGTTGTTTGGGTGTGTGAGTGGTTACTTCAGTGTGTGCATGGTTGTATGGATCTGTGAGTGGTTCTGTGGATGATGTCATCAGTGATGTCATTTGAGATAACATCACTGTTTTTTCCAGTGAAAATATATATTTGATTAAAAAAAACAAAGGTTTAGGCTCAGATTTCACTCATATAAAACCATTGAAATTCAGCAGTTATAGTTCCCCGAGTTAACTAATGGACCGCATTCGATTTGGCTTGCAGTGACGAGTGTATTAGCTTCATGACTGCGACCGAATAGGATTGCCCCTGATGGAGGTGAGTGACAAACGTGGTGTCCTGATCACCTTCCCTACCAGTGGGTCAACTTAAAGAGTCCAGTGGATAAAACACTTTGGTTCACCTTCTTGAGGTGTGACCTTCTTGGCTGCTCCTGTGAAATTCAGGTTCACTGATCTTTTGACCAGTGGTCAGGGGCCATTTTGGGGGCTCTCTCTCTCCTGCCCTGGCATGAAGGTCTCACTCACAAGATGGCACTGGATCAGTTCTACTGAAAAGGACACAGGACGTGCTTTCTTACCCATGCATAGAAAGTAAAGAAGGACTATGGGCAACTTGCCATTTCATTAAATGAAAAGTAGGACTATTCAGTGTACATCTATTGAGCGGCCATCTTGAAATGGTGTCTCCTCATTGCTTATCACAGTCCTGGATTCTTCTGTTAACCTGCACAATCTCCCTATTGCATTGTATTACATATAAATCCCATGCTTACATACCTACTATAGAAGTGAATTGACTCCAGAATGTGATACAGGTCAACGGATACCTCAAATCATGGAACTATATTAATTCTGGTTGAGCTACAGCCCGTTGCTACACAAATAGGGTAGGCCTTCCTATAATAGTCCTTTGAAAATTTTTATAATCAAACCTAAAATTGCATCTCACACTGTTTGCCTCCTTTTCAACCATGGCTCCAAATAATGCTTGCCACAACGTTAACCTGATGTCACGGGTAGGCCATAATTAATTTAAGAATGTTTACCCCCCCAATCTATCTAAAAATGCTGCTAAGAACTTCAAACATAATCTACTCAAACAGCACCTCAAAACGCTTGTCTTTGATGCCCACATTTGCAATTCAAAAGGTGTTGTGGTTAAAAACCTAATCTTCTTCACTAACAGAAGTTCCCAATAGAAAAGAGTCCTAACCTCCTTGCTCCGATCCAAACCTATGAGGAAAACTCCTCACAGTTTCCGAAAAACCATAAGACCCTCACCAGACTTTAAGGCCGATCTCGCAATATCCCTATACAACAATGGGAACATCCTCATACAAGCATCAGACCGAAATCTTGAACAGTTTGACAAAATCTTTATGAGGTTCAGAAATACATTATATTGTACTGCAACGACTACTCTACCAAATCGAATTTCTCTTCTGCGTTAAAACCCCACACCGCATCTACCACCTCCTCACTAGCTCCAACTTGGCATGACCAGTCACCTTTCGGCACCAACAACAAAACTAATGTTACTGAACCTAGGCCATGTATCACAATCAAGGACTGCAATGGTTAAACACAACCAGAGCAGAACATGGTCCATGAACAACTTGGGGAGTCAGCACTGAAAATCACAGTTACATCCCAATCACCTGTTCAAGCCCCATAGGATTTCTGACCAATTCACTGAGGCTGACATTCACTCCCTTCTACTATCTTACAATGCCTCACATATTGACTCATCATCTGCACCATTCAAGATCAAACTATTCCCTCCAACCTGCTTAGAAAACCCAGTGACAATCTCAGAACTTTGGACAAGCAAAATTGTTAGACCTGGCATCATTGGCGTTGGTGTCCCCTGTATTTTTGCCTTTGACTCCTGTGTTTTTGCTGTGTGTTGAAATTCGTTTGGCTGGTCTAGATGCTTTGGGCACTTTGCCACTGCTGTTCAGTGCCAAAGTGCAAGTGCTCCCTTTGTAAAATATTGTTATGGATTGGTGATGCCATGATTGGCAGATTTGATTTACTACTGAGTCCCTAGTACAATGCACTGTGTGTGCCCAGGGTCTGTAAATCAAATGCTGCTAGTGGGCTGCAGCACTGATTGTGCCACCCACATAAGCAGCCTGTAAATGTATCCCAGGCCTGCCATTGTAGAGCCTGTGTACAGTCTGGTACTGCCATGTCGACCTGGCAAGTGCACCCACTTGCCAGGCCCTAACCTTCCCCTTTCTACTTGTTAGTCACCCCTAAGGTAGGCCCAGGGTACCCCGGTGAGCAGGGTGCAGTGTGTGTGAAAGGTAGGACATGCCCTGGTGTGTGTGGCATGTCCTGATAGTGAAATACTGCCAATTTTCTTTTGTCACTATTGCAAGGCTACCTGTTCCCATAGGATGGAATGGGGAGTTTGCTTATAACATCTTATAAACATAACTACCCCTGGGAACAAGGAAGGAAAATAAAGTTTAGCATGCCTGAACTCAGAATGTTGAAATGCATTTTTTAGTGAGGGTGATTTTTACATTCTGTGTTTGAAAATACCACTTTCAGAAAGTAGGTATTTTCTTACTTAGCCATCCAGTGTGCCTCTGCCAAGATGTGTATTGACTGTCTGGCTTTGGAGTGACAGGGGCTGTGGATGTGCAGTGGCTCCAGAGAGTCTGGATGAGTCAGGGCTGGGCTGAATACACCTGGGCTGTATTTAGAGTAGGGGGAGGAGATTTCCTTTCACTTGAATGGGCCCGGTCTGCCTTCCACAATTCTGTCTCCACCCCCTGCCAGGAAGCTGCACAAGAGAGGACAGAACTGGTTTTGATTGAGCACAGGGCTTCTCTGCCACCAGAGAAGGTAAATATTCTTTGCAATGACTGTGTTACAACGCAGTCCATTACCCCACATTTTTTACTCTGGGAAATATTTTACAAAGCAGGGCTTTACACCGCAAACCATTACAACGCATTCCCCCTTACAACGCCCCGGTGGAGTTAGAATAGTAAATTGTGTTGTAATGGACAATGTGTTGTAATGGATTGCGGTGCAAAGCCCTGCGTTGTAAAAGATTTTGCGGAGTAAAAAATGCAGGGTAATGGCACACATTGTAAACGCGTGCAGAGTAAAGGGTCATATTCACCAAAGAACAAAGGATTTTTGCTGTATAAATATTGGGGCCCAGACCCCAGTACTTTAGATCACTTTTGGACTTCAAGAGGAACCTCTGCCAAGGAGAAAAGCTGGAGAAACAGCCCCTTTGCTGTGAGCTGTCTGGAGTTGGCCTGCAGTGGCTGTTTCTGCCAAGGAGAGGAACTGTGTGTGGATCCTGCTTGAGAAAGTATCTCCTTAGGCTCGAAGTGGAGCTTTCCTCTGTTCAAGCGGTCTCAGGAGCAGCAAAGACCTCACCATCCTTCTGGGCACCGTCTCTGGAACCGCTGGTTCAGTCGCTACAGAAGACAAGGGCAACTGACTCTGTCACCGAGTCCATCAGAGGATTCTGTGTCCTGAAGGCACCGCAGAGAGCCCCGCCTCCGTCAACAAGCAGCTGTGGGCACCGGAGTCCGCACTGCTTCACTACATGCTGCACAGACGTCACCGACACCGTCGCTGCCCGACTCACACATCAACCGGCTCCATCGCCACATTGTGACCTGCCAGCACCGCATCGAGCACCGTCTCACCCTGCAACGCAAGCCTTGGTCTCACTGACTCTGTCAACGAGCCACTGCCTGCACCGAGCCGTGAGGACACCGCACGCTGCAATGCTTCCATCTCATATCGCAACTGCGATGGTTGCCCCTGACTGGCTCGTACCAATGTGTGGGCCGCAACAAGAAATGTACTGTCTCTGAGTCTATTGATGCTTTAGCTAACCCGTACCGATGTGGTTGGCTGGAATTGTTAGACTCTGACGTGCCCATTAGCGCAGTAGCCCCAAAAGGAGCTATCGAGTCGGTGGAACTGTGTTTTTCACGTTGTCCTGCAATTTAAAGGTTATCTCGCAAAGTAACTATTTTTACAGTATTGTATTGTGGATTTTTGTTGTATTTGTTCTTGTTTTGGTTTAGATAAAGATTACTTATTTTTCTAAACTGGTGTGGTGTTCATTTGTAGTGTTTTCACTGTAGTACTGTATGTGTGCACAAATGCTTTACACACTGCCTCTGAAATAAGCCGGTCTGGTCGTGCCAAGCTACCAAGGGGGTGAGCAGGTGTTATTTTAGAAATGTATCCCCTCTATTCCCTTCCCCTGACTAGGAAGAAGGGTCCCTACTTGGACAAAGCTACCCACCTCTGCCAACTAGAGAACCCCATTTCTAACAAAAACGTATTACCTGTATCCATATCACACCTTGAAACTGTAGTAACTAAATCTCACATCAAATCAATGCTTCTTAACTGCAGGTCAGCTGTAAGGCATGCAGCCGATATAGCCGACCTCAAACTTACGCGAAAACTGGATCTACTGATCCTAACTGAAACTTGGCTCAGTGACTCCTCTTCATCAATTCTGGACATCTTATTTCTCCCAAATATGACATCATCAGACTAGATAGTACGGTTAAAGTTGGGGGTGGCATTGCATGCATCTTTCACTCCACTTTCACCCTGAGACATTCACAAACTGCTCCGATGATCTGTGAACACCCGTGAATCAAAATCCTTAACAATGACAATATAGTTTGTACACTGCACACAATCTATCACCCCCGGGTGATAATTTTCTTTTTATCAAACAAATAATGGAGACCATTTCCTTTAACTCTGAGCAACACCATAACCATTACATCCTTGGGGATTTCAACTTACACTGGAATGATGCAAATGATCCCTTACAGTGCACCTTCAAGACTTTCCTTTCGGACCTAACCTTCACCCAGTCCTGCAATGGGCCTACCCACAACAAGGGCTCCATCCTTGATTTAATCATAGCTAAAGATAAAATACAACTGGATGGCATATCACCTTGTGACTGGTCAGAACACAACCTAATCTCTTTTCTCATCTTGGAAAGGGTGCTGATTAGACAGGGACAACATACCTTGTAAGTCCAAACAATGGGCAAGAGATCTGAGGAACATCAACATTAATGATCTAAACTACATTAGCAATAACCTACTTCCTCTGCCCCTTAATATGACAAATCTGGATGACTTTACTGAACACTACATCTACTCCATGATGGATTTGCTCGATGAAATTGCTCCAAAGCAACTCAAAAGCATGCCCAGCAAACATTCCAATCCCTGGTTCAATTGCTCCCTTAAAGAGGAAAGACACAAACTAAGGTTGGCAGAGAGCCCATGGAGAAACTCTGCTTCCAAAACAAACCTCAAGCAGTTGAAGATGACAAGATGTGCGTATAACAAACACATCCATTGCACCAAAGCTAATTTCTTTAAATCACAGCTGGACAATGCCATAAACAGACCAAAAAACAGTTTGAAATCATCAAACAACAAGCAAACCACTCAACTAACCAACACTCGACACTTAAGGACTGACTCCCCAGCGGTGAGGAGTTCTCTGCACATGTAAGTAAAGAGACAAGAAAAATGTAATTAGAACTCACCTCACCAAATACTTATTTTCAGACCCAGCCCACTCCCTCTCCATGGTTACTATTTGCTAGTTCCCCTCTTTCTGGTTATATGGAATATACTCCACAAAATAATGCATTATGGAATACCTTTTTACTACCAGATGATGCCGAACTACTCAAAATTATAACTTCATTAAAACCTTCAAATCATTTAAATGATCCTCTGCCCACTAAGTGCTTCAAAGAGCTTAGATCTTCCATTTCCCCACTATTGTCTAAGATTGTCCATGAATCTCTCATGCAGGGCTTCATTCTTGACTGCCTCTAGACAGGACAAGTCATCCCATTCCGAAAGAAGCCTAATGCAATCTTATCTAATCCTAACAACTTCCACCCAATTTCTAACATACTGACTTCAGCCAAACTACTTTAGAAATGCATTCACACACAACTCTGTATTCACATTGAACAGTTTCAACTCCTTGACCAATATCAATCGGGTTTCAGATCAGGACATAGAACTGAAACTGCCAAAACACACATTATTGATGACGCACTGAGATTACTTGACCAGAACGAACTCTGCCTACTAATACTTCTTGATCCCCCCTCAGCATTTGACACAGTCAAACATGACAACTTAATTTATCTCCTCGGAAAAAGGATGGGGTTATCTGGCCCAGTTTTAACTTGGTTTGCCTTGTTCCTACATAACAGAATGCAAAGAATCAAAGTCAACAATTCCCCTTCTAACAGTACGCTGGTCTCAATTGAAGTGCCTCAAGGAACAGCACTCTCGCCCCGCTTTTCAACTTATTCATGGAAAGATTCACAGAAATTCTAAACGGCTCAAACGCCTTGCCTGCGGAGTGTGCGGAGATTTGCCTTCTCCGCGTTCCGCGGAGAAGACAAATCTCCACACACTCTGCAGCATAGCGGAGTTGGCCAGCCCCTGCCTCCACCCCCCCTATATTAACAATGAATTCTAGTACTTAAAAGTAAATTAAAACCCACCTACCTGTACTGCGGCATCCCCGGGCTGCCGTCCTTCTCTTCATCGCCGTTTCTTCTAATCCTTGCGAAAAATGCGCATGCGCGGGCGTCCGCGCATGCGCATTTCTTGTGAGAAATGCTCATGCGCAGTTTTTGCTTGGATTAGACAAAACAGCGATGAAGAGGAGGAGGGCAGCCCGGGGACGCCGCAGTACAGGTAAGTGGGTTTTAATTTACTTTTAAGTACTAAAATTCATTGTTAATATAGGGGGGTGGAGGCGGGTGGCGTAGCTGGGCTACGCGGAGGGCCACGCGGAGGGCCACGGAGTTTGTCTGTACCTCCGTGGCCCTCCGCGTAGCCCCCCTACACCCACTACGCCCAGGGTTAAATGATACTCAATTGTACTTGAACATTTCTTCACTGGATGATATAAAAACTCTTAACTCTGCTCCTCCGAAAACTCAACATTGGCTAACTCACAATCACCTTATGCTAAATACACTGAAGACGGATTTCCTCCTAATTGCTCCCCCAAATCGCCCTGCCCCCATTCAAGACTGGCTCAAACAACCAACGCCTCTCAACTGTGCTCCACGTGCTGTGGACTCCACTAAATCATTAGGCATAACTCTAGACAAACACCTGAATATGTAAGACAACATCAGTGCCACAACTAGAGGAGTCAATCACCAACTCAACAGCACACATTAAGGAAACTCAAACCGTTCCGGACGCTGGATGACCTACAGCAAGCAGTCCAATCCCTGGTTATTTCCCCCTTAGATTATGGAATTGTGACCCTAGCTGGGCTACCTAGTGCTAGACTGGCCCCTCTAAGGGCCACTCTGAACTCTGCAACCAGGCTCAAAACGTGATCACATCACACCAGATTTAACTCAACTCAATTGGCTCTCACTCGAAGCAAATACCTGGTTCAAGATAGCTTGCTTGATGCACTAAATGCTTCATTATAACACTCCAATTTACCTGGCAAAAAACTTGAAATATCTGGTTTGAATCAGACCCTAGGGTGGTCTAAAACTCTACTATTGAAATCACAAAAACTCAAGAAGAAGGAAACTTACAACTGTGTCTTCTCCGGTCTAGCGCCAAGATTATGGAACGCTCTTCATTTGGAAATCAGAACTAACCCTTCGACCACCTCATTCAAAAAAGAAGTCAAAGGGTTGTTCCTGAATAGCTACCTGCAACAATAGACTTGATTGACTAGTCACCAAACTAACATTTATCTCTTGTTTACAGCACTGATCTATTTTTCAAATATGTAATCTTTTGATTCTTTATATCTAATATGATTGCCTTATGTTTGCTTAACTACTTTTATGGTTAATATTTTACACCTTCACCTGCCTATCTTGTCTGCCTATATGTACAGCGCTCTGATACCCTGTCGGGTCATGTTCACGCTTTATAAAACTTTTCCAATAAATAAACAATTACTTACGCCCCTGCAATGCACTGCTTATGACTTCACATATTGCATCACGGATGAAATTTCAAATTACATCGCTGATGATATCATCCAGTGAGTGAAAGTGTTTCGTAAATGTTTCCGAGACTTACATATATGTAGGAAGCTACTGAATAAGTTAAACTAATATTCTTTAAAAAACAAGAAACGATTGATACTGTTTCTACAATCTGTCACCTAAGTGGATGTGTGACTGTATCAGTGTTGGAATGGGTGTCTGAGTGTTGTATATGTGTGAGTGGGTGTATGAGTGGATGCTCAGGTGAACAAGGGGGTGTGTGAGTAGCTGTATTGGTGTGTGAGTAACTGTGTGGCTGTATTGATGACTGAGAGTGATTGGCTGTTTTGGGTGAGTGAGTGGCTGCCTTAGTGGCTATATAAGTGGAGGAGTATGAGAGTGGCTGTATTGAGATTGAGTGTGGTTGGCTGTATGGGTGAGTGAGTGGCTACCTTAGTGGCTGTGTTGGTGCCTGAGTGGCTGTGTGAGTGACTCTATGGGTGGGTGAGTGGGTATATTAGTGGCTGTATGGGTAAGTTAGTGGCTGTTTGAATGGATGTATGGGTAAGTGAGTGTGTGTCAGTGGCTGTTTTACACAGTAAGTGTCTGTGTGAGTAGCTGTATAGGTGAGTGACTGCTTGTATTGGTGTGTAAACGGGAATGTAACTGGTTAACTGGATTTGTGTATAGAGGTGTGAGTAGCTGTATGGGTAGATGAGTGGCTGTATGGGTGAGTGAGTTGTAGTGTGAGTGGCTGTGTGGGGAATGGTTGTGTGAGTGGCTGTATTAATGAGCGAGTGGCTCTGAGTGGTTGTATGAGTGAGTGAACGCTAGTGTGAGTGGTTGTATGGGTGAGTGAGTCGGTGTGTGAGTGGCTGTATAGATAAGTGAGTAGGTATGTAAGTGGCTGGATGGGTGGGTGTCTTTGAGTCATTGAATGGGTTTGTGAATGGGTATGTGAGTGGTTGAGTGGATGTGTGAGTAGACATATGAGAGGTTATATGGGGGAATGCATGGGTGTGTGAGTTGTTCTGTGGATGATGTCATCAGTGATGTCATCAGTGATGTAATTTGAGATGTCATCAATGATGTTATCAGTGATGTCACCGACCATGTCATGAGTAATGTAATATGTGAGGTCATAAGCAGTGCATTGAGGATGCATAAGTTATAGTTAGCTCAGGTAACTATAACTGCTGAATTTCAATGGTTTTGTCTGAGGGAAATCTGAGCCTAACTATAATGTCCTTGTAACCTTTGTTTTATTCAGTGAATTCCTAAGTTTAAAAAAAAATCTTTTTCCTTACTATAATCTCCCTGTAACCTTTGGTTTTTTAAGTGAATTTCTAAGGTTTTTAAAATTGTATTTCTTAACCATAACCTGTAACCTTTAAGAGTGAGTGTGCGAGTGAGTGCATGATTGTCTCAGTTGGTCTGTGAGTGACTGTGTGAGTGTTTCAATGATTGTGTGAGTGGTTATATGAGTGTCTGTGTGGGTCTGGGAGTGGATGCATAAGTGTCTCACTGGGTGTGTGAGTGGCTATGTGAGTTTCTGAATGGGTCTGTGAATAGATGAGTGAGTGTCTGAATGGATATCTGAGTGGGTACATGAGTGTCTGAGTGATTGTGTCAGTGGGTCTGGAAGTGGATGTGAAAGTGTCTGAGTGGGTTTGCCAGTGCCTCCATGATTGTGTGAGTCGTCTGTGAGTGAGTGCATGAGTGAGTGGGTGCGATAGTCTCTGAATTGGTCAGTGAGTGGGTGTGTGAGTCTCTGAGTGGGTCTGTGAGTGGCCGAGAGGTCTATGAGTTGATGCATGAGTGTCTGAGTGGGTCTGTGAATGGGTGTACATGTCTGAGTAGTAGCATGAGTGAGTGGGTCAGTGAGTGGGTGCGATAGTCTCTGTGTGGGTCTATGAGTTGCTGTGCGAGTGGCTGTATGTATCTGTGAGAGGCTGCATGAGTTTCCAAGTGAGTTTCTGGGTGTGTCTGTGAGTGGGTGTGTGAGCGGGTCTGTCATTGGGTGTGTGAGTACCTGAGTGTGTGAGCGGATATTTAAGTGTCTGTGTGGGTAAGTCAGTGACTCTGCTGCAAAAGAACCATGCATGCCCTTTTCACACAATAAAAGTCCACAATTTTGCTCAAAATATCTACCCATGTGGAGTTCTTTCTACTGGTTAAATACTAAATGCTACCTCCTTGGGTAAATGTCCAGTATGAATTCTACACTACAGCTACGTAATGGAGCATGAGGAAATATCACCAGTGACCTTGTGTGGGCTTTGGCAATGTGATTGTTCCGTGTGCATCTTTAGCCAGAAATCCTTGATAACATGAATCCTTCTATAGAGAAGACAACAAGACTACAAAGAGGTAAATCTTCACCAAACAAGGGCCATTGTTCTTAACTATATGAATTAACTGCTCTTTTTTTCTTTGGTGGTGGTGTCCTCATCTTCTTTGGCATCAAGAATGCATCACTAAAATCGGCAAGAAACGTGCTTGAAGGTCCCTTGTTAAGCTGTCCATCATCCTGGGAAAAGGGTGGAAGACCTTTGCATACTACTTCTACTGGGCCCAACAGAAGTAGCTTCAAAGTGATTTTCACATTTTAATACTCAGTAATTTAAAGGGAGAACCATGACTCTGCTCTCACCAGGACAGGACAACAAGGACCCACTCATCACAGTCTCATACAGATTGCATTACAGTAGATAAATGATGTAGTCACCTCCACACACGATTTAAGATCATTTTTCAATATGTAATTGCTGAGTAAAGACACTTGCTCTGCCTTCCCCAAGCCCAGGAGTTAGGATCATTTGTCCTTTACAGAAGTGGATATTCAACGGGGGCACCTGTTATGTTTATATTTGTAAGTGCCTCCCGTTAAGATAACATTTCTGTGAAATGAGCATCAGGGCCAGGACTGCCATGGGGAACTCACCCCCAGGGCCCAGCCATGACTTAATGGGTACCTTCCCAGGCCAGTTTCAGCCCAGGAGACCCCATCCTCCAGGGCCTGGCCATGTCTTCCTCTGTGCTCTGGTCCTACCCAGGGCACCTTGTTTGTTATGGGACCGGGGGGAGACTCAAGGACCCGCGGTCTCAGCCAGCTCCCTACTTTCTGCGAGAGCCAGCATTGCTCTTGCATGGAGATTTTTTTTTGGTTGGGCTGAGCTTTTGATATAAATTTATATATTTATATCAAAACCACAATTTTGGGCTCAGCTGACCAGAAATAATGAAGTCCACTCTCAACATGTTGCAAATGGACAAAGGTTTATTCTGTTCAATACATGTTCTTCAAACAGTGTAAAACACAGAAACTTTTACCCAACGCTTTTCGGTGTAACACACACTTTGCTTATAGATAATGTGCTTGCTGAATCATGCATGTTAGGTATTAACACCAGTGTAAACATGAAAACAGACTTACAGGTGCACAATATCATCATGTATTATGGCGGCCATCTTACCATATACTAGAATATCGTTCATTGTAATCATTGTAAGCATATAAGTATATTAGCCCATGATTGTGGGAGAGTCCAGAGATGATAATATCCAAAGAATAAAAAATGAGCTGAAACTTAAGCATGAAAGATGTATTAAAGCAAATTATAAAGTATTACAGCCACACTGCAGGAAATATATATTCATACTGTTACCCTTAGTTACAGTCTTCACTGAGGGAAAGAGATCCGATGCCCATTAATGCCCCCAGGCATCCACCAGTAGACAACAATCATAAGCCATTTGGGGTGTCACCTGGCAAAGGCCTGATATTGATGTGGAAACTCATTAGTGCATTTTGTATCTAGAAGGTGCCCGGGACGGCATGATCTCCGGCTTGGTGACACACCAGGTGCTTCACAATTCACAGGGTTAAATCTCTGAGCAAAATTAAGTTGTGAAAAATGACTAAAATCTGAACATATGTATGTGTCTTAAAAAAACTGAGCATGGATCTAATATATGTACATCATAAGTGTAAATAATGCCCTCGTGGGCATGCCTATTTCCTAATGGTTTCTTGCTATACAATCTCAATTGGGACCAAGAGGGCATACCAAGGAACACTCTTCTTCTAGCTCTGGAATGGATTGTCCTTCACAACATTCAAATATCTTGTTAGAGACTTCACATAAAATTGTAGCTTGAACGTCACCGATTCATAAAGACAGGTCCTACCATGATCTCTCATCAGTATGTAAGGGGAAGGCTTGTACTGCTTTCATACGTGCTCCGTGGTATAGTTAGGACAGAACATAGAAAAATGTTCCGCATTTTATACACTTGAGGAGCCTGTAAACAGACAAAGAAAGAGAAAACGTGTACTCAAAGTGAAAGACCATGAAAAATAATTAAAATAGAAGAGTGCACAAGAAGGAACAGAGTGTAGGCAATAAAGTAAAAACATATCTACAATGCAATAACTGTTAAAAAACAAATCTTAAAAAATTGATGTATGGTATCCCACGATTTGCGGAAGCGAGGGAGATTAAATGTTTACCTATCATACAAATGGTTTCCAAACAACTCATATAAACTCAGGGATAAGTTCCTGCACACAGAGTTATATGTATAGAGGACCTACATTACCCTAAATGTATTGAAATTTCCTCATCCATGTTAAGGCCAATTGGTGTTTTAGTGTGAAGGCCAGCAATGTATTCTGACTCTAAGCATTCCAGTGTTTTGATTCTATCACCAATCCTTTTGGGAACAGGGATATTGTCAATTATGAAAAACTTCAGTTTGGCTTAGTCCCTGTTATGGTGAGGGTCAAAATGCCTTGCCACAGGATATTGTTGGTCTAAATTTGTGATGGCCCTCTGATGTCCTAAAATCCTTTTCTTGGTGGGGTGTACAGTACTACCTACCTACCAAAGGTCACAAGGACAATTCAGGACACAGATTACATAGTTAGATAGACAAGTAAAGTGGGACTTTATTTTGGTGTTGCGGCCAGTGACTGGAGAGGAGTATTTGGTGATGCCGGTACTCTATTTGTATGCTTTACAGGTTGTGCAGGGGAAAAACACACTGTAGGCGGGTCTCATGTCAATCAGCCTTCACTCTTCACTACTCACTTCTCACAAGATTGCTCTGCACTGTGAGCTGCACATTGTTTCTGCTCTACAACCAGGAACCCTTTCATCACTGCTGGGAGCAACACTCTGGTGCTGTCCTTGCCTTTATGGGATTGCCCCGATCATCGGAATGCAGTGATTCCTGCTGCGTGGCAATATGCACTGATGGTCCCTCCAACATTCAGTTATCTTGGCGCAATTCGACAAATTCTAGCCGGCTTTGGGCATTGATCCTGGTCTTCCTCATTACTACACTGTGCCAGAATTCACTCAATCCCAACCACTCAACCAAACCATGCGTTCCGGAAAACAGAGGGGTCTGGCGGCTCCACTCAAGAAAAGGAAGCGGAGGGCCGACTGTTTAAAACCCGTAAAAGCACCTGACCAGATACTCGACCTAACATTGAATACATCTCCGAGTAGCCTGTCGACCAACTCAAATTTACATAACCCGGAAAATAGCCATCCTATTTATTTATTTAGAAAGTTTTATATAGCGCGAAAATGACCACCGAGGGTATCAGAGCGCTTTACAGATTATGCAGCACGAAGGGTACAAGCAAACAAAACAGAGTCCGACATTCTCGTGAGGGTACAAGCAAACACAACAGAATCAACAGAATGACAAATTCACAGTCTCAAATTGAACGACATTCTGGTGAGCCAGGCAGCTGGGCCACAGTCAACGGCTATGGACCCAGCATCAGATGGAGGGGCCAGGCTGAGGCAGAAATTTCTTTATCAGGAGCCCTTTGACTTCTTTTTTGAAGAAGACCGTGGAAGGGTTCACCCTGACTTCGGGGGGTAGGGAGTTCCAGATCCTCGGTGCCATCCCTGAGAAGGCTCGGTTATAGGTCTTTTTTTTCTTGAATTTTTGTGGTTTGAGCAAAAGGGTGCTGGCGCTTCTGGAGGCTCTAGTGACACAAGAGAGTTTCAGTTTTTGAGTGAGGTACAACGGGGTCTTGAAGTGGATGGCTTTGTGAGCCATGCATGCAATTTTTAACTGTATCTTAGCTTCATATGGAAGCCAATTCAGGTCCCGCAAGTCCGGAGAGATGTGGTGGTATTTTTTAGTGCCAGTTAAGAGCCTAGCAGCGGAGTTGAGGGCAGCCCTAAGAGGAGCCGTCTTCACTCTAGGCAAGCCGCAAAGTGTTGCGCTACCATAGTCCAGATTTGAGATCACTAGTGCTTGTACTGCAACCTTTAAGTCATGAGCAGGGAGAAAGGGTTTGAGTTTCCTAAGTATGCTGATTTGGAAGTTCGCTCCTTTGGTGGGGGAACTGATGTGCTTCTGCATGTTCAGGCTTTTGTCTAGTATAATACCCAGAGAGGATGCTGAATCCACGAGGTGAGGTCTACAGTTAAGAGCAGTCAGCTGATTCAACCATTGTTCCATGACCAGAGATTGTTGTTGGGGTGAAATTAGTAGGAATTCTGTTTTTAGAGCATTTAGCTTCAGGTGATTATGTGTCAACCAGCTTTGTGTTTCCAGGAGGAGTGAGTTGAGGGACTGAATGTCTTCGGAGGAGGCGATCTTCAGGTATAGTTGAGTATCGTCCGCATACATGTGATAGTGAATGCTGGATGATTTTAGCATTTCTGTCAGAGGCTCCATGAATAGGTTAAAGAACGTGGGAGACAGTGCTGAACCTTGAGGAACCCCCAGGGTGACCGGTGCAGGATGGGACAGGGATTGGTTCACCTTGAAGCTTTTGGATCTGTTCAGAAGGAACAAAGAGAACCAGTTTAGTACAGGCCCAGACAGCCCCATCCTGTGTTACAGGAGGTCAGTAAGGTTATCATGTTTGACAGTATTGAATGCTGACGAAAGGTCAAGAAGGATCAATAGGCACGACTCATTGTGATCCAACATTCTTAGCGCATCATCCACGATGTGCGTTAGCGCCGACTCTGTACTATGACCCGGGCGGAAACCAGATTGGCATTGGTCCAGGAGTTGGAAATGGTCGATGTGATTACAAAGTTGGGCGAGCACACATTTCTCCAGGAGCTTTGCCAGGGTGGGGATGTTAGTGATTGGGCGAAAGTTAATAAGGTCCGTGGGATCAGCAGTTGGTTTCTTTAGGATCGGGGTAACTTGACCTGATTTAAGGCAATCCGGAATAGCACCTTGCTGAAGTGATGCATTGACGATCGTCTTCCAGAGTGTTAGTAAGGAGGATATCACTTCCGGGAAAAGGTTTGATGGCAGAGGGTCGTTGTAGTGATTGGAAGGTTTCAAAGTCATCAGCATTTTGCGTATAGTGCATTCATCCAAGGTTTGGAACAGGCTCCAAGATGCATTGTTTTGGGGGAGGTAGGGCTGTGAAGGGTCAGTGATATCCAAACCTGAGGGGCGGAGGGTGTTCAGTGGACTGCTCGAGAGGTGATCACGGGCTGAGCGTAATTCAGTCTCGATCCTAATAGTCTTATCAGTGAAGAAATCAGCAAATTCTTCACAGTTCGGCAATGTCCCTTGACCCCGTGAAGAGAGGTTAGGATGATTGTTAGCTTGTGACTTGATGAGTTTGAACAGTTTTTTGGGACGGTTTCTTGCTTGATCTAGTTGAGTTCTGAAAAAGGTGGCCTTCGTGCCTCTGATGCGCTTATTGTAAATGCTTCGCAGGGATCTCAAGTGACAGAGATGTTCAAGGGAGGGATACGATCTCCACTTCCTTTCTGCAAGTCTTAAATTTCTTCTTTCGGAATTAAGAGTATCATTGAACCATGGTTTGGAGAGTTTAGAGGACGTTCTTTTAAGCTGAAGTGGTGCCACAGAGTCAAGTACATTAAGTATTGAGTGGTTATAGTGGGCCGTAAGGTTGTGGACATCCGACATGTTCATAGGGGGGGGCAGGATGTTATCGCAGAGCGCCATCAGGTCTTGCGAGTTGATGTTCCGTAGACATCTTTTCAACTGTTTTGAGTTCTTAGGTTGGGCTCTGCTTGCTCTTAACGATTCAAGGATGAGGAAGGTGATGAAATAGTGGTCTGTCCAATCACATGGGAGGATCGACTCCAGGAGGATAGAGTTGGGCTTACCAATGACAAGATCTAAGGTAGCTCCTTTGATATGAGTAGGGCTGTCACAGATTTGGATTAGGTTAAGGTCACGTAGGAAGGATTTAAGGCTATTGACCACCACATTGTTTACAACATTCCAGTGGAGGTTGAAATCTCCCAGGAAGATCTGAGTGCCCTGGAAATCCGCGTTAGCTGAAATATTGTCCATGATCTGTTCTGTGAAAGGAAGGTTATCGCGAGGGGGGTGGTAGAACATGTGCAGTTTGCATGAGTGATTGTTGCCCCCAGTCACTTCAATGCATAGGTATTCACAAGATGGCAGGAGGTCGGCATGAGTTACTTTCACTGTTAGATTACTACGATGTAAGCATGCAATGCCTCCTCCTTGACCACTTGTTCTGTCCAACCTAATGATATCAAAGTTGGGAGGCATTAAAAAGTCCAGGATGAGAGCAGCTGAGTCATTTAACCAGGTTTCCGTCAACATTACAAGGTCAAGATCCTGGACAAGGAGGAGGTCGGCAATGTCCGTAGCATGTTTAACAGCCGATCTACAGTTTAGGAGCACGCATTTGAGTCTAACGTTGGTGTCCGTTGGTGGAGGTAGAGTGGTGGTGATTTTTGTAAAGTTGTTCTCATTTAAAGTTCTGGTGTTTGGCCTAGGTTCCCTGAAGGGATCAGTGGGGATGGATTCAATTAGATGCAAGTTTGATAGGGTGGAGGGAAGTGCCAGATTATATGAAAGTAGGAGAGAATGAATATCACTATCAGACAGGGAGGCTTTACATCTGGTGGGGCGAGAAGGGTCATTAGGGTGCGGAGCGGAGGCCCAACTATGAAGTGTGTGGGTGATGTGGGATGGTGATCGCCTAGGATAAGGGGGGGAAGGGCGTCAGGAACAGCCGCTATCTGGGAGCGAGCGCAGATGGTGATTGGTCATAATGGAGCGGCTTAGTCTGGAGTTAGCTGACAAATCCTCCGTGATATGTAGTAGGCTACGGACCTCTGCCTTAAGTTGTTGTAGGCAGAGTGCAATCTCCTTAAGTCAGGCTTCCAGTGAAGTGTGTGAATGGGAATGGGAGGCTAGGTCACGGGGACCATGCGGCGGAGGAGAGCTAGTGGAGGCAGGGCAAAGAAGGGCAGGTGGCGAGTGAATGGGCCCTGGGGGAAGGGATTCTGGGAGATGGAACTGCATGCTTGGATGGATGGGTAAGATAGGGGAGGAGGGTCCGGACAGAAGGCGACCCTTGAAGGCCTGTGGGACCAGGTCGGGATTGCGGGTTGGGCCGGGGGAAGGGATCCTGGGGGGAATCCGGGCAGCGTTATGAGCAGTGGAGCTAGGGGAGTTAGAGCTAGCTAACCGTGAGGGGGGGAGCATGTAGAATATCGTGATGACTGTGCTGTCGCGGCTCGTTTACGACGGGCATTGAGGTGTAATTGTTATTCAGAATAGAGGAAGCTAGAAGGGGGCCCTTCGGAGCAGATGTAGGGTTAGCGGAAGGTGGTGGAGAGGTGGGAGATAGACTTTGCGAGGACTGGGGAACCGCTGGGGGGCCAGCCCCTCCAAGGGGGGCGGCACTGAAGTTGGCCACTGTATTCATGATGGTGTGGAAAAAATTGTCGAATAACATTAGATTGCGGTCTGAGGCTTGGATAAGGATGGTTCCGTTTTTGTAAAGGGAGATGGTGGCTTCAGCTCTGTAGGCTGAGGAGGGCACAACTATCACTCTGAGACCATGAGGAGTTTTAAGGGAAGTGGAGATCTTAAGCAGAGAGGAAATGGCCTTCCGCCATTGAGCATGCTGTTTAGTGTAGAAGATGAGATCATTTATGGTAACACCCTTACTGATGGAGAAGAAGGGGTCTGAGGTAAGGGTTTCTGGATGGGTTTTAAGTAGTCTGTGTTTGAAATTTTTTGAAGCATTTTTTGATAGGTTCGGGGGATATAGATTCGGAAAGCGTTCTGGCCAGCCGGCTCTAGGTTGGGAGAGATGCGATTCGGTGGTTTCGGATCCATAACATCACCTGCCTTGTCACCTAACAAAGGAGGCGTAGGCGAGCAAATATACTGGGCAGAGGTCAGCGCCGTCCATAGGAGGCGCAGGTAGGTCAAGAGTCTGGGAAGAGGTCGGGGACGTGTCGAGGGGTTTAGTGTGATCGCAGATGGAGAGTTTCCTGGGGTTAGGTTGAGATGGGCAATTGCATGACATTTGCTAGCCACACCCCTAGGTTCCTTATGGTGGACCAATACCGATGAGAGCCAGATTAAACCAGGGCTAAAAGACAGGAGGGTGGTGTGCAAATTAGTCCCACTTGCTAGCTACGCAATTGAATCAGACTTGCTAGCTTCGCACCCTCGGGTACTTTGGGTAGACCGATACCTATGCGAGCCAGATTATCCAGGCTAAAAGACAGTAGACTGGGCCGTGATAACTAGGAGGCAATCCCTGGATTTACATCTTCATATGGTAGGCAGTTACATAACCTGGAAAATAGCCTCGTGGGTCCCAAAACCATCCTCTCCCAGCCAAAAATTACATCTAAATTTGCCAACCTTAAAAACGCGGGCTCTGCCGTCTTTTCCAGCAATTCGAGTATTAAGGGTCTGCCCATCCCCCTGAGCCCGACAGTGACAATCAACAAGGGGGCTCCAACCTCAATACTGCATCCCCCAACTCAGGAACTCACCTGGGTACAAGTGAACTGCTAGGGCCTACTAAGCTAGACAGGGGTTTGCTCTATAAAGACTTAGGGCTGGTTCCCCCTCCCTTGGGCAGGCTGGGGGCTCAAACCACTGACCTGTGCCCAAAATTGACAACCAAACCTCAAATCTTAATTAATCAGCCCAAAAGCAACAGAGTGTTATTATAGCATCTACTGACATGAGGGCCACAGCAGCCGGCACAGAATCCGCCGTGACAGCAACGAGGATCCCCCTTGCAGTTCACGCCAAAACCCAATGGCAAGACATGGCTCTTGAATCTCTGAGCCAAGTGGCGGGGAGAAACAGCACTTGGTCAACCATCCTGCCTGCCAGCAACAATAGAGCTGTTAGACATAAAATAACTCATATCGAAGAACCTGTGCAAGCCAGCGCCTTGCATAATATCCCCAACACAGCTTCAATGAGCCCAAAAGGGCCAAGTACCGCACTCATCCCATCTCCTAAAACTTCAAATTTTGTTTCAGTCTCTAGTATGCTTGCAGGAAGCATTCCTACCCACCCCAGCAATCAGTCTGATCCAACCCTGGGCTCAGCAGGAGGAGCCTCTGAGTGGTCAGGCCCCCTCTTGGAATCCAGACTAACCAATCACACTCCCCCAAAGCCAGGGAATAAGTTACCTGCAACTTCTCTCAATGGCCACCCACACATAGGGCTAGCACAAGCACCACCTGCCCACACACTATTCTACATGGAATACAAATCGAAAGGCACGTTTGACATCCTAAACCGGGGAAATATCCTGAAGCTAATTCAAGCAATGGGCTTGAGGGAAGAAGTCACATCCCATGAGATACTACTCTCAGTTGAGTTTATCGCACCAGGCCACGGACAAATCAATGAATCAACCAATGTCACCTGGCGATCGATGGAGCTAGCCAACAAGATCCTGAGATACACAGACATTTTCAAGCAGTGGGGCATCTCCCTCAGTCCTGGGAAGGAACCAGGCTATCCACACATCCTGGACAGTCCGCCGGACGTGGCGAGTCCAAGAGCGCTGTCAAGTATGGTTTATTCGATCATGAGGAACGCCCAAGCAAAACCTCTGTTTCTAGCTCAAGGAATCCAAACGGTGGCCACAACATTCAACCCATGGGCCCGGCCGGAGCCGACATCTGGGCTTGGCTGCCTGGGACCTTGAACTCAACCTGACTGCTCAGGTGACAAAGTAATAGCAACAACGACCATGCAGGAAGCCCACTCAAGATATGTATGTTGAGAACGTCTGACGAGTATCCTTTTATTTTCACAGCGGATTATGGACTAATTAACGCTTTTGATCCACTAACTGTTAATCACGTATTCTTGTATATATCTGAATATTAATAATTGATCTATTCATTGTTTACTATACATCTCTGCATATACTTGAATATTAATAATTGATAACAAAAGACTTTTATGGTTTTAAGCAATTAACACATTTTTTATTGTCTTTTCTTTTTTTTTAAATTTATATTGTTTTGGTTTTAATTAACTGAAACAATAAACATTTGAACTTGAACTTGAACATTCTGTTGCAATAGGCATGGCTTCAGAGGCCACACCATCTAGAAGGGTATACGAACCATCATACTCCTGCAACCAAACAAAGGAACCTTTGCCGAAGTAGCGGTGGTCTTGCAATCTATGTATCGGCCAACAGTGCAATTCGCTCTTGGGACCAAGCGAGAGACACCCCAGGGCTTCAGGTAGTAGGCACCTCACTAAGAACCGCCAACGGCCAGTTAAGGAGCCTAACCTTGATAAATGTCTACAATCGCCCAAATAGGTGAGCGCATACCAAGGAGCTGACTTCAATAGTGCAAACTGTTTGATCTGACAATCATAGCACAGACATTTTAGTTTCAGGAGACTTCAACATGTGGCTAATATCCGATCTTCTCTCTAACGAGATAACACAGTCACATGAAGGTGACTGATATATACAATCACAGGATCTCCCCGGGTGGGTCAAAGATGATCCAAGGTAACTTGGAACACCTTGGACTAAGAGCCCATAATGGCCGATTTCATCCTGACAAGCCACCTGGCCTCTCATATTTAACTAACACTGGTGCCTCCTTGATTGATTATTCGCTTGCAAGCCTTCCTTTACTGAACCAAATCTTTGCATTTGGCTTCGGTGAAAAAATGGACATCGATCACCGTCTTCAAGAGCTTTTCCCTAACCTTCGGCTGATGCAACATATCACGGCAGCGGACCAAGGTTTTGAAATCCATATCATCAATTTAAAATGTATCAAGTGTACTGTCAGCAATCTCCCGACTTTGGTGGCAGAAGCCAAGCAACTACTAGTTAACATCTACGGAATAGAGGGAGATCCAATCATCAGCTGGTCAATGTTTTCTGAAAAACTGGCGGCTCGGTTCACAACACCGACACAGAGCAAACTCAGGACGTCGGCCTCACAAGTGAAAGGTTCCAGTTATACAATAAGGTTTGCAAAACAAAGCATAACTCGGTTGTGGAGCAAACTCAATTTGTCACCAATGGGCCCAAACATAATAAGCAACTAAGAGAGGCTCATAGACATCTGAAGGTGGCTAAACGCGAACACCGAAGGAACACCTGGAACTCATTTTGGGCTAAACTACTGTATGGTGTAAGGTCCAATGACTCAGCTAGGTTTTGGCGCACCATAAATGGCCTAGGGAGCGCGCTTCCCAGGGCAGCCTCCTCTAACATCTCGGAGCCGGAGTGGTACCTTTTTCTACACGATAAACAGCACAAAGATTCCCCTTCTCCTAAGATTCAATTATAAGATTTGGATCCAACTTATAATAAGACCCAGAGAACTTAACAGACACAATCAAGAAATCCGTGATCTAGATTAAAATATAGAAAAATATTTCTGATAACTAAAAAGGAAATTTCCAGGTCGCTAAATTACAAAATTCTATGTACTCAAATAGTGAAAACAATAATATCAAATGATAAATTCTAAAAGGGAATGTTATATAAAAAAAAAAGATTTTATTTTATTATTTTAAGCAATATATCATACATAAAAATATACACGAGTTTCATATATTTTCGACTAATTCACATGTTTAAAAACACATTTTAAAAATTCTTGAACATATTGTTAAAAACACATTATTAAGTACAAAGCGAAAAGAACAAACTGTTGACGCGGCGTTTCGGTGTGTGGGTGTTTCGTCACCTTCTTCAGGACAATAGTTCATTTATTAAAAACAATCTAGACAAACAATGTAAAAAACTCATGTTAGAAACCAAGATAAATGTAATTTAAAGAAAACATTCCCATTTTACAATTTTTTTTTTTTTTTAGCGCCATGGAAAAAGATTTTTTAGAAAGCCTGATTCACGGAAATTCAAGGTGTCTGGTAATCAACCTTACTAAATTGTGGACATTTTGTCATATTGCTGCATGATGTCTTCTAGTTTCGAACTATTCGTAGTGACTGGTAATCATTCTTGAAATAATAAAAAGGGAATGTTTTATTTAAATTACATTTATCTTGGTTTCTAACATGAGTTTTTTACATTGTTTTTCTAGATTGTTTTTAATAAATGACATAATATCATACATACATATTTTTATGTATGATATATTGCTTTAAATAATAAAATTAAATTTCTTTTTATATAAAATTCCCTTTTAGAATTTATCATTTGATATTATTGCTTTCTCTATTTGAGTACATAGAAGTTTGTAATTTAGCGACCTGGAAATTTCCTTTTTAGTTATTGGAAATATTTTTCAATATCAGTCCCGTATATATTATATTTTAATCTAGATCACGGATTGCTTGATTGTGTCTGTTAAGTTCTCTGGGTCTTATTATAAGTTGGATCCAAATCTTGTAATTGAATCTTTGGAGAAGGGGAATCTTTGCGTTGTTTATTGTCTGAATACCCATCCCTTTTCCTAGTATTAGGGTACCTCCTCTACATTTTGACACCTTTTTCTACATGACCATTGCATCGTCCAACCATTGTTAGATCGAAATTTTGAGCAAGTTGAACACTCAGTGGGCAGCACTGTCCGGGAAGCTCAAACCAATATCTACGACCAGTCATCCCTCAGGCTCTCCTTCACAGCGGCCTTAATCCAAAAGCAAATCGTAAAGGGACAAAGGGACGGAGCTCACAACCCAGGCGGAATACCACCTGCCCTATACAAGTGTGACCCACCTTTTTGGGCCACTCAACTATCCCCTATCTATTTATCTATATTAGAAAAGAACTCCATCCCCGTCTCATGGTGTGGATCGATTCTTGCTCCGATTTTCAAAGGCGGCAACTAAAAAATATTCTGGGAATTACCGCATGATCGCCCTAATCGAGAATGACGTGAAATATTTTGCAGGCATGCTGCTGGACTCCCTACATTCATGGGCTGAGACAAATCAAATCATACCACCAAACCAGACTAGATTCATAAGTAACACTGGGACAACAGTGAATCTCATCACACTTTCTCTTTTGATCGACCAGGCCGAATCCAATATCAGTCCCGTATATATGTGACTGGGGGTGAGTGTCTGAAAAGTTTCAGCACTCCATCCATCATCTCCTTGTGTTTGCTTTTTTCGCCCTAAGCTGGCAGGGTATGCCCAGATGTGGGTCCCTTGCTCACTTTGCCACTGGATTCAAGCTAGCCTAGCTGATGAGGGGGGTTACCCCGAAACCGGCCCTAGGTTGCTTGTTTCCGGTCCAGGGAAGACATGGCTTGGCAGTTCGGGCCAGACTGTTCCCATGAGGCACAGGGTCAAGACTGATTTGCATATAGCTGTGTCTGAACTGGGGTGGCGAAGTGAGCTAAAGAATGATGATGGATTAATCCCAGATCTGTGACTGGGGGTGAGTGTCTGAAAAGTTTCAGCACTCTGTCCATCATCTCCTTGTGTTTGCTTTTTTTGCCGTATATATGGGGTTCATAGATTATAAATCTGCATTTGACAGGGTCGATAGAGGGAAGCGTTGGCAGAAACTCGCCCTGCTCAACATTCCCGACACCCTGCTCAGGGCTTTGCAGCTTTTGCACCACAACACATGGGTCAGGATTAAAATCCGGGACAGATTGCGCTTCTCACGGCCCATAATTACCACAGAAGGCCTCAAGCAAGGCTGCGTTCTTGCACCCATGCTCTTTAACTTATTTCTGTCCGACTTGTCCCCAGTCCTCAATTCAGCTAATTTGCATCCACCTAAACTGGGCGGCCTCCGCCTCTCTAACAAACTCTATGCAGATGGTCTGGTTCTTCTCAGCTGCACAAATATTGGTTTACAACGCCTTCTGTACGCGACCGCTATATATACCAATAGGAACAGTCTGCAGATAAACAAAAAGAAAACCAAAATCCTTGCGGTTCGAACAACTGGGACCAAAAAGCCAACATGGTTTCTACACCAGGAAAATATAGACGCCACCAGCTGCCACAAGTATCTAGGCGTCCCCTTTAACAATAACGGCAGTTATGCGAGCCAGTTGGCGGAACTAAAAAAGAAAGGTACCGCTCTGTCATTCGCTCCTAGATCCGTATACAAAAAATTAAATGGTCCCTCTTTTGCACCAATTCTTTAGGTCGTTCAGGCGAACGTCATCCCAACCCTAACATACAGGACGAGGCTTTGAAAGGGCGGGATAGCGGGTCATTGGATAAAATGGTTACAAAAATCGGTCTTCCAGCTCCCATCCCACACATCTCCTGCACAAATCAGACTGGAATTCGGAATCTGTAGACAGGCGCTGGCTCGTATGGCGGCCTCCGCAATAAGCTGCCATAAGTTTAGGGTCTCCAAAGAAGGCACCCTGGCCCACAATTTATGGATCAGTTTGAACACAAATCGCAGGCCGGTGGGACACCACTATCTGATTCGAGCCCTCAGTACACTTGGCTTGACTCCCTCTTGGGACCTACATATCAGCCAACAGGAATTTAAGAGGTTAGAAGAAATTAGTACAAAACAACTCTCTTCAATTGAAGACAGGGCCAACCTCTCCTGCACGGAACCATGGTTGGATGACCCTACGCACTTACAAACATTTGAAACCCCAGTGCTACCTAACGAATACCTATAACGAAAGAGCCAGGCTAGAGTTTATAAAGCTGAGAATGGGGGTCATCACCTTATCCTGTCAACTCCCAATATGGAAAAGAGTCAATGCTCGGGAAAGGTGTTGGCTCTGCAACCAACACAAGGAGGATATAATACACGTATTGTGCCTGTGCCCCACCCTCTTAGAGGAAAGAAGGGCTCTGCTATGAAGGGGCTGGATAGCGAAAGACATAAGATCTTGCAGAAGTGCAGTCCTGGCCTGTTTTGATCCCTCGAACATCACTCTGAACTGTGCTTTGGTCAGATTTATGGATCACTTCTGTAAGACGATAGAGGAGGTGACATGTGAATGGGACAGGCAGACTGAAAACTTGACCGCTATTGGGCCCCCTTCCATATTGATACTGCAGTTATCGGCTACTGATCCACAGACATGCTTCTGACCTTCAAATCATGCAAGGCACAATAGGAGATTATTTGTTCAAACAGTATTTTCTACATAATTTCGCCCTTCTTTACTTCAGGAAGAATGCCTAACCCTCTTCTGGCTTAACGACTACCATTTATACAGCACCATGGACCTGGCAGCATGTAATAGAGGCTTTTATGACATAATGATTCCTTAATTCTTAATGCTGAAAGCTAGTATTTAATGAATTTTAGATTTTATGACACAATTAGATTTTTAACTCTTAGGGGTCGATTCCGATGTTGCCAAAAGTGCCTTCCCAATGCTATTCGTAGGCTTACCTTACGTCCGACTCGTATCCAGAGCTTTTTCCTACAAAGTAGCAAGTACGATGCATATAACAGGCAAATCTCCGACTGAATCGTCCGCTCCGATTCGTGCACTATGTCAGTAGCGAACAGGCTCAGGAAACACGGCAAGCGAGTCGTACGGAGGCGCAACCTAACCAATTTCCTGATACGCAAGTACGATGCGTCCCCAATACGCGTCGCACAGGGCGCCGGCTCCAGCACGTCACAGCATCTGGACGAGGCGTATGAATGAAAGCTCCGAGTCGCGCCAGAATACGATCAACGGGGACGAGACGGAGCAGCCATGTATCCAATCGTGCATGTCTTCCCTATACTGTACGTCCATCGTTACCGACGCGCATGACGCAGAAGGTAAGTTAGACACCTACCACACACCAAAATGTCACGAGTACACGAAAGGAAACACCACCATAGGGGGGTGGGTGCTTATCCCAAATAGCATATCCCACCCATAGGGGGGTGGATGCCTATCACTCCCATTATTGTCCACCCCATAGGGGGGTGGATGCCTATCACTCACAGTATTGTCCACCCCATAGGGGGGTGAATGCCTATCACTCCCAGTATTGTCTACCCCATAGGGGGGTGGATGCCTATCACTCACAGTATTGTCCACCCCATAGGGGGGTGGATGCCTATCAGTCCCAGCATATCCCACCCATAGGGGGGTGGATGCCTATCACTCACAGTATTGTCCACCCCATAGGGGGGTGGATGCCTATCACTCCCAGCATATCCCACCCATAGTGGGGTGGATGCCTATCACTCTCAGTATTGTCCACCCCATAGGGGGGTGGATGCCTATCACACACAGTAATGTCCACCCTATAGGGGGTGGATGCCTATCACTCCCAGCATATCCCATCCATAGGGGGGTCGATGCCTATCACTCCCATTATTGTCCACCCCATAGGGGGGTGGATGCCTATCACTCACAGTATTGTCCACCCCATAGGGGGGTGGATGCCTATCACTCCCAGTATTGTCCACCCCATAGGGGGGTGGATGCCTATCACTCCCAGCATATCCCACCCATAGGGGGGTGGATGCCTATCACTCACAGTATTGTCCACCCCATAGGGGGGTGGATGCCTATCACTCCCAGCATATCCCACCCATAGGGGGGTGGATGCCTATCACTCCCAGTATTGTCCACCCCATAGGGGGGTAGATGCCTATCACTCACAGCATATCCCACCCATAGGGGGGTGAATGCCTAACACTCACAGTAATGTCCACCCCATAGGGGGGTGGATGCCTATCAGAATGACCAACCCCACTCATAGGGGGCAGGATGCCCATCAACACCAGGATACACACACAGGGAGACTAAGCAAACCACCCCCTCTACCATCTTTGCAACATTGCATGTTTGTATGTGAAAAATGCTCACAACACAGATTGTGGCAGTGGACATACAATGTGACTCACAACAAATGTGTGCCCAAAATGTTAATGTGTGTCACTAATATCCTGCTGCAACTGATCACTGTGATAATGGGGTCTAAACCCCCCATCACCCCAGAGACCAAAAGCTGATTGTGTGCATCAGAATTCCTGCATCTACTGATCTTTGTGGTAATGGGGTCTAAACCCCCCATCACTACAGTGACCAAAAGGTGATTGTGGGGTACACCAATCCAGCATCAAATGATCATTGTGGTAATGGGACATAAACCCCCCATCACCACAGTGACCAAAAGGTCATTGTGTACATGAAAATAGCAGTATCTTCAAAACAGCATGCATGAGTCTGTGTCCAAATTGCACAAGCAATGTTGTGGCAATGTAGTGGTTGTGTCACATACAAACATAGATTTGGTTTGGCAGATATTGCCGTGTATCACAAGAACACCCTCTGCCATGTGCAGACAAGCAATGTCCATGACCCTTGACAATGACTCCAGTGAACAGTTAGACAATGTGCAAAGTGAGCACCATGAGGAATACACACATATCTATACCAACAGACACACACACTAAGGAATCCTGTGGAGACTGTAGATGTTAGGTGAACATGTCCCATACCATGTCAGCAATGGGAGATACCAAACATGATGAATGTGCAGGCTGATGAGCCAGGAGACACAGAGACACTAGGGTAAAACCTCTCAAAAACATACTGCCAATGGCCGGGAAAAGACATAAAAGTGCAGTGGTGCCGTAGCACAAACACAGACACCATTACAATAGCAAGTTCATGATACACATCATTAACATCATGTACATAATATGCAACACAACTGGATAACAACAATGGCTTTATTCAACAATAAAATATATATGAATTTTCATGCCACGATGCAAAAAGGCCAATGGCCAGTCCATCAAAGAGTCCTACCAGGGTAACATGTGAAAACTTGTCATCCATTTATTGCCTGCACTGCTATGGACCAGGGACATCTCACCCCTTGGAGGGGCATACATAGTGGCAGGCCAGGCACCGCAGGGACAGGATCAGGGGATAGGAGAATGGGGCAGGGGAGGTGTGGTGGGTGCAGGAGTGACACCAGCAACTGCAGTGGAGGGGTCTGACACAGTGGGCGCCGTCACCACTGCTGGGCACAAGTCAGATGTGGGGTTTACCTGCACCAGCCGCGGTCGGTGGTAGGAGTGCTGCTGGGCGGTGACGTGGGGAGGGGGAGGGGCAGGGTGGGGGGTAGTAAACTATGGATTACGGAGGTTTACAGGTAAGTAAACATATAAATAAATAAAACGGATTTCGTTGCGCGCACTGCATCCCCAAATGCGAGTACACGCAACGAAATTCATTTTATTTATGTATATGTTTACTTACCTGTAAACCTCCGTAATCCATAGTTTACTACCCCCCACCCTGCCCCTCCTCCTCCCCACGTCACTGCCCGGCAGCACTCCTACCACCGCCCGCGGCTGACCTGCACCACTGCAGTGTGCGGGACAGATGTGGTGGACGGGCTCTCAACTGCAGTGCCCAAATCAGACAGGTGGGATGTTCCTCCTACTGCAGTGCCAACATCAAGAGGAGTGAAATGGGGTTCAGATGAGGTGGGCAGGACAGAGGGGGGAGACACGGTCTCCACACCAGTGGAAGGAACAGGCTGAGCATGTGAGGCAGGGGTGGAAGTGCATGTGGAAGGGGGGGCCTAAGCATCCTGGGTATGTGGTATGGGTGTGTGGGTGAACCTGGTGCAGGGAATGGCCGTAGGACCAGTGTATTGGCATCCGGGGGGGCTGCAGGATGGAGAGTGTGAGGTGGAAGCCTGTGCTTTTGGTGGTGTCTTACCCTTCCTGGTCCGGGGAGACTTGCGGGTGGGGGCCTCAGTGTCCATGTGCCTGGGGGAGGGTGTCCGTTTTGCAGGGGAACTCCCCTCTGTGCGTGGTGACTTCCTCTTCCCCTTGTAAGTTGGAGCAGATGGGTCTGTGGGGAAGAGGCCAATGTCACAGAGGAAGAGCTGCTTGGAAGTGGGGGCAGTAGGTGAGGCAAGGGAAGGTGTTTTGGAGGGAGAGGCATCTGAGGAATGCGGAGTGCTTGTGGATGCCTGTATGTGTGTCTGTGACCCAACCCCTGTGTGTGTGCCATCAGTCCCCGGAGTGTGCGTGCTTGTGGATCTAGACTTTGGCTTGCGTGTCTGTGTGCTGCCATTGCCTGATGTGGTGCGTGCATGTGCGGGTGTGTGTGTCTGTTGGACAGGCAGGGGAGTGGTGACTGTGGATGTGGCAGAGGTAGCAGGGGTGAGGGCCTGTTGGAGGAGGGACACTGCTGCCGTCTGTGTGGAGGCCATGGCAATGGTCCGATGTAGGGCAGACATGTTCGATGAGATGCCCTCCATGAAGGACACCAGTTGTGTCAACAGACTGGTGTGGGAATGGAGGACACTCAGAATTGCTGTCTGACCTACATGGAGCTGCTTCAGTAAGTCCACAGACTCCACACTCAGGGCAGCAGGGGAGACAGGGGCAGGTGGTGCGGTGCCTGGCACGAAGGAGACATGCTCCCTTACACAGGAGCCTCCACGGACATCTGGAATGGGAGCAGAAGGGAGGGTGGAGATGGTGGTGGTGGCGGGGCCAGACCTGCTAGGTGTTGTCTGGGGGCTGCTGGCACCCGCCTCCACAAGGGAGTCATCACTGAAGCTGGCATGTTCCTCAGCCGAGGTGAACATAGCCGAGGTCTCCTCAGTGTGGCCCCCCTCACCCTCCGTTCCACTGGGTCCCTCCAAATCCTCCGCAGCGGACCCTGTCTGGCGCTCTGGCTCCTCATGGTCCGTGGAGCTGTCTCCTCCAGTGTCCGTAGATGTAACTGCAAATCAACAGGGTAAACAGAGAAACATCAGTCACCTGTATAGACATCACACATCACAGTCAGAACAGCACATGACAACGCACGTTTGTGCATCATTTGCAGTAAATACTCTTAAGTGCAGACACATATTTGTAAAACACACATGTCAGTCTGCCAGCAAACCATGCCCCTCATATCCTACATGTCCATGGAGACATCAGTCTGGTGCATGTAGCCAGACACTACTCATTTGTGCACACATGCACCACATAGACAGTTGTCTGAACTGCAGGATTTGTGATGGAAATGTGTCAGTACACACATATACCATCTCCTGCTACTGAGTTTGTACATGTGTCAGGTAAAGGGATGGCCAAAGTAATTGTCAGTAATATGGATATGCTTCCTTTACCACACACCATGATGTGCTCATGTCTTGCTGGACGATGCCACAATTGAGTGCATGCAGGACAACTTCCATCACTGCAGGATACACTATAGCAAATGAAACAACATGCTACAGGGCAGTCTGGGTAATCAGTCATTGCTGCCTTCTGTCACTGGGGCAGTGCATCACAAAACCAACAGTCTGCACTGTATCTCAATCATGTAGTTGTGGGGAATATAAGCCCTGCATCTGTCAAGTGCACATGTTGCCCCACTGCTACCCACATGTTAAGGCAAATGATGATCCCACGTCCAACATATGCCACAGTAGAGTGACAGCAAGCACAAGTCTGGCAACATGATCACATCACAGTCTGATGACAATGAAGTATAGCTGCCTGCACTTAAATTTTGGATACACCATCAGGCACAGTCAAGTGATTACACACCGATGTTTGACCCCATCGTGAAGATCCAACAGCCACATGTCAGCTGTCTGACCACCCAAAAATAATTGACACCCCAAGAGTCTAAAAACTAGCCCACTCCACAATGAGACAGAGGCTGACACCTGATTGCACATTGCACAATGCATTTAATTTACTTTGACACACATGATTAGGAGAACTGAGTGTACACCATGTCCGGAGTAGACATACCTGACCTGGTCCATGTGCAACATGGGATTAGCCCGAACAGTAGGCATGTGTCCATGCATGTGTGACACACATGATGGACATACTTCAGAGATCACAACATTGTCACACATGCTGCATGTGTGTGTGGGAAACACCCCAGACACATATGGCGAGGCAGAGCATCAACTAGGACACGTATGTATGGGCCACACAGAGTGCATGTCACATATCTGTCAATGTGCAGATACATGTCAATAAATTCCCCACTCATGAAGGCTAATACATACTGCCGGTAGCAGATGCGGTCCCCCACATCAACCTTGGACAACAGCAGGCCCCCCCCGTGAGACATGTCACTGACTGAAAGGGACACACCTGTGTATCAGATGAGGAAGGGCCATTACAGAAATAATGGACATGATTCTAGTTCAAGCAGACAGACAAACTGTGGTAGCGTAACCAGGCTGAAGGAATGCAAAGATCATGTTAGACACAGTTCACAGACAAGGCATGCACTTACCCCCTCCTTGCTGCTGTCTGGCCTTTAACAGCCCATCCAGGTCAGCGAAGACCACTTGCAGAATCCGGCGCATGTGGGGGGTCAGGGTCCGGTGTCCGCCCCTACTGTGAGGAGGCGACAGCTTCAGCAGGACTCTAGCAATGCGTCTGCTCCAGCCACGTAGGTCCTGCCACCTCTTCTGGCAGCTGCGGATGCGACGCCTGTGGACCCCCACAGATCGAACTGCCCTGACAATGGTCAGCCAGATCTCCTGTTTCTGATGGGCATCAACCTGTGAGGATGACAAAGTTAAAGGGCCATTAACACACATCCAACATGTTTGTGCATCACACAGTTGGATAAACATGTGCTTTTTACAAGGGCATCTGATGTACACAGGTAGTGCAACTAGGTGGATAGACACTTGTCCTGCATCACCAACATGGAAACATTGCCTGGGTAGTATGACCATCTCTAAATGCACTCTCACAGCACAGTACCTGTTCAGTGCAGGAACCTGCACACTTTGGGTGTGATAACTACTGAGTGAACATGCTAGCCAATGCTTCACACAATGCCATTAGTGCTAGTCAGACAAGATGCACAATGAGAGAGGATGTGGACTGCACACTCACCTGCTCCCCTGGTTTCCCATACAGCTTGCTGTACTGTGGTAGGAGGCTGTCCAGCAGGGCCTGGTTTTCCTCCTCTGTGAAGGCTGGGGCCCTCTCCACAGTACGTGCCATCCTTGGAGCCAGAGGATACAGAGACAGCAGCAGTGGTAGCAGAGATGTCTATATGGAGCATTCAGTGCAGGCAAGTGAGCTCTCAGGGCAAGAGACAGCCTTATATTTGTGCTGCAGAGCAGAATCGGTCCCATGCGTACAAAGCGATAGGTCCGACTCGTTCGCATCCTATGAATTAGTCCAAGCCATGAGATAGGACGCATCGAACGCGCCTACCGCAACATTCAAAATACCTGCATCATGACAGTTTAGATTTTGATACATTTGTTCTAAAAGTAAACCGAATCGTACCGTACGCGAATCGTGCACGATGCAAAATGCGCGTCTGTCACCATGACGACCAACAGGCAACCAGTGCCTCCGGCTCGGTCAGGATGTGGCAGACGCATGTATTGAAAACTCACCCGCGTCAAACAGCATTGAATCAAGCATGCAATCTGTCAGTCCGGCTCGGTCAGGATGTGGTAGACGCGTGTATTGAAAACTCACCCGCGTCGAACAGCATTGAATCAAGCATGCAATCTGTCAGTCCGGCTCGGTCAGGAGGTGGCAGATGCGTGCATGCAATGCCCACTCATCAACTCAGACAATGTATGTATGAATAATGGCATGCTGTATGCCCTGTGTAGATGGAGTTCTGCACATGTCAAATGGGACAGACAGAATAGACAAGACTACTCACATTATGATCCTAGCTTACAGTGCAACTATAGCAGTGTTTGTGAGGGACATGACTAGTGTGAGTGACCACTTCACAGATCATCCTCCTATGCTTGGCCACTGTCCCAGGGGATCATTGTGTTGTGTAGGTCATACATCACATCATGACAATGTCCAGACCATGACAGTGTTGTGCATGGTGACAAGCTGTCTGTATGTAGTGTTGTTGCTAGGTCGTAATACCTTGTCCATGTCTGTGTACATTCAATGCATGTGCTATTTGACCTAAGAATCTATGGCTGATACTTAATTGTGTGTGTGTTGTGCATGTTACAATTGATCTCATGGAGAGTGTCAGAGAACAGTGAGTAGTCACAGTACTACACTGGATTATTTGGTAATACATGACATGATTGTGTGTATGTTCATGCTCAAATTGCTGTAATTTCTGGATTAGGTCAACCTCAGACATCTGACTTCACTGTGTCAACATTGTAAGTGCCACGCAATCTGTTGATACTGTATTACTTGAAGTTTAATTCATATAGTAATATGTGTACATACTTTGTCATGTGTTCCTCAGGGCACCAAATGTCCACAGACCCTTCCCGGATCTTGAAACCATGGTGGAGCGTGAGTGCATGAGGAAATACAGGTTCACAAGGGCATTAATTTCGGAATTGACAGACCAGTTGTCACCACACTTGCTACCTGGACGCACATATCCCTTTGCCCTGACCCCCAAGGTGAAGGTGATGGCGGCACTACAGTTTTTTTGCCACAGGTTCGTTCCAGTTTACTGTGTCTGATGCTGGTGGGATGTCCCAGACGATGTTCAGTCGAGTGCTCCGGGATGTGTGTGAGGCCATGTTGAGGTTCCTCGACCTGTACATACATTTTCCCACACCGCCACAGTTCCGTGCCATTAAGGATGACTTTTATGCACTGGGACACATGCCACATGTGATTGGATCGATTGATGGGACACATGTGGGTTTGGTTGCACCACGAGCCCATGAACAGGTTTACAGGAATCGTAAACACTTTCATTCAATCAATGCCCTTGTGGTATGTCTGGCGGACCAGATCATCTCCCATGTATGTGTGCGTTTCCCGGGATCTGCACACGACGCATACATAATGAGGATGAGTCGGATCCCCCAGCTGATGTCCCAGTTCATGAATGAGCGTGCCTGGCTTGTTGGTGAGTCAAGTTGTCAGTGTCAGTTGTGTGATCATTGTCTGTCATGTTGTACCCTGTTGTTGCTCAACTGATCCTTCATATTTGATAATTTTAGGAGACTCTGGATACCCAAACATGCCCTGGTTGCTGACACCACTCAGGAACCCGGTCACACCTGCTGATGTCCGTTACAACGGGGCACATGGGTGGACCAGGCGTGTGATTGAGCGCACATTTGGGCTGCTGAAGACCAGATTCCGCTGCCTTGACCGGACAGGAGGTGCCCTTCAATATTCCCCAGAGAAAGTGTGCAAAATCATTATAGTGTGCTGCATGCTTCACAACAAGGCTGTGAGGAATAAGCTACCGCTCATTCAGGATGACAGGGACCAACGTCCTCCCTCATGGGAGGATCCAGGCCTGGGGAACGTTGCCAGTGAGGAGGAGGAGGAAGAGGAGGTGGATGTCAGGAGACAGCTCATTGACAACTTCTTTACTTGAGTGTAAGTATGCATATATGTCTGATGATGCCTTTCCTAAGCGTGATGTGTGTATGTAGGACAATATGTTGTGATATGTGTGTGGGTCAGCTAATTTACAGGGTCATTGCCGTTGTACAGTGTATGTTAAGTTATGATGGTCTCCACTACATTGTTGAAATCACTCCTAGCAATTGGTCAGAATTTACAATGGACAATAGTGAGTCAATAATTGGATATGTCATCATGGCAAGTTGTATTTAAGACTGTACTATGTCTCTCCTTCACAGGCTCCTTTGGCTGTTGTGTGGGTACACACAACGCTGTTCCATAATGGATTTTCAATTTGGACCAGTACTCTCTGACAGCCAATCTATTTGGTCAGATTTGTCTTTTCTTTGGTTTATTTGGATACTTGGAACTGTAATCAGTTTGCTTTTGTGTTGAGCAGAGCTTCTGCCTGTGTAATAAACCTGTTACACACATTGATGTTTGCCTTCTCCGTAGCAAAAACATGCTACAACCGTTCATATCATGTTTTTCTGCCATGGTGTTCATTTCATTAGACAATGGTCTTTGTGCGGTTCAATGGTTTTAATTTGACAACAGTGTGTGCAATGTTTAATGTTGCATGTGCTATGTGTGTTGTGCTGACCTTGCCTGGCTATCTCTGGTATGTCTACACAATTGGTATGCAGTTCCTAATGTTAAAAAGCAGGAGGAAGTGTTTTATCAAGAGCTCCACATGAAGATGTGGAGTTGTAAAAAGTGGGGAGAAGAATCCTCTCCTCTTGGAAAAAGACCCTCACACACCCAGCCAGCTAGGTGTCATGCTTCATCATCGGGTCTGCTCCTTATCAGGTCGGCGCTGCAATCCCCGATCGGCACCCGTGATGTGGCCTTCTTGGCGGAGATCTTTATTCCATATGCCGGTGGGTGAAGTGCGTGTGAGGGCCCTAAAACAGTGTAGGTGATGTTGATGTGTAGGGAAGTGAAAATAAAAAAGGGGAGGTGGTCCACTCAAGATAATTTTATTGAACGTGGCCCCTGCCCTGGTTAAAAAGAAAACAAGACGTGAATCTCCACTCTAAGGATGTCGAGATTTATGCGCTTGTGAAAAAGGTCTACCTACACTTTTTGGTAGTGGTCAACAATAAAGTGAAAAAGTGACCACCAGCCGGCTGCGTGAGGGTAGGACGTCCGCCGCCTTGGTTCCTGATAAACCGACACTACACATTAGTGTCTACACCAGCCGGTACTGATGCCGCGCATCCTTGACCCTAATGGGGTTGTGTCTTTTGATCTACAGGTACCACTTTTTAGGGTGCTGTAATGGTGGTCACTTTTTCACTTTATTGTTGACCACTACCAAAAAGTGTAGGTAGATCCTCTTTGGTCCTGAAGAATTGCCATTTAATATATTGTTGGGCAAGAAACATGTTGACCTTTTTCACAAGCGCATAAATCTCGACATCCTTAGAGTGGAGATACGCGTCTTGTTTTCTTTTTAACCAGGGCAGGGGCCACGTTCAATAAAATTATCTTGAGTGGACCACCTCCCCTTTTTTATTTTCACTTCCCTACACATCAACATCACCTACACTGTTTTAGGGCCCTCACACGCACTTCACCCACCGGCATATGGAATAAAGATCTCCGCCAAGAAGGCCCCATCACGGGTGCCGATCGGGGATTGCAGCGCCGACCCGATAAGAAGCAGACCCGATGATGAAGCATGACACCTAGCTGGCTGGGTGTGTGAGGGTCTTTTTCCAAGAGGAGAGGATTCTTCTCCCCACTTTTTACAACTCCACATCCCCATGTGGAGCTCTTAATAAAACACTTCCTCCTGCTTTTTAACATTAGGAACTGCATACCAATTGTGTAGAGGTTCATTCACGGACATGTATGCTGGACCTGGATAAAGATTAGTCCGATTCTCCCCCTTTGTTGATTCACATATCTCTGGTATGTCTCATGTGATATTTCTTCATGAGGCGGTAGATGAATTGTAAGCTGGTCACTAGGATCATGCTGTATTATGCTAAAGTTACCAGAGCCAAGCTGACATAATAGCTTTGTGTGTGACATTTTAGCTCACATTCTTTCTGTGATTGTTGTGCAAGATGCCTTTGAGTCCACATGACATCATTTTGGTACTGTTGAAGCACTGCGCCACAAGGTTGAAAAACAGGACTCTTTGTAATGGTAGAACTAGTCAGCACGGATAGTTTCGCCATGAACTGCTACACTTTGTTACACATAAGTGGAATACTTGCATTACATTGACGCACAGGGCAATAATCTACACAGATGGAAGATCTACATATACGCACCAGCGCTTTGCTGTGCATATGCTGTGACCAGTACTCCTACTGTCTGAGGTGAGCGGTTGACCCGCATTGCCACAGAGTTCTTCAATGGTTTGTAGAATATGTCACCATCACAGGGAGGGTGGTGCTTTCCACACTGAGGTTGTAAACACATTTCACCTGTACTATTATGTTTGATTATGGAATTGTATGTTGTTTGAGAATCATGTTTACTGCTGCTGGGGCTAGCTCGTATGCTGCATTGTAGGACAACAGTCAGACATTGTTTTTTCTCAAACGTGAATTATAGAACATTACACACACTCTGATTCATGATTTGGTGGACAAGCATGGGTGAGTGAGCATGAATGTGTGCACTGCTACTTTGCTTCGGAGATGTTGTTGGTGCTGGCTACTGGGTGGTAGAATCATTGGGTGTCTTCTGCATATATTTTGTTGAGATGATGAGACACCAGAGGTAGTGGGTCATTGGATTGTGTGTTCTGATGTGCAACTAATGTCCAGCCATCCTTCAACAACGGCCTATTTTGCCGTGCATACTTCTGTATGAGAAGAATCACTACCACAGAACTCATGCACCTAAGTGTGAGACAGTGCCAGGTGATACAGATCATGAGCTAATAAGTGGGTACAGTGTACAATTCACAGATGAAACAGGGATTGTGTGAATATGAATTTATTAATGTGCATGTGAAAAAATCTAACAGGTAAAGGTGATTGCATTCCCAAATTTATTATCCACAGTTCATAAAGGAGTTGGAAGTGTTGTCAGATGAAAATCCTTCTGAGCGAAATCCATAGTCCATTTGGCATTTAGTCCAACTTACATGCTCCATCCCATGTGGGAGAGTCCAGGGACTGTCAACAAAGTGAATGATTTGCACACAATGGAGGATATCCAGAGCATTTATTTGGTTCTGGCAGGGGATGCATGTCCATCAGTCTCTCACTTGCCATTCTTCCTTGGACGGCCCCTCCTCTTCTTTGTTGGGGGGGACCCTCAGTATCAGGCTGCTGCAGCGGAGGGGACTATATGCCAGACTCCTCATCCCTCCCTGTGGCAGTTGCCGATGTTGAGGCAACAGGTGTGGAGTGCACACGGGGAGGTGGGGTAATGTTGGTGGTTATCTGGCGTAGGCATGTAAGTATGTCCCTATGCACCGCAGTGAGATTGTCTATTTTCGACCAGTTGGACTCCATACGGTCCATGTGTTGGTCCATACGGTCCATGTGTTGGTCCACACGGTCCATATGGTTGTCCATCTGGTCGAAATGTGCAGCCTGCTGATGTTCTATGTCCCTGAGGATCCCGACAACCTGGCCAAAGTCTCCGGTGCATTCGCGATATACATCGAAAATGCGTTGTAACTCGGGGTCAGCTTGTTCTCCGACACCAGCTGTGGGACGTGTACTCCCACCACGCACCCTCACACCACTCCTTTCCCTACCCTCACGGACATTGCCTGGCGTAGCACGCACTGACAGCTCCTGTCCTCCTTCATTGTTGACAGGACTGGTATTTCCTGCCAAATCCAGATTGGGCTGTCGTGCTGTGCTCCCAGGGTTTTGTTGTCTGGGTGTGTCCGTGGGGATCCGGGGCGTCTGGATGTTAATGGACGTTGCAGGAGTGGTCGCTGGGGCTGCTGATCATACTGGTGCTGCATGCTGACCCACACCGGAGGTGCCAGGTTGGTTCCCATCGCCCGAGGAGGTGTGAGAGTCATCCACACTGGAGGTCTCAGTGTCCGACGTTGTGCTGGAGCTGCTGGAGGACTCTGAATCTTCTCCAGATGATGCCCTCTGTTCTGGAGTGCCTGTGGGTAGTAGAGAGACACAATGTTAGTTGTGTATTTTCAGATGTTATGTTGTCATGCAAAGCCAAATGTGAAGATGTTGTGGATAATGTTGCGTTTCCTTCTTATTTCTACTCATCAATCGTCACAGACACTGAGATTTTTTGTAATCGGACATTGTTATTTTGGAGACATGTGCTTTACTGAGCCTGTCCAGCTCTGTGCATCAATGTGCATGTATTGTTATCCTTGACTGTTCGTATAAATTTTTTGGCAAGTGTCACACTGTGCATGAGCCAGGTGTGTTGTTATTTCACACGTCAGTGTTTTCACTATGACATACATACTGTAACTAATCTTATGTTTGGCAGGAATTGTGCATCTGTGCTTGCCTTTGTGGAGTTTCTCACAGTTACATTGCTGGGGTGACATGCAAACTCACTCTCCTGAATATGTGTCATCATTAGATGATTTTGCTTGGATGTATGTGTTGATGTGAACAATCAATGACATCACATGTGTAACCTCGTATGCAATAGCAACGCATTTCTTCTGACAAATGCATTGTTACATGGCAGTCCTTGAAACACAGCTCATTACATTGGCATGCAGTAGGGAGTAACTGACATGAGTAGTTGTATTATGCGATAATAGTATGATCTGACATTCCCTAATGTTGCCCACACTGGACTTGTAATGGTGAATAGTATAAGTTTGTACTCCTGCGCAGAGCCTACAGCAAGTTTGTGCGATGTTTCGCATTGTGCTGTTCTGCTATGTCCCAACATGGTTGTTGTTATGCGTGTGTAGTTTTTGCATTGCTTGTGAACGTATGCAATGTGAGTAGTCATATTTATGTTGATATTTTTCATCACTTTGCACACATGTGTATATCTTGATGTGGTGCATTTTGTTGCTGCATACTTTTGCACATGATCACTTCATGTACATTCTACTTGTTCTCCATGGACAGAGAGATCTTTCCCAGGGATGGTCTTTTGCCTTTTCATGGTCAGAGCTGTGAGGTACAGTGTGTTTAGTGCTTGAGTTAGGCTGTGTTGACTTCTACCCCACTTTCCAATGGCAAACAGACCAGCTTACTCATCATTGTCAGAGGAGCAATGACAGTGAGGGTGGTAGTTTTGAAGGATGCTGAGACCGCTGACTGATGTTGAATTACAATGCTACACACAACAATGCCTTGTGCACATGACACAACGCAAGAGTGTCAGCCGTCTTGCATTACACCTCACATCTACTGTCCGTGGGCATTGTCCCGGATGTGTGTTTATCTGTGTGTGTTTTGTGTTATGTGGTGTGACAGCTAATTAGAGTGTGTCCTGTCCTCCACACACATTTGTAGCATGCACTTTGAGGGCACATGTGACTGATCTAAACCTGTCAGTGTGTGTAATGTGCAGTTAAGGTTATGGTCTGTAGTTGTGTGAGTAGGCCAAGAACTGGCAGTAGATATTTCCAAATTTCATACAGGATTGCCCTGTGTAGCCATCTTGACAGGGCATTTGCATTCACTCTCAGGGACAGCATAGTGACAGATGTTTTCTTGTGGGACTGGGGGGGACTAGTGTGTGCTGGTGGCAGTAGTCATTGCTTCCACTCCTCCTCCCACCCAGGACAAATGGGCCAGCATGTTCCAGGGTTCCATAACAGTGTGTACAAAGTTACATTCAAGATGTCTGACAGTGGTGCCTGCAGTCATGCTGTACAGGACTGCCTACAGGGCCTTGTGTTCCCCACAACATGGCCAGTGTCAGCCATCTTGACAGGGCATTTGCATTCACTCTCAGGGACAGCATAGTGACAGATGTGTTCTTGTGGGACTGGGGGGACTAGTGTGTGCTGGTGGCAGTAGTCATTGCTTCCACTCCTCCTCCCACCCAGGACAAATGGGCCAGCATGTTCCAGGGTTCCATGACAGTGTGTACAAAGTTACATTCAAGATGTCTGACAGTGGTGCCTGCAGTCATGCTGTACAGGACTGCCTACAGGGCCTTGTGTTCCCCACACCATGGCCAGTGTCAGCCATCTTGACAGGGCATTTGCATTCACTCTCAGGGACAGCATAGTGACAGATGTGTTCTTGTGGGACTGGGGGGACTAGTGTGTGCTGGTGGCAGTAGTCATTGCTTCCACTCCTCCTCCCACCCAGGACAAATGGGCCAGCATGTTCCAGGGTTCCATGACAGTGTGTACAAAGTTACATTCAAGATGTCTGACAGTGGTGCCTGCAGTCATGCTGTACAGGACTGCCTACAGGGCCTTGTGTTCCCCACACCGTGGCCAGTGTCAGCCATCTTGACAGGGCATTTGCATTAACTCTCAGGGACAGCATAGTGACAGGTGTTTTCTTGTGGGACTGGGGGGGGGGGACTAGTGTGTGCTGGTGGCAGTAGTCATTGCTTCCACTCCTCCTCCCACCCAGGACAAATGGGCCAGCATGTTCCAGGGTTCCATGACAGTGTGTACAAAGTTACATTCAAGATGTGTTGCTGTGGTGTCTGAGGCTGTGTAGTTGGGGTGAATTTATACTATTTGTACATGTACTCACCAGGTTCAGGGATTCCAGCTAGTCCAGTTATGGCCTCCTGTGGGAGGAGGTCCCGCACCTTCACCTCCCAGGTGGTGAAATGCACCGGTTTATGACGTCCACCGCTAGTCTTGGTGCTTAGGGCATGTTCTCTGGCAATGAGCCTCTTTACCCTCCTGCGAACGTCATAATACCGGTTCCGGATATCCTCCTTTGTGCGCAAGGTAGGTGAATGGGCATTCACCTTGTTGACAATCCTCTCCCACATCTTGGTTCTCTGTGACTGGGAGGTCTGTTGGGCCAAGCTGCCAAATAACTGTGGCTCAACTCGGATGATTTAATCTATCATCACTTCCAACTCAGCAGCTAAGAACTGTGGATTCTTCTTTGGGGCATGGTGATGGGTGTTGGTGGAGATGTGTGTGATTGTGTGAAGGTGAGGGTGAGTGTGTGTGAGTGGAGGTGTGTTTCTTTGGTGCTAGTTGTGTGGATGTTGTTTGGTGGATGAGATGTGTGTGTTTGTGGTAGTTAGATGAGTTGTCTGTCTAGTGGTGTGGTGTGCTTGCATGTCTGTCGAAGTAGCAAATGGTGTTGGGAACTTTTGGCTCCCTTTATATAGGTTGTGTTGTGGGTGTGTCTTGTTATTTGAAAATGTGTTTTTTTGGAGATGACAATGCGTTTTTTGGTAGTCTTCTTTCTGTTTCCATTGTTTTATTTTCTTCTCATTTTGTAAGTCGTTTTGACAGCACTTGATGCTTGTTCTTGTGTAATTTGTTTTGGACGAGTCTGTTCCATTCATACTGGGCTATGTGGCATCGTTGGTGTCCGAGTCTGTCGGGTCGTGTTGATGCTTGGCTATGTGGCATCATTGGCGTCCGAGTCTGTCGGGTCGTGTTGATGCTTGGCTATGTGGCATCGTTCACATCCGAGTCTGTCGGGTCGTGTTGATGCTTGGCTATGTGGCATCGTTGGCATCCGAGTCTGTCGGGTCGTGTTGATGCTTGGCTACATGGAGTCGTTCGCGTACGTGTCTGTAGGTTGACGCTTGGCTATCTCGAATCTTGCGCGTACGAGTCGTTCGCGTCAGGCTCCTTTCCTGCTGACTCGGACGTATAATATATTTTCCGGCCGAGTCGGTCGTAAATTTCAAGCTTCGCATCGTACTCAGCTATTTGGAAGGCGTGTGTACGGTTCGGTCGGAAAAAATGACGGGTCCGTGTCGGGTAGTACGTTTTCCGGCCGAAATCGGAATCGACACCTAAATGTTAAAGCTAGTATTTAATGAATGACTTTTTGGCCCTGCACACTATTGCAAAGGTTTTTAACAAATCATGCAATAAAGCTTATATACATTCAACAGGCATTTCTTTCCTCAGGCATAAATCATAAGTCCTGATGATGATCCCCATATTTCAATGAGGGATCAAAGAATCATCGACCTTAAAGCACCATGACTATTTTTAATGATTTATTGAAAGACAAAAATAGCATGCACCGTATATAACATTATATGGTGCTAATTAAATATTTTGCGTACCATCCTGCAAATGTCTGAGCATTTGTGTATACAAATTGTTCAGTTTTCTTGTTTTTCCCTTAAAGCCGTTCTCTGGCTTTTTTCTGAAAACATTTAATACAATTGCATGGTACATGACTTTACTAAATGTTGCTATAGATGTTATTATTTGTCTATAGATAATGTTATGAGCCATCCTTAGGAAAGGGAACCCTTGTTCCTTTATAAATACCTGTTATGGTGAGTGTCAAAATGCCTTGCCACACGATATTATTGGTCTATATTTGTGATGGACCTCTGATGTTCTAAGATCCTGTTCTTGGTGGGATGTACAGTGCTACCTACCTACCAAAGGTCACAAGGACAATTCAGGACATAGATTATATAGTTAGATAGACAAGTAAAGTGGGATTCTATTTTGGTAGTGCGGCCAGTGACTGGATAGGTGTATTTGGTGATGCTGGTGCTCTATTTGATTGCTTTACAGGTTGTGCAGGGGAAAAAAACTCCAATCCTAGTGTCCCTATTTGTAGTGACTCTAACATCACCTTTGCTCAAACGATCTTTCATGGTAGTCCCTTTCCTGAAAGTTATTTTAGCGTTGTCATCAATGTAGCCCTGTACCCAACAGATTTCTCCCCACTGAAAGGATGGGCCAGTGCTTACACAAAATGTTCTTAATGTCACCGGCTCTGTCATTGAATGTTGTTATGAATCTCCCCACCATAGTGGATTCATCAGTGGGAGGTTTGGTGGTGACAAGCAGAGTTTCTCTTTTAACCATAGATACGTTTTTCTTGGCTTTATTGAGAATGTCAGACTTGTAGCCCGTATGTAGAAATCTATGAGTCATAGCCTCACATTCCCCATGAAAAGCAGTGTCTGTGCTACAGTTCCTATGGGCTCATAAGTATTCTCCATATGGAATACTGTCAATGAGGGCTTTGGCATGGCTACTGGCCACATGGAGCTCAGAATTGCCCACTGTCTCCTTCCTGTGAAGTTGTATGGTCAGTTTATCACCTACGACTTCAATGGTAATGTCTAGAAGCTCAACCATTTTCTTATCCATGTGAGATGTTAGGCCTATTTTAAGATGGTCCTTGTTGAGTTTTCGGATGAACCTGGAAGGCTATGTGGCTGTGCCCTTCCATATGACAAAAAGATTGTCTATGTAGCGCACCTACATCACGACTCTGGTATTAAATACTTTAAGGTACTCGGATTCCTGCTGCTCGCACCATCCCATGAAGAAACCGGCGTAGCTGGGAGCAAAGCAGGTACCCATCGTGGTCCCTTGTTTCTGTCTGAAAAGTTTGTCATCAAAGATGAAGTAGTTGTTCTCCAGACAGATGCATATCATGTGAAGCAACATTTGTGTGTGAAAAAATAAGGAGATGGATCTAGCCCCTAAGAAATGCTTACATGTGGCAATGCCGTCTTCATGCCTGATGCTCATTTAGAGGCTGGTGACATCTAAGGTAAGTAACAGATAGGCCTGTTCCCATATGATATGATGCCTTCAATTCTTTTCAGAAAGTCCCTACTGTCTTGGATAAAAGATGGTTAATCAATGACATAGGAGGCATAAGTAGTAATTAATGTATTGGGAAGTATTCTCCAATAGGGAATTTATAGAGGAGACAATAGGTCTTCCTGGTTGTTATGCAGTGTCTTTGTGGGTTATAGGGAATAAGTATAGGATAGGTATCCTGGGATGCCCACAGTTCAAAAAGTTATATTCCTCCCGTTTAATATAGCCCTTCTCCCTGCACTCCACTAAATGTTCTTGAAAGATTTTGTGAGAGTCTCTGAAACTTTTCATATTGGTAGTCTCATAACACTCAACATCATTCAGTTGTCCAAGTTCCAGAAGCTATTGCTGGTCAATTTCTTTAGGTCCTTTATGATCATAGGCTTAAAGGTATCAATAGCCTTATGGTTCATCTTGGGAATAAAGGTAAATTTAACTCTAAAGTTGTTGGGGCAGTTCAATTCCAAATCTATTCCCATGTCATCCATGTTAAAAACTATCACTTGTGTAGGTTTGTTCAGTATCTAACACTACCAATATGAAGAGGTTATCTACATCACGTCAGGTTACTTGCCTATTCTCTATTACCCATAGGTTTGGGACCTGGTGCATTTCTCATGTTAAACCATTTGTATAATTTCAATCTGTGGTTGAACTGAAAGAGGTCGATACGGCATTGGGCATAGTTAAAGGGGATAGTTGGACAGAAGGAAATACCCATTTTCAATAGCCCTACCTCATTCACAGTCAAGGTGCGAGCTGATAGATTTACAACATTGATGTTTGTGTCCATCATTTTCTTCTTTTCTGTCTCCTTGTCAGTATTCCCATAGGGGTTGAGTTTGTTGGTTTGTTTGCTTCTTCTTGTTTTCCTTCCTTTTTTCCTTTGCATCTTCCTCTGCTTTTCTTCCACCGCCAGTAGGTAATATATATATAAATATATATATATATATATATATATATATATATTATCTACTGGCGGTCGCCAGTAGATAGTTATAGTTACAACCTATTATCCATAGGAAATCCGCGACATTCTATTTGAAATAACTCTCTTGCCGGTTGACGTATCTTCACAAAATTTTCAAACTTTATGGCCCGCTCCGGTCCGCTCCTACCCTGAAAGTCTCGGGGGATTCGTTAAGCGGGGGCCGAGAAAAAGGGGGTCCCAAAACGCGTTTTCCCCATGCAATTTTCCATAGGAAACTTTAGACACGGCTACAGCCCGAACTGCTGAACGGAATTACACCAAATTTGGCAAAGAGGTAGTTCTTGGTTCAGAAAGAACCCTTTTGTTAAATGGTGTAAATCCGTTCAGTAGTTGCTGAGAAAATCAAAAGTAAAAAGATAGTGATATCTATGGCCGAGTAGGGTCCGCGTACCCTCCCGATCATGAGCTGCATGTTAATTGGTTGTCAGCTGGCTGTCAACATTCCGATTCAGGAAATGTTGGCAGCCATTTTGTCCCTCGGTAGAACCGAGGGACAGAAACAAGTGCGCAAAGCGCACAAAGGGGGCAGGGTAGAAACACCCTGACCCCTAGGTTTGCTCAGGGGTCCCACAAGGACCCCCTGGGCAAAAAAAAAAAAAAATTTTTAAATCGGCAGGATGCGCTCAAGGTGCGCGAATCCTGCCGAAAAAATCGAAGCGCGGTCTCCCGCGCTCGATTGTATTTTGCCCCGGGTGGCCCAAGTCCCGGGGGCATGGTGGGGGGTTAATTTTATGTGTGGGGGCCTCAAAGGGCCCCCAAGCCCGGGGACCGCCACCCCCAGGGCTTTTTTTAAAAATGGTGCGGGAGGGCTCTGAGCCCTCCTGCAGCCCCGGGGACCACCACCTCCCGGGGCTTTTTTTAAAAAATTGAACAACTCTGTGTGGGGGGCTCCAGCCCCCACACGCCCCGGGGACCGCCACCTCCCGGGGCACTAACAAATTAAAATGGGGGTCCGTTTTGGACCCCCGAAGCCCCGGGGACCACCACCTCCCCGGGGCTGTGCTGATGTAGGGAGGAGCTCCCGTCCTGCCATAGCAAACTGCTTTGGATATTGGAAGAGAGAGCAGGGAACCTGCTCTCTCTTCCAATATCCAAAGCCGACATGCTTCCACATGGGGAGCAGCATGTTAGCTGCTCCCCATGTGTAAAGCTAATGCCGGCTTCCCAAGGGACGTGGGGAGCCGGCGGGACTGTGGGGGATTGGGGACCCCCCACAGTCCCCAACGGAGAGGGCCAGCCCCAGGGGATGGGGTCCCCGGGGCAAGTAGTGGCCCAGGAGGGGGGCCACGCGGCCCCCCTCCCCCGAAAAAAATTAAAAAAAAATGGAAAGGCCGGCCCCGGGGGATGGGGTCCCCGGGGCCTTAAATGGCCTGAGGAGTGGGGCCACGCAGCCCCCCTCCAAAGAAAAAAAAAAAAAGGCCATGCCCCGGGGGATGGGGTCCCCGGGGCCAATACAGGCCCAGGGAAGGGGGGCCACGCGGCCCCCTTCCCGTTTTTTTTTTTTTTTTAAATTAAATTTAAAAAAAGGGGTAAGGCCCTGGGGGATGGGGTCCCCAGGGCCCAAAAACAGGAAAAAGGAAGGGGGGCCACACAGCCCCCCTTCAGGGGACAAAAAAAAAAAACGATCGGGCCCGCAGGCCCCGCCCCTTCCTTCACCACTCTGCAAACGCGCCCCTGGCGCGTTTGCAGAGGGGGAACGACCCCCTTGAATACTGGGGGTCCCTGGGGGCCAACTAGCCCACCAGGAACCTCCAGTATGCGCCAGGGGCTGCCTTGCAGAGAGGTGTACAGAGGCCATGCCCCTTTTACACCTCTCTGCAACGCAGCTCTGTGGCGCCTTTGGAGGTATATGGTGGGCTAGTTGGACTCCGGGGACCCTCAGGATTCAAGGGGACTTAATCCCCCAACTTAAAACGCGCCACTGGGCGTGTTTGCACAGTGGTGAAGGGAGGGGCGGGGCTTCAGGTGACATGTGTGCAAACAGGCCCCGTGGCGCGTTTTAAGATGGGAATTAAATCCCCTTCAATCCTGAGGGTCTCTGGGGCCAACTAGCCCAACAGGTACATCCAGAAAGCGCCACAGAGCTGCGTTGCAGAGAGGTGTAAAAGGGGTGTGGCCTCTCTACACGTCTCTGCAACGCAGCCCCTGGCGCATATTGGAGGTTCCTGGTGGGCTAGTTGGCCCCTAGGGACCCTCAGGATTCAAGGGGACTTAATCCCCCAACTTAAAACGCGCCACGGGGCGCGTTTGCACAGATGTCACCTCAGGCCCCGCCCCTCCCTTCACCATTGTGCAAATATTCTTCTAAAATCATCCGAAATACGAATTCCGATTTACTCACTTGTTATAAGGAGAGACCTCAGTGCTGCATCTTTCAGCCCAGTACTGGTCCTGAAAAGTAATTTTAACCGTACTTACCAGTAACTTGAATTTCCTTCCATAGGATATCATTGCCTGCTTTTTGCTGAAAAAGTTTCTAAGTGTTGATTTTTGAAACATACAAATATTCCTCTAAAATCAGCCGAAATACGAATTCCGATTTACTCACCTGTTATAAGGAGAGACCTCAGTGCTGTATCTTTCAGCCCAGTACTGGTCCTGAAAAGTAATTTTAACCGTACTTACCAGTAACTTGAATTTCCTTCCATAGGCTAACATTGACTGGTTTCACTTGGAAATTCTTCTAAGTGTGGAGTTTTGGAACTTTAAAATATTCCTCTAAAATCAGCCGAAATACGAATTCCGATTTACTCACCTGTTATCAGGAGAGACCTCAGTGCTGCATCTTTCAGCCCAGTACTAATCCTGAAAAGTAATTTTAACCGTACTTACCAGTAACTTGAATTTCCTTCCATAGGATATCATTGCCTGCTTTTTGTTGAAAAAGTTTCTAAGTGTTGATTTTTGAAACATACAAATATTCCTCTAAAATCAGCCGAAATCCGAATTCTGATTTACTCACCTGTTATCAGGAGAGACCTCAGTGCTGCATCTTTCAGCCCAGTACTGGTCCTGAAAAGTAATTTTAACCGTACTTACCGGTAACTTGAATTTCCTTCATAGGCTAACATTGACTGGTTTCACTTGGAAATTCTTCTAAGTGTGGAGTTTTGGAACTTTATAATATTCCTCTAAAATCAACCAAAGTACGAATTCCAATTTACTCACCTGTTATCAGGAGAGAACCCAGTGCTGCATCTTTTAGCCCAGCACTGACCCTGAAAAGTAATTTTAACCGTACTTACCAGTAACTTATATTTTCTTCCTTAGGAATCCATTGTCTGCTTTTCAGCAGAAAAGTTTCAAAGTGTCGATTTTCACAAACTACAAATATTCCTAAAAAATCGCCTGTATGACTTAAACGCATTCTTTCAACTGTTTACAGGAGATGCACCAGTGCTGGATCCAGGATCCAACACTGAGTAAGAAAAAGTAACGATAACAGTTTCTACCTTCTAAGTGAATTTCCTTCCATAGGATAACATTGGTGATTCTATGAGAAAAAGTTTCTAAGTGTCAACTTTTAAAGTACAATAATATTCCTTAAAAATCACGACTGTAACCAAAACGCTTTTACTCAACTGTTTACAGGAGATGTGCCAGGACTGAATCTAGGATCCAGTCCTGTGGTTAGAAAAGTAATCCATAAAGTAACTAATTGCATTTAACTAGAAATTCACATTGAGCTGAATGTTGCATTGTGTTTGAAAATGTGTTGCCCATTGCAACAACTGTAACTACTGTACTTAAAAGTCTATTGCCTATGTGCAAAGTATTTAAACTAAAGTAATTCATTCTGAGAAAGTATTTTTGTAATGTAATGTATAATGTAATTACAATGTAATTTAAAAAATAAAATATGTAAAAAAAAATTGTTTCTAAAAAATTTGGAAATCAGTATGAAAAAAATTTATATAACAATTAATACATTTAAAAATTGTCATTTACAAAACCTTTGAAATTCACTGAAAAAACCGTAGGTTTCAGACATGTTATAGTTACAAATTAGCATTTAAAAAACCTTTGAAATTCACTGAAAAAACCATAGGTTTCAGGGACGTTATAGTTACAAATTAGCATTTAAAAAACCTTTGAAATTCACTGAAAAAACCATAGGTTTTAGGGACAGTTATAGTTAGTTGGACATTGCACTCGTACAAAACCCGTGAAATTCCCCGTTATAGTTAGTCCAGCTAACTATAACTCGCGCCCCGCAATGCACTGCTGATGACGTCACATATTACATCACTCATGACATGGTCAGTGACATCACTGATGACATCACTGATGACATCTCAAATGACATCACTGATGACATCACTGATGACATCATCCATGTGATAATTTCATGCATCTTCTCACACCCTAATATAACCTTTGATACACCCACTCTAAATTACAGACTGCCATTCGCAAAACCATAGACACTCCAACACCAATAACTACATACCCACTCACTGATTCTTAGGTCTATGCACACATCCACTCACTCACCCGTACAGTCACTCATACTTATGGTCACTCAGTACAGGACTATCATATGCACTCATACTCATATATAGACACTCAAACACAGCCACTCATCCATAGAGGTACTCACACACCTAGTCAGTCATGCAAATAATTAAACACACTACCATTTACTCACCTATACAGTTATACACACACTAGCTCACTTACTCATACAAATACTAGCACATTCTTACGCTCTTATACAATCACTGATACAAGCACACACTCATCCATACAGCCACTATCACAATCACTCACTCTCGCTTATAGCTATTTATATACTCCAACACTCATATATACTGCCTTTCACATATGTAGTTACTCACACATGTACCACTGGGACATACATTCACTCACTAACACACTCTTACACACACTTACCCACCCATACAGTCTATCACAGATGCACTCTTGAAACCATCCACCCAGTGAATCACCCACTCACACATCTATGCACAGAGTTGCACACACCCCTCCCACACAAACACTCAGGCACCCATACAGATACTCAGACAAGCATTCAATAACTCATATAGACACTCATGTAGCTATTCACAAACACATGCAGCCACTTACACAGCAACAGACAGACGGATACAGACATTCACCCAGTTTAGTCACTAACCCAAGCATTCAGTAAGATACGTTAAATCACTCACTTATAGAGTCAGTCGCGCACCTACTAAATCATCCATACAGACACTTACACACCCACTCATTCTTCAATACGTCTTTTCCAATATATATTAAAAATATTTAAACTTTACAGAAACACACAGTCACTGGATGATGTCATCAGTGATGTCATCAGTGATGTCATTTGAGATGTCATCAGTGATGTCATCAGTGATGTCACTGACCATGTCATGAGTGATGTAATATGTGACGTCATCAGCAGTGCATTGTGGGGCGCGAGTTATAGTTAGCTGGACTAACTATAACGGGGAATTTCACGGGTTTTGTACGAGTGCAAAGTCCAACTAACTATAACTGTCCCTAAAACCTATGGTTTTTTCAGTGAATATATATATATATATATATATATATATATATATCCAGAGAAGTATGCCGATAATAGCCAGTCCCTTCCTTTCGACACCGGTGCCAGCAGCGGCAACGACAAGCCGCTAAATATAAACCAAGTCGTTCGTTTCGAATAATCTCAAAGAAGAACAGCGGCACACCAAAGGAAAACACAATTAGTTTATTGTGTCCATAACGACGCGTTTCGGCGTAGCCTTTTCAAGTTGTTAACCTGTGCTCCACTTCCCATAGAAATACAGGTCACAGTTTCATAAACAGTGAAAACATACTGTCTAGATCGCTTGTAGCGCGAGCAAATTCACAATTCATTTTACCCACTTACAAAATCGAAACATAGCATATAATCGTTGGAATTTCATATCAACGAAAACTTCATAATTGTAACCGATTATAAACCTATGATCATTTTTGGTCACATGATGTATAAATATTTTAGACGCATACTTTCAAAATTAGTAGATCACATTGTCAATCTTCATACTATGCAAAAATAACATATACATTACTGTGTGGGATTGATTCAGATATCATACCAACATTACATACATCCATATACGTTTTATATTTGCACGTAATCCCAGCTTGCCTTATTTCAATTGATTAGAGAAAATATGGCAAATAGCATTGCAATAAGGCACAATCTATAATTCAAGGTAATGTACCCAAAATCAATTTCACATAATCCATTGATATGTATACAGGTTTCTAGGTTAAAATCGCCCGTGCTAGGTTCGAATAAGGTGCCAATGCACTTTATAACCAGGCATTGATATGTATTGCATATTCTATCAGCCATTGCTGAATTCAAAAACGAGGTACTATATGTAAAATCAGTTTGGTATTCCCAAAAGTACTTTCTGCAGTCATAGGTTATGTATCTATAAACAATTATTATGAATTTAAAAGGAGTAACCATAGGTAATCTACAAAACGATCAATAGGCAGTAATAATAATACGGGAGTGATAGGACACAGTACAACGTGGTGCACTAAATAATAAAATGAGTGATGTGAGAGAAATTTATAATAGCTAAATAAAGAAACAGGACACTGGCCTACAGACTAGAAGTGAACCATTGACCCTTATTCCTAATGGTAAGTTAGTTATACATCACAGCTATCCACCTGTAGATCCCTACACCGTGGATTCCAGAGGACGAACACATAAATTCAAACCTCAATGTCTGGCTGTTTATACTAAGCATGATTACCATAACACAGGTCAATCTTGTTTCAAATTGTTTAAAATGTGTGAAAGTGATTAAAAACATTATAGAACCTCTCATACTGGGATACTCAATGAAGGCATTTTAAATTCAGTACATTCTTTGTCCAATGTGTGTTGCTAGCTCCTCCCCACTATTGAGCCCATTAGGAATTTTTGTGTTGAGCTCAATATATATCTTGATTCTGTCACACGCAACATTTTCTCCTATTCCCACCTCTGGGGTGTGATAAAATCCTGTCAATTCCATAGAATGTAATCAAATTGGAATTACTGTCATGTTTCTCTAAGTAATGCCGAGCCACTGGGTAATTCAGATCCCCGTGTGTGACTGCTCTCATATGCTGTAAGATTCTGGTCTTTAATTGCAGTTTCGTGCTGCCGATATATCTAAGCCCACACGGACACTCCAATATGTAGATTACAAACTCGCTGGTGCATCATATGAGAGCAGTCACACACGGGGATCTGAATTACCCAGTGGCTCGGCATTACTTAGAGAAACATGACAGTAATTCCAATTTGATTACATTCTATGGAATTGACAGGATTTTATCACACCCCAGAGGTGGGAATAGGGAGAAAATGTTGCGTGTGACAGAATCAAGATATATAATTGAGCTCAACACGAAAATTCCTAATGGGCTCAATAGTGGGGAGGAGCTAGCAACACACATTGGACAAAGAATGTACTGAATTTAAAATGCCTTCATTGAGTATCCCAGTATGAGAGGTTCTATAATGTTTTTAATCACTTTCACACATTTTAAACAATTTGAAACAAGATTGACCTGTGTTATGGTAATCATGCTTAGTATAAACAGCCAGACGTTGAGGTTTGAATTTATGTGTTCGTCCTCTGGAATCCACGGTGTAGGGATCTACAGGTGGATAGCTGTGATGTATAACTAACTTACCATTAGGAATAAGGGTCAATGGTTCACTTCCTAGTCTGTAGGCCAGTGTCCTGTTTCTTTATTTAGCTATTATAAATTTCTCTCACATCACTCATTTTATTATTTAGTGCACCACGTTGTACTGTGTCCTATCACTCCCGTATTATTATTACTGCCTATTGATCGTTTTGTAGATTACCTATGGTTACTCCTTTTAAATTCATAATAATTGTTTATAGGTACATAACCTATGACTGCAGAAAGTACTTTTGGGAATACCAAACTGATTTTACATATAGTACCTCGTTTTTGAATTCAGCAATGGCTGATAGAATATGCAATACATATCAATGCCTGGTTATGAAGTGCATTGGCACTTTATTCGAACCTAGCATGGGCGATTTTAACCTAGAAACCTGTATACATATCAATGGATTATGTGAAATTGATTTTGGGTACATTACCTTGAATTATAGATTGTGCCTTATTGCAATGCTATTTGCCATATTTTCTCTAATCAATTGAAATAAGGCAAGCTGGGATTACGTGCAAATATAAAAACGTATATGGATGTATGTAATGTTGGTATGATATCTGAATCAATCCCACACAGTAATGTATATGTTATTTTTGCATAGTATGAAGATTGACAATGTGATCTACTAATTTTGAAAGTATGCATCTAAAATATTTATACATCACGTGACCAAAAAATGATCATAGGTTTATAATCGGTTACAATTATGAAGTTTTCGTTGATATGAAATTCCAACGATTATATGCTATGTTTCGATTTTGTAAGTGGGTAAAATGAATTGTGAATTTGCTCGCGCTACAGGCGATCTAGGCAGTATGTTTTCACTGTTTATGAAACTGTGACCTGTATTTCTATGGGAAGTGGAGCACAGGTTAACAACCTGAAAAAGGCTACGCCGAAACGCATCGTTGTGGACACAATAAACTAATTGTGTTGTCCTTTGGTGTGCCGCTGTTCTTCTTTTGAGATTATTCGAAAACGAACAACTTGGTTTATATATATACATATATATATATATATATATATATATATATATATATATATATATATATCGTAGATTCCGTTATAAATCCAGATTCTTCCTGCACACGGACACAAACCACCAGATAAGTGCAAATATTATTTTATTGCAATGTCGCCATTACGCGTTTTGGCTCAGAAAGAGACTTGATCACATGACAAACGCCGCAGCTTCAATCTTTTCCTTTTAAAGTGACAAGTGCTACGTGCAACGTGCAAACAATGCAGTCATAGACATAAAGAAAACCAGGTTACATTAAACAAACATAATGCATTATAAACACATTTGGTAAATTTGAACATTGTTAAAAAATACTTTGAATAAATATTTTAAAACAGTGAACATTTTGTTAAGATTGTGTGTAATTTATAATTATTCACAATTTGATTTATTTCATAGGAGTCAATCCGTAGGTCAAGATTCCTTCCATTATTGTATTTAAATATACCTGTATTATACATTCTTACCTGCAGTGTTTAATACTGCACTCTTCAAACTCACATGATGTTGGAGTATTGTTTTATCAATTTGTTTATGTGTGCAAATTGACCGCCTTAAAGTGCTAATGTGTTTGATCTATTCTTGCAGTGTTTAAAGTGTCTTAGTGCCTCTGTGTTAATTAAAACCCATTTGTTTCTATTTCCGTTAAAACTAATATTCCAATAGCGATGACTGATACTGTTCTTTTTACTTTTGTTCATTAGTTGTATCTATTTGTAAATCTAATTTTGCGGCTATTGATTCCAATTTCTTTACCAAATATTAGGTTTAAATACCTATTGACCCATCACTGTAGTATACTGCTACATTACAATTCAATTTAGGATAAACTGTCTAGCATTACATATTAAATATTAAATAGTAAATGTTAAATATCAAATATTAAATATTAAATATTAAATAATAAACAATAAATATTAAATGCATGTATAAAGATCTGATGTGTTAAGTCCCCCTGGGTGTTTGGAATCCATCTCTAAGATATACCTTGTCTCCAGCCTTCTTAGTTTAATCTCTCTGTTGCCCGCTTTTCTACTAGGGGGTACTGCATCGATAAGGTAATACCTGAGATCATGACTGTTGGAATTTTGGTGCTCTTTGAAATGGCATGCCACTGGGTATGTTATCTTGATTTGTTATTGCTCGAATGTGTTGGAGTACCCTTTTGTGTGCTTGAAGTTTGGTACTCCTTATATATTGTAAGCCACATGGGCACTGTAACACATATATTATGTGGTCTGTTTTGCAGGTTAAAAGTTTAGTGTTTTTATGTTCTCTTGTGCTGAATGGGGTCTGGTACACCATTTTATTGACACCCTGTTGGCAGGCCTTACAGGTTTTACATTTGTAAAAGCCTTTGTGTGACATCAGCCATCCAGTTCTCTCGATCACTTCATGACTTGTTTTCACTAATTTGTCTCTCATGGAGGGTCCCCTACTATGAGTAATTGACACTTTTCGCGGTAACAAAGGTCCGATCACTGGGTCACTAAGTACTAAAGGCCAATTACGTTTAATTATTGACCTCAAGCTCCTTTCTTGTTTGCTGAACCCCATAATTATCCTGAATTCCTTGACCTCTTGTTTCTTTTTGTTTTCATTAGAATCCGGGTAACTTGTGTGATTACTGCGTTTGTCCCTTAGTAAGTCCGCTCTCTCATGTGTCATAGATTTAGAAATTGCCCTGTTTATTATTTTGGGGGAGTAGCCTCGTTCTAGAAATCTAGCTTTACTATCTATTTGGGCCGACTTGAGGTCCTCCATGTTACTGCTGACTCTTCTCAGTCTCAACATTTCCCCATAGGGGATGCTGTTAACCAAATGCCTCGGATGGGAGCTGCTGGCGTGCAAAATTGAATTGCCAGCCGTCTCTTTGCGATAAACCCTTGTCTCAATTCTGTCATTTAGTATGTACACTTGCGTATCTGAAAAATTCACTGAAGTGTCACTGATGGTAGCAGTGAAATGCAAATCGATATCATTATTGTTAATCGTTGTCACAAATTCAATTGCTTGTTGTTGTGTGCCCTTCCAAATTATAAATACATCATCAATAAAATGGAACCAAATCCTGATGTTGTTATGTAAATATTGGCTATGTGTGGTACCTAGAACCAGCTCCTCCCACCAGCCCATGTGAAGACACACAGAGCTGGGGGAGAAGCTGGCTCCCATGGCTACCCCTCTTGCCTGTTGATAAAGGACATTATTAAACATAAAAAGATTATTGTTAAGACAAAATTGAACCATCTCCACCAGCATTTTACTGTGCTGCAGTAATTGTCCCGGTCTCTTTTTCAAATAATGTTCTAATGCCTTCACCCCGTCTTTATGATTTATACTCGTGTACAGGGATGTTACATCGAGTGCTATGAGAAGGTTATCGCTTTTCCATTCAAAATCATTCAGTTTACTTAAAAAAGCACTTGTATCTCTTATGTATGATGGAAGGGATTGTACAAATTCTTGCAAAAAGTAGTCCACATACTGCGAGGTATGTTTCAATAAACTGTCCCTGGCCGAAATAATAGGTCTCCCCGGTGGCTTTGCCAGATCTTTATGCACCTTCGGGATGAAGTAAATAGTGGGTATAGTGGGTCTTTCCTTTTTTAGGAATTTGTACTCCTGCATGCTAATTAAACCCTTGGATTTCCATATCAGTAATTTAGTGTAAAAGTCATTATATAAGATTTTCAAATTTGATACATTGCTCTTAGTGTAGCATGTCCTGTCTCTCAGTTGAGATAACGCTTCATTGGTATATTCATCCTTGGCCCAAATCACAATATTTCCTCCTTTATCGGAGTTTCAAATAACAATCCGATTATTATTCTGCAGTTTTTTCATTAATTCATGATATTGGTGCTTGCGCCTATTGTATTTAATCTTAGTGTTCTGTACTTTTCGATTGAGTTGTTTAATTTGAGACGTTACTTGTTCGTTGAAGATATCGATAGAGTATCTTGGAGTAATGGGGTTAAACGTTGATTTTAATTTGAAAGGCGTTGGTTGAGTTATTTTCATATTAATCGCCGTTGCAGGCCTGGCATTTGGATTCATGTCAACAACTTCGTTCAGTTCTATATTTTGTGAACACGTGATGCCCCCTTCTCCCCACAGTTCTTGCATGTCCCTTAGGAGAGGCATGTCTGACATAGATAGATTCATTGTTGATTGTTGCATATTGTGTGCCTCTGCTCTTGATGTCGTTTGGTGTTTATTTAACAATGTGTGGTATTCTTTTAATTTTAGTTTTCTGTCACAACGATAGATATCCATCCTTGTCGTCGCATAGTCAAAATTGCTTTCCGGGCAATATGATAAACCCAGACTAAGAAGTTGTTCCTCTGCTTTGGAAAGATCAATATTGGCTAAATTGATGATGGTTTTGTTTGTCATTGCGGTGTTTCTTACTTCCGTTTCCATCTCCTCATTGTCTGTTTTTTTCGGTTGGTCGCGTTTCCTACTGGCTTTCCTCCTCTGCCTGCATTTGAAGTTCCTGCAGGATCTTCTTTCATTCTCTGCATTCTTGGACGGAGGGTTTGCCTCCGATCTAGACATAAAAAAGTCAATTCTTCCGCAAGCGAGGGTTTCTGAGGTAGTGGACCATCCCTAGGATTTCTTAGGTCGGAATCAGATCCGCTTTCCACCGTTTAGCTTAGATCTGAATTGGATGTGTTAGTTTAGCGTTCCCTGTTGGTTGATGTGCTTGCGACCTGTTCATCACTCGGTTTGAACTTAGATATTCTGAGAGAGTCATATTTCCTAGAGAATGTAAATATTTGTCCTAATTCATAGTCGGTTTTGTCCCTTTGGAACTTGTAGGTCTTTCTTTCTTTTATCTTATCGTCCTCTTTCTTCAATCTTATTATCATCTCACTGCGCAATTTGGTTATCTCATCTGATTGTCCCATACCTTCTAGTTCCTCATTGATTTTATCAATTTGTTCTAATAACTCTGCTCGATCTGTATCAGCATACTTGATTAGAATTTGCACCAGTCTTTTAGAAGAGTCCAAGTTGCACTCGGCCCACTCCTTCATCATGCTCGAGTTAGGGTTCTCATAACTCGGTGCAATAAGTATCCTAAGCCCTCTCGGTATTCTTCCTACATCAATATACTGTTGCAGGGATTTTGACTCCCACCATTTGCATTGTTCCTGCCTGATAAGTTTTTCCAGTTTTTTAAATTTATCCTTAACAGTATTAGAGTTATTGCTTAGTGTTACATTAATAACTCTCCTACTTGGGGTCGTAGACGGTAAATCATTAAACATTTCTGTGGCTGCCGCTTCTCGATCCCGCAGCGTGTCAGCCGACATCGCGGTGTAATTTGTGTACGGGAAAGAGCTTCTCCGATAAGTGCGGTTGCTCAGTCCTCGTATCGCACACCTCTCCTCCCCAGCTTGTAACCAATGCCTACCTTTCTCATAGTCAGTGCCGTCAGCGACTTCCGACTCAGCTTCACCTATATAAACATATTACCTACTGGCGGTCGCCAGTAGGTAATTATAGTTAGGACCGAGTTTCCATAGGAAAAGCGTTTTTGATTTGCCAATATCTTTGGCGTCGTTTGACAAATCTTCGCAAAAGTTTCAAAACTGATGGGGCGGTCAGGTAAGCTCCTGTGTTGAAAGTTTCAGGGTGATTCGTCAAGTGGGTGCCGAGAAAAAAGGGCTCCCAAAATGCGTTTTCTCCATGTTAATTTCTATAGCAAACTTTAGACACGGCTTCAGCCTGAACTGCTGAACGGAATTACACCAAATTTGACTAAAAGGTAGCTCTTGGTTTAGAAAGCGCCCTTTTTGTTAAATGAAGTAAATCATTCAGTAGTTCCTGAGAAATTTAAATATTTACAGATATCCATATATCGACGCGAAGGGTTCGCAAACCCTCCCGATCTCGAGCGTGAGATCTGATTGGCTGCCAACACTTCAAACGAGGAAGTGTTGGCAGCCATCTTGTGACTCGGTTGAACCGAGTCACAAGAAAAAAGGTTAAAAATGAATAAAAGGGGGCAGGGTAGAAACCCCCTGACCCCCTGGGCCTTCTCAGAGGATCCCACAAAGACCCCGAGGGCCAAAAAAAGCATTTTTTTTTAAAAAAAATAGTGGAATTCGTGCTGGTCTCCCACACTTAATTTCTTTTAAGCCCCCGGGTTGGCCAGGTCATGGGGACAATGCAAAATCATAGTGCGGGGCCCACTGGGGACCCACTTCCCCAGGGATTGCCACCTCCCAGGGGTGACAGGCATGAAAAGGGGGGCACTTGGCCCCCGCAGCCTGGGGATCGTCACCTCCCTGGGGCTATGTTAATAAAATGAAGTGTATTGGGGCTGGAAACCCACCACACTGCCCCGGGGACCACCACCTCCCTGGGGCTATAGTTATTAAAGCCGGGGGTGGCCACGCATCCCCCCAGTAGCCCCAGGGTCTGCCACCTCCCCGGGGCTTTGTAGATGTTGGAGGGGGCCACAGACCCCCTCTTGGAGCCCTTTATGGCCCTTGGGTCCACCACCCCCAGGACCGGCTCCAGAAATGTCCCGGAGTGCTCCCACCATCCCATAGCAAACAAGTGCTCCACTGTGAACAAGTGAGAGCACTTTGCTCTCACTTGTTCACAGTGGAGCACTTTGCTTTTTGCCTCCAGGGAGCTGTATGTCAGCAGCTCCCTAGAGGCAAAAAGCTGTGCCGGCCCTCGCAGGAGGCGGGAGCTGGCCGGGACCGCGGGGGACTTCAGGCTCCCTGTGGTCCCTTTAATGATGAGCATGCCCTGGGGGATGGGGTCCCCGGGGCAGAAATGGGCTTCATTTTTTTTCTCTCTCGTGGTAGGAGTCACGACACTATCGCAGCTCCCAGCGCGGCCCCCCGTGTAACATTGCGGTGGATTCGCGGTTCCATCTTCAATAGATAATTAAATACTATCTAATTCAGAAGGTAGTGTTACAGTTGTGGATTTTTTTATAGATGTACTGAGATTAAACTTCATAATCTCATTAAAATTGTCAGAGTTTGATATAATATTTAAAATGTAAATTAAAAGTTAAAGTTGAAAGGTTATATGTGTTATAGTACATTGAATTTGTGTTTTGTTTTGTGAATTCACGATGGGTTTGCGAATCTGAAAAAAAAAGTACATATGTTAAAAAATATATAACTTTCACTGTTGGGTTATAGGGTGGCTCTAAGAAGAGCCTTTATGTTTATTATGACTTTGTTGGCTTTGTTGCAGCTACAACTAAGTGCGGATGCACAGCTTAAGGTGGTTGAGAAACACTCTGTTCCCTGCATCTGTGAAATGAATTCCTTGAGTTATGTAGATGTTACGCATGTGAATATATAGATTGTTGTTATAGATAGAGCCCATGTTATGGTATCTGAGGAAAGCAGAAACAGCTTTATTGACATTCTTCCTAGCCTTCTCAATCTGTGGACAGAATTGATTTGACCACTTCCATTTCTGTCTTTGGCATATGTTAGAGTATACAAAGACAGAGTGAGAGAAAAGCGACATCAGTTGTGCAGAGGTATCCTTCATTGTGATTTCCAAGTCTACCCCAGTCAATGTGCCTAGGTCATTGCAAGCCACAGTGCACAATCATGAGGACAGGGGGTTGGAGATGCAAGAAGGTTTAAACCAAAGGCAGCAATTGGTGCCACTTTAATCCTCTCTGTGCAAACCATTTAATATCCACATTTTGCAAAGGTAGGTCTTTGTCAATACCTCTGTGTTCAGCATAACTTTTGCCCCAGAAAACATAGCTGTGTCCTACAATGCATACTGTTAGCATTTTGAAGGGATGAGTGGAATGGATCCTAAAACTTCTGTAGCTGAGTAAGTCAGTTGGTAGAATGAGAGGTATCTAAAATGGTGGAGAAGATGCTGTTTTTGAAAAAGCAGATATATGATTGGCTGTTCAAAGACATTCTGTAGTCAAAAATAGGATGCATGTTACTTTGTAGAAAAAGCATCTTTCTGATTGGGTATCGAAAAACACTTTGAAAGGTACAGTAGACAAGATAAGCTATTATTTGCAAGATTAAACCACTCCTGTTGTTTGCATTTGTAAGCTAGTGTTCTGAACTTTAAAATATGGTGAACTTGTGACCTGGTAGTAATGTTGAATGTTGCAGAAACTGTTACTATGGAAACTAGGGTTAAGCAGAGTGGGGGAAGGGTTGGAAGTTAACTGTGGTTTTAAAATATGAAATGGTAAATTGTATATGGGCGATATGGTTTTAACCCCTTCGCTGCGGGGGTAATTCCCCCGCGGGGGAGCGGGGGGGTGAATGCGGCGCTGCGGTGCTCGTGACGAGACCAGCTCGTCATGAGTCACAGTGGAGCTGTGCTCATGACGAGCTGGTCTCGCCACAAACCCGCCCACTCAACACCTCTCCCGCACAGGCGGGGAATTAATCACGCGTGGGCGGTGCGCACCTGTTATGACGAGACCAGCTCGTCATGAGCACAGCTCCACTGTGACTCATGACGATCTGGTCTCGTCATAAGCACCGAAGGGGTTAAAGTAAGTTTTCCCAAATCAGTGCTATATTTATAAGTGGTATGTTCTTAAAAAGTAATACTAGCATTGTTGAAAATAGGTTTTTGAACTCCCGTTAGGGTTCGCGACTCCTACGCGAAGCTACACTGCGGCACTTCGGTGGAGTTGCGACTTCTGTAAGTTAGGGAAGCAGATTGGGCACTTTTAGAAGGGAGTAATAAAGGGTTAATATGTGTATCCATTAGAAGTGGGTTTCAGAATGTGAAAAAATGAAGGTAGCATTTTGATTTGTTACTTGCATTGATTTGTGTGGAAAAGGAGTGGGACAGTTTGCAATTACTGGTTTTACCTTGCTGAGAGTGGTACACCACATTTATTGTGTTGGAAAGAAAAACATTTTAGAGTTTCTGACATTTTCATATTCTGCATTAGTACACAGAGGTGAGCTGCAAATGTGTAATGTGGGTTATATATTGTGTAGGGTGCTTCAGTGTTTCTAATGATATTTTTAAGTTTGTAATGTATTATTTGTAAAGGTTGCAAAATATTAGAGAAATGTGATATTTGAAATATGTTACCAATTGTACGATTGTGTAGTGTAGTTTGTTTTATTTTACTGAAATAGGTTGTACATAGTAATATGTATTGTTCCTGAGTGACTAATGAAAGTTGAAGAGAAAACTGATGTTTAAAACTTGTTGGTAAATGTATTAAAGAGTATCCCAGTGTATATAACTTTGTGTCCAGGTGTCCTGTATTATGATCGGAAAGGAATACATATACTTTGTTCTACACAAATTTAGAGAGCATGTGCTGTGAAAGACAGGTATTCAACTATTTGTATGCGTCTTTTTATGTCTCATGTCACTAGCAAAAGGCACAGACAGATGCATGTATGCCTTGAGAAACATGGTGAGACTTATAACAGTGGCATGAGAAGGGTTGCTGTTTTAATTTTACATACCTCACTCACAATCACTTAAATGTTTATGGCCTACTTCAAGTGTACCTTTCCACAGACTCATACAAAGTAGCCTAATCACTAAACCTTCTGCCAACATGTCTTAAAGCTCACTTTTCTCTTGCAGCTTCTGTTTTCACCAACTGCTCAGAATGTTGGGCCTAGCCAAATTTAAAACAGCAACCCTTCCCATGTCACTGTTATAAGTCTCACCATGTTTCTCAAGGCATACATGCATCTGTCTATGCCTTTTGCTAGTGGGATGATACATAAAAAGAAACATACAAATAGCATGCTCTCTGAACTTGTGTTGAAGAAAATGCATGTATTCCTTTCTGCTCGCAAAACAGGGCACCTGGATATTGAACAGGCTATTTCAGAGGCTCCTTAAAGCCTATATACATAAGACACCACTGCCTGTGCAACCGAATGACAGAGCAGAACTGAGAAAATGTGTCCACCAGTAGGAAAACCAACCAGGTTTTCAAGCTACCATCTTCATATGCATAACATGTGTGAGAATACATGTACAAGTAGACACATACCTCACTCACAAGAGCACACAGACCTTTACACTTGACAGACTGCATTTCTCTTTTCAAGCAGACACTTACATTTTTACGGCCTATTTCAAGTGTACCTTTCCACAGACTCATACGAAGTAGCCTAATCACTAAGCCTTTTGCCTACATGTCTTAAAGCTTACTTTTCTCTTGCAGCTTCTGTTTTTACCATCAATCAATCAATCACAGAATTTGTAAAGCGCACTACTTACCCGCGAGGGTCTCAAGGCGCTGGGGGAGAAAAAAAGGGGAGGGGGGTGCTGCTACTGGTCGAACAACCAGGTCTTGAGTAGCCTCCTGAAGGTCAGCAGGTCTTGGGTCTGTCGTAGGCTTAGTGGAAGGGTGTTCCAGGTCTTGGCGGCGAGGTGGGAGAAGGATCTGCCGCCGGTGGTGGTTCTTCGAATGCGAGGGACGGTGGCGAGGGAGAGGTCGGCGGAGCGGAGTTGGCGGTTGGGGATGTAGAAGAGGAGTCGTCTGTTGAGGTAGGCTGGGCCAGTCTTGCTCAGAATGTTGGACCTAGCCAAATTTAAAACAACAACCCTTCCCATGTCACTGTTATAAGTCTCACCATGTTTCTGAAAGTATGAATGTGTCAAATTTAAAGGTCTGTGTGCTGTTGTCACAGGTTTGCTAATGTGCAAAATAAAGTATCCTATATATTTATTTGTTATGGAGAGATTGCCAATGTAAATGTAACTAACTGCTTTTTTGTTATTGTGAATATTAACATTTCATTATTTTTTAATTATTAGTTGATGTAACAAACTATTAAAAGTATTCTTTGCTTTTTACATATTTACTTTTTTGGGAAAAAAATTGAAGATGACAAAAAACATGAAAAGAGAAGACAATAAAAAAACAATACTACTTAAAGAAAAGTGAAAACAGGAAATTAGATGAAGTGCAAAATCTTAAAGACGAAAAAAATACTTCTGGTAAGAGAACTAAACAGTTTGTTAAAACATTTTTAAAGAGTTTGAAAAAAGTCAAAAATGTTGAAAGGGAAAAGAAAAGTTTTAGAACAAATCAGAAGCAAAAGACAAATGGAGATCAGAAAACAAAATCATCATATGGAAAAACCATCTATATTACAAGAAGGCTAAAAGAACATAAAGACATTCGAAAAAGAATGTTTAGAAGTAGAATACTACAACATTTATTGAAAGATTGTAAAAAGTATAAAAGAAGATTAGAAGCTTATAAGAAAAAGCAACAGATTGAAAGTATAGTAGATAAAGCTTTTGAAATAAAACGAAAATTATTTATATTAATATTGAAGAGAATGAGAACATTGGACACAACAATGGTGTTTTTGAAGAAGAAAAGTAAAAGTAAAAGACTGGTTAATAGAGGAAACTTCTGTAAAACTTTCAGTGGAGAATGGAAGCACACTTCCAGTACTGAGCCTTTTTTAATGAAGAAAGCTATTTTCTGCAGAACACATTAGTACATGCAGTTGATACTAGTGGTCAATGCTATGAGATGAAAGATGGTTTTCCAATTCCAAAGGAAAAAATGGTTCCAAGGAATGTAGAAGAAGTAATAGCTGCAGAAGTTCAAGGAAGGTGTACACAAGCTCCTGTATTTAAGTGGGATTGTAGCAGTATTTGCAGTATTGGACAGGAATCTATTGTTATATTACAATTTTTCTTATGAGAATATGCCAAAAAAAGTGTTAAACAGAAGATTAAGATGTTACAAGGACTAGATCCATGTAAAATAAGAACATATACTAAGTTGCAAGGTCATTCTCTTGCTTGTCTTTCAAGAAAAGTATGCCAAAGTACTTTTCATCATTTAAGAACGTTAGCTGTACACCACTCTGAAATGCGGAAGTTAGTAAGGAGACTCTACTATGTAAAAACTCCTGCAATATGTTTAAATTAAATGAATACAGCTCTTTTGCATGGTTCTATTTCAGATATAGAGAAAGTTTGTGATGATATACAGTTTTGTTTTTTTTGGTTCAGAAGACGAGAGTAGAGAAACTGAAAGTTTGATAACTGTAGGTATTGAAGAACAGGAGAAAGAGGTTAGTATTGATGTTTTTGCAAAAGAAATTACTAAGTTTAACACAGTTTCATCTGAAAAAACAAACTATATTTGTATTTGTTGTCGACGTACTCATTATAGAAGTCAAACTAAAATGTTGATTTATATTTAAAAAGTGAAAAAGAAAACAATGACAAGTGGCAGCAACTTGGTGTTTATTTGTTGGTAGAAGGTCAGTTTGAATTGGGTAGTGATCAAGTTATTTGTAAGTACTGTTACAACAAAATAGAAGAAAACAAAATGCCAGCTAGAGCAGTACATAAGAACTTAGAGTTGGTACCTATTCCTCAGGAACTGTCAGATTTAAATACATATGAGTCTATACTTATTCAGTCTGTACACCCATTTGAGGCCATAGTTCGTATGGAGCCTAAAACAGGTAAGCTGCCACCAATAGATTTACAAAAAGGTCTCAAAGGAAGAGTTGTGTACTTACCTCTAGACTTTAAGAAAAACATTGAAACTGTTGGTGTAGACAGAGAGGAAAATGAGCCAGTAGTTATTCTAGTAAATGGTGTACCAAAAAAAAGGGTAGAAAAATCTGGCAAGAGTTTGTATATGTAATACACTTGAAAAGGCTTCATTATACCTGGTACAGAATAATATTTATTATAAGAATGTAAATATTGAAGAACACGTAATATACTTACAAGATAAAACAGAAATTTCAAGTGGCCAAATTGAAAAAGTGGACAAGTGTAGAGCTGAAGGGATCTATGAACATTATACAATGCATCCTCTACATTTAAAAGAAATAATTGGAAACAGTATTGAATTATTTCAAATGAAAGAAGCAAAGGGAAGTCCCATGAGTGAATGGGAAAAAAGTTTAGAAGCTCATAGTTTTCCCCAGCTATTCTCCACTGGAGAAGGTGGATGATTTGATGAGCGAGATGTACAGATTCCAGCTTCAGAATACCTATCAACAAGAATATATTGTGAAGATCCAAGGTTTTGGCAGTGCATTCCATATATATTTCATTTTCTGTTTGAAAGCGATTTGTCTGCACTTTCGTATGCAGTGAACCACATATTAAAAACAGGACTTCATCTTCAACATGTTTCTGCAAAAGAGTTCATGGACAAAGTTCAACAAAGAGATGAGTATTTAGAATCGCAGTTAATTAATTTGATGGCGTGCCGATGTGGTACCAATAAATATTGGTATCACTGTCATGGTGAACTTAAATGCATGTTAAGAAACCTAGGTACACCTACATGGTTTATAACACTTAGTTGTGCTGAATATGCATGGGAAGATTTACTTGAATTTCTACGAGAAGCTAATTCAAATGTTAAAAACATTGTGTTGAAGACAGCTGTAGAAGTCTGTTTGTTGGTGTCATGACTCACGGGAGGTTTCCTCCTTCTAACTCTATGCTGGCTACCATTTTCCCCCTACAAACTTACCAAAAGTCAGATAATCCCTCAAGCTGGAGTGCTTGTTGGCACCGATGGAACTCCAAGATGGCTGCCAACATGCACATACTGCGACAGCACAACGCTGTTAGCAGTCTAGTCTTTTAGGTTTCATGATCTGGTGAAGTGTGCTTCAACATTCCACTGCGCACTTCACTGAAGAAATAATTTGAAGAGCACCTGTTTTCCCAGCGTCGTGGAAGTCAGTTAGGGTAGTTGCGATAAAATCGGGGTTAGCTTCGTCGGAACTACATTACCTCACTAATCAGGTTAGTGTTAAACTATGTAGCTAATATAAAACATTCTGTGAGAAAAGGTTATCGTGTCAGAGGTAAATTTCTATTTAAAGAGAAAAAGGAAAGAAGTCAGAATATATTTTCCTTCGTTTGAAAACTGGAAATACTTTTCAGTAATTGCTTTCCTTGGCCGAGAAGATTAAATAAAAAGCTTTTTGAATCAGCTGTCTTTTTCAGCTGTTCCAGAATCTGTCAGAGACAGGCGCAGGCGTGACCTTTCAACACGCAGTGTCTTCTTAGACTGAAACTTGTTCACTCTTCTGAGAATTAATTAAAAGGTGAAGTCAGGGTCAAAAGCCCGGCATATTTCTTTCTCATGCCACGTGTTAGGTTTGAAGATAAATAATGTGAAGGCTAGTTAAAGAACTCCAGTAATGTTCTCCTCATGTATGGCCAGAATAAATTAACTCTTCAGCAAACATTAAAACCGGGGGCAGAATAAATTGTGCTTCTAGCAAACATTAAAACCAAAGGCCTGAATAAAACCAACGCTTCCTTTTAACATTTAACCTAAGTTCTGAAACATTGTTTAAAAACTAATTAAAGACAGAAAACCAGTCATCCTACTCCAGAAACCCCAGTTCAAGGCCCACTCCAGTCTCTTAACAGTGAGTTAATAGAAAGAAAGAGAAACCCAAATAATACATAAATTAGGAATACAGAAATAAATACTTACCTTATCTTTCTTACATTAAGGAATAGCAGGATCAAGTGCAGATTGTACCTGAGAACGAAAAGGAAAGAGATCTGAGTGAAGACTTCTCATACAACCTAGCAAACAATACATACATGAGAAGTAGAAGAGAAGTAAGCTTCAGTAAACATTCTGGTAAGATAAGTTATTTATACACCATAGAAAAAACAGTAAGTTAAAAGGCACAGTAAATAAAGGTTTTTACATGTTAATGTTGCAGTCCAGTAAGAAGAAGAAGAAGACGTAGCTGAACAGGCAGAATATTGGAGCAGTCTCTTCTCTGTCCCCAACCCCTTTTCCCCCTTAGAACTTACCTGCAATGGAATACTAAAAGACCTAGCAGGGTTGGTTCTGAGAAGGGTATTGGGACCTAGCGTCATTCTGCTCCTGTGTGGTTCAGACAGCAATAAGTATTTAGACCCTGACAGTTGGATCCTGTAAATGTGTGCATGTATTTTAATAATAGATTTCAAGCTATGATGTCATTTATCTGCAATAAATACTTTCCACCTCTTGGAGAGGTAACAGATTTCTTTTGGCGAAAGGAATACCAAGTGAGAGGTACTCCTCATATACACATGTTATTATGGATAAAGAATGCACTAATATTTGGAACAGATAGTGATGAAACTGTTTTGTCTTTCATCGAACAGTATGTTACATGTGCCATTTCAAGAGATGGAGGAGAAAAGAGCTTGTGACAAAAAGTTTTACGGTTTCAGAGTCATCGATGTGGGAAATACTGCAGACAAAAATACAAATGTAACGGGAAATTTTATACAAAATGTCGTTTTGGACTCCCACGTCCTATAATTTCTAAAGGAAGAGTAAATAGTTTTTTGTCAGCAGTAAAACATACAATAACTCGGAAATTTCTGAAGAATACATACAACTAAAAAAGAACAGAAGCTTCAAAGTACATTAATGACTATAATCCAGTTATTTTAAAAATGTGGAATGCAAACATGGATATTCAGTATGTTGCAGATAATTCAATTGCTGTTGCTTGCTATGTTACATCAAGTATTAGCAAATCTGAAAAGACAGAGATGAAAGAAATGTGGGAAGAAATTTCAGCAGAGAAGAGTCTTAGCAAGAAATTGTACAGCTTCTGTTTGAATAATGCTTTCCCATCGAGAGATTGGATCCTGTGAATGTTCGGATCGCTTGAGCTCAGCCAGTTAATATTCAAAGTCAAGAGGAATCATTTGGGTAAGTCTAGGTCTTGCCTCCACACAGAATAGAGTATTAAAATCTTTACAAGAAATTGAATATTAGCACAGTATGAACCAGAAAGTACTGATCTTGTCAAAACTAATATGCTGGATACATATTTATTTTGAAGTTTGTAGAGCGCACAGCTACCTCCAACGGAGGTGTCCTGGCGCTAATTGCGAAGAACAGAAGGCGGAAGCAAGCTGCCAAAAGTTCCAGGTACTAGGGGAGGCTAAAAAACCAGGTTTTTAGGAGTTTGCAGAAGGCAGATTCTGAATTGGCCTTCCTTATGAACTCGGGTAAGGAGTTCCAAAGATGGGCAGTTCTTACCGTAAAGGACCGGCCACCTAATCTGGCTTTTTTGAAACGGGGAGTGGCAAGAAGTACTTGGTGGTTAGATCTCAGAATCCTCGTCTGATGATATTTGCGGAGTCTTTTTCTCAGGTAGTGGGGGCCCATTTCTTTAATTGCCCTGTAGGCAAGGGTTAGCGCCTTGAATTCTACCCTCCTTTTTACTGGCAGCCAATGTAGGCTCCGTAGATGGGGGGAGATGTGGTGTCGTGATAGGATATTTCTGATGAGCCTGGTGGCCGCATTTTGTATAGTCTGTAACTTTCTTATCAGGTAGTCAGGCAGACCCAGGTACAGACTATTGGCATAATCTAATGAGACGTAATGAGTGCATGAACTACAGTCTTTCTGCAGTCCATGGGTAATAGATGGAGAAACCTCCGTAGGGACTTCATCTTCCAAAAGCATAAAGAGGAGACATGACTAATCTGAGTCTTGCAAGAGAGGGCGGAGTCAAACTTGAACCCCAGATTCCTGGCCGAGGGCACTGGGTGAGGCGGGGCGATTGAGCTCGGGTGGCCACCATACGTCCGAGTGGGGCGGAGATGGCTGATTGAAAAATAGAACCTCCGTTTTGTCGGTATTCAATCTCAGACAGTTCTCAGTCATCCATGCTGAAATATCGACTAAACAATGTCTAAAGTTAGAGAATGCTGCCTCGGATATATCCCTGAAGGAAAACACTAGCTGAGTATCATCAGCATACGAGATGACACTTACCCAATGTTGTTCAATAAGCGGGGCTAACGGGGAGAGGTAAACATTAGAAAGAGTCGAGCTCAAGGCCGAGCCCTGAGGGACTCCACAAACTATAGGGCGTGACGATGAGATGTGAGGATGCAGCAGTATTTTCTGGGACCGGTCTATACATACTATCCCAAAAGGAGTCCACATCTTGAAAACCTATGTTTCTATGAAATACTTCAACATTTCAGGTTTAAAAAGAATGTTACAGAAAATATAAAAGAGGAAAAATATGCAGTAATTGGATGTGACGGATGTTTAGTCAAACATGCAAAAGGAAATCTTATTAACCACAGAAAACTCAGTTACAAAAATCCAGATAAGAGAGAATTTTTCTATTTAGCACTTCTGCAACTGTTGAAGCCTTGATGCAGTGAAACAGAATTACTTGGAGATTTTGACTGCTATGAAGATTCTTTTAATGCAACTAAAGACAGCATTCAGTGTACAATTTTCCCAACTTATCTACAAATGTTAAATGATGAAATTGAACAAGAAACTACTATTGCAGCTGAAATAGCTAAAGAAATTTCACAAAGCAGTCAAAGTTCTGGTCCACTGAGTCAAGATCCACTGGGACAACCAATTAATGAAAATGAAGCAGCCATAGCTATGAATGAGGTAGAAACTGCAATGCAACAAGGACAACGGGATATTTTTCAGTTGGAAAAGTTAGAAGAACTAATTATTGAGCAAAAATAAATATATCTGCAAGTCAAAGAGCAGGTACAACATGGTTTGCTGTATGAATAAAAAGAATGCCAATATTCATCATTTAAACCTATTGTACTGTACATCAGTAGTCAAGCTGGAACAGGAAAAAGCTTCTTAATTAAAGTTATCTAAACAAAACTACAGATCACATTTATCTTGTGTTGTAACAGCTCCAACTGGATTAGCAGCCCACATTAAAGGGATTACTTTACATCAATTACTTATGCTACCTGTTGAACATGATAATAAATTGGAGTATCAGAAGCTACCTGGAGAAACTTGTTATCAAGTCTCATGAGTACTAAAAAAAATCAAACTTTTAATCATTGATGAGGTGAGCATGGTCTCAAACTTAATGCTTGCCTTTGTATATTTGAGAATGTAACAGATTTAAAAAAACAGATTATGATCTGTTTGGAGGAAAACATTTAATTGTATTTAAAGACCTACTACAGCTTACTCCTGTTAAAGGACAACCTGGTTTTAAAACACTTCTCCATGATGACACAAGGAATTCTTTGGGAAGTATTGGAAATGTAAATATTTGGTTAAACTTTGAATATAAAGAACTTGTTAAGTATATGCGACAAGCAAGTGATGAAGATTATGGAAATATTCTTAAAGACATAAGAATTGGGGGCATATTCGCAAGGACTTATCGCCGAGTTAGCGGCACTTTATTGCAGCCAAAGTGGCGATAAATTTATCGCACCATTTGCAAGCTGGTGTTAGCAGCCCATAACACCAGTTTACCCGCGATAGCATCCGCAAAAAACATCGCCACAGATGACCCCGGCAACTATCACTAATGAGATGCAGAGTAGGCGTTCCCGTGCAAAAAGCAGCAAAAACACCACTCCGCAACATTCTCAACGACCAGCCAGATCGGCGATAAGTCCACAAAACATGTGATATGGTGCGTTAGCAGCAGGAAACTAACACCTGCTCTGACCTGGTGTAAACTCGGACGGCAGCCTGCACCAGAAAAGGGAGCCCAGCCCACAGCCACACCTGAAGGACAACAGATGCCATGGAGCTACTCATCATGCAGCTCGGAGCCCCAAGAGGGCCACAACACCCACCGCCACCACCCCCAGGCCCGCCACCACCCCCCGGACCCCCCCGCACCATCCCCCGGACCACCACAGAGGCAGCGCAGACACAGACCGCAGACCTTCAGAAAATGCACCAGCCTCACAGACATGACACCAGAGTATGTCATTGCCCACTACAGGCTCAAAAGGACAACCATCCTCCTCATCCTGAACATCATTGCCCACAGGCTGACTGTACCAACACAGCAGACAACCAACATCCCTCCGCAGACAAATCTGCTGGCTGTGCTGCACCTGTTGGCCTCTGGGATATTCCAACCAACAACCGCCAGAGTCGGAGGAGTCTCACAGCCAGCCCTATCAAAGTTCCTCACACCTGTCTTGGATGCCATCATCAGCTTGGTACCCCAGTACCTATACTTCCCCCACACTGCGCAGGAACAGCTAGAGACCAAGCAAGGATTCTACGCCATAGCTGGATTCCCGCACGTGTTGGGGGCAATCGACTGCACACATGTCCTACTTGTGCCCCCTGCCGACACTGCACACAATTACCCCAACAGAAAGCACACGCATTCCATCAATGTGGAGGCAATAGTGGACCACCGGGGACTCTTCACCAATGTCGTCACCAACTACCCAGGCAGTGTTCATGATTCATACATCTTCCGACAGTCCATCATCAACCGGCACTTCCAGGATGGCACCTACGGAAATGCAGTGCTCGTTGGTAAGTACCAAATGAACACACCACACACCTCAACTCCACAATCATACAACTCACAACTCTGGGATTGCACACGTCACAACCCACATACAACATGCCAAACAACATGCCCACCCACCAGACACGACAGCACAACTCACCGTGGGAACCTGGCCTAGCCATGTACATGAGCCATCAACGGCATGGCACCTCAGCCACACATTAGCAGAATGTGGGAAGAGGAGGGAACCAGGCATGTGCAAAGGAGGCGATGTGACCGATGAATGGGACTGCACACAATGACAAGTGTGGCGTGGATGTGTTGGACAGACTGCAGTATGCAGACCACACACATATCCATGTCGAGATACCCCGCTGGTGTTTGGTGTAGTGGACAGTGGACGCAACCATGTCAACCCAGCCAGTGGGGGGATCAAGGAAATGTTGCTTGTTACGTCCCCCCTGAAAGCGTGAGAGGAGTGGGCTGGCACGGCATACGCCAGGTCAGTGTATGGTTGTGAATAAAAAGCACGTAGCCCTGGGTGTGGTCCTCTTCCGGAATGCCAGCGTCCCTGCCAGGCGGCGCCTCTCACCCAGCCACGAGGCCTACACCATGAGCGGGGATGCCTGGGATCCTGTGCGCCTGCTGCACCCCGGGCTGCTGGTCCCCGAAGCCGTCATGGCCACCCCTGCGCATCCAGGCATCACTGCTCACCTGCCAACACCCACGTGTGTCAAAGAGGGCCCACCACGTGCCGGTGCAAGCTCCAAGACCGAGGCCCCCGACCTTGGCAGACTCCTCGGACCATCACGGCCTCCACAACACAGGCCCGCGGAACTCCTTTCACTCTGACGTACTCCACCGGCATACACAGTGGGCAAGTAGGACACACATTTGGAACTGAGCCTTGATTACACCATGGCAGAGTACATGATTTAAGGCTCAGTCCATGTCACTATACACCCTCCGATGTGGTGCCACCAAGTCTGTGCATAGGACTCCCACCAAAAGTGTCTGTGGGCCCTTGCTGACTCAGGCCTTTGGCCTGCACTGCGGTCCTGCAGGCCTCACACCAATCCAATGCAGTCCGTCACAGGCAGGACACGGCCTTCTCGCCGGCTGCACACCCGCTTAGATCTGGTGCCACCACCTATGTCAGCCACAAATCTAATACAAATGCCATTCCAACATCGTGTGTGAGAGATCCAGGAGGAGATGACTGGACAGCGGTTGACCGCGCTGACCGCTGCCTCCGGCCGACACTGCGGCCAACATGGTCGCACTTTTGGAATTGAGTCTTGATTTCTTCATGGCAGTGTTCATGTCACAGTACGCAAGGAGAGGAGTAAGAGGAAGACGCGCTTCAGTCCAGAGGAGAAAAGGCTCACCTTTACGGAGGTGATTGGACACTGCCAACAACTGCACTGGTGCCACTGACTCTGTGCAGCGCATGCTTACCACACGTGGCTGTGGGTCCCTGCTGACCGCTGCCTCTGGCACACACTGCGGTGGAGTAGGTCACATGATTTATACTGAGTATTGCTCTCTACATAGCAGAGTCCATGTCATTGTACAGGCCTCATCGCAGACTGCATCCCCTTCCAGCTCTGGCCCCACTGAGTGTGTGCCCTGAAATCCATGGGCAATCTCTGTTTGGACGTCGGTGGCGTCTGAGTCCATGGGCTGGAGGCTGTCTTCATCTACATGTAGCTGATACTGACAAGGTGGAAAAGTGGGGTCTGTAGCATTCAACTCCACCATCTGCCTGTTCCTGCTTGCTTCTGCCCTCTGCATCATGCCCTGGAAGGACACCTTCCACTGTCCTCTGCAACCCTCCACGAAATTCCCCTTGGACATCGACGAGTACACGCTCAGCTCGCCTGGCACTACCTCAGTGCACCGCAAGTCACCATCCCGTGGCAGTGTGCCTGTGCCGGCCGCTGTGCATCCGGGGTCACAAACTCTGTGCTGCTCAAGTCAGGGACCCATTATGTACATACCTTGTACTGCTGATTGTCTGCTCACTGTTGTTGTCTTTGCCAGCACCAACCAATCCCTAAGTGGTAGCTTACACTACCCAAGACCCATCCAGCACAGGCATCACTGGAGATGTGAGCCTGGCAATAAAAGGGGCCGGGCGCACGTGCCCGTGGCCAGTCCCACGAACTCACTCAGTGTGTCCGTGTGTTATTATGTATGCATGAGGGACCGGGGTCATTCCACATGACATTGTGCTGTGTACAGCGTGCACACCCATGTCACCGCAGGCAGTGGTGTAGACCTGGGACATGTAACCGTGTCGTACCTCCCTGTGAGCGTAAGCGGGTGGACAGGTGTACCTCGGTACTGTATAGGGGCGTGGCTACTCCACACATGGATCTGGGTGTGGTGCAGTGTAGGCCTTGCCAAGGATGTGGCTGATGCGTGTGTCTCTGTTGTTGTGTCTGCGCCATCCGTCCCGCAATCGACAATGTTGCCATGTGGCATGCCCCCGGTGTGCGTGCTCGGCCAAAGGGGTACATGGGGGAGGGCATGCCCGCTAGGGGTCAGGGATCACACATGCCAACTGTTGTGTGTGTCGCTATTATTGCTGTATGAGCCAAAGATGTACCCTCAACTGCATGTCGGGTTCAGCCAGGCAGGTGCTCTACATCTGTGTCAGCCCTGTCCTTGCAATGGGCCGACACACACGTGGCCGGCCACATTCTGCACAGCATCATCACTGTGTCGTAGTCAGGCTTGTGGACATGCGCAGACAGGCATGACAATGGTGTACCGTAGGGGTGCATGTGATACAATCGCGCTGCGCACAATAGTGAATGTGCTCGGGGGTGAGGTGCAGCAGTGAGGCTACGTGATAACCAGTGATGCCGCTCATCAGCAACACGCAGTATATGTCATACAGGAATCACTAAGTCACACATATCACACACCAATGAACCAGTGAGCCTGCCAACACATCATGCAGTACGTAGTCTTGACTCATGTCTCTCTGCACTGTCACAGGTGACCAAGGATATGCACTCTGCACTTGGATGATGACACCCCTCAGAGCCCTGAACACACAGCCCCAGAGGCAGTACAATTTGGCCCACAAACGCACCAGGGGCATCGTGGAGCGCACATTTGACGTGTTGAAGTCACGTTTCAGGTGCCTGGACGTCACAGGTGGAAGGCTCCTGTACAGCCCAGGCCTCGTGTGCAAGATGATCGTTGCATGTTGTGTGTTGCACAACATATGTGTACGCAGCAGAGCCCCATGGATACGAGTGCCAGATGCATCGGACGATGATGATGAAGATGAGGCAGGTGGACCACACCCCACTGCAGCCGCAGCAGGAATTGCCCATAGGGACTACATCATTGACAATTTCTTCTCTGCTTGACGTCACATTGTGAGGGTCCTTAGCAGTAATGGCACAGTACGTTGACTGACCACAGGCACAGCATGTGCTAATAAATGCATTCCGAAACACATTCCCTGCGTGCATGTCACTCATCTGTACAGGTACTTCACTCAGACACGTGTGGGTGCGACATGTCATGCTGACAATTTGGGAATTTGTTAATGGATGGTGGGTGTGTCACCTCTGTGCAGTGAGGCTGTTTAGGGTGTCACGTATTCGAACTGCCAGTTCTGTGCGTCACAGTTGTTACGGTATCCCACTCTTCGGCGTTTCACATGTGTCCCAATTCCTTCCATTTTGGCTGTCATTTGTGGCCTACAAGTGACAAGAGGGCTTCTTTTGGGCTCTGATATGATGCAGGGATGCACCCTGTGACTCAAGTCCCGTGACATGGGCGACATGTACGTGGGGGGAGTCACTGCCTCTACATTGGTCCATGCTTTCATTATTGTTTGGTCATGGACATGGCACATAGGTGTGCAGGGGGTGTTGTTTGCCCTCTGCAATGTGAAGAGGAGATGCGGTTTCACAGTGTGTTCCATGTTTGTTTCCACATTGGCGCAAGTTACATACTGAATGCATATCAATGTACATTGTGGCTGTTTGTGGGGAACTGCCTATCTGATTTGGACAATGGTCATTTGTTCTGCGTCACAGCTGTGGGGTTGTGCTCGCACGTTGTCATCTCAACGTTTGTTTGGTCTGCTTTTATGGTGATTGTTCCCACCTGACGCGTGTGAATTGCAGGCCTGTAGCTGGTTTTCGCTGCTTTTTGTATCGCGCTTGGCCTCATCGCAGCTTTTTTTGCGTTCGTGTTTCGCATTTTTGCGGCGTGGCGTTGATTTTAACGCGGTTGGTTGATGCGTTATCTGGGTACTATCGCATGGTACCGCTGTGTTGTGAATACTTGGTTAACACGGCGTAAATTTCCTGCAATAGACTGCGATGTTGAAGGTTGCGTTAAGTTACTTTTGCGATGGTTATCACACGTTCTTGAGAATATGCCTCCGGGTGTCTTGACGGAACATGGTAAACAAACTTTAGAACATCACCTACTAAGTAACTTGATTACAACTGGAAAAACAGCAGCTGAAGTAATGTACAATATTCTTGTAGAAAACAAGCCTATAGTTTGCCTAATGCCTACACCGCAAGAGTGTTCTACATTTAATCATCAACTTCTCAAACTGGAAAAAAATAAATTGTCGAAATTGAAGCTATTGACAAAATCGAACACCAAGGAGTGACAATTCTTCTTACTGAGAAACTACAGGCTAAATTGGATTCTTTGGAAAAGTCTGTATCTAAAACTGCAGGATTAGAAAAGAGTTTACATGTATGTATAAACTGTCGGCTAATTTTGCGGCGTAATTCGAATGTAGAAGAAGGATTAGTAAATGGAGCAATGGGAAAAGTGGTTGATTTTGTAAATTTTCAGAATAGAGATGGAATAGAATTTTTGATTATAAAATTTGATTAGATTAATGAGGTAAGACAGATTGGGTGTTGTGTTGTATGTTTTTTGCTTGTAAAAGACTTGTATGTTCGCAGACAACAGTTTCCTCTGTCTCTAGCATATTCAGTAACTATTCATAAATCCCGAGGTCTAAGTATAGACAGAGCTTTTGTAAATTTTGGAAGTACAGTATTCAAAGAGGGAATTGCATATGTTGCATTGTCATGAGTAAGAACATTGTCGGGTTTGTATTTGATAGATTTTTATGAGGAAAAGGTTAGTGCTGATGCAAATTGTATAAGAGAGTACAATCGTTTCAGAAGACTTTATGCTCCTGATTTAGGTGAATATCCCATATTTGAGAGACATGTAGTGTGTCCAAAATGAAAATATGTCAAACATGCAACTGAGGTTGAAAATAAGAAAAGAACTGAAGAGAAAATTAAAAGTGTCAAGAAACAAAAAAATGAAAGTGTTGATGACATTGTAGGATACCAGTTGGAAAACAGTTCAGGTATCAACTGTTATGCTAATGTGATTCTGAATATTGTATTTCATCTACCATATCTTCATCATGAAATCATGCAAAATCGTGAAAAAAGATTCTGTTCTGCACTACATCATCTATTTCAACAATTGGTAAGTGACTGAAGTAAAATGCATAGTGCATCTGGCATTCGACATCTTTTAGATATATGTAGTGGTTCAGTGACATTTACTATCAACATACAACAAGATGCACAAGAATTTCTAATGGTCATGCTTGGAGTATTAGAAGATGAAGGAATACACATTGATAACTTATTTGGACTAAGTTACAGATGGGATCATAAGTGTGAAGACTGTTCATTTACTTCTACCATTCAAATACAAACAGAACGCTTTCTATTCTTAACAATACCAGACAGCAAATCAGTGCCTTTTAACAAGTTGACAAAAACATCAAATCAGGATATGACATGTTTACATTGTAAATCAGACATGTTATCTACATTACATATGGAAAGATTTGGAAAATATCTCATTTTAATGAACAACATTGTAGAGCAAATGGAAGAAAATTGGAAACAAAAATTACAAATTTTAAAGTAAGTCAAATATCTATTTCGGGAAGAACTTATACGACAGTGGCTATTGTTTTCCATGATGGATCTACTACAACATCTGGACACTATACAGTTTATTTAAAGTGCAACAAAGGATGGACACATTGCAATGATGCCCACCTGGAATTGAAACCAAGATTGCCTTATGAATTACCAAATTCTTATATGTTATTTCTGCAGCCAAGGTTTCCAGTACATCATTCAGCCTATTGGGGAAGATGTCAAAAAGAAAGTACACAGCAGTGCAAACTATTAGTATTTATAATTACTGTTTTGATTATTATTTGTACGAATTCACATTACATTTAGAAATTAGTGTTTAAAAGCAAATAGTTTATATATTTGTTGTCTACATTGTACCGGATATAAATGAGAGTGAGCATTTTGTCAAATGTATTTCTTATAATGAATAGAGTTAATGTAGATGAAACAAGTGAGTAAGAAATTGTAGATAGGAAAATGCATAGCTACGCATCTTTATAATGACGTTCTACGCTGATTTGGGATTTTTTTCTACAATCAATTTGATTGACTTTTTTCCCCGCTGTTCAATGATGATGCTACATTGAAATCACTGTATTCGGTGAAGTAAAGTGGAATCTGAGAACAGCAAAAAAGGGAAACGGAGAATGTTATGTAACTGTAAATTTATGTTGTGTTCTCAAAAATGTAATATTGTAATTTTTCTAAAATATTATTAAATAACAGTTTTTCTTCTTCACAGTAGCTACTGTTGAAGTTTGAAAACAGTTTTAATGCTGTTTAGGATAAGACTACTCTAAAATACTTTTACTGATTCATGTATGTAAATTACTTGAAAGGTAAGAATACATAATATAGTATGCATGACAACCTGGAAAAATGTCAAAAATTAAATTATATGTTATTTGTTTCTAATAAAAATAATATTGATTCTTCACACTACTTGAAAAGTATGATCATATTTCTGTGGAAAAGTGCATAGAGTAATACAAGTGCTTCTATTGCAAGTTATTTACTACTCATTATATAGGGCAGTTGTGTATTGAACTTTCTATCCAAGGACTTCTCAGACACATACATAGATAAGACATGCCTGCTTGTGTGACTCAATAATATAGTAGAACTGATAACATTTGTGCACCTGTATGATAAGCTACATAGTTTTTCAGTTAGAGCCATCAGATGGACAACACATGTTAGAATACATGTAGAAGCCTACACATACTAGAATACCTCTTTTTCAAAATTTCCGTACAAGAAGATGTATGTATTACTTTCTCCTCCTTATACAGGACAGGTGGGTATTGAAAATTTTAAAGTATGGTGTATCTTCTCATTTGAAGAAGTATTTTAAGACATATTATAGAGCTAATAGGCCTAAGTTTTAAACCAAAGAATATACAGTATACAGCACAACCCATGCACTTATACAATAATTAAAACACTATCCTTCCACTCATTCATCTCATAGGTACTATGCATACACCCATCCAATCACCCAGATACTAATCATGCACTCATTCAATGATGTAGACATTACTCTTGCACTGTTTCAATCACCCATGCGATACCCATTGACTCACCCATTCACCTAGGCACTACCCATGCACTCCTCCGTTCACCCAGGCACTATCTATGCACTAATGAAATTACCCAGGGACTACCCATGCAGTCATTGAACCAAACAGACACTATAAATGCATTCATTCAATCACACAGGGACTACCCATACTCTCATTCATTCACTCACGCACTATCCATGCACTCATCCAATGACCCAGGCACTACTCTTGCACTCATCCATTCACCGAGGCACTACCCATGCACCTATCCATTCACTCAGGTACTACCTATCCACATATCAAATCATCTAGGCACTACTCTTGCACTCATCCATTCAATTAGGCATTACACATGCGCTCATTAATTCACTCAGGCACTACCCATGTACTCATCCAATGACCCAGGCACTACTCTTGCAGTCATCGATTCACTAATGAATGACCCATGCACTCCTCCACTCACTCAGTCACTAACCATGCACATATCAAATCACCCAGGCACTACCCTTGCACTCATCTATTCACTCAAGCATTACGCATGTGCTCATCCATTCACTCAAGCTCTACCCATGCACTCATCCTATGACCCAGGCACAACCCTTGCACTCATGAATTCAAGGAGGAACTCCCCAGGCAGTCCTCAATTCACTCAGGCACTTCCCATGTACTCATCTGTTCACCCAGGCACTACCCTTGCACTCATCCATTTACTGAGATACAAAGCATGCACTCATCCAAAGACTCAGCTACTACCCATGCACTCATTCATTCACTGAGGCACTATGCATGCACTCATTTAATAACCCTGGCACTACCCATGTACTCATATATTGACTCAGGCATTACACATGCACTCATACATTCACCCAGGCACTACCCATGCACTCACCTAATCACTCAGGCACTACTCTCACACTCATTCAGTCACTCACACATTATGCATGTGCTCATCAATTCACTCAGGCACTACTCATGCACCCATCCAATGACCCAGGCACTACCCTTGAACTCATCCATTCACTGAGGCACTACCCATGCACTCATCCATTCACTCAGGCACTACCAATCCACATATCAAATCATACAGGCACTACCCTTGAACTCATCCATTCAAGGAGGAACTACCCATGCAGTCCTCAATTCCCTCAGGCACTACCCATGTACTCATCTGTTCACCCAGGCACTACCCTTGCACTCATCCATTCACTCAGATACTATGCATGCACTCATCCAATCACCCAGGCACTACCCATGCACTTATCCAAAGACTCAGCCACTACCCATGCACTCATTCATTCACTGAGGAACTACGCATGCACTTATCCAATCACCCTGGCACTACCCATGCACTCATACATTGACTCAGGCATTACACATGCACTCATATGTTCACTCAGGCACTACCCATGCACTAATCTAATAACCCAGGCGCAACCATTGCACTCATCCATTCACTCAGGCATTACACCTGCTCTCATCCATTCACTCAGGCACTACCCATGCACTCATCTAATCACTCAGGCACTACTCTTACACTCATTCATTCACTCACGCATTATGCATGTGCTCATCAATTCACTCAGGAACTACTCATGCATTCAACCAATGACTCAGGTACTACCTTTGCACTCATCCATTCACTGAAGCACTACCCATGCACTCATCCATTCACTCAGGCACTACCTATCCACATATCAAATCATACAGGCACTACTCTTGCACTCATCCATTCAAGGAGGAACTACCCATGCAGTCCTCAATTCACTCAGGCACTACCCATGTACTCACCTGTTTACCCAGGCACTACCCATTCACTCATCCAAAGACTCAGCCACTACCCATGCACTCATTCTTTCGCTGAGGAACTACGCATGCACTCATCCAATCACCCTGGCACTACCCATGCACTCATACATTGACTCAGGCATTATGCATGCACTCATACGTTCACTCAGGCACTACTCATGTACTCATCCAATGACCCAGGAACTACCGGTGAACTCATCCATTCACTCAAGCATTACACATGCGCACATCCATTCACTCAGGTACTACCCATGCACATATCAAATCACCTAAGCACTACTCTTACACTCATTCATACACTCACACATTATGGATGCGCTCATCCATTCATTCAGGCACTACTCATGCACTCATCCAATGACCCAAGCACTACCCTTGCACTAATCCATTCACTGAGGCACTATTCAGGCACTCATCCATTCACTCAGGCACTACCTATCCACATATCAAATCATCCAGGCACTACTCTTGCACTCATCCATTCACTCAGGAATTACGCATGCACTCATCCATTCACTCATGCACTACCCTTGCACTCATCCAAGGACTCAGACACTACCCTTGCACTCATCCATTCACTAAGACACTATCCACGCACTCATGCAATCACCCTGGCACTAACCTTGCACTCATCCATTCAATGAGGAAATATCCATGCACTCCTCCATTCACTCAGGCACTAACTATGCACATATCAAATCACCCAGGCACTACCCTTGCACTCATCCATTCACTTAGGCATTATGCATACGCTCATCCATTTACTCAGGCACTACCCATGCACTCACTTAATGACCCCGGTACTACTCTTACACATATTCATTCACTGAGGAACTACCCATGCACTCCTCCATTCACTCAGGCACTATCCATGCACTCATCTGTTCACCCAGGCACTACCCTTGCACTCATCCATTCACTCAGACACTACGCATGCACTCATCCAATCAGCCAGGCACTACCCATGCACTCATCCAAAGGCTCAGCCACTACCCATGCACTCATCCATTCACTGAGGCACTACCCATGCACTCATCCAATCACCCTAACACTACCTATGCACTCATCCAATGACACATATACTACCCTTGCACTCATGCAACCATTCAGGTAGTACCCCTATACTCAAATATTCACTCAGGCAGCATCCTTACTCTCATTGATTCACTGACGTACTACCTATGCACTCATTCAATCATCCAGGCACTATTCTTACATTCATCACACACATTTATGCAAGCAATCAGTTTCACTACATACATATTTTCTATTTTTAACCAGTATAGGTGGTTCCATAAGAACCCTTTTTTAAACAATTTTGTGTTTTTTTTTATATTTTCTAAAAAAAAAAATCTTGGTGTTTTTAAATTTTTTAAACTAAAAAATAAAAGTTAACAAGTCCAACTATAGTGTTACATAACAACAAAGAAACACAAGCTAGTAAAACCCCCCAAAAATTTGCACTTATGTGCTTTTAAAAGATTGATAATGGCATCAATAGAAAATTCCCCAACGCAAAGAGTTTTTAAACATTTTCTGCAGTGTATTCCTGCATCAGCAAGTTTGGGGAAGGTCCGGGTTGAGGAGTGGTGAGAACAACACCAGCTGACGTAGAATGTTGGTTACCGTCATCAGCTGCAGCTTGCTCCCTCTTCTCCTGTGCCATTATTTCTCGTGCAAGACGAGTTGGATGGATGGTTTCCAGATGTTTTTGCATTGAAGATGTGCCACAGGAATATTTTTTTTCAGATCCTCTGGAGAGGACTTTGTGGCAGATGCTGCAGGTCACCTTCCTTGCATTGACATTCTTTTCTCCCTCTGGCACAGTAAAAAACACCCACAAAATATTTTCTTTACGTTTCTTCAATGGCTTTTCAACCTCATCCATCTCCTCCTGCTGCTATTCTTCTGGAAATGCTGATGCCATTTTTGAATCAAAAATAGTCACACCACCAAATAAATCTTTTTTTTTTTAGAGCCTACAAAAAGCAGTCTAAGAAGCAGACACACCCAAAGTAAGAGGACTAGAACAGGTGTTGGATCCACCCTCTAAGAGAATGAAAAGCTTTTTAACAAATAAAAAGCTTTCTTTCCATGTAATATGGATTTGTGTACAGGAAGCGCACCCGCCGCGTATTCGTTGCGCACCCGTAAAATGTGCTAAACTTAATTGAAAAGTATAAATTGCTATTTATGAATTGTGTTTTAAAGTATTTCAGTTAAAGTCATTAAGAAAAACCGATATTTAAAGTTTCAACAGTGATATTTCTTACTTTTTTACATTACGCCAAAGTCGCGACCACTACATGATTCCGTAAATACGTGCCGGCAGGGTTTCCAACTTCTACGCGAACGCTGCGCGATCTTGCTCCGTACATAAAAATGTGTTTTAAATTTTCTTTAAATATTTTACAATTACACTAATACAATTTTTTTACACTCAGTAACAAACCTCTTCTTCTAAAATATATATTATTTTGTTGTAAATAAGTATTTTACACTTACATTTGTATAACAGATATGCGCACTGAGCGCATCAGTTCGTGAACGGTGCACAAGCCTTTTTTGGAGATAAAAAAGAGATATTTATCATAATGATACAGCAATACATATTTTATGCTATTAAAAGTAATCATACAAAACTTAATTTAGTAAAATAAAAGGTAATAAAATTACTTCAAAATATTATAAAACATATTTTATTTTCTATTCATAATTCACTCATATAACGTACACTACAAAATTTGAAACAATAGAGCAATACTTCAATTTACTAAATATCGTTCAAGTAAATAATACTATGAATCTTTAATACCCATTTTATATATATTTTTAAAAAGTGATGATCATTTTTAAAAAACATTGTAAAAATCCAATCAAAATCTTGAAAAGAAACCTGCAAAAAACAGAAATAAATTAAACTGTTTAAAAAACCTTAGAGAATCTCTAAAAAAACACATGTTCGAGGGACGTTATAGATAGAAATTAGCATTTAAAAAACCATAGAAACTCACTGAAAAAAACACAGGTTTCAGGGACATTATAGTTAGGGATTACCATTTAAAAAACCTTGGAAATTCACTGAAAAACCACAGGTTTCAGGGACATTATAGTTATAAATTAGCATTTAAAAAACCTTAGATATTCACCGAAAAAACCACAGGTTTCAGGGACGTTACAGTTAGTCTCACAAATTCAGTTGTTATAGTTAGCTGAGCTAACTATAACTCGCGCCCCTACAATGCACTGCTGATGACGTCACGTATTACATCACACATGACATGGTCAGTGACATCACTGATGGCATCCCAAATGACATCACTGATGACATCATCCACTTAATCTCTGATGCACCTACTCACACCCTAATATAACCTTTGATACACCCACTCTAAGAAACAGACTACCATTCTCGAAACCATAGACACACCAATACCAGTTAGTACATACCCACTCACTGATTCATAGGTCTACACACACATCCACTCAGTCACCCATACAGTCACTCATGCACGCAGTCACTCATCAATACAGCCACTGATGTATGCACTCATACACCCGTACAGACACTCACACACCGCCACTCACCCATAGAGTTACTCACACACCTAGTCAGTCACCCAAAGAGTCCATTACACTGCCCTTTACTCAACTACACAGTTATACACACACAACCTCACTTATTCATACAGATACTAAGACATACTTACTCTCTTATACAATCACTCACTCAAGTACACACTCATCCAAGACCTCCAGGCCTCCAAACGAACATGCCGAAAACTGGAGAAGATCTGGCTCCACGAACGGACAGCGGACAGCTATGCCGCCCACAAGAGCGCCACCCGCAGTCACCATCACCTCATCAGATCCGCCAAAAGGGCCTCACTCAAAGACCGCCTAGACAACATCGCACACAACAGCAAAGAGCTCTTCAACATCGTGAAGGAACTCTCCAACCCCAGCTCCAACACCAACGACATCCAGCCGCCGCGAGACCTGTGCGACTCACTGGCCACCTTCTTCCACCGCAAAATCGCCGACATCCATGACAGCTTCAACACCACGACCGCCCTGGCAACCACCGAGACCACTGCCCCCACAACCACCAACCGCCTGCTCTCCTGGACCAACATCAACGACGAGGACACCAGCGAGATCATGAACACCATCCACTCCGGTTCACCGCTAGACCCGTGCCCTCACCACATCTTCAACAAAGCCAGTACAGCCATCGCGCCCCATCTATGGAAAATAATCAACATCTCCTTCGAGACAGCAACCTTCCCGGAAAGCTGGAAGCACGCCGAGATCACCGCCTTACTCAAGAAACCCAAGGCAGACCCCAAGGACCTCAAGAACTTCCGACCCATCTCTCTGCTCCCGTTCCCCGCGAAGGTCACCGAGAAAATCGTCAACAAACAACTGACCCGCTACCTCGAGGAGAACAACATCCTGGACCCTTCCCAGTCCGGCTTCCGCAGCAACCACAGCACCGAAACCGCCCTCATCGCCGCCACCGATGACATCAGGACCCTGCTAGACAACGGAGAAACAGCAGCCCTCATCCTCCTGGACCTATCAGCCGCCTTCGACACGGTCTGCCACCACACACTACGAACACGCCTTCACGATGCCGGGATCCAAGAGAAGGCCCTGGACTGGACCATATCCTTCCTTTCCGGCAGAACACAAAGCGTCAGCCTCGCCCCCTTCCGATCCAAGGCCACCAAGATCATCTGCGGCGTACCCCAAGGCTCCTCCCTCAGCCCAACGCTGTTCAACATCTACATGGCACCCCTCGCCCACATCGCCCGACAGCACAACCTCAACATCATCTCCTACGCCGACGACACCCAGCTGATCCTCTCCCTCACCAAAGACCCTCACACGGCCAAAGCCCACCTCCACGAAGGAATGAAGGCCGTCGCCGAATGGATGAGGACCAGCCGCCTGAAGCTGAACTCGGACAAGACGGAGGTCCTCATCCTTGGTTCCAACCCTTCAGCCTGGGACGACTCCTGGTGGCCAACATCACTGGGAACAGCCCCGCCACCCACCGACCACGTACGCAACCTAGGGGTCATCCTCGACCCCACCCTCTCCATGACTAAGCAGGTCAACGCCGTTTCCTCATCCTGCTTCAACATCCTCCGAATGCTCCGCAGGATCTTCAAGTGGATCCCCACCGAAACAAGAAAAACAGTCACCCAGGCCCTCATCACCAGCAGGCTGGACTACGGAAACGCCCTCTATGCAGGAACAACGGCTAAGCTCCTGAGACGGCTGCAACGCATCCAGAACGCCTCTGCACGTCTTATCCTCGACATCCCCCGACGCAGCCACATCACACCCCACCTGAGAGACCTGCACTGGCTCCCTGTCAACAAGAGGATAACCTTCAAGCTCCTCACCCACGCACACAAAGCACTCCACAACTCCGGACCAGCCTACCTCAACAGACGACTCAGCTTCTACACCCCCACCTGCCAGCTCCGCTCGACCAGCCTCGCCACAGTCCCCCGCATCCGGAAAACGACCGCCGGCGGCAGATCCTTCTCCCACCTCGCCGCCAAGACCTGGAACACCCTCCCCACCAACCTCCGACAGACCCAAGACCTACTGGCCTTCAGAAGACTCCTCAAGACCTGGCTCTTCGATCAGTAGCAGCACCACCCCCCTCTTCCCCCAGCGCCTTGAGACCCTCGCGGGTATGTAGTGCGCTTTATAAGTGACATGATTGATTGATTGATTGATCCATACAGTCACTCTCACAATCACTGACTCTCACGTACAGTCAGTTATATACTCCAACACTCACATATACTGCTTTTCACGTATGTAGTTACTCACACATATACCACTGAGACATCCATTCACTCAAGAACACAGACATACGCACACTCACTCACCCTTACAGGCTCCCGCAGTCGCACTCATGAACCCATACACCCAGTGAATAACCCACTCACACATCCATGCAAGGAGTCACACACCCCCACCCCACCACACAGACATTCAGGAACCCATACAGCTACTCAGACAACCAATCATTTACCCATATAGACAATCATGTACCTACTCACCATCCTATGCAACCATTTACACACCAACTGATAGACATTCACACAGATTAGTCAGTCACCCATACATTCACTAAGACACGTATAATCACTCACTTATACAGTCAGTCATGCACCCACTAAATCATCCATACAGATACTCATACACCTACTCATTCTTCAATACACCTTGACGTATATATATATAACATTCTTGAACATTTTAGAAACACTAAGTCACTAGATGATGTCATCAGTAATGTCATTTGAGATGCCATCTGTGATGTCAACAGTGATGTCACTGACCATGTCATGAGTGATGTAATATGTGAGGTCATCAGCAGTGCATTGCGGGGGTGCGAGTTATAGTTAGCTCAACTAAATATACTACTTCTGTAAGAGTGAAATGTCAGACTAACTATAACATCCCTGTAACCTTTGTTTTTTTCGGTGGATTTCTAAGGTTTTTTTAATTCTATTTCCTAACATAACATACCTGTAACCTTTGGCCTTTTAGAGTGAATTTCTAAGGTTTTTTAAATGCTAATTCCTAAATATAATGCTCCTGTAATCTTTGGTTTTATCAGTGAATTCCTAAGTTTTTTTTAATTCTATTTCTTAATTGTAACATCCATTTTTTTAAATGAGCCTCTAAGATTTTCATATTTTCTTTCTATAATTGTATATTGTATATTATATTTATATTATATACCACTCATTTTTGATTTGGTATGTGTTTATTAGAAAGTACATTGATAACTGGTTATATTTTTAATAATTTTTTAAGTCGGCACAGCATTGTAGCATTTACTGTGGAGAATCTATTATCAGCAAATGTAGTTCACACACTAAAAAATGCAATTAAAGAATTTTTTACATAAAGTTTAAGTCTAAATATTTAGTAAGATATTGTTTTAACTTTTGCTTCTGTGATCAATTTAGGAAAAAACCACCTTTACAAATAAATTATATTCGTGACTACCGACATCGCTGCAATGACGTGGGTAGTCGCAAAGAGCGTGTGGTTTGTAAAAAGTGTAAAATATATATAGACACATTCTACAGTATATTTAACAGTAGAGCTTTATTAGTGTACTTTTGAAACTCAAATATTTGTATTGAATTTCCCGGAAAGTCATCTTCAAAGACTATTTTCCATTTTCGCGGTCACGCCGGGCATTGCGACAATGTCAATAGTCGCAGAAATCGTGTGTTTTTTAAGAAACTCTAAAACACATATATACAGATATTTTCAATAATGTTTGACACTAGTTGTTTACTGATCTCCTGTTTGAAGTTGTCTGTCTATAATAATTTTTTAACAAAATCACTTTTACTTTGCTTTGCATGTGTTTGCGGCAACAGCAGAAGTCGCGATGACGTTGGTCATCGCGGATACAGTGTGTTTTACAGAAACTGTAAAAGCCATATATGCACCTATTATAATTCATATTTGACAGTAGTTGTTTACTGCTCTCTTCTTTAAAAGTGTCTGCCTATAGTCATTTTTTAACAAGATCATTTCTATTTAGTTCCCGTTTTTGGACCCACTCCTCCTTCTTGAATTTTCTTTCATAGAACTTTATTCTGAGCAGCTGGATCAATCTTGCTGTGGAGAGTTTGTGACCGTTTTTTAATTAAAAATGGCAAAACAGGAAGGGGATGGAGGTCAGCAGCAACAGGACCATGATGTGAAGGGGGCTGAGACTGAAGATTTAGATGAAGTGGAGCCTCCACAAAAGAGAGACAGTGTAGAAAGTGATTTTTTCAAAATTCCATATGGGGAATCTAAAACTGCTGAAAAACTGGTGCAGTGCACAATCTGCGACAACACCCTCTCTAGAGGGATGAACAAAAAATATTCATGTGGGATGATGTCCATGTTATATCATCTTAAAACCTATCATAGAAAATGACTCCACCTGGCGATCAAGCAGAGAGCAGCTGGAGGACCACCTACATCAGTGGCAGCAGGAACAATTCACGGCTAGTAATGGCCATGTACTGCATGCACTGTAGTGTTGTTGTAAGTGCTGGTGAGCAGTGTGTTACAGCTATTCTCAATGCTGCAAAACATCATGCATGCAAATTTTGTTTCCCCTTTTATATTTTTTGCACATTGCTCACTGCATTTTTTTAATTCCTCCTGTCCCACTTGCCATTTTTATTATCATAAAAAAGAACACATTTTTAAAACTTTACAAAAGCATAAAAAAAGAAAAAGCACAAATAAAGGATCCTGTTGAAACCGCCTTTTACAGATAAAAAAAGAAAAACTATGTATGTATGGTGGAATGAGTGTAGACTGGTGTATAGATGATTGAATGAGTGCATAACTGCTGCATGAATGCTACAATGAGTGCGGCAGTGGTCCCTGAGTAAATCTATGAGTGAATAAGTAGTGCCTGACTGATTGGATGAGTGCATGGGTAGTGCTTGAGTAAAAAGATGAGTGCAAGTGTAGTGCCTTGGTGATTTGATGAGTGCATGGATAGTGCCTGGGTGATTGGATGACTACACGGGTAGTGACTGAGTGATTGGATGAGTGCATGGGTAGTGCCTCAGAGAATGGACAAGTGCATGGGTAGTGCACCAGTGAATGGATGAGTGCAAGGGTAGTGCATGGGTCATTTGGTGAGTGCCTGTGTTATTGGGTGAGTGAATGGAAAGTACCTGGTTGATTGGGTGAGTGCATGGATAGCTCCTGGGTGACTGGATAAGTGCACGGGAAGCGCCTGGATGATTGGATGAATGCGTGAGTAGTGCCTGGGTGATTGGATGAGTGTATGGGTAGTACCTGGGTGATTGCATGAATACATAGGTAGTGTCTGGGTTGATTGGATGAATTCCTGGGTAGTGCCTGGGTCCTTGGATGAGGGCATGGGTAGTGTCTGGGTGATTCCATAAGAACATGGATAATGGCTCGGTGAATGAATGAGTGCATGGGTAGGGTGTGGGTGATCAGATGAGTGCATAGGTAGTGCCTGGATGATTGATTAAGTGCAATAGTAGTGCCTGAGTGATTGGATGAGTGCATGGGTACTGCCTGAGTGAATGGATGAGTGCTTGGGTAGTGTGTGAGTGAATGGATGAGTGCAAGGGTAGTTCCTGGGTCATGGGATAAGTGCATGATTAGTGCCCGAAAGAATGAATGAGTGCAAGGGTAGTAGCTGAGTGAATTCATGACTGCAAAGTAGTGCCTGGGTGATTGGATGTGTGCATGGGCAGTGCCTGGGTGAATAGATGAGTGCATGGGTAGTGCCTGAGTGAATGGATTAGTGCAAGGGTAGTGCCTGTGTGATTGGATGTGTGCATGTGCAGTGCTTGGGTGAATGGATGCGGGCACGGGTAGTGGCTTAGTGAATATATAAGTGCAAGGGTAGTGCCTGAGTGATTGAACGAGTGCATGGATAGTGCCTGAGTGTTTGGATGACTGCAAGGGTAGTGCATGGGTGATTGGGTGAGTGCATGGATAGTGCTTGGGTGACTGCTTGGATAGTGCCTGGGTGATTGGTTGAGTGCATAGGTACTGCCTGGGTGGTGCCTCAGTGAATGGATGAGTGCACGAGTAGTTCCTGAGTGATTGGATGAGTGCATGGATACTGCTTGGGTAATTGGATGAGTGCATGGGTAGTGCCTGGGTGATTGGATAAGTGTATGGTTAGTGCCTCGGTGAATGGATGAGTGCAAGGCTAGTGAATGGGTGATTGGATTAGTGCATGGGCAGTGCCTGGGAGATTAGATGAGTGCATGGGTAGCGACTGGGTGATTCGATGAGTGCATGGGTAGTGCCTGGGTGATTGCATGAGTGCATGGGTAGTGCCTGCGTGGTGCCTCAGTGAATGGATGAGTGCAGGAGTAGGTCCTGAGTGATTGGATGAGTGCATGGATAGTGCTTGGGTAATTGGATGAGTGCATGGGTTGTGCCTGCGTGATTGGATCAGTGTATGGTTAGTGCCTCGGTGATTGGATGAGTGCAAGGCTAGTGACTGGGTGATTGGATGAGTGCATGGATTGTGCCTGCGTGATTGGATCAGTGCATGGTGAGTGCCTGGGAGATTGGATGAGTGCATGAGTAGTGACTGGGTGATTCGATGAGTACATGGGTAGTGCCTGGGTGAATGGATGACAGCATGGGTAGTGCCTGGGTGATTGGATAAGCACATGGGTAGTGCGTGAGTGAATGGATGAGTGCTTGGGTAGTGTGTGAGTGAATGGATGAGTGCAAGGGTAGTTCCTGGGTCATGGGATAAGTGCATGATTAGTGCCCGAAAGAATGAATGAGTGCAAGGGTAGTAGCTGAGTGAATTCATGACTGCAAAGTAGTGCCTGGGTGATTGGATGTGTGCATGGGCAGTGCCTGGGTGAATAGATGAGTGCATGGGTAGTGCCTGAGTGAATGGATTAGTGCAAGGGTAGTGCCTGTGTGATTGGATGTGTGCATGTGCAGTGCTTGGGTGAATGGATGAGGGCACGGGTAGTGGCTTAGTGAATATATAAGTGCAAGGGTAGTGCCTGAGTGATTGAACGAGTGCATGGGTAGTGCCTGAGTGTTTGGATGACTGCAAGGGTAGTGCCTGGGTGATTGGGTGAGTGCATGGATAGTGCTTGGGTGACTGCATGGATAGTGCCTGGGTGACTGCATGGATAGTGCCTGGGTGATTGGTTGAGTGCATAGGTACTGCCTGGGTGGTGCCTCAGTGAATGGATGAGTGCACGAGTAGTTCCTGAGTGATTGGATGAGTGCATGGATACTGCTTGGGTAATTGGATGAGTGCATGGGTAGTGCCTGGGTGATTGGATCAGTGTATGGTTAGTGCCTCGGTGAATGGATGAGTGCAAGGCTAGTGACTGGGTGATTGGATTAGTGCATGGGCAGTGCCTGGGAGATTAGATGAGTGCATGGGTAGCAACTGGGTGATTCAATGAGTGCATGGGTAGTGCCTGGGTGATTGCATGAGTGCATGGGTAGTGCCTGGGTGGTGCCTCAGTGAATGGATGAGTGCACGAGTAGGTCCTGAGTGATTGGATGAGTGCATGGATACTGCTTGGGTAATTGGATGAGTGCATGGGTTGTGCCTGCGTGATTGGATCAGTGTATGGTTAGTGCCTCGGTGATTGGATGAGTGCAAGGCTAGTGACTGGGTGATTGGATGAGTGCATGGGTTGTGCCTGCATGATTGGATCAGTGCATGGTGAGTGCCTGGGAGATTGGATGAGTGCATGAGTAGTGACTGGGTGATTCGATGAGTACATGGGTAGTGCCTGGGTGAATGGATGACAGCATGGGTAGTGCCTGGGTGATTGGATAAGCACATGGGTAGTGCGTGAGTGAATGGATGAGTGCATTGGTAGTGTGTGAGTGAATGGATGAGTGCAAGGGTGTTGCCTCAGTCTTTGGATGAGTGCATGGGTAGTTCCTAAGTAAATGGATGAGTGCAAGGGTGGTGCCTGCATGATATGATGCATGCATGAGTAGTGCCTGTTTGAATGGATGAGTGCGTGTGTAGTGCCTGAATAAATGGATTAATGCAAGGTAGTGCCAATGGATGAGTGCAAGGGTAGTACCTTAATGAATGAATGAGTGCAAGGGTAGTGCCTGAGTGATTGGATCATTGCAAGGGCAGTGCTTGGGTGATTGGGTTAGTGCATGGATACAGCATAGGCGATTGGGTGAGTGCATGTATAGTGCCAGGATGATTAGTTGAGTGCATGGATAGTACCTGGGTGATTGGGTGAGTGCATGGGTAGTGCCTGGATGATTGCATGAGTGCATGGGTAGTGCCTGGGTGTTTGGATGAGTGAATATATAGTGCCTGGGTGATTGTATGAGTGCATGGGTTGTGCCAGGGTGTTTTCATGAGTGCATGGATACTAGCTGGGTGAATAAATGAGTACATTGGTAGTGTATTGGTGAATGGCTGAGTGAATTGGCAGTGCCTGGATGATTGAATGAGTGCAAGAGTAGTGACTGAGTGAATGGATGAGTGCTTGGATACTGCCTAAGGGACTGGATGAGTGCATGGGTAGTGCCTGAATGAATGGATGAGTGCATGGTAGTGCATGAGTGAATAGAGGAGTGCAATGGCAATGTGCCTGGGTCATTGGATGAGTGCTTGGGTAGGGCCTGAGTGAATGGATGAGTGCAAGCATAGTGCATGAGTGAATGGATGAGTGCGAGGGAAGTGCAAGGGTAGTGCCTGGGTGATTGGGTGAGTGCATGGATAGTGCCTGGTTGATTGGGTGAGTGCATGGATAGTGCCTGGGTGACTGGATGTGTACATGGGTAGTGCATGCGTGAATGTATGAGTGCATGGGTAGTGTGTGAGTGAATGGATGAGTGCAAGGGTGGTGCCACAGTCTTTGGATGAGTGCATGGGTAGCTCCTGAGTGAATGGATTAGTGCAAGGGTAGGGCCTGCGTGATTAGATGCCTGCATGGGTAGTGCCTGTTTTAATGGATATGTGCATGGGTAGTGCCTGAATAAATGGATGAATGCAACGTAGAGCCTGTGTGAATGGTTGAGTGCAAGGGTAGTGCCTTAATGAATGGATTAGTGCAAGGATAGTGCCTGAGTGATTGGATGAGTGTGAGGGTAAAGCCTGGGTAATTGGATGATTGCAAGGGTAGTGCTTGGGTGATTGGGTGAGTGAATGGATAGCGCCTGGGTGATTGGGTAAGTGCATGGATAGTGCCTGATTGATTTGTTGAGTGCATGGATCATGCCTGGGTGATTGGGGTGAGTACATGGATAGTGCCAGGGTGATTGCATGGGTGCATGAGTAGTGTCTGGTTGATTGGATGAGTGAATGTGTAGTGCTTGGGTGATTAAATGAGTGCATGGGTAGTGCCGAGGTGATTTTGTGAGTGCATGGATACTAGCTGGTTGAATAAATGAGTGCATTGGTAGTGATTGACTGAGTGAATTGGCAGTGCCTGGATTATTGAAAGAGTGAATGGGTAGTGCCTGAGTGAATGGATGAGTGCAAGGGTAGTACCTGGGTGAATGGAAGAGTGCATGGGTAGTGCCTGAGTGATTGGATGAGTGCATGGGTAGTGCCTGGGTGATTTGATGGCTGCATGGGTAGTGCCTGGGTGATTTGATGACTGCATGGGTAGTGCCTGGGTGATTTGATGACTGCATGGGTAGTGCCTGGGTGATTGGATGAGCACATGGATAGTGTCAGAGTAAATGGATGAGTACAGGGGTAGTGTTTGAGTGAATGGATGAGTGCAAGGCTGGTGTCTCAGTCTTTGGATGAGTGCATGGGTAGTTCCTGAGTATATGGATGAGTGCAAGGGTGGTGCCTGCATGATTAGATGTGTGCATAAGTAGTCCCTATTTGAATGGATGAGTGAATGGGTAGTGCCTGAATGAATGGATGAATGCAAGGTAGTGCCTGAGTGAATGGAGGAGTGCAAGGGCAGTGCCTGAATGAATGGATGAGTGCAAGGGTAGTGCCTGAGTGATTGGATGAGTGCAAGGGTAGTGCCTCTGTAATTGGATGAGTGCGAGGGTAGTGCATGGTTGATAGAGTGAGTGCAAGGATAGTACCTGGATGATTGGATGAGTGCATGGGTAGTGCCTGGGTGATTGGATGAGTTCATGGGCAGTGCCTGGGTGATTGGATGAGTGCATGTGTAGTGGCTGGGTGATTGCATGGATGCATGGGAAGCCCCTGGATGATTTCATGAGTGCATGGATACTAGCTGGGTAAATAAATGAGTGCATTAGTAGTGCCTGGTTGATTGGATGAGTGAATGGCTAGTGCCTGGGCAATTTCATGAGTGCATAAATGATAGCTGGGTGGATAAATGAGTGCATTGGTAGTGCCTGGGTGATATGATGAGTGAATTGGTAGTGCAAGGGTGATTGATTGAGTTCAATAGTAGTTCCTCAGTGAATAAATGAGAGCAAGGGTAGTACCTGGGTGATTGGATGAGTGCATGGGTAGTGCCTGGGTGATGGGACATGTGCATGGGTAGTGCCTTAGTGAATGGATGTGTATAAGGGTAGTGTCTGGGTGATTGGATCAGTGCATAGGTAGTGCCTGGGAAACTGGATGAATGCATGGATAGTACCTGGGTGAATGGATGAGTGCATGTGTAGTGCCTGAATGAATGGATGAATGCATGGTTAGTGTATGAATGAATGAATGAGTGGAAGGGTAATACCTAGGTCATTGGATGTGTACATGCAAAGTGCCTGAGTTAACGGATAAGTGCAAGTGTAGTGCCTAAGTGAATGGATGTGTGCATGGGTAGTGCCTGGGTAAATGGATGAGGGTAGTGCCTGGGTAATTGGATAAGTGAATGGGTAGTGCCTGGGTCTTAGGCTTAATGTATGGATAGTGCCTGGGTGATTGGGTGAGTGTATGAATAGTGCCTGGGTGATTGGATGATTGTATAATTAGTTCCTGGGTGATTGGATGAGTGCATGTGTAATGCCTTAGTGAATGGATGAGTACAAAGGTATTGCCTGGGTGATTGGATGACTGCAAGGGTAGTGCCTGGGTAATTGGATGAGTGCGTAGGTAGCACCTGGTTGATTAGATGAATGCATGGGTAGTGACTGGGTGATTGGATGAGTGCATGGTTAGAGCCTGAGTGAAGGGACGAGTGCATGAGTGAATAGAGGAGTGCAAATGTAGTGCCTGGGTCATTCGATGAGTGCGTGGGTAGTGCCTGGGTGAATAGATGAGTACATGCATAGTGACTGAGTGAATGTATGAGTCCAAAGGTAGGGTCTAGGTGATTGGATATGTGTATGTGCAGTGCTTAGGTGAAAGGATGAGTACATGTGTAGTGCCTGGGTAAATGGATTAGTGCAAGGGTAGTGCCTGGGTGATTGGGTGATTGCATGGATAGTGCATGTGTGACTGGATGAGTGCCTCAGTAGTGTCTGGATGATTAGATGAGTGCATAGATAGTGACTGGGTAATTGGATGAATGCATGGGTAGTACCTGGGTGATTGGATGTCTGCATGTGTAGTATCTGGGTGATTGAATGAGTGCATGGGTAGTGCCTGAATGAATGGATGAGTGCATGGGTAGTGTGTGATTGAATAGATGAGTGCAAGGGTTGTGCCTGGGTCATTGGATACATGTATTGGTAGTGCTTTAGTGAATGGATAAGTGCATTCGTAGTGCCTGAGTGAATGGATGAGTTAATGGGTAGTGCCTGAGTGATTGGGTGTGTTCAGGGGTAGAGCCAGGGTAAATAGATGATTGTGAGGATAGTGCCTGGGTAATTGGATGAGTGCAAGGGTAGTGCCTGGGTCATTAGGTGAGTGCATGGATAGTGCATGTGTGATTGGATGAGTGCCTGAGTAGTTCCTGGATGAATGGTTGAGTGTATGGATAGTGCCTGGGTGATTGGATAAGTGCATGTGTAGTGCCTGAGTGAATGGATGAGGGCAAGGGCAGTGCCTGAGTGATTAGATGCATGCATAGGTAGTTCCTGTTTGAATGGATGAGTGCATGGGTAGTGCCTGAGTGAATGGATGAGTACAAGGAAGTGCCTGAGTGATTGGATGAGTGTGAGGGTTGTGCCTAGGTAATTGAATGAGTGCAAGGTTGGTTCCTGGATGATTGGTTGAGTGCATAGATAGTGCCTGGGTGGCTGGGTGAGTGCATGGATAGTGCCTTGTTGATTGGATGAGTTCCTGAGTAGTGCATATATGATTGTATGAGTGCATGGGTAGTGCCTGGGTGATTGGATGAGTTCAAGAGCAGTGCATGGTAGATTGGAGTAGTGCGTGTCTAGTGCCTGGGTGATTGCTTGAGTGCATGGGTGGTGCCTGGGTGATTTCATGAGTGAATGGATACTAGCCAGGTGAATAAATGAAATCACTGTTAGTGTTTGGGGGATTGGAAGAGGGCATTGGTAGTACCTGGGTGATTGAATGAGTACAGCAGTAGTGTCTGAGTGAATGGATGAGTGCAAGAGTAGTGTCTGAGTGAATGGATGAGTGTATGGGGACTGCCTGGGTGATTGGAGGAGTGAATGGCTAGTGCCATGGCGATTTCATAAGTGCATGGATAATATCTAGGTGGATAAATGAGTGCATTGGTAGTACCTGGGTGATAGGATGAGTGAGTTGGTAGTGCAAGGGTATTGATTGAGTTCACTAGTAGTGCCTCAGTGAATAAATGAGAGCAAGGGTAGTGCCTGGGTGATTGGGTGAGTGCATGGGTAGTGCCTGGGTGATTGGATGAGTGCATTGGTTGTGACTGGGTGATTGGATGAATGCATGGGTGGTACCTGTGTGATTGGATGAATGCATGGGTAGTGTCCTGGTGATTGGATGAGTGCAAGTGTAGCACCTGAGTGAATGGATGAGTGCATGGGTAGTATGTCAGTGAATGGATGAATGCAAGGCTAGTTCCTGGGTGATTGTATGTGTGCAAGAGTTGTGCCTGGGTAAATGGATGAGTACATGTGTAGTGCCTGGGTAAATGGATTAGTGCAAGGGTAGTGCCTGGGTGATTGTGTGATTGCATGGATAGTGCCTGTGTGACTGGATGAGTGCCTCGGTAGTGTCTGGATGATTAGATGAGTGCATAGATAGTGACTGGGTAATTGGATGAATGCATGGGTAGTACCTGGGTGAGTCGATGTCTGCATGTGTAGTATCTGGGTGATTGAATGAGTGGATGGGTAGTGCCTGAATGAATGGATGAGTGCATGGGTAGTGTGTGAATGAATAGATGAGTGCAAGGGTTGTGCCTAGGTCATTGGATACATGTATTGGTAGTGCTTTAGTGAATGGATAAGTGCATTCATAGTGCCTGAGTGAATGTATGAGTTAATGGGTAGTGCCTGAGTGATTGGGTGTGTTCAGGGGTAGTGCCAGGGTGAATAGATGAGTGTGAGGGTAGTGCCTGGGTAATTGGATAAGTGCAAGGGTAGTACCTGGGTCATTAGGTGAGTGCATGGATAGTGCATGTGTGATTGGATGAGTGCCTGAGTAGTTCCTGGGTGAATGGATGAGTGTATGGATAGTGCCTGGGTGATTGGATGAGTGCATGGGTAGTGTCTGAGTAAATGGATGAGGGCAAGGACAGTGCCTGGCTGATTAGATGCATGCATAGGTAGTTCCTGTTTGAATGGATGAGTGCATGGGTAGTGCCTGAGTGAATGGATGAGTGCAAGGAAGTGCCTGAGTGAATGGATGAGTGCAAGGATAGTGCCTGAGTGATTGGATGAGTGTGAGGGTTGTGCCTAGGTAATTGAATGAGTGCAAGGTTGGTTCCTGGATGATTGGTTGAGTGCATAGATAGTGCCTGGGTAGCTGGTTGAGTGCATGGATAGTGCCTTGTTGATTGGATGAGTTCCTGAGTAGTGCATAGATGATTGGATGAGTGCATGGGTAGTGCCTGGGTGATTGGATGAGTTCAAGAGCAGTGCATGGTAGATTGGAATAGTGCATGTCTAGTGCCTGGGTGATTGCATGAGTGCATGGGTGGTGCCTGGGTGATTTCATGAGTGAATGGATACTAGCCAGGTGAATAAATGAAATCACTGTTAGTGTTTGGGGGATTGGAAGAGGGCATTGGTAGCATCTGGGTGATTGAATGAGTACAGCAGTAGTGTCTGAGTGAATGGATGAGTGCAAGAGTAGTGTCTGAGTGAATGGATGAGTTCATGGGTACTGCCTGGGTGATTGGATGAGTGAATGGCTAGTGCCTTGGCGATTTCATAAGTGCATGGATAATATCTAGGTGGATAAATGAGTGCATTGGTAGTACCTGGGTGATAGGATGAGAGAGTTGGTAGTGCAAGGGTATTGATTGAGTTCACGAGTAGTGCCTCAGTGAATAAATGAGAGCAAGGGTAGTGCCTGGGTGATTGGATGAGTGCATGGGTAGTGCCTGGGTGATTGGATGAGTGCATTGGTTGTGACTGGGTGATTGGATGAATGCATGGGTAGTACCTGTGTGATTGGATGAATGCATGGGTAGTGTCCTGGTGATTGGATGAGTGCAAGGGTAGCACCTGTGTGAATGGATGAGTGCATGGGTAGTATGTCAGTGAATTGATGAATGGAAGGCTAGTGCCTGGGTGATTGTATGTGTGCAAGAGTTGTGCCTGGGTAAATGGATGAGTGCATGGGTAGTGCCTGAGTGAATGGATGAGTGCAAGGCAGTGCCTGAGTGAATGGATGAGTGCAAGTGTAGTTCCTGAGTGATTGGATGAGTGCGAGGGTAGTGCCTCTGTAATTGGATGAGTGTGAGGGTAATGCATGGTTGATAGAGTGAGTGCATGGATAGTGCCTGGATGATTGGATGAGTGCATGGGTAGTGCCTGGGTAACTGGATGAGTTCATGGGCAGTGACTGGGTGATTGGATGAGTACATGTGTAGTGGCTGGGTGATTGCATGGATGCATGGGAAGTGCCTGGATGATTTCATGAGTGCATGTATACTAGCTGGTTGAATAAATGAGTGCATTAGTATTGCCTGTGTGAATGGATGAGTGAATTGGTAGTGCCTGGGTGATTGAATGAGTGAAAGGGTAGTCCCTGAGAGAATGGATGAGTGCATGGGTACAGCCTGCATGATTGGATGAGTGCATGGGTAGTGCCTGGGTGACTGGGCGAGTGCATGGGTATTGGCTGGGTGATTGGACCAGTGCATAGGTAGTGCCTGGGAAATTGGAGGAATGCAGGGGTAGTACCTGGGTGATTGGATGACTGCATGAGTTGTGTCTGGGTGAATGGATGAGTGCATGTGTAGTGCCTGACTGAATGGATGAGTGCATGGGTAGTGCGTGAATGAATGGATGAGTTGAAGGATAGTGCCTAGGTCATTGGATGAGTGCCTGAGTGAATGGATGAGTGCATATGTAGTGCCTGAGTGAATGTATGAGCATGAGGGTAGTGCCTGGGTCATTGGCTTAATGCATGGATAGTGCATGGGTGATTGGGTGAGTGCATGGATAGTACCTGGGTGATTAGATGATTGTATGATTAGTTCCTGGCTGATTGGATGAGTGCATGTGTAGTGCCTCAGTGAATGGATGAGTTCAAGGATAGTGCCTGGGTGATTGGAAGACTGCAAGGGTAGTGCCTGTGTGATTGAATGAGTGCATAGATAGCACCTGGTTGGTTGGATGAGTGCATGGGTAGTGAATGGGTGAAGGGATGATGGCATGGATAGAGCCTGAGTGAATGGATGAGTGCATGGTAGTGCATGAGTGAATAGAGGAGTGCAAGGGTAGTGCCTAGGTGATTGGATATGTGCATGTGCAGTGCCATGGTGAATGGATGAGTACATGGGTAGTGCCTGGGTAAATCGAGTAGTGCAAGGTTAGTGCCTGGGTGATTGAGTGAGTGCAAGCATAGTGCCTCAGTGACTGAATCAGTGCCTTGGTAGTGTTTGGATGATTGAATGAATGCATAGGTAGTGACTGGGTAATTGGATGAATGCCTGGGTATTACCTGGGTGATTGGATGACTGCATGGGTACGGTCTGGGTTATTGAATGAATGGATAGGTAGTGCCTGAATGAATGGATGAGTGCACAGGTAGTGTGTGAATAAATAGATGGGTGCAAGGGTTGTGCCTGGGTCATTGGATACATGCATTGGTAGTGCTTTAGTGAATGGATGAGTTCATGGGTAATGCCTGAGTGATTGGATGGGTTCAAGGGTTGTGCCTGGGTCATTGGATGCATGCATTGGTAGTGCTTTAGTGAATGGATGAGTTCATGGGTAATGCCTGAGTGATTGGATGTGTGCGCAGGTAGTGCCTGGGTGAATGGATGAGTGTGAGGGTAGTTCCTGGGTCATTAGGCGAGTGCATGGATAGTGCAGGAGTGATTGGATGAGTGCCTGAGTAGTTCCTGGGTGAATGGATGAGGGCAAGGGCAGTGCCTGGGTGAATGGATGAGTGCAAGGAAGTGCCTGAGTGATTGGATGAGTGTGAGGGTTGTGCCTAGATAATTAAATGAGTGCAAGGTTAGTTCCTGGATGATTGGGTGAGTGCATAGATAAAGCCTGGGTGGTTGGGTGAGTGCATGGATAGTGCCTGGCTGATTGGCTTAATGCGTGGGTAGTGACTGGGTGACTGAATGAGTGCATGGTTAGAGCCTGAGTGAATGGACGAGTGCATGGTAGTGCATGAGTGAATAGAGGAGTGCATGCATAGTGACTGAGTGAATGTATGAGTCCAAGGTTAGTGTCTAGGTGATTGCAGGGGTGAGCGGAATTTGCGTAGTCGCGCTACGCAAAGCTCCGCAAAACGGTACAAAATCTCCGCGAGCACGCAAAAGTTCCACGAACACGCGGAATTGCTTGATCCGCATGTTCACGATGCTTTTTTCCTGTTCGCGAACGCTGTTTGCGTGCTCGGGGAGAAATATCTTGCGAACACGCATTTTGAAAGCGCAAACAAGCAAAAAATTCCGCGAAGCCGCAGATCGCGGAATTTTTGGCAATTCAGCGTTCTCTGCGGAACGCGAAATTACCCAAATTCTGCAAATTCCGCGAGCAGAACGGAATTTACCGCCCAGGCCTAGGTGATTGGATATGTGCATGTGCAGTGCTTGGGTGAAAGGATGAGTACATGGGTAGTGCCTGGGTAAATGAATGAGTGCAAGGGTAGTGCCTGGGTGAAAGGATGAGTACATGGGTAGTGCCTGGGTGACTGGATGATTGCATGGGTAGTGCCTGGGTGATTGGATGAGTGCATGGGTTGTAACTGGGTGATTGGATGAGTGCATGGGTAGTACCTGGGTGATTGGATGAATGCATGGGTAGTGTCTGAGTGATTTGATGAGTGCCTGGCTAGCACCCGAGTGAATGGATGAGTGCATGGGTAGTGCGTCAGTGAATGGATGAATGCAAGGTTAGTGCCTGGGGATATTGTTTGTGTGCAAGAGTGGGAGGGCAGTGCCTGAGTGAATGGATGAGTGCAAGGGTAGTGCCTGAGTGATTGGATGAGTGCGAGGGTAGCGCCTCGGTAATTGGATGAGTGTGAGGGTAGTGCATGGTTGATAGATTGAGTGCATGGATAGTGCCTGGATGATTGGATGAGTGCATGGGTAGTTCATGGGCAGTGCCTGGGTGATTGGATGAGCGCATGTGTAGAGGCTGGGTGATTGCATGGATGCATGGGAAGTGCCTGGATGATTTCATTAGTGCATGGGTGTATAAATGAGTGCATTAGTATTGCCTGGGTGAATGGAAGAGTGAATTGGTAGTGCCTGGGTGACTGAATGACTGCAAGGGTAGTGCCTGAGAGAATGGATGAGTGCATGTGTACAGCCTGCGTGATTGGATGAGTGCATGGGTAGTGCCTAGGTGATTGGGTGAGTGCATGGGTAGTGTCTGGGTGATTGGATCAGTGCATGGGTAGTGCCTAGGAAATTGGATGAATGCATGGATAGTACCTGGGTGATTGGATGACTGCCTGAGTAGTGTCTGGGTGAATGGATGAGTGCGTGTGTAGTGCCTGAATTAATGGATGAATGCAAGGGTAGTGCCTGAGTGATTGGATGTGTGCATGGGTAGATCCTGGGTCATTGGATGAGGGCATGGGTGGTGCCTGAGTGAATGGATGAGTGCATACGTAGTGCCTGAGTGAACAGATTAGTGCAAGGGTAGTGCCTGAGTGATTGGATGTGTGCATGGGTAGTGCCTGGGTGAATAGATGAGCATGAGGGTAGTGCCTGGGTAATTGGATGAGTGCATGGGTAGTGCATGGGTCAATGGCATAATGCATGGATAGTGCCTGGGTGATTGGGTGAGTGCATGGATAGTGCCTAGGTGATTGGATGATTGGATGATTAGTTCCTGGCTGATTGGATGACTGCATGTGTAGTGCCTCAGTGAATGGATGAGTTAAAGGATAGTGACTGGGTGAATGGATGACTGCAAGGGTAGTGCCTTGGTGATTGTATGAGTGCAGAGGTAGCGCCTGGTTGGTTGGATGAGTGCATGGGTAGTGAATGGGTGAAGGGATGATGGCATGGGTAGAGCCTGAGTGAATGGATGAGTGCATGGTAGTGCATGAGTGAATAGAGGAGTGCAAATGTAGTGCCTGGGTCATTTGATGAGTGAATTGGTAGTGCCTTAGTGAATAGATGAGTGCATGCATAGTGCCTGAGTGAATGTATGAGTGCAAGGGTAGTGCCTAGGTGATTGGATATATGCATGTGCAGTGCTATGGTGAATGGATGAGTACATGGGTAGTGCCTGGGTAAATGGATTAGTGCAAGGGTAGTGCCTGGGTGATTGAGTGAGTGCATGGATAGTGCCTGGGTGACTGGATGAGTGCCTTGGTAGTGTCTGGATGATTGGATGAGTGCATAGGTAGTGACTGGGTAATTGGATGAATGAATGGGTATTACCTGGGTGATTGGATGACTGCATGGGTAAGGTCCGGGTGATTGAATGAATGGATAGGTAGTGCCAGAATGAATAGATGAGTGCACAGGAAGTGTGTGAATGAATAGATGGGTGCAAGGGTTGTGCCTGGGTCATTGGATGCATGTATTGGTAATGCTTTAGTGAATTGATGAGTGCATGTGTAGTGCCTGAGTGAATGGATGCGTTCATGGGTAGTGCCTGAGTGATTGGATATGTGCACGGGTAGTGCCAGGGTGAATGGATGAGTGTGAAGGTAGTGCCTGGGTAATTGGATGAGTGCAATGGTAGTGCCTGGGTCATTGGGTGAGTGCATGGATAGTGCATGGGTGATTCGATGAGTGCCTGAGTAGTTCCTGGGTGAATGGATGAGTGAATGGATAGTGCCTGGGTGATTGGATGAGTGTATGGGTAGTGCCTCAGTGAATGGATGAGTACAAGTGTAGTGCCTGTGTGATTGGATAAGTGCTTGGCTAGTGCCTGGGTGATTGGATGAGTGCATGGTTAGCACCTGGTTGACTGGACGAGTGCACAGGTAGTGACTGGGTGATTGGATAAGTCCATGGGTAGTGCCTGAGTGAATGGAGGAGTGCATGGCAGTGCATGAGTGAATGGAGGAGTGCAAAGGTAATGCCTGGGTCATTGGATGAGTGCTTGGGTAGGGCCTGAATGAATGGATGAGTGCAAGCATAGTGCCTGAGTGAATGGACCAGTGAATGGGTAGTGCCTGAGTGTTTGCATGACTGCATGGGTAGTGCCTGTGTAATTCGATGAGTGCAAGGGTAGCGCCTGGTTGATTGGTTGAGTACATGAGCAGTGCCTGGGTGCTTGCATGAATGCATGGGTAGTGCCTGGGTGGTGCCTGAGTGAAGGGATGAGTGCAGGAGTAGTTCCTGAGTGATTGGATGAGTGCATGGATACTCCTTGGGTAATTGGATAAGTGCATGGGTAGTGCCTAGGTGAGTGGATCAGTGTATGATTAGTGCATCAGTGATTTGATGAGCGCAATGGTAGTGACTGGGTGATTGGTTTAGTGCATGGGTAGTGCCTGGGTGATTGGATGACTGCATGGGTAGTGCCTGGATGATTGGATGAGTACATGGGTAGTGCCTGAGTGAATGGATGAGTGCATGGGTAGTGTGTGAGTAAATGGATGAGTGCAAGGGTGGTGTCTCAGTCTTTGGAGGAGTGCATGGGTAGTTCCTACGTGAATGGATGAGTGCAAGGGTAGTGCCTGCGTGACTAGATGTGGGCATAGGTAGTGCCTGTTTGAATGGATGAGTGCATGGCTAGTGTCTGAATGAATGGATGAATGCAAGGTAGTGCCTGATTGAATGGATGAGTGCAAGGGTAGTGACTGGGTGATTGGAAGAGTGCATGATTAGCACCTGGTTGATTGGATGAGTGTATGGGTAGTGACTGGGTGATTGGATGAGTGCATGGGTAGTGCCTGAGTGAATGGATGAGTGCATGGTAGTGCATGAGGGAATGGAAGAGTGCAAAGGTAGTGACTGGGTCATTTGATGAGTGCTTGAGTAGTGCCTGAGTGAATGGATGAGTGCATGCATAGTACTTGAGTGAAAGGAAAAGTGCAACAGTAGTGCCTGGGTGATTGGATGTGTGCATGGGTAGTGCTTGGGTGAATGGATGAGTGCATGGGTAGTGGCTGAGGGAATGGATGAGTGCAAGAATAGTGCCTTAGTGTATGGATGAGTGCATAGGTAGTGCCTCAGTGCTTGTATGAGTGCATGGGTAGTGCCTGGGTAACTGGATGAGTGCAAGGGTAGTGCCTGGGCCATTGGGTGAGTGCATGGATAGTGCCTGAGTGATTGGATGAGTGCATGAGTAGTTCCTGGGTGATTTGATGAGTGGATGAGTAGACAAAGGGGGATTGGATGAGTGCATTGGTAGTGCCTGGGTGATTGCATGAGTGCATGGGTAGTGACTGGATGAGTGCAAGGGTACTGTCTCGGTCATTGAATAAGTGCGTGGGTAGTACTTGAGAGAATATAGGAGTGTATGCATAGTGCCTGAGTGAATGCTTGAGTGCAATCATAGTGCCTGAGTGGTTGGATGAGTGCATGGATAGTGACTGGGTGATTGGATGAGTGCTTGGGTAGTGCCTGAGTGAATATATAAGTGCAAGGTTAGTGCCTGAGTCATTGGATGAGTGCATGGGTAGTGCCTGAGTGAATGGATGAGTGCAAGAGTAGGGCCTGGGTGATTGGATGAGTGCCTGGGTGTAGCCTAGGTAATTGAATGAGTGCAACTATAGTGCCTGGGTGATTGGGTGAGTGCATAGATATTGAATGGGTGAATTGCTGAGTGCATAGATAGTGCCTGGGTGATTACATGAGTGCATGAGTAGTGCGGGGATGACTGGATGAGTACATGGGTAGTGCCTGGGTGATTTATGAGTTCAAGAGCAGTGCCTGGTTGATTGGAGTAGTGTGTGCCTAGTGCCTGGGTTACTGCATGAGTGCATGGGTAGTGCCTGGGTGATTTTATTAGTGAATGGATACTAGCTAGGTGAATAAATGAGTTCATTGTTAGTGCCTAGGTGATTGGATGAGTTAATGGGCAGTGCCTCAGTGAATGGATGAGTACAAGGGTAGTGCCTGGGTGATTGGATGAGTGCATGGGTAGTGCCTGGGTGATTGGATGAATGGGTGGGTAGTTCCTGGATAATTGGATGTGTGCATCGTTAGGGCATGGGTAATTGGATGAGTGCATTGGTAGTGCCTGAGGTAATAGATGAGTGCATGGGTAGTGCCTGAGTGAATGGTTGAGTGCAAGGGCAGTGCCTGGCTAATTGGATGTTTGTATGGATAGTGACTGAGTGAATGGATGAATGCATAGGTACTGCCTGAATGAATGGATCAGTGCAAGGTAGTGCCTGAGGGAATGGATCAGTGCATGATTAGTGCCTTGGCGATTGGATGAGTGTATGGTAGCGCCTGGTTGACTGGATGAATGCACAGGTAGTGCACCTGGGTGATTGCATGAGTTTATGTGTTGTACCTGAGTGAATGGATGAGTGCATACATAATGCCTGTGTGAATAAATGAGTGCAAGGGTAGTGCCTGGTTGATTGGATTTGTGGATGGGTAGTGCTTGGGTGAATGAATGAGTGCATGGGTAGTGACTGATTGAATGCATGAGTGCAAATGTAGTGCCTGAGAGAACAGATGAGTGCATGGGTAGTGCCAGAGTGATTGGATGAGTCCATGGGTAGTGCCTGTGTGATTGCATGATTGCATGGGTAGTGCATGAGTGAATGGATGAGTATAAGAGTAGTGCCTGAGTGATTGTATGAGTGCATGGGTAGTGCCTGGGTTATTGGATCAGTGAATTGTTAGTCTCTCAATGATTGAATGAGTTCAACACTAGTGACTGGGTAATTGGGTGAGTGCATGGATAGTGCCTGGGTGATTGGGTGAGTGTGTGAAGAGTGCCTCAATGAATTTATGAGTACAAGGGTAGTGCCTGTGTGATTTGATGAGTGCATGGGTAGTGCCCGGGTGATTGTATGAATGGATGGGTAGTTCCTGGGTTATTGGATGTGTGCATTTTTAGGGCTTGGGTGATTGGATGAGTATATGGGTAGTGCCTGAGTGAATGGCTGAGTGCAAGGGTAGTGCCTGGCTGATTGGATGTGTGTATGGGTAGTGCCTGGGTGAATGGATGAATGCATAGGTACTGCCTGAGTGAATGGATCAGTGCAAGGTAGTACCTGAGTGATTGGATTTGTGGATGGGCAGTGCTTGGGTGAATGAATGAGTGCATGGGTAGTGACTGAGTGAATGCATGAGTTCAAATGTAGTGCCTGAGAGAACAGATGAGTGCATGGGTAGTGCCAGAGTGATTGGATGAGTCCATGGGTAGTGCCTGGGTGATTGCATGTTTGCATGGGTAGTGCCTGGGTAGTGCATGAGTGAATGGATGAGTGTAGGAGTAGTGCCTGAGTGATTGTATCAGTGCATGGGTAGTGCCTGGGTTATTGGATCAGTGAATGGTTAGTCTCTCAGTGATTGAATGAGTTCAACACTAGGGACTGGGTGATTGGGTGAGTGCATGGATAGTGCCTGGGTGATTGGGTGAGTGTATGGATAGTGCCTCAGTGTATTGATGAGTACAAGGGTAGTGCCTGTGTGATTTGATGAGTGCATGGGTAGTGCCTGGGTGATTGGATTAATGGATGGGTAGTTCCTGGGTTATTGGATGTGTGCATTGTTAGGGCTTGGGTGATTGGATGAGTACACAGGTAGTGCCTGAGTGAATATATGAGTGCCTGGGTAGTGCCTGAGTGAATGGCTGAGTGCAAGGGTAGTGCCTGGCTGATTGGATATGTGTATGGGTAGTGCCTGGGTGAATGGATGACTGCATAGGTACTGCCTGAGTGAATGGATCAGTGCAAGGTAGTGCCTGAGTGAAAGGATGAGTGCATGATTAGTGCCTTGGCAATTGGATGAGTGCATGGTAGCACCTGGTTGACTGGATGAGTGTACGGGTAGTGCCTGGGCGATTGCATGAGTTTATGGGTAATACCTGAGTGAATGGATGAGTGCATACATAGTGCCTGCGTGAATGGATGAGTACAACGGTAGTGCCTGGTTGATAGGATTTGTGGAGGGGTAGTGCTTGGGTGAATGAATGAGTACATGGATAGTGGCTGAGTGAATCCATGAGTACAAATGCAGTGCCTGAGAGAACGGATGAGTGCATGGGTAGTGCCAGAGTGATTGGATGAGTCCATGGGTAGTGCCTGAGTGATTGCATGATTGCATGGGTAGTGCCTGGGTGGTGCATGAGTGAATGGATGCTCAAATTCTAGGAGTGGGGGATAGAGTAATAACAAACATGGATCACAGATTAGGTTTAATTCTAGCTGCACATGAGGGTCTGGGTTCTGCACACGCAGGGATTATCGCGACAGTTTCTCCACTGAAACAACGCTATTGGTGAACAGGTTTAACAAAACAGACAAAAATATTTGTCCTTAAGTGCAACATCTGTCAGCAGATGAAGGGTTCCATCGTAGCATGCCTGACGCAAACACCACTACTGATATCAGACAGACCTCTCACTTGTGTCTATTTGGACCACTGCAGCCCTTTACAATCTGATGGGGCTTACAAGTACATCTTGGTGGCAGTGGATTCATGCTCTAGATTCCTGTGGGTTTGGCCTCAGCGCTCAGCTGACACCTGAACTGTTATAAAGGATTTGCGACTCTTCATAGGGACATACGCAATTGGCATATTACATTCTGACTGTGGCCCTGCGTTTAGCTCTCAGGCTTACAAAGAAGCTATGGGAAGTTTGGGTGTTGCATTGCAGTACTCTTCTCAGTATCATCCCGAGGGAAATTCTGTTGTGGAAAGGAAAAACCGAGACTTATAGCAATCCTTAAGAGCAAGGGTATTAGGCTTGGGTGGTAGTTGGGTCAATCACCAATATGAGGTCCAGAGGGCACTTAATAACATGCCAAGAGGTTTCTTAGGAGGCATCACCCCTTACGAAGTCCTATTTGGGACGAGAATGTGGGCACCTAACCTCGATTGTGGCAGCACAGTGGCGGATAAATAACCATTTGACATCAATAAACGTTTGGCTGTTTTACAGGAACTCAATGAATTCCGGGCACTACAAAGCAACATCCAAGTAAAACGCACCACCACTGGGGAAGTAAAATCAGTCACGGCAAGACCTGCCTAGATCCCAAAGGTCGGGGATCTGGTCAGGGAAAGGATAGTGGACAAGAAAGAATTTGGGCCATCATACAGAATGCCTGTACCTGTCCTGGCTGTCGAAGGAACAAGAACAGTACTTCTTCTGCCTCTCACTGGCAAGAAAGAAAAGAGATTCATCTCCATTGATCTGATCAAACCACACTATGTGGCCAATAATGAATAGCAGGCTTTGTGGGCTCCTGGGTAGCCACCGATCTCCTCTCGCTACCATACAGGAGTTTCAGACAGAAAGACTGATAACATTTGAAGAGTCTTCTATACGTAGTAATGGAGTTACCAACAATGAAATGGAACTCGTTCCTATTGAAATTGAACATCAAAACGCAAATGAAACACAGATATCAAATCAGCCTACCACCGACATCCACATCAATATGCATCTACAGGAGACATCTGCAAGTTCAACAAAACCTGCTGAGCTACCAAAGATAGATCGAACTGCATCTGGCTAATTCATCGATTTTGACACATTTCCTCTGGATCCAAGTGAACCTGAGTCACCGCCAGCTCCAGTTTTCCACAAAAACAACTTTATGATTTCTACATTTTGATGAAAAAGACATACCTAGTCTCACCATGGCTACAGCTCTGGATAATAACTGGAATACGTTCCTACTATTCTGGATAGGTTTAGTGACTGTCTTTTTCTTGCCCTTGAATGGACACTATCTCCCAGAATGCTCCGCAGTATCACATGTGAACTTGGTCCGTCATCTCATCGTGAACAATGAGACCTGTCTTATGTGAACATTACAGCAGTTCCAGTTCCTGATGGAATAGTTTGGGACAGAGTTTCATATGATGTATTTGGTCCCACTGAACTTTGAAAATACCGCATGTATTTAACATTTCTTTAGATGATAGCATCACCTCCAGTACATACTCTGATGATTGGGCTTTTGAAACTGTTAATAGTATGTCGTATGATTTAGAGCAGTCTGCAGCATTTACGAAAAATGAAGATGATTTTGATACCATGTACTGTTACCAACATTATGGTCATCACTTTCTGCATAAAACAAGTGCACCATGTAATGTTTTCACATACCACCAATGGGAACATTGCCCAACACCACCTAAAGGTAGTTCACAAACATTTGCACAAAAGTTTGCTTATTTTTCTGGGTTTAATACATCAGACCTACACTCATATTATTATAAGCTTGCACCTACATCTGCGAAGAAAAATATGCTCACTAACACGAAATGGATATACTCTGCCTCCTTTATTGCCCAACTGTCTGAACAGGGTTTCGACTTATGGAAAGACACTATAGACATAAAATCAGTCTGGGGGACTAAAGAAGGGCAATTTCAGGGAACTGAGGCATTATTTAGAGCATGCCTCATACCACAGCAGATTATTTTCCTGAACGATACAGTGCAACAGACTTCCTGTCTTGCGTTAGCCAAGATTAAGGACTAGAACACACCTCGTATTCCCTCACTTTCACACTTGGAGGGGTGGCAACACTATACAGAAAATGGTGAGGGTACACTCGATGACATCGTGCATGACGTTTCATACAATTCAACAGACCCCAATTGGAAGGGATGTTTAATTTGGCCTATCGAAGCAAATAGGTGTCAAGATTCAGGAGTACCACCGAAGGGTTTAGTATCTATAGGCCTGAATTGCGCTATATACAACAAGAACATCCCGGGTGGTGACATCATACAGTGTTGGGAAGTTATGCCTCTATTGGCTAAAAACCTCAACACTGTCACAGGTGAAACAACACTTGTCCTTACTCTCAGACAACATGGATCTTAGAGATTTTTTGCTAGGTCCCCGTATAAGAAACGCTTCTTATACGCTGTTTATAATGAAATTTGGAAAATCTCTCAACAGGAAGCTGCGGAGAGATTGCGTGAAATTGACAGAGTTAACTAAGAAAAGGATTTTGGCTGTGGTTGACAATGGTATGACCACACTGACATCCAGAATGTATTCACTGGGCAACATTGTATCTTCTGCTATAGAGATAATGGAACAGGATCTGTCCATCTTACAACACGGACAATCACAGTTATTTTCTATTGTGTCACTAAGCTGGATGCTACAATCACTGCTCTCTGGTTATGTGCCCTGGCAATATATCAACAGTACGTCTCTGTTCTCTGCATATAATTTGACTGAAAAGCAGACAACAATAGCACAGAGGGATGCGAAATATACAATGCTGTGCATTGAAAAATTAGACCAATTACCTTTCACTGTGGCAGAGGCACAGTCCACAGAATGGTTAATTCATGGCCTTATAACATTGCCAGTAAAAATGTTCCAGTTTCAATATTGCCTAGAACACCACCAGGCAGGCAGGTATGAAGCAATGGGTAGGGATTTCATCCATGAATCTTGGGAACTATCACATAGATTTAGATGCAGGAACGGGGACACTGAAATGTTTCTCAGCAGTACAGACTGCGAGAATTCTTTGAGTGGATCTCTCATTTGCCAGGATATTATGCTTCACAGGGCCTGTAACGGTTCGGTTGCAAACTTGTGCTGTCATTTGAAAGGTCACCAGCTGCCGTGATTAATCCAGTATTCAAGCTGCTCTCAAACTGGAGTTACATAATGCTGAATGATCAAGGTTGTTGCGGGATGCTTCCAGGCATCGCATATCTAGTCACAGTAAGTTCCAGGGTTACTTGTTGTATACAAGTATTGTTTCCACTGACCCACACAGTCAGGGAAGCGCCGTTATGGCCTTCATTGAATATTTCCTTTATACAGTTTGATACTCTGAGCCGAATGAAAGCCATGCTTTTATATAAAGATGTGCCCTTAACCTCAGCCCGAGAGACTTTTGATCTTCAGGTTGCAAGGTCCTCAGCTGAGATATAGGCACTGGCGCAAACTAACTGCCCTTTCCATTTCGGAGAAATGGTATAGCATATCTTTATCATGTCTGATACAAAGGGTATGGTACACCTATTTAAGACCATAGGTTCTGGACTGTTAAGCACCTTTTAGACAGTCTTCGGAGTGATTCCCGCTTTTATACACTCCGCATTTGGAAGCATTTTTGGAGGGCTTCCGCTAATCCTGCTACTGGTAGTGGGAATCCCATTTTAATTTTTCTGCTACGCAATGGACGTCCCAATCACCAAGGAGATGGAAAAAATGCTCTTGGAGCGACGTTACCATGATCGCATGGTACTCCATCTGGGCAAACCTTGACTTCGGGAAATAAGCGAGTCTTGGTTCCTATCATTCCGACCAGTCTGGATTGACTGTGTTTTGCCTGTCCTCCGCTGCTTGTTCTGCAGACATGAATGCGTGTTGGACCTAGGCCTGGGCGGTGAACTCCACTCCATTCGTGGAGTTTACGGCGTTTTCTGCACTCCGCACTCCGCAGAGCTCGCAGAGTGCAGAAAACTCCGCTTTGTGTAGTGCAGTGGAGTTTTTTCCCCGCTCGCGCACGGTAAGTTCGCAAGCGCGAGCTGCCGCTAGGGTAGAATTTCTACCCGAGCGGCAGGAAGACCAGCGCGAACAGCAGTTCGCACTACACTCTGCCACTTGCGGAACTTCGCAGAGTTTTTTTGTAACTTTGCGGAGTTCAGTGTAGCAAAACTCTGTGAACTATGCCCAGGCTTGGACCTCTGTCAAACACTTCCATCAGTTGCACCACCAGACGTGGATGTATTACTGGACCTGGTAACGGCCCACGTGCTGCAGTGTCCCCAGCATATTCCTCTGTTGATGTTGGCATTCTTAGAGGCACCACGGGATGCAGCAGTGATGTTGCGTCTCCCATACAGGACACATAAACATTTGGCTCTCCATGTGCTGGGAAGAATTCAGCCTTTTTCCAAAACAACTGAAATTGGAATTTTAAACAAATTATTTTTTCTTCTTATATACTATTACTGAGCACCATGGCTTTCAGATGCTCTCAGTTGCTCCAGACATATATATGAACATATTTTAAAGGACTTATAGGACTTTTTAAGAATATATAAAGGATCTATAGAGTTTTTAGGTACTTTTTGTAATGTACCCCATCATAGGCCTGGGTGATCCCCTAACATTTCGCCTACATTTTTCCTGCCATTGTACTACATAATGGTGTTTGGTATTGACCTTCTACCTAGTTAGGTGCTGCATAAAATATTGTGTGGTTTTCCCAGAAAACTAGCCTCATTAAATATGCCTGAGGATTCTCAGAATCACAGCAGGATTACCATCTTCTGCATAATACCTATGTATAAGGGTCATCCCTTCCGTCATCCTCGGCCGACATGACACAGCAAGGTAGAACCCCGAGGGTACCTCTTGGGTATATATACACCATATATTTTCTGAGGCAGGCAGAGGAGAAAAGACTTCCATGCTGACACACTGATGTGAGACACTAAGGTTCCTTCATGCAGACACTCCAGCACGCAGTGCTCTGACATCCCTAGCGGGGTGTCCATCTCGAGACCAAGACGGGGTCCTTCATTCTCTCACACCAGGTTATGGGGTTGGATTCATCCTAGGGGGATTCTTGGCTCTACACCTACATACATGCTAGGTACACTTAGGTACATCTAGTTAGGGTTGCATCGTAGGAGTACGCATTATTATTGTCATGTATTTACATACCTGCCTATATTCATTGTTTTAGCACTATGGTAGAAATCTACCATCTATTTACTCTGTGGGTGCTTATAATCATTTATATCTGTTTCTGTCTTATGGTTGTTTCAGCACACCTATTTTTCACTAGAATAACGCAGGTTCAATAAATGCTTTTATTGAAAACGTCCCCACCGTTTATTCTGTGCATCTCTCTGAGACAAAGTGAGTACGAGTGACTGACCGAAAAGTACAGTACTGTTTCCATGATCCCTAATGGGACAGGTTTGTAATGTTCGATAGTTGCCAGGAACTATTATCTCCTTAGCAAGAGGAGTTTACAGTGGCCCTGTGAGCTAGCTGGTGTACAGGCGAACATATCCAGTGGAGGTGTCTAGATTCAGTCTGGACACCAATCCCACGGTTTATCTTGTCTAAACGTGCAGATCCTATATAGATTTATAGGAGCTTCACGACAGTAGAAGAACAGTCTTCCATTTGTGTACCACTTTTAAGTGATAATACAGCTCTAACAGTCAAACTACCTGACCAAGCTACAGTATACCATGCGTGAGACATAATGCAAGGGCTATTTCTATGCATAGTAAACTTGAAAGTGTCAGTTGCTTCGCAGACATCTCAATGAGGTTTTCAGTTGCTATCTGGGGCTGTGATTTCATGTGTATGTAAATCTTTTACTAATTTACTGTCTATCTTTATGTGATATGTGATTGTCTGAATGTGTCTGTATAGGCTTGCATAGATTGCCTCCTGGATGTACTAGTGAGTATTAGGTTATTTAAGTGTGTGACAAACTGCCTGCATAAGCCCAAAATACACATCAGTTGTGCCTGTCTGTATGTATGAGTAAATCTTTGCATACTTCTCTAACTACCTCACTAGATGTTTCAGTGTCTGTCTGCTTTTCTACTCAGCTAGCTCTGATTTAAGTCTGGGTGAAGGCTGGATGCATAATTGTGCACGTAGGTTTCTATGCGTGCATAAGCTCACTGAAACATCAAACTGCATCTTTTCATTTATAAGCAAGCATCTCCCTGCGCTATGGCCTAGCTACACCCTAGCTCAGTGTTCACATATATCTGATACAAGAACAGTTTATGCCTTGCATACCACTTTTAAGTGATAAGACACCTCTACCAGTAAAACTACATGCCCAAGCTCAAGTATACTAGGTGTTAGACATAAAGCAAGGGCTATTTCTTTGCATACTAAGCTTGAAAGTGTCAGTTGTTTAGCAGACATCTGAATACGTGTTTCAAATCCTATCTGGGGCTGTGATACACATCAGTTGTGCTTGTTTGTATGAGTGAATCTTTGCCAGCTTTTCAACTACCTCACTAGGTGTTTGAGTCTCTGTGTGCTCTTCTACTTAGCTCTCAGATTTAAGTCTGGGTGCAGACTGAATGCATAATTGGGCACATAGGTTTCTATGAGTGCATATAGCTCACTGAAACATCGAAGTGCATCTTTTAGTTTTTAAGCAAGTAGCTCTCTGCACTTTAGCCTAGCTACAGCTTTAATCAGTGTTCACTTAAATGTGGCACAACAACAGTCTTCACCTTGTATAGAACATTTAAGTGATAAGACAACTCGGCTAGAAAAACTACATGCCCAAGTTCAAGTATATCAGCCATGAGGCATAATGGAAGGGCTATTTCTCTGCATAGTAAAATTTAAAGTGTCAGTTGTTTAGCAGACATCTCAATGAGTGTTTCAGTTGCTATCTGGAGCTATGATTCCATATGTATGTAAATCTTTTACTAAATCACTGTCTCTCTTTATGTGATATGTGATTGTCTGAATGTGTCTGTATAGGCTTGCATAGATTCTTCCTGGATGTACTAGTGAGTATTGGGTTCTTTAAGTATTTGACAAACTGCCTTCATTACCCCAAAATACACATAATTTGTGCCTGTCTTTATGAGAGAATCTTTGCGTGCTTCTCTAACTACCTCACTAGGTGTTTCGGTGTCTGTCTGCTTTTCTACTTAGCTGTTTTGGATTTAAATCTGAGTGTAGGCTGGATGCATAATTGTGCACATACATTTCTATAGCTCACTGAAGCATCAAACGGCATCTTTTCATTTTTAAGCGATTAGCACTCTTCGCTATGGCCTAGCTACAGCCTACTTCACTCTTCAGTTATATATGGTTTAAGAGATATTTACACCTAGTGTATCAGTTTTAAGCAATAAGGCAGCCCTACCAATAAACTTCCAAGCATAGTTCAATTCAGATTCATAATCTATATACAGCTATAGTACATACATTCCACTTTCAAAACTGACTGTTGTATTCATCTTTTATAATGGAGCAAATAAAACTACAACTCCCACAGTTCAAATAAAAACATTAGATATAAGCAGCACATCATAAATACACATATCAATCATTGACATGATATACTACAAAATAACATAAACATATATCCATTAGTGTGGAGTATTTTCTCCTACCACTTACAGAATGCAGTAAAGCAATACAAGTGCAAGGTTGACCTCAGTGGAAACACATTCTAAAGTAACTTGACAGACACCTGATATGCACCTGAGACAAACTGTGTCTTACTTACTTATTAATAGATATATTAAAAACGTTGTAATTTGATTTATATAACATCCTTACTTTTTAAAAATAATTGTATATATATCAACATCTTTTTATTACAATATGACATAATTATATACCTTAATAATCATTTTTTCACATACAATTTTTTTTAATTCACATACCAGAATATTGAGTTTGTTGGTAAAATCACTTTTTTTCTCCTATTTTTTAGATGCAATACTCTCAGGGTTTGTAAAAACGTAGCACAATAATGACACCCCACTCTCACACAAAGCAGCCATAAATGGCAACCTTCTGAACTTTCCATTGCCTGATACTGCAAAAGTCAACAAATAAAAACATTGTTTTCATATTTCAGTCTTGTAACTGCATTTCTGAATGGTTACTGTCTATTAACCTTTACACTCCTCTTTGGAGGTAGCCCAAAATGCATGCTTTTTTGTCAACACTTGCGACCTAATCACAACGATCGTGATGACTTTGCAAAAAATACGGGAGTCAGAAAACCTACTAATACTTTTATATTTCTATCACTGTACTACACTTTCTTGGAACATCCTCACTAGGGAATCTTATCTACTTTATAAAGCAATGAACCTAAACCTCTCCAATTTAAAAAAAAATGAATACCTATTTCTTTAACACCCTTCCCCCAATACTCCCTCTGCAGATTCTCTATAGAAACATACTAGAACCAGTAGCTCACAAGTTCACAACATATTACAGAAGGGCCATACTAGTTACAAAATAAACAACAGCAGGTGTGGTTTACTGCACATACTGTAAAGCATATCCAAATCTGTATTAATTTTTTTCTATTTACCAGTGCCAATGAAACATTTATTTACTAATCATTTCCAAACACAACCTACTTTTATTCACCTGCATATTGCCTTCATCCAATCAAAATTCTAGTTTTTTTTTTCAAACTACCAGCCCACATGCATTTTTACTGTCTTTCATAGTACCAGCTGTCAGATTGAGCTGCAGACCTGTCCTCTGTGCTACTCCTCCTTCCTACAAAATGCTTAGAGTGTGGTGTGTGGGACACAGCTATGTCTATTGGGCTAAAGAGGCTGCAAAAAACAAAGGTATTGACAGGGACTTGGGTTTGCCAAATGTGAAGATTAGTTGGTTTGGCCAGAGAGGGTTAAAGTTTCATCAGCTACTGCCTTTGGTTAAAACCATTGTGGATTTCCAAGCTCCTCAGCTCATGATTGAGCACTGTGGTGGCAATGCCCTAGGCACATTCATTGGGGTAGGGATGGAAATCCAAATGAAGGATACCTTTGCAGAAATGATGTTGCTTTTTCCTCACACTGTCTTGGTGTACTCTAATATATGTCAAAGACAGAAATGGAAGTGGTCAAATCAATTCTGTACACAGATTGACAAAGCCAGGAAACATGTTACTAAAACGGTTTCTGCTTTCCTCAGAGACCATAGTATGAGCTCTATTTATAACAACAAAATGCATTTTGACATGCATGGAATGTATAGAGGAGATAGAGTTCACTTTATAGATGAAGGGAACAGGGTGTTTCAAAGCAACCTGAAACTCAGCATACAGTCTTATCTATAGCTGTCTTATATACACTCTCAACACAAAGGCTCTTATCAGAGCCACGAAGAGGACAACATTTTGTCATCAAATAATTTTTTGTTTTAGAAATTTTTAAATTTGCGACAACATCGCGATGATCGTGATCAAGTCATGAAATCACAAAACAAAGGCAGACATTCAAAGGCCACTGCCACATTTAAAAATGTTAACTTAAAAAATGCATTCTGACTATTGCAATACACACAGTACTAACTTAAAGAACATGTTTGTACACATATATTTGAAGTAACTTTTTTAAAAACTGTGTTTGAACCCTACTTCCCGCAATGACGCCTATAGTCACGATGACTCTGGTAACCGCGATGATCGCTTCTTTTCTAGTGGGTGCAAAATACATATATGCACACATTTAACAGTATTTTAGACATCAGGGGCCC